>CM033801.1:15894521-16527021 GCA_019656835.1 Rhododendron ovatum | reverse complement strand
TCTGTGCGCACATACATTAGTTGGCAAGCGCTATTTGCGCGTGCACGTGTTAGGTTTGTGAAACGTAGAGAGCTTGATGATTCCAAATATCATCAGTGCTCTAAATGGCGCTAGTCGGACGGTGACCCACCACCAAGTCCCGAGCCTGCCTAGGCGCCGCCAAGTAGTTTGGCAGTTTTTTTTTTTAAAATATTTAAAAAATATTTTTAAATATTTGAGGCTTGTGAAATGAGTTTAGGCTATCAAGAGGAAAAGTGTTTTCAAAAACAAGGTTTTAAGTTTCAAATGTCAATTCCAGAAGGAAAAAAGACAAGGGGAGAAACAAGCTAGTATTAGAAAGATGCAAATGAGAGAGAGAGAGAGAGAGAGAGAGAGAGAGAGAGAGAGAGACTGGGTTTCTCCGCTCTCGTCTTGAGTTGGAACTGGGTTAGGGCAAAAGACTTGGGTTGAGACGGTAGAATTATATATATACACACACACACACACAGAGTCCCCTTCCTATGAAGGATCCCTCATTTTGCTGAGGTGCGGACCTCCCATCTTTGGGTCATATTTTGATGACCGAACCGTTCAATTTGTTTAAAACATGTTTTTAAGGGTACTCGCGAGAAATCAGCTCAAAATATGACCGGAAAGTGCTTGATCCAAATAGTTTTTCATAAAATAATGAAAAACTATTTGGATCAAGCACTTATCAGTCATATTTTGAGCTGATTTTTCGCGAGTACCCTTAAAAACATGTTTTAAACAAGTTGAACGGTTTGGATTAGAGCAGTGTTTTAAATGGCGAAAGGCGCACTAAGGTGCAACGGTCCTCTGGGGTTTAGCGCAATCCGCGGCGCGCTCTTTATTGATGCGAAGCGCAAATTTTTTTTTTTCCTTCACGAGGCAAATTTTATTAGAACAAGTTTTCAACACAAACAAACACTTATAAAACTTTCAAATGTCATAAAACATAACATGTCAATTACATTTACTTCGTTACAAAAAATACATTTCAACTTGGTAGAATTGTGTGGATCAACCTTTTCGCAATACTTCCAACCAGAGTCCTTTTTACTAGTATTTTCAGATGTCATCTACAATTAACAAGTACAAATAAATACAACAAACTGAACAAAGACTTTAAATAGAGCTGGAAACAAAAAAAAGAGGTCATTGTGTCAGTGATGGAAAAAAAAAATCAGGTGGGTTGGTGGAAAATAGAAAAGCAGGTGGGTCAGTGATTGGAAAAAAAAAAAACCAGGTGGGTCGACGACGATCAGAAGGAGGAGGAGAGACGTGAGACGGTGAGAGGAGGAGGAGGAGGAGGAGGAGGAGGAGGAGGAGGAGGAGGAAGAAGAAGAAGAAGAAGAAGAAGAAGAAGAAGAAGAAGAAGAAGAAGAAGAAGAAGAACCGGTTTGAATCCTCTGAAGAAGAAGAGGCTGCTCGATCTGCATTTGTCGATCGAATAGGGTTGAGATCGATTTAAAGGGAGAAATTATTCAGTGCATCGCGAACTTGTATCGGTATGAGATCGATTTTTACTTCAAAACAAAAAGCGCGCCTCAACGCCTTTTGTCCGCCTTTGGGTTTTGCGCTATAACCCACATTTTTGAAGCGCAATTCTTGTGCTGCGCTGCACCTCACGCCATAGCGCGCGCCTCATGCACTTTTTAAAACATTCAAAGCGCAATTCTTGCATTGCGCCTCGCGCCATAGCGCGCGCCTTTTAAAAAACTGGATCAGAGGTGGCAAATGGGCGGGTTGAAACGGTTTGCAGGTCAAATATGGGCAGATTGAATAAGGGTCAATAGTAGACGGGTTAAAACGGGTCGGGTCAAATATGGGTTAAGCCAAACCCTATCCGACCCGTTCTCTCTTCGTTTCCCCCCCTCCCCCTCCCCCTCCCCCTCCCCCTCCCCCTCCCCTTCTTACCCCAATATGGGTTGAATATGAGTCTACCTTGTGGATGCTTCAAAGAGCAATATGAATAACAAATAGCAATGACAAAAACCGGAACTTTAGTTGTATTACCCTTGGCCCCTCCTCAACATGAATGAATTTACTATCAGTTTTAGTGAAATGTAGGAATGGGACCCATTTTTTTCATTCTCTCCCCTTTTCTGTTTTGTCCTAATTTAATTTTTTTTGCATTGGTTCGTTTTGTGACCAATTTTTTATCCTTATTGTTTCGTCTTGACCAGGGAAATCAGAAAAGTAATTTTCTTACTTTTACCCTAATATTTTTTTTATATTATCTAAGGTTTTGGACTTTTGTTTGGTTTCACTTAATTTTTTTGTGGATTATTGGTTTGACTCGACGAGAGGAATCGGAAAAGTAAAAAATTATGGTCCAAACCTATTTTTTTAGGAATTTTAAGACTTTTTTTGATTTTGTCGTTATTCAAATTTTTTTCGCGTTTATTAGTTTTGCACTTCAATTTTTTTATTTGTCGATTCTTCTCGTCAAGGTAAATTGGAAAAGTAAAAAATTATAGGTTGTGTTCAGTTCTGGTTAATTGTGAATGTATAATGCCTAGAACTCTTCATTTTGGGAAATAGCCACTTGAACTCAACCTTCACTTTAAGATGGCCACCCGAGTCCTGAATGGTTTTGTCCATGATGCTGAATTTTTTGCATGTAGTAGTTAATGAGGGAAGGAATGGGCCTACAATTCGTAGTAGGTATTCCCCTTAATAGACTTTGTATTTTTTCCTTCATTTTATTGGTGTCATTATAGATTTATAATCCCTTAAAAAGATCAAATTTTGGGTACTTTTGTGAACTTTTTGGTCATTTCCTACGTGGACTTTGTAGATTTACCTTCTGATTCTTTATCTGAAGGCGTGTTTATAACACTGTGCTTTACTTTCAGATTGAGACGGGGGGTAATCCAGGCATCCTCTTCAAGACTCATCCTAACATCAACAAAGAGTTGTTCTCTAATGAAAATATCTTAGGCCTCAAAGATCCTAACAGGCCGTTTCCCAGTGGTCAAGCTGGGGATGGCGTTGGCCTGTTGAGGTGGAGAATGCAAAGTGTGGATGAATCAGTTGTGCCACTAACGAGTTGGTTTTCATTTCATGCTATTTATCTTTCTGGTGTAAACTCTGTTATATTCGTGTTATTTACTGAATTACACCGTTTGTCTCAGTCAACTGCTGGCCTTCTGTCTCTGGAAATGAAACTTACGTCAGTATTGAGTATGAAGCTTCGTCAATGTTTGATTTGCACAATGTTGTGATTTCTGTGCCTCTTCCGGCTCTTAGAGAGGCACCAAATGTAAAGCAAATTGATGGGGAATGGAGGTAAGTTTTGACCTCTAATTTCTGTTGTTATATTTCTAAAAGGAGGTAGTCAATTATTCAGGCCCGAGCAATATTATTAATTGTTGGAATTTGTTCCACTTTGGTTAGTAATCTCCTCGAAAACTAGTATATGAGCCTGGCAGCCTCTCCCCTCATTGCCAAATGGTTTTGAGCTAGATGCTTTAACATGGTATTAGAGCTAGGTTTTTGGAGGATTTTCCCCTTTGTGCCATAGTTGCACTTTTTTCCTTGTGAATCGTTTGTTCTGGATCTTTTGTTGACCTCTCCACATGCGAGTTGGGGGTCGCACGTGTGGGGGAGTGTTGGAATTTGTCCCACATTGGCTTGTTATCATCTCGAAAATAAGTATATGAGCATGAGCGGCCTCTTCCCTCATTGCCAATTGATTTTGAGTTGGATGCTTTAACATTGATGACTCTTGGATTAAAGATAGTAGTCTCTCTCTCTCTCTCTAACATTGATGACTCTTGGATTAAAGATAGTAGTCTCTCTCTCCCCCCCCCCCCCCCCCCCCTTAGGAGAAACTACTGATGTAGATTAGAGTGACATGGTTAAGAGAATAGCGGGCAAAACGTAAATGAACGGTGATAGTAAGAAGATCTTTAGGATTGTAAGCCCATAATTGTCTTTATGGATGGACATATCACATTGTTTGGCAAAGAAACATAAATTTAACCTGGAAAATATTGTCCGACCACTTGCGGTTGCCGGTGCGGCGAAATATTTTTTTAAGATTTGCAGTTTCAGCTATGCTGCTCAAAATGCCTTTTTTTAGGGACTAGACTAGATGTACCAGCTCATCAACTTTGTCTATTGTAATTGATGAAAAACATAGCTCAATGGTTCTGCTATAATTTTCTGGTATGGGCTCCAGTCCTCTCATATTAGCATGAACACCCCCGTTTGACTTTCTTAAATGTAATTAGTTTCATGTGACTTGCTCATTTGTTCTAAACAAACGGATTTCGGATCCTTCTCCCCTTTTCCATTGTTAATTCCATTTCTCCTTTTCAATGGAATTGGGGTAATACACCTGCATGTTTTCCTGACAGATACGACTCCAGAAATTCTATTTTGGAGTGGTCCATACTTCTCATTGACAACTCAAACCGCAGGTCAGCATAAGCTGAACTTTGTTTTAATATTTGGAACTCAAGTTTTTTCTATGCAAGTTTGCAGTGGCATTTATTTTTCTAACTTTGTATTGGCAAACTTTGCAGTGGATCTATGGAATTTGTTGTTCCTCCTTCAGATTCATCAGTCTTTTTCCCAATTTCAGTGCGTTTTACTGCTGCAAGTACATTTAGCGACCTAAAGGTTTACCTCTGTTTTCTCCATTTATGGTTGTTTTTTGCTATTTTCTCAACCATGATAATTGATAACGGTAATGGGGTTGTTATAAAATTGCCTTTGCTTGACATTTACATGCGATGCATCTGAATGAAATTGGAATCAATTCAGAATTGGGGATTTTACAGCTCAAATTGATTATTGATTTCTCTTCAGTTGCATGGTTGAACAATTCATAATTTTCTTTATTTGGATTTTCCGTCGATAGCCCTAACCCCACACCCCCAACATACTCCATGGACCACAATCACCATTCTGGTTGTGGTCATTTGTCTAGGAACTATTTATGTGAGGGTCCGTTGATTCTTTCAGCTTTTTGGTCTTTTCTCTAGCTTGTTTGTTAGTACAGGGGTAAGGCTTTTACGTCCCCCTCACATACGTACCCTATTCTTTTCTTGATTTAGAAAAAAATTGTTATGGAAAGTAGAGATTGTGACATGAAGTATTTGATTTAACATGTAGAAGGTGATATTTAGCGATATTTAGCCATACTTTTTGTCTGTTATCTACTTGTGAAGCTTCCCTTTATACTATCATTGTTGTTTCAAGGATAATTTGAGTTCTTGAAGAACATTAAAGGGGGTTTTCATTTCTGTGTTCCACTTTGTTTACATTGTGTTTTGTTTTGAGTTTGAGGAACGTTTTTGCAATCATAAATCTTTTCCAGGTCATCACTATCTTGCCCCTGAAAGGTGGACCATCTCCCAAGTTTGCACAGAGGACGATCCTATCCACGGAGAACTACCAAGTGGCGTGACTTTTGCCTCATATTATACATTTTCGCACATACGTTCTTTACACGTTCTTTACGAAGACAGTTGTTGCCTCGTCTGTTACTCAAATTTTGGGATGAATTGATACTGGATTGCTCCTCTAGGAATTTATTTCATTTTTCCTGCCACATCATAGCATATCTGGACGTACGTGGATATTCTGTTTTTTTTTTTTGTGATGTTTTGGGCACCATTTATTTTTTTAGTTTGTTCAATATCTAACTACTTGACTGTTAAATCTGAAATCATCAAAATGTGTTTGGCATTTCTGCGACAGAATTGGTGTTCGATGTAGGACTCGCGTTGGTTTGGATGTTGGTTTTATGGAGGGATATAACAAGGGAAAAGAAAATGATTGTGAAGTCTTTTCCCCGAACTCATTTTCTCTTATTTCTCCCTTTTTTCTTAGAACCTTCTTTATTTGTTTTTTGAATCTGCGAATTCCCATAAACTCAGGATCCCAACACACTTAGAATCTATCTATAGTTGATAATGAATTGGGTACTATACTTTATGGCATTTCGGTGCTATTAATAATGACACTGGTTTGTTTTTTTTGGGAAACATGATTAGCATCTCCAGCTTAAGATGTCAAATTTGACATGGCATGCCAAGTGAATGAATTGAATTTTTTTATTTTATATTGTAGTTGTGTTATGATTGTGGATGCCTTTTATTGGCAACCACCGTGGAAGACAACTTATTCAACCATTTTAATGTCCTAGCTTGGGTTACAAGCTCTCGTTATATTCCAACCAAAGTGTCAAATACTTAGGTGTCATTTGACATCTCTTATCTCATGTCAAATTTGACATTTGATATCAAATTTTTTCTTTGGTTATTTTACTCCCCAAAACTTAATAACTATCCTTGAATAAATAATTAGGCATATTGGTTGGATTCGACATTGTAGAGATGTTAAATTTTAACATGCCAAATTGCAACACAAGCCTCCAAAAAAATTTGGTATGCTCACTTTTGAAACCAAGGTTGGAGATGCTTTATTGAAATGATTTTGGAGTGTTTTTTATTCCCCATAGGCACCATTAGTGGGTTAGTGAAATAGATAACCCCACGATGTGTCGATGTTGTTTCATAAGTTTGAATCCAGAACTTTCCAACGCTTAGAGCATCTCCAAGAGGCTCTCTACTTGGGCTCTCTTGGTTATTGTACCTAGCCAATCTCAAATTTCAATATTCCAAGCCCTGTGTACTTTGCCTATTCACTTTTTCATTAATAAATTCCTACTTTTGCTCTTTATCCAAATAAATTTATTTTGTTTTTGAACATTTGCCCATAGAATTGAGTGGCAAAAAAGGTAAATAAAATGAGAGGGGGAGAGAGTAACTAGTCTACAGTTTGCTCTCTACCAGTAGCTAGTTGCCTCTAGGTTCAGAAAATAGAAAATAATTCTTACCAAGTCTCCTCTAATTAATGAAACACTGGAACTCCATGAAAGTGTTTAAAATCATAAATCCTGAAAGTGTCTAAACCCTAGAGTACCTTATAAAAATGCCTAAACCCCTAGGATACCCTATAAAAGAGCCTAAACCGCTAAAATCCTATAATAGGAAAGTGCACCCTAAAACCTCTATGAAAGTGCCTAAATCTAAACCGTAGGACTCTATGAAAGCGCATAAACCTAAACCCTAGGGTACCCTAAATCCTAGGGTATCCTAAACCCTAGGATACCCTAAAACCCTAGGGTAACACTTTCATTAATAGTAAATATAATTTTGTAAAAATAGACCTAGTCGTAATAAAGTATTTTATCTCTCCTTAATGAGAATTATGTTCCACTTTTCTGTAGATATTAACTCTCTTTTTTGTACTTTTTATTAAGTTAAGTGGAGAGTATATAGTGCTGGAGATACTCTGCTAGACGAAGAACACTGGGCTAAAGGCCAGGCCTCTTGTGGATTTAATAACAACGCAAACATATGGATTCAAGTCTCCTAGGTAGTGCTTGAGGTTGAGATTCATGCCATTAATTTGAAACTCTCATTGACCATTTCAGATCAGATCAGATCTTCTTCTGTACTTCTGTTCAAGTGCAAATTTTATCGTTAGATCATGGTAAAATGATTCTCACTGATCCAACGGCAAAAACTAGGCTGGAATATGGATACAAAAAATATAGGTTCAGAGGATTCGAAGTCCTCATTGACTTCTTGCCATAGCGCTCACTGCCTAGCGTGGAGGGGAGGGCTTGGTCAAGCAATCCCACGGAATTCACAAAAATGTTTTATAGTAGGAAAATGTCTATTTTAGTGGCGCATCATTTGATCGTGGGATATCGAAATATTATTTCAAAGACCAGCACTATGATTATAGACTAAGGGGCCGTTTGGCAACACCGCCCCCCCTTTTTGGTTTTTGTTTTTATTTTTTTGAAAACTAATAAAGAAAACTTGTTTGGTAACAAGTTTCTACCTTTTTGTTTTCATAAACTTTTTTACAGTTTTTGTAAACTATGAAAACTACAAAAAGATGTTTTTTCCAATTTTTTTTATTTTTAGAAACACCAATATTACCAAATATGTTTCGTATTTTTGTTTTTATGAAAACCTAAACCTATTTCCACTTCTATTTTCTTAAACAAAAACTAAAAAGGTTATCAAATGCAACACGTTTTCCCATTTTCAAATACGACTCCTGGTAAATGATCTAGAAGCTTCCCCTGTCTTTTGAGAAAATTTGTCAGCCGTTGACGGCTGCTGGTTCCTAGCTTTCGGGGATGGGTAACCTCCAAGTAATAGTAATTAACATTTGAATCGGTCTCTTTCCGGATTGCAAAATGCTATTAGTACTAATTATGATTGAGATAAGGAGATGCAAGTGGCAATCAGAAATAATTCTCTTTTTTATCATGACGGCTTTTATTATATTAATTTATTATTAATGGAACATCAACATTTTCAAGGCATAAGAACGCGACGTACACTAACTTTCCATAAGGACATATTTAAAGAGTTTTTCAAGCAATTAATAAGGACATCAAAATATTTTCATGTTCGGGGAGGGACACAAAGAGTTTTCCATCCGCCACACTATCGCCGGAGAGTTGACTGTTGACCGGTGTTGACCATCGTTGACTGGTGTTGACCACCACTAACTATTGTTGACCGGGAATTGATTGTGTAATTTTTTTTATTAAAAACTCTAATAGATATACCAAGAGAGATAGCCAACAGATATACCAATAGCCCATCTTTGGTGTATCTGTTGTTTTTCTGTTCATCTTTGGTGTATTTTTATTGTATTTGTTCATCTTTGGTGTATCTGTTGGTTTTTTGTATCTGTTGGTCTCTTACGAACAGATATATATCAAGAGATACAGATACATATACATATCAAGAGATAAAAAAATTACATATATACATAATAAGGAAAAACGGTTTTTGAATCTTATCGCTTTATAAATCCTAACAATTGATTTGCTTTATAAATCCTACGGCTCTCCCTCTCCCTCTCTCTCAAACAATATTAATTGCACAATTGCCATTAATTAGATCTCACGTTATCTCACGTTGCGTCGTACCTTCAGGCACGGGCAAACCCTAATCAACAGATATTCCAAGAGATAATATCGTTATCTTTGATGTATCTGTTGTTTTTTTTCATCTTTGGTGTATTTTTATTGTATCTTTTCATCTTTGGTGTATTTGTTGGTTTTTTGTATTTGTTGGTGAGAGTCTCCTACCAACAGATATACCAAGAGAGATAGCCAACAGATATATCAAAGACCGACAGATATATCATAGATATGCCAACAGATATATCAAGAGACCAACAAATATACCAAAGATGAACAAGTACGCTAAAGATACACCAAAGATGAACAAAAAATGAATAGATACACCAAAGATGAACAGAAAATCAACAGATACACCAAAAATGAACAGATACACTATCTTTTCAACGGATAGTGATGATGCAACTTTGATGATAGCTCCGACCTGAACCTGCAAAACAAAGCTGATAACTCGTGTCACCGGTATGGTGGCGTGCCAACCACCCTCCGATGCCTAAGTCAGTAGAAACCTTGTTGTAAATGAATGGAAGTTCTCTGTGTTAGAGTTGTGTACCGTATATTGGTGTTCTACCATCGTATTTATAGGCATTACAATCAAAGTTTGAGTCCTCGTAGGACTATACCTTGTAGGTTCCAGATCTCCTCTTTGAGGAGTGTGGAGTCCTACCTTAGCTAGGAATCCATGGGATTCCTGCCAAGGCTAGGAATCCCATCTTCAATCATGGTTGTGCATATCTCTGGCCCTTTGGGCCTATCCCAGCCTTCCCTTATCCCTTAAGATTCATCCTTCCTGTCGTGGCATCTTTATCTAAATAAGCATATCTTTTGCATGATACCGTAGAAGTTATGCTCTACAAGGGAGCTAGGGGCCGGAGCTGGTCCTTGGACTCTCTTCAAGCTTCGGCCGGAGAACGGAACTGGAAGGTCATTGCTTCGTTACCCGTAGGTCCCTACAGGAGGCTTGGAGGGGAGGTAGCTCGTACTCCCCAGGTCCGTAGGCCTGGTAGTGCTAAGCTCCTTAGGTATATTCTACTTATCAGATAGTTTTGTCATTTCATAGACCATCTAGATGTAGCAGGGTTCTTAAGCATCAAACAAATTGTGTAAAAGACCATTCGAACTCAAAGTGTTAAAAATGCCTGTAACTAAAAGTCTCGTGTGTTAAATACTCCTCTCTTTTTTTTGTGTTTAGAGAGTGAATGAATGGGTCATCCATTGGCTAAAGTACTTGGCAGTCTCTATAAAACTTTAAGAAAATGTACAGTGTGTAGGAACTCCTCATATACTGACTAAGAAGAAGAACTGGAAAATGAACTGGAAAAGAGAGAATGTAATTCTTCTTATTCCAACCAAAGAAAATTACAGAAGAATGAATGCCTTTCTTCTCTATGGTTATTCCCTTTTATGGCTATATAACTACAAGCTAACAACCAAAACAGAAATGTCAACTCAGCTAGCTTCCTAACCAACTTTCCCGCCTAAACAAGAATGGGTAAACAACTAGCAAATAATAGCTAAACATTGAATATTACAATTAATTATGGAATTACTTCTCTAATCATAACGTCCCCTTATCCTTAAAATAGACTTGTCCTCAAAACAAGAAATTGAGAAATTTTGAAACAAGCTCATCATAATCAACCCAGGTGGCATCTTCAAGAAAAGACCTGGACCATTGCACCAGGAGTTGAACCACAACACAGTTATTACGCTTTGCCATAAGCCTTTCTAACACAGCCACTGGCTCCACCTACAAAATTCCATCATCATTGACTAGTGGAAGAGTTGGATTGGCTAGGGCATTGTGACCAAGCTTCTTCTTAAGCAATGAGACATGAAAAACAGGATGGATTTGTGCTGAATCTGGCAATACCAACTTGTATGCCACCATGCCAACTCTGGAAATCACCTGAAAAGGCCCATAAAACCTTGGAGCTCTTCATGTTTTTCTACAAAGTTACGGAGTCGCCTATAAGACTGTAGCCTCAGATACACCCAATCACCCACAGTAAATTCCCTTTTTGTTCTTAATTTATCTGCATAATGCTTCATTCTATCAAAAGTGCTACACACACAACGGTTGTGTAAAACACAACACACAACCAATCTCTAGCCGTTCATTGTCGTAATAAATGGCCAGAATTCACTCAAACTCTTCCCCATAAAAGTTGAACTTTTCCTTGGAAGAGCTTTTTCAAAATCTAGACTATCCAAATACATCTAGATGGTCAGAATTGCGCACACAACCAACACAACGGTTATGCAAGTAGCATTTTTGTCATTCTATGTTGAGCTTGATGGAGGTTTTCCCCAAGCATCCTCAATATGGAAGCTTTTTCCCTTGCCAAATTATCAACTGCTGCCACAGAAGAGCTTTCAAATTCATAAAATTATGGTCTGGTGGATCTTGCCCATACAAAACATAAAAGGGAGTGGTCTTGATTGAAGAATGGAAAGAGGTGCTATACCACCACTCCGCAAGTGATTGCCATTTAGCCCAATGTTTAGGACAATCCCCACACATGCATCTTAGGTAATTTTCCAAACACTTGTTGACAATTTCAGTCTCACCATCCGTTTGTGGATGATAGGATGTGTAACACCCTGACTTTTAAAAATAAATAAGGCAATAAAATATATATGTATATATATACACAGAAAGCTTATAATAAGGGCGCCCTTACCGTATTACGGTAAGGGCTTCCCCTTTTCTTCTCTTTCTCAACCAAATTTTAATGATCCGAGCCGCTCAATGTGTTCAGAACGTGATTTTAAGGGTACCCACAAGAAATCAGCAAAAAAAATGACCGGAAAGGGCTTGATTTGAGCAGTTTTTATTTGAACCGTTCGATAAAATACAAACAAAAACTGCTCGGATCAAGCCCTTTTCGATCTTTTTTTTTTGCTAATTTCTCGCAAGTACCCTTAAAATCACGTTCTGAACACATTGAACGGCTCGGATCATCGCAAATTGGTCGGGAAAGGAACGTCCTTACCGTAATACGGTAAGGGCGCCCTTATTAGAAGTTTTGTATATATATATATATATATATATATATATATATATATATATATATATATTCAATGCTAATAATAAGCAATATAACATTTAGTGGTCACTTGCCGTTAGGATTTAGAAAGTATATTCGTTGTGACATAAAGTCTAAAAAAAAAATTAGAGTATTTTTCTGCTTATGTGTCAATTTTATTAAACTCTGACGATATCGCCCAATCATGTTAAGAAAACATTGCGACACGGGAATGGGGCACGAATTTCCGTGAGGTGGTGAATCGTAGGTCTCAAACTGAATAATCTGGAAAGAGATGGCATCTTATTATAGGGCGAATCGGATTAGAAATCCTTAGTTGAGAGTATATTCTAGAGATACCTCTAGATTTTGGAGGATACACTTAGATTCTATTAATTATATGTAGATTTTATTAGATTATGTTAGATTTTATTAGATAATCCTAGATTATTCTAGATTTTCTTTAGATATGATCAAGATATACTTAGATCATGTGAGCCTTCTATAAATAGGCTTTTCCCTCCCTCCACATACAACACAACTTCACACACGACACCAACCGAGAGAGAGAGAGAGAGAGAGAGAGAGAGAGAGAGAGAGAGAGAGAGAGAGAGAGAGAGAGAGAGAGAGAGAGAGGAGGTAAGAGAGAGGAGGAAAACAGTGGAAAAAAGGGAAAAAAATTGAAGAAAATCCTAGGTGAGTTTCCACACCTCTATTCCCCACTTCACTCACCCCACTGTTTTGTACACACACTCTATTTTACACAAGTTCACTGCTGAATCTCTTTTACATAATGGGTATTGGACAAAAGACTTAATTTATGTCAAATAATTCTCATAATACAATTTTCAAATGTCGGTTTAGTTGCTCTTCTTGGTATTTAGGTGATTTGTTTTCATTCAGTAGAATTAAAATCGATGTCCTTATTAATGGTAGTAGGTATACTACGCACGCCATGCACTCGCACTTATTCTTCTAATTCACCACGATCAAAAAGTGAAAGGATGGCCTAAACTACTAAGGCTTGTGTCTAGTCTGGTATACCTTTACTTCAATAATTGTTTGACAAAATCATTCAATTCGGGAGCAAATCGGCTCGAAAAATTAATCATAGTTCATCTTTTAAGGTGTTGGGTTTGATTTAGGGCTAAAAATGAGTCAAGCTCTTCGCACAACTTGTGGCTCAGCTTGACTTAACTTGAAACCAGAGAAGGATCTATATTACGATCCAATCATAGGGATCAGACACCTCCTAAAAGGAAACCTTGATTGTCTGTTTCAGATTGGTTTCTATAGAAATGTTAGAGAAGTCGACTTAAAGTTTTTATTTCTATAAGCACACTGATACACTGAAGTAAGTCACTTGGTAGAAGTGTAATTGACTATAAAAAAAATATTCAAAGGAAAACAAAGTAAAAACTTTGGAGAAAAAAGGACGTGTAAAATTAGACCCGCTACTAATTAGCAATAATTTAGCAACAATATTAGTATTTCTAATCATTTGAATACTGTTCTAGGACAAGATTCGATATGGTCAATTTCGGATGCAAGCAGGTAGGTTATGAATTATCCCTGTTACATGAATTTTTGTAAAGTTTATGTTTTTAGCTTACTAAATTATGGTTATTTAACAATAAAGTTCTTTTGTAGCAAACATACTATGGAATTATGATATTTTGAACAGTTCATGGAAAAAGTATTATCGATACATCGGAACGATATCCCTGAATCTAGGAGATGTTAAAGATACTAGTCGGAACGGTGTTATAAGGGCGGAATAGAAAGGGGTACAGCCGGGTGTCCAACTGAATTGATCAATTCATTATATATGCATTGGGGGTTGCTCCCTCAGTACCGGCGGTAATTGTTAGATGGTATCATATTATGATATGTTATATACAGACTTGTTTTGGTTACAGCTCAAGCCATAAAAAGCTGAAGTTATGGTATTGGTTACAATTCAAGCCATGAAAAACTGCAGTTATGATTCCTGCTTTTCTTTGATAAAAAGGATTTTAAAAATTCCATGGTCGGTCATGTAACTCTGATAATTCATAATCTCATACCAGCAGTGGCTTATGTTGTTGGAGTATTTTCTTTTCAGGGAATCAGAATTAATAGAAGGACGGGCCAAGTATCGCTACCGTTAAGCTATGTCGTGGTCATGTGATAAATAAGGGAAGAGAAATATGTAGCTCATGTTTCCATTAAACAAAAAAATAAATATCTAGTGACTTTTACTTTATAGATCGCTTCCGCAAATGTTAAGTTTGTTTCTACTATCTTTTAAAAAAAAGAAAAAAAAAGGCAATAAAGGCCTTTGGTGAGACGGACTCACTGGCCAGTCACGATATTCAAATCCGCTGAATTTAGGTCATGACATGATGTGCTGAGATTGAGTTGGCATCCTTGCAACTTAAAGAGTTCTTGCCAAAATGTGCTAGTAAATACTACATCTCTTTCAGACACAATGGTAGCAGGTAATCCATGCAACTTATAGATGTTATCAAAGAATAGTTGAGCCACATCTTTGGCAGTGTATGGATAAGAAATGGCCGTAAGATGAGCATATTTTATCAATCTGTCAACCACAACCAATATGGTAGTCTTACCTTGTGATTTAGGAAGACCTTCAATGAAGTCCATAGAAATATCTTCCAACAGCCCTGGTACATGCTTATTTTCTCCCTTAAATCTTTGACAAACATAACACTTAGAAATGTACTTTTACACATCCTTTTTGAGACCTTCCCAATAAAATGTTCTCTTAATCCTCTTTGTGGTTTTCTCAATCCCAGAATGTTTCCCCAACCGCTGTATTTTGATATTTTGCAATAATTTTGTTCCTCAAGTCAATTGAAACACCAATCACCAAACACCCTTTATGGGTAAGTACTCCATTATCCCAAAGAAAACCTGCATGGCTATTTTCATCCTTGGTTAAATTTGCAATTAACTGTCGACTTTGTCGAACCATGGCTAACCAATTTTGTTGGAAAGGAGTTGCAACCATTTGTGCCAACGAGTATTTCAGGCTTTGATGGTTTGTCCTTATAAGGAAATGCCTTCCTAAGAGGTAGTACCTCGATCCACTAGAGAACTGCTAAAACTACTGCCATTAACTCCTTTTCAAAAGTAGATAAGGCCTGATTTTTATGGGATAATCCCTTGCTCCAAAAAGCTATTGGATGACCTTCCTGCATGAGCACAACACCCAAACCTTTCCCAGAAGCATCAGACTCAATGATAAACAACTTGGTGTAATCAGGTAAGGCCAGTACAGGTAAATTAGTCATAGCCAAACACGGCCAAAAGATCTGGATCTAGAAACAGTAGCAGTCACCAACGGCCTCAACCACCAAGGAGAAGACGAACTTTCCTCAAGATTGGCCAAGAACCGCCACCGCATTGTCGTCCCCCTTTGAGCACAGCAAAGACGACCTAAATCACTGGTGACCACGAGGCTTCCCGGCCCTTAGCTGTTAGGCCTGAACCGAGAGCACCCAATAGTATATCTTGGGCGGAAACAACGGGGTCCGAACCATCTCCGTTCCGCTGATCATCACTTGTTGTTAAGCCACCATCGTGATCTTGATATGTAGCTTGTCGTACACAATTCAATTTCTCACTTTATTTTAGGAGATATTATTTAGTGAGCTGAATCGAGATTCTAATAACTAACCTATCTAAAAAGAGAATCAAACAATATTTTTCTAGTGACTTTCTCTCTCTACATTTTCCAGAGCAAGGGTTCCATTTTGGGGGTGGGGCTGCCGCCTCTTTCGCCTCCACCCCCCCTCCTCGTCCTTCCGGCGCCGTAGATCTCAGTCATGATTTCCCTCCCCTTTTCCAGCTTCGTTGTCTTCAGCCCAGGCAACTCCGGTGACGCAGCTTAGTTCTGGCAGCTCGTGTGCCGTGGTGTTTTCCGAAGCGAGCTCGGATCTAGTTCATGGGGTTTCGGAGGCAGCCAGGCTCTGCTAGTCTTTAGTTGGTAGGTAATAATTAGGGTTTGTGGAGGTTTAGGAGGCTTAGTCTGTTTTGGGCAGTTTTTTGTGCCTTTTCTTCTCCGGCGAGGTCCTCCTCCGTTTGGATTTTTGTCTCAGTCTGATTTTTCCAGATCCGGTGGGTGCTGGTGGTGGGTAATAATTTTTCTGTGTGTGGTGGCTGCTGGATCTCACTTTTCGATAGTGGTGTTGTGATGTAGTCAGTTGTTGTCGGTGAATACCTTCTGGTTTCGACTGCCTCTGGTATTGCAGCCGTTGAATGAGTTTTGGTGGTTGGTTTCTGTCCAGTATGGTTTCCAGATCCCGGTTTGTGTGCTTGCAAGGAGGTCTGGCTTGTTGTGGGTTGTCTAGTCTTCTACCGCACCCAGAGTTTCAAAGTGCCAGCAGAAACTCGCTCTGGAGCTTCCCTTTGCAACTGCGAGGGATCCGTCCCTTTCGCCGTGAAAGCCAACATTAGCCATTAAAAGACTGTTCTAATGGTTTGAGCTCTGGTTTGCTCATCTACCATTGCTAGGACAGACCCTACTGTAGACACTAAAATTTCGGCATGACTTAATTACCGTCTGATCAATTGGGATAAATTGTCTCAATTAATTAAAGTCAAGATTGGTCAAAGTAGTCGAATAAATATTGGACCCAACAAATTTCTACGGCTCAATCCATTTGAGATACAGTGAAGACAAAAGTAAGTTGGGCTAATTTAATTAGCCTGACAGATTAAAGAGTTGGGTTAGCTTGATTGGCCAAATGGGTTAAGGTATACAAGCCCAAAAGTGCAGGTCCGCTTCAAATAAATCGTAAAGAAAAGAGTCAAATAATAAATATATTATTTCTCTTTTAATTAAAATCATTCCTTAAAAAAGAAGAATAAAATCTTCTTACATAGGAAATGAAATGGGATCAAGATCCAATCAAATCAAATCAAGTCAAGTCAATCAATCAAGTCAATCAAAGATTTTATTATAAGATCTTGCCATACTTAGCTCTTCTCTTATTGAGCCTATAAATAGAGGCTCATATGAGAGAGAGAACACCTTTTGCTTGGCATTCTTCAGAGCTCTCAAGCACTCTTCAACAACTCAAGCATTCTTCAACATCCTGCAGAGAATCATCAAACACCAAAAACCGTGTCGATTTCTTTGCAAGTCCACCACACAAATCATTCAACAAACGAAAACTCTTGGAGATTTTAAAGATCAAACTCCAAAGTTCAAGTCATATTCAAACTTTGTTCTTCAATTCATTCATCTTGAAGATTCAAAGAAAGTTATTGTTTCTGCGATTCAACAACAAGCATTCAAGCCGTTGGAACGCCACCAATTCCGGAGATCGAATCAGAGGATTTTGTTCTTTTCTTTATTTAAAGAGCATTTATTAGAGAATTGTAACCCTCTCAATTCAAAATCAATAAAAAGTATTATTTTGTGCATCTTTTTCGTCTTCTTTGTTGCAGGACTCGAATTTGTGTGTTACAAATTTGGCACGCCCGGTGGGACCTCTCTACCTCTCATCTCTTTCTCCAAAGTCAAGTTCTTCACAAATGGCTTCTAAGAAGATTCAAACCACTCCGATCAACAAAAACACTAACAAGAATGCCGCCGTTGCCAAGAATAGCAGTAGCACTTCTACTGGCCTTGCGACGCGTAGCAAAGCTAAGGCGACCGATATCGTTGCAAATGAAGGAGCTATGCCAAAAGTTAACCCAGCAAAGGTGCCACCTGGCAAGCGCCGAGGTGTTGCCACACTTGCAGCAAAGAAGGAAGAAGAGCGCTTTGAAAAGTTTCCATCCAATTCTGGAAGTTCTATGTCTGCAAGCTCACCTCTCCCAACTCATTCAGTTTCTGATGCAGATTCTAGCACGGGTTCGCATTCAGGATCCTCTCCTTCTTCTCTGAAGAACTCAGAGTTGCCAATTCGTTCAGACGTATCTTACTCCATGGCTGTGTAGGCAATGACCACTGATGCTAACTATGGCGCGCGCCATTGAAAAGCTCACCAAGACCGTGGAAGATAAAGACCTGCAGATTGCATCGCTTATGAACAAGTTAGAGACTCAGAACATGGGAGGAACTAGCCACGATGCTTCACATCCACCAGGTTTCACACCAAAAGGAGTCATAATTGCTGACCAATCTGGAAAGCTCATGATGGGTGACCAAACTGGGAAACTCAAGCAAACGGACGATGGTAATCATATTTTGTCATCAAATCAAGGAGATGGTCATAAGGTCAATAGCATAAAAGCAATTGAAAGTGCTCAACCAACTTCTATTTCTTCGTTGTCTGTCCAACAACTCCAAGACATGATAGCAAGCACGATCAGAGCACAATACGGAGGGCCTCCACAAAGTGTGTTTACGTATTCAAAACCTAACACAAAGCGCATTGACTACTTTAGGATGCCTATTGGTTATCAGCCACATAAGTTTCAACAATTTGACAGGAAAGTAAACCCAAAGCAACACGTTGCCCACTTCGTCGAAAGATGCAACAATGCTGGGACAGAGGGAGATCTACTTGTCAAACAATTCGTTTGTTCACTCAAGGGAAATGCTTTTGAATGGTACACAGACTTAAAGTCAGAATCGATTGATAGTTAGGAACAGATGGAGTGAGAGTTCTTGAATCGTTTCTATAGCACTTGTCGCATTGTAAGTATGAAGGAGCTAACCACCACAAAGCAGTGGAAGGATGAACCTGTGGTTGACTACATCAACCGTTGGTGTGCTGTAAGCCTGGACTGTAGAGACTGACTCTCCGAACTCTCGGCCGTTGAGATGTGCATGAAGGGTATGCATTGGGGTCTCTTTTACATTCTTCAAGGGGTAAAGCCGCGGACTTTTGAAGAGTTGGCTACACGTGCACACGATATGGAAATCAACATAGCAACTCACGGAGGAAACAATCCTCCTATTTTGGGAAATCCAAATGACAAGAAGGATGTGAAGAGAGGAGACAAGTTCTCCAAGAACACAACCAAAGATGCGATGGTGGTAAATACGACCCCAGTAAAGATCACAGCAAGGGACAATAAAAAGGAGGTCAAAAAAGAATATTGCCCTGTAGAGAAAGACAAACGTCTGACTCTAAAGGAATTACAAGAAAAGAAGTACCTATTCCCCGACTCTGATGTGCCTGGCATGCTAGAAGACTTACTTGAAAAGAAAGTCATTCAACTACCTGAGTGCAAACATCCCGAGGAAATAGGTCGTGTGAATGACCCAAAGTATTGTCAATATCATTGGATTGTAAGCCACCCTATTGAAAAGTGCTTCGTGTTGAAGGAACTGCTTATTGATTTAGCAAGCAAGAATAAAATCCTTCTAGACCTTGACGAAGCTGTGGAATCCAACCATACCACCACCATTGTTGTGGGGTCGCAAGATTCTCCAACTTCTGGTTCTAAAGCAAAGGGAGAGCACGTAACAATATCGACAGAAGGGGCAATTGCGAGAACTCTCCAATTTGGCTCACTTGAACCTGTGATAGTTCAAGTCCTAAGTCAAGAAATATCAACTTTTTCTTGCATAGACAAAAATCCGAGTGCAGAAATTGATGAAGGATGGATCGTCGTGACACGAAAGAAGTCATGCAAAAACAAGCCCAAAGCTAAATCAGTCTGTCCTACAAAAATCCAAGGAAAGAGGAATCATCACCAATATTCAAAGAGAAAGGGAGGAAGGAAAATGAAAGCCAAGAAAGATGTGTTAGAAGTTCGCGAACCTGTAGAACAAAATCCTCTTGCCCCAATCACTTTACAAGATTTCTTTCCAAAGGGCTATTTCAAGGAGGACGAAGTCGAAGATGTCTACATGGTTTCAACAAGTGAAGAAATTGTTGGCGACGTCGAACAAGTCCACGAGCTAAAAGCAACAATGAACAAAGAAGAGGCTGACCTCTTTACAACTTTGAACGAAACAACTCCACGGTTTAGTCTTCGCAAAGCATCGCAACTCTCCCAATCAGCCAAACTCGCACTTATTTAAGTTTTAGAAGACCCCATGGAGTACGAGTCTATAATCAATAAAGTTGATTCCACGGAGAACTCCACTACTTGTGCTTCTTGTTGTGCGATGATCACATTCATTGATGAAGACTTGCAATTAGGTTCAAAACCACACAATCGACCATTGTTTGTGTCGGGGTACATCAAAGAACAAAAGGTGGGTCGTATTCTTATCGATGGAGGCTCCGCAGTAAATATCATGCCAAATTTCTTTATGAAGAAACTCGGAATCCCAATCGTTGAGTTGGCCCGTAATTGTTTGGTCATTCAAGGCTTCAACCAAGGAGGGCAGCGCGCAATCGGAATGATTCGTTTGAACCTCACCATCAATGAGCTTATAGCAAGTACACTATTTCATGTCATCGATGTAAAAACCTCTTACAATCTGCTACTAGGGAGACCATGGGTTCATGGAAATGGAGTGGTTGCATCCACACTCCATCAATGCTTTAAATTCTATCAAGACGGGATAAAGACTGTAGTAGTAGATGACAAGCCATTCACTGAAGCTGATTCTCACTTTGCAGATGCAAAGTTTTATATGGAGTCTGTCGACGCTCTTGAAGTTATCCCAGCTAACGTTCCTTCCATGGGACAAGGAAGTTCAAAGAAAGAGAAGCAAGCCACAACAACGCATTCACAAGAAAATGCAAGAAATTGTGAAGAACCACTAAGAATTGAGTCTGCACGAGAAAGATCTTCATCTTCTGAAACACAAGCTGCAGAAAAGAGCTTTAGATACATTCCAAAGTCTCGATGAAAGGAAGGACAATCACCGTTTGAAGAGGTCATCACCACTATAGGGAATCCAGCAAAATGTTCTCAAACTTTGTGCAAGGAAGATCTTCAAATGCTAAAGGGAGACCTAACAACACCTCTTCCGACCTTAGGACAGCCTAGCTCAACCAAGCTGCCATTGAAAGGGATGGTTAAGTCTACACAAAGTCCTCTTCAACATTCCCTTCTTCCCGAAAAGAGAACTGACAGTTTTGATCTAAAGGCTTACAAGTTCTTGGCTAACTCAGGTTATGACTTCAATAATCCTACGCCACTTGGAGAGTTGAGTCCTGAACTCACTGGTGAGAAGGTCCGCGGCCTTAGTAAAGCACAAGAAGAATTAAGGCAGCAAGGATATAGAGTTAGCCCTCCAAAGACCGGTCTTGGGTTCACACCACCGAAGCCCATCCACATATCTGCCAAAGGAAAAGGTAAGAAAGCAAATGCGCGGCATATCACAGTGGAAGAGGTGAAAGACGATGACAATGAACAAGTTGCTCCTCGAGTCTCTGTTTTCGATCGCATCAAAGCTCCCATATCTCGAACCTCAGTCTTCAATAGACTTGGTGTTACAAAAGAGACGTGCGAGGGAGCAACGTTGCAGCCAAAAAAGTCAATCTTTTCTTGACTTGGGAATAGAAGCGCATTGTCGAGAGAGGACAATTTCGAGAGAAGGGGAAAAAGCATCGAGCTAGATTCTGCAAAGGAAGATGAGGAGACTCGAAGCTCTATTCCTTCTCGTATGAAGCGGATAACATCACTCGAAGTCAATGCAGAAGGTCCACTCAAAGTTAAACGATGCACCATCGTACTAACTGGGCAACCTAAGGGTCATGAAAGAGCTGAAAAAGAAGAGGAGATCGAGTACATTACATCCTACCACGTGACGGTTGATGAACACTCGAAATCAGATTCTGAAGATGACGATTTTCCAGAAGCTCCTCCCGAACTGGAAGATGGAGGGCAACCAACAGTTGACGACCTCAAAGAACTCAACCTTGGAACTTCCGACGAGCCTCGACCAATCTTTGTGAGTGCACTTCTAAGCCCAGAAGAGGAAAAAGCATACTTCAACTTGTTGTTCAAGAATAGAGACGTCTTTGCTTGGACTTACAAAGAAATGCCAGGACTAAACTCTAGAGTAGCTGTTCACCACTTAGGGATTAGACACGGTGCCCGTCCTGTAAAGCAAGCTTGTCGGTATATCCGACCTAAGCGGATCCTCGTTATTGAAGAAGAGGTTAACAAACTAATCGAAGTTGGGTTCATATGTGAAGTAAAGTACCCACGATGGATTTCAAGCATGGTCCCAGTAGTGAAGAAAAATGGAAAGATTCGAATATGTGTCGATTTTTGAAATTTGAATGATGCATGCCCCAAAGACGACTTTCCTCTTCCCATCATGGAGTTGATGATATACGCAACTACCGGCCATGAGGAATTGTCTTTTATGGATGGATGTTCTGGACACAACCAAATAAGGATGGCACCCGAAGATGAAGAAGCAACGGCCTTCCGCACCACGAAAGGAATATTTTGTTACAAAGTAATGCCTTTCGGCCTCAAGAATGTTGGAGCCACTTATCAACGTGCCATGCAAAAGATTTTTGATGATATGCTCCACAAGATCATTGAGTGTTATGTGGATGACTTGGTTGTCAAGACCAAACAAAGAGAGGATCACCTGTAAGACCTTCGAGCAGTTTTCAATCGATTGAGGAAGTACGACTTGAAAATGAATCCTCTCAAATGTGCCTTTGGAGTTACATCTGGAAAATTTCTTGGTTTCATTGTCTGACATTGAGGCATTGAGGTCGATCAATCCAAAATTGATGCTATACAAAAGATGCCAACGCCGAAAAACATGAAGGAACTTCGGAGCTTGCAAGGCCATTTGGCGTACATCCGCCAATTCATTTCAAACTTAGCAGGACGTTGCCAGCCTTTTAGTCGTTTGATGAAAAAAGATGCACCTTTCATTTGGGATCACGCTTATCAAAATGCCTTTAAAAGTATTAAAACGTACTTGCTCAATGCTCCAGTTTTAGGGGCTCCTATTTCTGGAAAACCACTAATACTTTACATAGCTGCCCAAGAGGAGTCACTGGGGGCAATGCTTGTGCAAAATGATGAAGAGAATAAAGAACAAGCACTCTACTACATGAGTCAAAGATTGACTGAAAACGAGCTCAAGTATTCACCTGTAGAAAAGATGTGCTTGGCACTCGTCTTCTCCTCGCAAAAGTTAAGGCATTATTTTTAAGCACACACAATTCATCTCGTGGCCAAAGCGGACCCGATCAAATATGCCATGTCCAAACCTATCCTCTCAGGACGATTAGCAATGTGGTCTCTCCTCTTTAATGAATTTGAGATTGTATACGTCCCACAGAAAGCATTAGCAAATTTTTTGGCGGATCATCCTATCCTAGCCGATTGGGAAATATCCGAAGAGTTCCCTGATGAAGATGTACTATTTATCGAAGTTCTTCAGCCTTGGACAATGTTCTTTGACGGGGCTGCTAGATTGGAAAGGGCTGGAGCTGGTGTCATCTTCGTCTCTCCACAAAAGCAAGTCCTACCTTACGCATTCATACTTAGCGACAAATGTTCAAACAATGTCGCTGAGTATCAAGCTTTGATTCTTGGTCTCCAAATAGCTAATGAAATGAAGATTGTAGACCTCGAGATCTTTGGAGACTCCAAGCTAATAATTAACCAACTATGCCGAGACTATGAAGTGAAGAAAGATGACTTAGTCCCATATTTTCAATATGCAAGTCACTTGTTGAAAAATCTTGAAGGAGTGACACTTGAGCATGAGCCACGAAAGGAGAATCGCATGGCAGATGCACTAGCTAACCTAGCAACAACTTTGGCAGTGCAAAAAGGTGAGAATGTCAATGTCCATGTGTGCAAACAATAAATATTACCACAGTTGTTGGACTGCCGCCTCGAAGAAGCAAATGCAATCATGGTTTTGCCCATTGAAGACAACGATTGGAGACAACCCTTGATTGACTACCTCCAACATGGAAAGCTTCCAAATGACCGTCGACATAGGGTAGAGATAAGACGATGAGCTCCTCGATTCATCTTTTTCAAAGATACTTTATTTCATCGCTCATTCGAAGGTGTCTTTCTTCGCTGTCTTGGGAAAGAAGAATCCCAACAAGCAATGGAAGAATCCCACTCTGGGATCTGTGGGGCACATCAATCTGGTCCAAAACTTTACTTTCGAGTAAAAAGGATGGGATACTACTGGCCCACTATGGTAAAGGATTGTCTGAATTACGCTAAAAGGTGCCAAGCCTGCCAATTCCATGCAAACTTTATCCATCAACCACCAGAACCATTGCACCCTATTGTTGCCTCGTGGCCATTTAATGCATGGGGGTTAGATGTAGTTGGACCACTTACCAAGTCTTCTACCGGCCACTTGTACATTCTGGCTGCAACGGACTACTTATCAAACTGGGCTGAAGCTATTCCAGTTAAGGAAGTCAAGAAGGAAACCGTTGTTGATTTCATCAAGTCAAATATCATCTTTCGGTATGGAGTGCCGCGTCACATCATTACTGACAATGGAACACCCTTCGTCAATAAGCTAATGGATACGCTTTGCGACAAGTTTGACTTCATGCAAAGAACCTCCTCAATGTATAATGCACCGGCTAATGGGCTCGCAGAAGCATTTAATAAAACGTTGAGCAACCTCTTGAAGAAAGTGGTCGCAAAGTCTAGGCGAAATTGGCATGAAAGGATTGAAGAAGCCCTTTGGGCATACCGAACAACGTATAGGACGCCTACTCAAGTGACCCCATACTCTCTTGTGTACGGTGTTGAAGCTGTTCTTCCACTAGAGCGACAAATTCCATCACTAAGGATAGCCCTCCAAGAAGGCTTGACTAATGAAGAAAATGCAAAGCTCCGCCCTGCTGAGTTAGAAGCACTAGACAAGAAGAGATTGGAAGCGCAACAACAATTGGAATGCTACCAAGCTTGAATCTCTAAAGCTTTCGACAAAAAGGTTAAGCCTCGCTCCTTTAAATTTGGAGACTTAGTGCTTGCACTGCGAAGACCCATTATCACTAATCGTCAAACCCGCAACAAATTCTTGTCAAAATGGGATGGTCCATATGTGGTGGTGGAAGTCTACAACAGCAGAGCGTACAAGATAGCTGATGAACAAGGTTTCAGAACTGAGCCAATCAACGGAAAGTTCTTGAAGCGCTACTATCCTTGAGACCTCCTACTCCTAATTGCACGAACATAAACTGCATGATGCTTCTGGCCCGCATGAGCTAAAATTGTGTATGGCCCAAAAAACAAAAGAGGGATTCATCACATTTGAACTATGTTTTGACTTGATCCGTTCTAAGCGTACGTAAGCAACTTGAGAATTTTTCTTGAGTACAGTCAATCCAAAAAAAAAATTGTTATATTACCTTTGAACTACGTTTTGACTTGATCCCTTCCAAAGGTACGTAGGCAACTTGAGAATCTTTCTTGAGTATAGTCAATCCAAAAAAAATAAAAAAATTGTTATCTTACCTTTGAACTACGTTTTGACTTGATCCCTTCCAAGGGTACGTAGGCAACTTGAGAATCTTTCTTGAGTACAGTCAATCCAAAAAAAAAAAATTGTTATCTTACCTTTGAACTACGTTTTGACTTGATCCCTTTCAAGGGTACGTAGGCAACTTGAGAATTTTTCTTGAGTACAGTCAATCCAAAAAACAAAAATTAAATCTTGTTACTCCTGGCCCGCAAAAGAATGAATTGTGAACAGCTAAAAGTATGAGAATAGCTTTTATTTAAATAATAAAGTGATCATCTTATACTAAGCATCATAAACGCAAGACAAGATTTGCGGTGAAAATGAAACATTCATCCAGCAGACTAAACAAGCCTAAAGGAAAGCAAAATAAGAACTAAGGTAGCCAAAGCCAAATTCTGGATCTCATCTTGCTCGGACTTCAGAAGTTGCTCCAGATTATTAGCCACTTCCATATCATTCTTCTCGATCACCTCAACTGCCTCTAGAGTAACTCGTTCTGCTTGCAAATTTGCGATAACATGCTAATCCTGAGCTCTCTCTGCATCAATCCCATCAATTGATTCCTTGAGCTTATTTGCCTGCAAATCTAACAGCTCTAGCTCATTCATCAGTTTAACTCTCTTCGAATCAATGCCATCTAATTCAAAGCTGAGTACTTGAGCGCGTTGCAATTTTTGGCCATCGAGAGCCAAAGCATTGGTAAGACGTTGATCTATGTAGGGGGATGAAAACAATTGGTGCTTCGGATCAACTGGGTTGCAACGGCTTATTCGTGCCTCTTTACCGGAACCCTAACTCGACGTCTGAACCCTAATCTGCAAAATAGACAGGGGGTGAGTGCACCTTTGCCTCTCGTGGCAAAGGCATCATGTACTAAGAACTAAACCCTAATTATCAGTAGGAAAGCAATAATAATGCAGTATATTGCGTACCTTTTTCCTCTAGGTTTACCTCATATTTATAGATTTGTAGATGCTTGTTCCCAAGCATCCCTGTTTCCATAGGACTCCTAACTCGTATAGGAAACCAAGGATATCAAGGATTCTCGTTTCCTTTATCAGTTTAATGAAAAAGAGTCCTTTTTAGGATTCTTTTCCTTTACTGGCCGAACATCCCATTCTCATTGGGTATCTTTCTCAGATCCTTTATTCGTGGGATCTTATTCCTTAACAGAATATCATTGTTTCTGGATTCTTCCAGAATGTTCCCCATGCTCCAACAATTGATTGGAGTTCTTTCTTTGTTCGGCTATCTCGTTGCCGAACAGACTGCCTAGACCAATGACTTCACAAGTAACGTGGTCCAAACGTAATCAGAACGTCTCTATCTGCCGAACAGGTTAATTTATACCACTGACTCTTCACGTCATTGGCCTACAATTAACCGAACAGACTGCATGGATCAATGACTTCCCATATCATTGATCCGTATCCCTGTTTCACCATACTGCCCAGCGATAAGTCCCATCGTGTTCACCATGTGCTCCCGAACATCACGTGTTCGGCAAATAAATGCATCTGCTCGGGAATACCTCCCTACAATTGCTCCCCAGCTTCATCTATTTACCACTGTTCGGGGGCAATATATGATGCTTAGAATTTTTATTTGGACCAGACTATTCCGATCCCGTGCAGTCATAAATTCAATATTCCATTGATGTCTTTTGGCGCCTCTGTCATTATACCATCTCGAGGTAATGACTCCACGTGGCGCATATCGTACGCTTTTTATTAAATGTGAACTGACGCTTTGTCCAAACGACGTCAATACGTCGTTAATTAAAACCCTTTACCCCGTTACTTTCCAAGTAACGGTGTGAGACGAGACGTTTCGTCTCCGTCTCTGGTACCTAAACCCCAGAAAGGGCTTATTTTGGATTTTCTTACCCAAAACTTCAAATCCTTCGTCTCTCTCTCTAAAACCAGACGAAAATCATCTATTTCTGATCCGCCATTGCTGTCATCTGCATTTCGATTTGCACTTTCAGGTAACGACTACAATAGTCTCACAAGACTTCTAATTCTCACTCCTCCTTGCATCTTGCTCTGAGATTTTGTCTTTTAGGGTTTTGATTGCACCCCTTTTTCCAATTTGTTTCGCTCATTTCTTACGTTTCCATGGCGGATAATGGTGAAAACCTTCCAAAGCCTAGTAAATTTAGAAAACTTTGTGAAACCCCAACTGCTATGGCAGCGTTTAGAACTGAGTACAACGTTCCAGAGAACGTGGGATTAGAACTCGCCCCTTTAGGTGCAAACAGGGATGGCGGTTCATGGGATAGGATGTGCATCCTGATTGTAGCCATCGTCGAAGGTGGAGTCCGTTTTCCCTTACACCCATTACTCCGTCAAATCTTAAACTGGTATCGAATCACGCCAATGCAGGTCTCGACCAATTTCTTTAGGTTAGTGATGGGGGTAGTAGCCCTGAATAGGATTTTAGGGACACAACTGGGAATTTGGGACATCCAATGGTGGTATAGCATTGTGCTAAACCCCGAATACAATACTTTTTATTTTAAAGTTAGGAAAGCAGACAAGCGTCTCGTGCTCAATTTGCCAGACTCTGCTCATGATCACGAGGTTGATTTCCTCTACGTAACGGGAGCGTTCGAGCCAACAGGGGAGGACGGCCCAGTGGTGGGCCTTCACTGCCCCCACATATGGGGATACCCACGTATGCTTCTCATATTTTTGATCTTAGCAATTTTTGTTTACTGCTTTCTCGTAGCTTTTCTATGCATCTAATTTTGTTTTTTCAATCTCAATCTTGCAGCTGAAAACGCTAACAGGCGCCCTAGGCGTGTCCCAAGCTACGTCCGAACAGAAGACATAAATAAGGTTTTAAAGTACACAGGTGTACCAGGCACCTCCACGGCTGGTCGGGGTCGTAACGCGGATGTGCTGTTGGGATACAAACCTTCATACAGAGGGGTGATTGACAGAAGGCTTGCCTATCCCAGCACAAGTGCTGCGTCTACCTCCACATCAGCTGCTCCCCAACCATGCGTGTCAAGACTTCAAGCTGGCGTTACCGTCGCTGGTCAACCTGGTGAAGTTCCCATTTCAAAAGGTGTACCTCTTCCACGCCTAAGACTTAGAAGATCTACGCGTGGACCAATCTCTGAACAACAACAATCCGAACAACCGATTTTAAATCGTGATACCAGTCAATCTTCTTCGTCCGGTTATTCTCCATCACCTTGTGGTCCAGGTACAATGACTCGTCAACCCCTTAACTTGAGCTCTTTACTCACTGTATCCACACGAGGTCGAGGTCGGGGGAGGTCAACCGGACATGCTCCCCCACCTCCTCGCCGAACAAAGGGGTCTTTGACTCAAACCTCCATCTCTCCTCGGGAACACGCCAGTTCCCAGGAGGCTACTGATGCCAACTGGAACAAACGTCCTAGGATTGAGGACCAGAGTACTTCAGCCGAACATGCTAATACAACTGGCAACCGACCCCCATCTCCAAACTCCCAAATGCTTCCTCAAATATGGGCCCCTCAACTCATAAGGGGAGATCGACCTGTCCATATCGGGGACAGTGCAAGTTCCTCCGAGACTGCACTGGCACTTGCACAGGGCTTGCTGCTACCTGTAGATGTCCAAAAGGAAGCTGCATCTTCTCCAGATAGATTAGTATCCACGAGGCTTGTTAATGGAATCAAGGTAATAATTCTTTACTTACAACTGTTTGTCTCATAAAATTAGGGGTTGCTGATGACTCACCCCTCTGGGCTGACAACGAGCTTCCAAGCACTCGCGCCCAGAGTACTCAAGATCAAGTGGAACAAGCAGAACATCCTGAAGATGACTTTGACCAACAGATTGAAGAATTTGCTAATGCCGAGGAAGACACACCCACAGAGGTGCAGACTGTTCAATCTCCTGTTCGGGATTCAAACCCTGAACCTATTAACTTGGAGGAAAATGCAACTGAAGGTGATGTCACAACTGAAGAACCAGACAGAGCAAATTCAGATGTCCAAAACCTGGACTAAAGCTTTGGTAAGTTGAAAAAAGACTCTTTTTAGAATAGTTAAGCTGGTCTTGTGTGACCATAGCTTTCAAACCCTGCGTGGTACCAGTACTTGCTTTTGGTAATACTTTGGATAATACAGGTATTCGGCCCTTCATGGCACAACTTTATACATTTTGTTCGGCGACCCTTGTATTTGCATCTGTTCGGATGCAAATAGTTTAATCTCTAGTATTTCGTACTTTTGATCATCTTACGTCATGCAAGTTTCACATACTTAAGAGCCAGAACAAACATACAATTTGTTTTCTAAATCTCACGTACTTAAGAGCAAACATATAATTTGTTTCCTAAGTCTCACATACTTAGGAGCAAACATATAATTATGCAACAGAATTTGTTAAGTTCCACGTACTCAACTATGTTAAGCAAAGCTAATTTATATAAACTTTGTTAAGTATCACGTACTTTTAAAAAAGACGTACAAGTGTTTTCGTACTTGTATTTCTTTAAGTTTCACGTACTTAACTATTTTAAGTTTCTCGTACTTAAATAAATGTTTACAAGTATCTCGTATTTTTTAAATTCCATACAAGTGTTTCATACTTGTAGTCGTTTAAGTTTCACGTATTTAAAAGTTTGAAAAGCACACAAGTGTTTCATACTTGTGTTCAAGTGTATACCCAAGTTTCACGTACTTAAAATTCTATACAAGTGTTTCGTACTTGTATTCGTTAAGTGTCACGTACTTTAAAAATGTTCAAAAAGTATACAAGTGTTTCATACTTGTATTTAAGTTTCACATACTTAAAAGGTATACCCTGCTCCCCAATATGAATAAGGGAAACTAAACTCGTAGTTCATATTTAAAAACAAATACCACAATAGTTATACTAAAGAAGTGATTTTATTCATAATCTGTTAAAACGTAAGAGGGCGTTATTCGTACCCCATGGAACAAAAATAATCAAAACTAGAACAAAGGAATTATATTCGTAATTCCCACACAATCACGTAGTGCAAATCCAAAACAGATTTTAATACTTCTAAACAAAGAACTTTCGTAAATTATGAACATTCCAAGGCCTCAGAATCGGATCACCATCCAGATCTGCCAATCTATAGGCTCCTATGCCTACAATCTCGGTTACTCTATACGGGCCTTCCCAGTTGGCCCCCAGCTTGCCTTCATTGGCCACCTTGGTGTTCCCGAGCACTTTCCGTAGCACGAGATCCCCAACACCAAATTCTCTAGGATGAACATGTTTGTTGTAGCTTTTCATCAACTGTTCTTGGTAAGAAGCAAGATGTACCAAGGCCTTTTCTCTCCTCTCCTCGGCGAGATCAAGCTCGATTTCAAGGGCCTTGTCATTGCATCCACTTTCAACCAAAGCGGTCCTGTTGGTCGGCAAACCCACTTCAAGAGGTATGACAGCCTCTGTTCCAAATGCCAATGAATAGGGGGTCTCTCCCGTAGACCTTCTAGGCGTTGTTCGGTGAGCCCACAAAACTAACGGCAACTCATCAGGCCACTTCCCCTTGGCTTTGTCCAGCCTTTTCTTGATCCCATCAAGGATAGTTTTGTTAGAAGCCTCTGCTTGCCCATTACTCTGAGGGTAGGCTGGGGTGGAATAATAGTTTCGTATTCCGTACTGGGCACAAAAAGCCTTGAATTTCTTCCGAAATTGGGATCCATTATCTGTAATCAATGAGTAGGGAGCCCCAAAGCGAGTGATGATGCTTTTCCACACGAACCTTTCTATCATAGGTTCAGTGATTTTGGCCAGTGGTTCTGCCTCAATCCACTTTGTAAAATAATCAGTTGCTACAAGCAAGAATTTTCGATTCCCAGTTGCTTTGTGCAATGGACCCACGATATCCATCCCCCATTGGGCAAAAAGCCAGGGGCTCGTCAGGGGCACCAGATCCTCGGCGGGTGTTAGAATCATTGGTGAGAATTTTTGACACTTCTCACAAATCTTCACATATACCTTTGCATCTTCTTGCATGTGTGGCCACCAGTAGCCTTGAGTAATTGCTCGGTGGGCAATGGATCTCCCTCCAGCATGGCTCCCACATGTTCCCTCGTGAATTTCATGAAGGAACTTCTGTACCATTTCAGGATGTACACATAGCAAATATGGGCCTGTAAAGGATTTTCTGTACAACTTACCCTCTAGGGACAGCCAAAACCTGACAGATTTGACCCTTATCTTGTGGGCCTCCTTTTTGTCAGAGGGGAGTATCTCGTCTCGTAAGAACTCCATGATTGGATCCATCCAACTTGGTCCTTGGTTCACATCCAAGACTAAGTCTACACTCATCCCAATGCTTGGTTCATTTAGATATTCTACTGCCACCCTTCTTTTGAACTCAGTTGGAACAGCTGCAGCCAACCAAGCTAAAGAATCTGCATGAGCATTTTGTCCAAAACTAATTTGCTCAATATATACCCTCTCGAAGGTATCAAGCAAGTCCTTGGCTGCCTGTACGTAGGCCACCATTTTTTCATTTCAAGTTTTGTACTCGCCGGACAGCTGATTCACCACAAGCTGTGAATCACAATACACCCTAACCCGTTCTGCTTTAAGGGTTTTTACACTCCTCAATCCCGCCAGGAGTGCCTCATATTCAGCTACATTATTCGATGCACTGAATCCAAGTCGAACAGATAGCTCAATCAGAACTCCCTCAGGGGGAAAAAGGACAACCCCAATTCCAGAACCAGTATTACATGCTGATCCATCAACAAATAGCTTCCATTCTTTGGGATCCTGTTCGGCTACGGGTTGATCCTTCATGGATGATGTTTTAGCCACCTGTTCCTTTCTCGTAGGAGGCAGGGGAGCAACAGTGGGGGAAAACTCTGCCACAAAATCAGCCAACACTTGGCCTTTGATTGCTGTACGTGGCTGATATTCGAGATCGTACTGGCTTAACTCCACGGACCATGTTGAGATCCTTCCTGAGAAGTCTGCCTTTCGAAGCAGTGATTTTAATGGAAACTCAATATAAACCACAACCTTGTGGCTTTGGAAGTAGTGTGGCAGTTTCCTAGTGGCTGTCCTAAGTGCCAGGACAAGTTTTTCTAAAGGCAAATATCTCGTCTCTACATCCAACAATGTCTTGCTAACATAATAAATAGGGATTTGCTCGATCCCCAAATCCTTTAACAGGACTGCACTTACTGCATGCTCAGAAACAGCTAAGTACAGAATTAAAGACTCACCTGGCTGTGGAGTTGACAAAAGTGAGGGTTCTGCTAGGTACTTCTTCAGGTTCTGGAAAGCTTGCTCACATTCTGCTCCCCATTCGAATCCCTCCCTCTTTTTCAGTAATTGAAAGAAGGGTCTGCACTTATCGCTTGACCTGCTGATGAATCTGTTAAGTGCTGCTGCCATTCCAGTCAGCCTCTGGACTTCCTTGGTAGTTTTGGGACTCTGTAGTCTCTGCAAGGCATCAATCTGATCGGGATTTGCCTCTATCCCTCTCATGGTTACCAAATGGCCCAGGAACTTTCCTGAACCAACTCCAAACGCACACTTCGAGGCGTTGAGTTTTAACTTGTATTTCCTTAAGATTTCGAAAACTTCTTTTAAATCAGTAATATGCCCTCCTTTTTCTCGACTCTTTACCACCATATCATCTATGTAAACTTCCAAAATTTTTCCAATGAGCTTCTTGAACATAATGGTTGCAAGTCTTTGGTATGTTGCCCCAGCATTCTTCAGCCCAAACGGCATAACACTGTAGCAGTACAACCCTCGAGGTGTGATAAACGAAGTCTTCTCTTGATCAGGCTCAAACATAGCAATCTGATGATATCCTCGATATGCATCAAGAAAACTCATTCGCTCGTATCCAGATGTTGCATCAACCAATTGGTCAATCCTGGGCAAAGGAAAATTGTCCTTAGGGCACGCTTTGTTTAGGTCTGTGAAGTCCACACAGACACGCCACTTTCCATTCTTTTTCTTTACTACAACGGTGTTGGATAACCATTCTGGGTAGTAAACTTCACGTATTGCTTTGGCCTCCAGAAAACGATCGACCTCCTCAATCACTGCATTTACATGCAGCACGGCTGCCCTTTGTTTTTTCTGAATGATTGACTTGTGCTGAGGGTCAATGTTTAAATGGTGACAGATCACATCTGTATCCACCCCGGGCATTTCCTCTGGCACCCATGCAAAAACATCAATATACTCCTTTAGAAACCTTATCGATTCAGCCTTTTCGTCTGCTGGTAGTGATTCTCCAATTAAAAAATATCTTTCAGGATCAGTCTCGTTGATCTGAATCTTCTCCAGGCCCTCAACCACTTTTTCAGCCGGGCGTCTTCCAACATCCTCGATGGTTGGTTGATCTGGTACTTCTAATGTATGAACATGGTGGACCTTTGGGGCTGTTTTGATGATGGAAATCAAACATTGTTGTGCCACCTTCTGGTTGCCTTTGAGGACTTCAATCCCATTTGATCTTGGGAATTTTACCATCTGGTGATAAGTTGATGAGACTGCTCTCATCTTGTGCAACCATGTCCTCCCTATAATTGCGTTATAGGAAGAAGGGACATCGACCACTAAAAAGTCTGTTCTCAACACCATTGATCCAGCCCGAACAGGTAACGTTACCTTTCCAAGGGGCCAGACTGCTCCTGCACCGAACCCAATGAGGGGTGTTGTAGACTATTCTAAGTCCGATTGGGCCAGCCCCAGCTTCTTGAATGCATCATAGTACAATACCTCTGTACAACTCCCCGAGTCCACTAGAATTCTTTCGATGTCATATTCCCCAACTTGTAGGGTTACAACCAATGCATCGTTGTGGGGTATTTGAACCTCCCCCAAGTCATCATCACTGAATGTCAAGCTTTCATTGCATACATCAGTCTCTCGTCCTCTCTTACTTCCCAAACGCATAACATGTTGATCGTGTTTGACTTGCCTTTGCAACAGCCTCACCTCATTTCTCGTATAAAGTGCAGCCAACCCATGTATCATATGGATCACGCCTTTAGGGTTTTGTTCGTAACCCAGCTCCATAGCCTTCTCTTTCTCTTTAGGGTCCTCTTGGATAACCTCCTTGAGATAGCCCCGAGAGACCAAATCATCAAGGTGCCTCTTATACATCTCACAGTCCTCAGTCATATGGCCCCAATCTTTGTGATAACTGCAGTGCTGGTTCGTAGCACATTTTGCATCTTTGTCTCCGCCTAGACTTGGGGGCCATTTAAAATATGGCTGATTCTTTATTCGATAAAGAATCCTGTAAATTGGCTCCTTCCAAACCGTAGTGATAGAAAAGAAGGACTTGGGGTCAGGAGCTTGCTTGTTCTTGTATGGCTCTTTCTTAGCCTGCCTGTACTCCCTTCTGTCTTTGTAAGTCTTGGGCTCTGGCTTATCCACTTTTTTGGCTGGTGCCTTCGGCTGTTCGGCAACCGTCTTGCCATCCTCACGGAGTATGTCATCCTCCATTCTGGCGTGTTGCTCTATCCGTTCCATCAATTTAGCCAGGGTGGCTACCGGATGTTTATTTAATGAACGACGCAGCTCTCCCCGAACAGGCAAACCAGTCTTGAAGGTAGCAATTGCATACTCTTCACTACAACTTTCAATTTCGTTGAAAGTCTCCCAGTACTTCTTCGCATAGTCCCTGATCTGTTCGTTTTCCTCTTGTTTCATGGTGGAAAGACTTTCAAAGGTCTTTGGGGCCTTTCTGCTTGTCAAGAACCGAGCAGTGAATTCCTCGGCCAACTGCCTCCATCCTCGTATGGATCGTGGGGCCAGTTTATGAAACCAGGATAAAGCCACCTTGCCAAGACTGGAGGGAAACATCTTGCACAAGATGGAATCATCCCCTTCATGCATAAACATGGCCTGTTGATAATGTTGTATGTGAGCCACGGGATCCGTATTTGTCTCGTAAAGTACGAACGCACCGTGCTTCACTTTGCTCGGCAATCTCGCTTCTTGTAGCCTTTTTGTAAAGGGGGAGGCTGCAATATTACTCAGGGCCTTGCGTGCTACTTCTCGTGCAGTTACTGTCCCATCCTCTTGCTCCTTTGACTTGTGGGCCGAAGTTTTGACCCAATCAGCATCAGGTCTCTCGTACCTGTCTCGATGATGTTTTCTTGTGTCCTCTTCCTCGGGGGTAGAACTTCGGTCTCTGCTCCTCCTTTTTCGTGAGGAAGCCTTTCTCTTGGGTGTTCGGCTTCTACTTCTTCTTCCCCTTTTTCGTGGAGAAGCCTCATGACGCCCTATAACAGGACTTCTGCTCCCTCTTCTGCGTGAATGAGTTTGTTTATGAACCACCAGAGCCCGTCCGTCTCTCTGGGAATTCCTTCGAGAGAGTCCAGAATCTTCTAGGTGCTCTCGTACCCTCTGCAGCTCCCGTATCTCGTACTCTCGTTTTCTAATTAAATGAGCATACTCCTCGATTTCTCTTCTCTTTTTATCAAGGACATCATCATCGTTGTGTATACTCTTTGAACGAGTAACTGACTCCTCTCTTCGATGAGACTTACTCCTTCTCGTGGAGCCAGTAGCAGTCTTGTCTCCTTTTTCTTTGGAGTTATCTCTGTCATGTCTACCAGTGGGATTTCTCGGAGCGCCTGGTGGGGATTTATCTCTTCTCCCACCCAACTGGTCCTTTGGACTGAACGGAGTGACTGGATTTTCTTCCGTCATGATTACTTTCTCAGAAAAGTTTGTTCTTTCCCACAGACGGCGCCAATTGTAGGGGGATGAAAACAATTGGTGCTTCGGATCAACTGGGTTGCAACGGCTTATTCGTGCCTCTTCACCGGAACCCTAACTCGACGTCTGAACCCTAATCTGCAAAATAGACAAGGGGTGAGTGCACCTTTGCCTCTCGTGGCAAAGGCCCTCCGATGCCTTTGTTAGTATCACGTACTAAGAACTAAACCCTAATTATCAGTAGGAAAGCAATAATAATGCAGTATATTGCGTACCTTTTTCCTCTAGGTTTACCTCATATTTATAGATTTGTAGATGCTTGTTGCCCAAGCATCCCTATTTCCATAGGACTCCCAACTCGTATAGGAAACCAAGGATATCAAGGATTCTCGTTTCCTTTATCAGTTTAATGGAAAAGAGTCCTTTTTAGGATTCTTTTCCTTTACTGGCCGAACATCCCATTCTCATTGGGTATCTTTCTCAGATCCTTTATTCGTGGGATCTTATTCCTTAACAGAATATCATTATTTCTGGATTCTTCCAGAATGTTCCCCATGCTTCAACAATTGATTGGAGTTCTTTCTTTGTTCGGCTATCTCGTTGCCGAACAGACTGCCTAGACCAATGACTTCACAAGTAACTTGGTCCAAACGTAATCAGAACGTCTCTATCTGCCGAACAGGTTAATTTATACCACTGACTCTTCACGTCATTGGCCTACAATTAACCGAACAGACTGCATGGATCAATGACTTCCCATATCATTGATCCGTATCCCTGTTTCACCATACTACCCGGCGATAAGTCCCATCATGTTCACCACGTGCTCCCGAACATCACGTGTTCGGCAAATAAATGCATCTGCTTGGGAATACCTCCATACAATCTATATCCGCCAATCATTGCACTTGCACCTCCAAGGTCATCCCACTAGCAGAACTGGATCTCATCAAAATATAGTTGCCAGCATTTTGTATGTGCTTCTCTATCTAGATCCGGAGCGGAGAATAATCCACTTGGAATTTTGAAAACTCATCATAAATCTTTTGCAACTTTGGCCTCAAGTATGCTAGCTTCTCAAGAGGGGTCTTGCTTAAGACACTCTTAATGCTATTATCCAAAATCAATCAAGCGGCACGACGAGCATCAACAATAGTACTTCCAGTATCAAATGCAGTAACGGTCGATGGTGCATCTGGACCTAACTTAGGAGGGTTTGATGAAGGCGGAAGACGGATTGCCCCAAATGTGTGATTTTGTCGTTGTCGTAGTGCCAAATCAAAGGAAGATGGGCCACGAACTGATTCTCCACTCATGGGCTGCTCATTAAGGAGGATAAAGTTTTCGTCCTTAGAGTTATGTATAATATCACCTTCCAGCAACTAAAAAAGAAAAGAAAATGTTGGAGTTTGGAGATATAACAAGCAAATATTGGTTGGAATAAAAAATAAAATTCCTTACCTCAACCTGATTGGCCTGAATTGGTTGACTGCTACTTGGGACACCTTCAAGGAGCTTGTCCATATCATTAAATGAAACATCAGCCCTTTCAGCAATACCATAGCCAAATTTCTTCTTAAGGTGGCGCCAATTGCGATCCTCACAACTGCTCCTTTCATCGGTTGTTTTGTTAAGAGGAACGACACTTCTAACCAGGTCGTGGTTTCCACCATTCATTCGTGTCGTACGAAGCTCAGTACGTGGTTTAGCAATAGCAAGTTTTTTGGCCTTAGCAACTTGTTGCTTGGGAGAGGCAGGACGCTTACCCTTCGCAGAGTGCTCGGCCGAGCTTCGAAAATAATCTCTGTAAATATAAGACCACCATTCTAGATATGCCTTGGTAATGGGAATGGCTCGACGGTCAGCACGGTTTGGCAACCTCAACTTGCTCTGGGACTTGTCACGAATAAGGGACTCGAAATTCTTGACAATAATCTTCAAGCTGCAAATATGAAGGTTAACGTTAAGTTTCCCTGGTACATCCTGAGTAAAGCCAAACTGTTGGCTGAATCTATGGGGGCTGTATGGTTTGATGAATTTAGTGGAACCACTCCACAATGTCAGATATCCATATCGAATGCCGATGAGGTACTCCATCTCCCAATCACTGAGCTAACCATCGTCAACCAATTCTTTGCTTTTGCCCTCTCGTTGTGCGAAGCGATCCATAACCAAACCATCACACTTTCGGAATAGGTCAAGCGCTTTAGCCTCATCAAGCTGCTTAGCCACTCTTTCACCACCATATCTAATCATCTTTGGTTTTTGAAGCGATGGTTGGGCGTCGCTGCTAAAATGGGTGCCGAAATACTCTCCTAACCATGCATAAACATAATGGACAGGAAAAACAGCATCACACTTCCCAGGATTAGAAGATTTAGCAATATCATTTAATCCTCTATAAATACTCGCTAGTATAGGGACGGCAAGGCAGAATCTTGTACCATGAGCCATCATGGCGGCAACTTTGAACCCCAGGTCTGATCAATTCACAACTCCCAAAATGGTGAAAACCTCTTCCTGCTTAGGTGTTTGCCCTTGAGCTTCGCCAACGGTACCAGAAGGATTGTTAACATTGGCAGGTCGCTGGGTCTTGTTCCGAGAAGTCTTCTTCGATGACTTGGAATAGGAAATCTTCCCTTTGAACCAAAACTTTACCCAGGCATCAATCTTCACTTCACCTTTCTTTGAGTCTGTAAGAAGACGATGGTAGGCAAGGAAAAGGTAGCGACAGTTCACCGGGAGATAGTACGTATTATCCTTATCGATGCCGATTAACTCATCTACACTTGGAACAGCCTCATCATAAATTAAACCAGAAATTGGAAGCCCGCCAAGTGCTCGCAAGTCCCAAAGAGAAATGGACATCTCTCCCACAGCAGTATGCAATCTGTTGGTGGATGGACTCCATAATTCACAGAAATGTCGCATGACACTTCCGAGTCGATCGTATGAAAACAAAGAAGCATATATGGCCTCATAAATCTTCGCCTTCTTTAACATTTGCTCATGACGACTCAATATGTCTTCAAGCCACTCCCAATACCCTTCGCAATACGAAGGATCGACGATCACTTTAAAAGTGTTTCCCTAAACTGCTTCTTCGGTCTGGATCCTATGGCCAAGGAGGGAGAACGGAGTAGGTTGATCTGTCTCTTCATCATGATGAGTTGACTGCAAGAGCAATGTCTGAGAATCAGACTTGCTTCCAATGACCTCGCAATTAGTCTCGATAGCCCACTGTGGAGGATGAAGCACGTCACCTAGAGACTCATACTGTAGAGCCCATCCTCCAAGAAAAGCGGGACGAATAATCAAAGTGGTCCCATTCTCAACGTTATCAGTAGGGTCATTAAGAATAGTCATGAAGCCTTCTTGGAAACTCTTGAAGCAAGCCATGCCTACAATGCAAAATAGGGTACAAAAGGAAAAGAGACTAAAGAAACTTACAAGAAAAAGCTCATGTTATAAGAAAGATATAATTAGCCTACGATCACAGGACGTGTTGAGGCGCTCGGATAATTAGGCAAAAGCATGCCCACCGGGCACACTCTCCATGATGGTAAACATCCAACTCTCTCCAATTGGGGTGGAGAAGTGTCTAGATAACTAGTCTATGACTAGCCCGTTAGGTGCATCCTCTGAACCGCAAGGTTAAAAATAACCACCTTTGGTCCATGGGTGTGGTCAAGTGTCTAGATAACTAGTCAAGGACTAGCCACTAGGCGCATTCTCCGCTAAGTCAAACTAACCACGTATGGTCTGTGGGTATGAAGAAGTGTCTAGATAACTAGTCGAGGACTAGCCCACTAGGCGCATTCTTCGCTAAGTCAAACTAACCACTTATGGTTTCTGGGTGTGGAGAAGTGTCTAGATAACTAGTCGAGGACTAGCCCACTAGGTGCATTCTCCGTGAAGTCAAACTAACCACCTATGGTCTGTGGGTGTGGAGAAGTGTCTAGATAACCAGCCAATGACTAGCCCACTGTAGACACCCCAATCTGACTTCCCGATTGTTTTACTTTGTTCTTCAGTTTCTTGTTTCCCCGATGATGAATCAGGTCGAAAACAGTCTCTAGAACTTGGAATGGCTTGGGTTTGGCGTATGCAGAACCCATCCTTAGCCCTAAAACCCTTGAATCAGAACCTGGACCTTGGGTTTGATAGTCGCGCGACACACTGGGATCCTCGCGCGATGTTCCATTTGCCAGGTGGTGGTCAAAGTCAAAGCTTTGACTGTTGACCCTCACGGGGTTGCTTGGACCCTCGCGCGATGGTCTCACTATCTCGCACGATGGTCAACACCTGTCGTTTTCACCCGGATTGCGTGGTGGTCAGGAGGCTACAGGCCTATGTGACCCCGTTTTCATCGGCTGAACAAGCGTTCTGGGGGGCTCCCCTTGCACCACCTCACCCCCCATTCTCCCATCACCTTTGCCACCCCACTTCTCCACCAAGCGTTTGTAACCAGCATTGTTGGCTGGTTACATGGCCTAGGCTAGCCACCTACCAACCCATTCTCCTATAAACCCCCCCCACCCCCCCATGCTTCATTGCAAAGGGTTACCAATTTCTCTCCAAAAAAGAAGAAAGCAAAGCTCAAGCACAAACATCTCATACCACACTCCCTCCCACATAATCACCTTCCAAGCCTCACCACCTCATTCAAGCCACCTCCAAGACACTCAAGCAAAGGTATAATATCTTTCTGCTCACTGTTCGAACCCCTGAGGAGGGCTGGCAGGGCCAAGGCTGGTAATCAATACCAGTTCTGGCCCTAAAGCTAGCAAGGTTTCAAGAGCCGTTACCAGGAATACCCTCGCAGCGATGATCCCGTACACTCGCGCGACTGTTCTGTCTGTGTGAGATTGGACCATGTGGGGAAGGGGTGCTGGTCTTTAAGTTTATTGTTGTGTTCATAGTCACTTTTAAGTCTTTTAAAAGGCACTAGTTCACTGTTTTGCATGTTAAAAATCATTGTTTAGCTTAGTTTATAACTCCTCTTGGTTTGGAATGCTCTTGGGATGCTCTTGAATATGTCTCAGAGCCCTAAGCGTGCAAAGCAATTCCTGGAAGTCCAGTCTGAACAATCGCGCGCCGGTATCATTCTGTCGCGCGATGGTTCTGTCTTTTACCAGGGATTGCCCTTGCATGAGCAGCTTGGTCTTGTCCTCTGTTTAGACAACCCCACTATTTAGGGGTTGTGTTTTCTCAATGTTTCCATCTGCTGTAATATTGTTTACTTTCAAGTACCTATAAACTGCTTGGTTTGCACCTGGGTGAGCACTAGTCCTTCCAGAGCCCAGAAAGGGGATAAAATTCAAAACGTTGGTAGGACATCAACACTCGCGCGAGTGTATGGTTGTGTCGCGCGACGATTTGCTTGCATGCAGATGGACTCTCGCATGCAAGCTGGCTGTTTGTTCGTGCCAAAATCATACACAGTACCGTCTTGATGTATGATCGATGTTTTGAACTTTATTCTATTTATTACTTGTCATCTCATCAATCCATGTCATATTTTATCACATCCTGCAAACTGTTACAGTTTTAAATCCCCGATTAACTGTTCCCCCGCCCTAATTGGCTAAAATTGATTAATCAAACAGAATCGCAAACAAATATTTTCGTAAATGCCTAAGTAGAGACCGATCTCTGGATTGGGCGAGAGGGGTGCCATAAAACCCTTTCCCTCTCGTAACCTGGCTCCCGAACCCAGATATGGTTATGACGGACTGGTTCCTTAACTTTTTCAAATCAAATAGCGCGGCGAGTGCTTCAAAATACGGTTCCTTGGGTGTCGAACCTTCAAAACCCAAGTGGCGACTCTGTATTTTGCGAGTGCTTGCTTCCCCGCTCGCGCTCCCTCGATCTGGGCCCTTTGCGTTTTGGAATTCGGAAATTCCAAGGGCACGCTGCGCACAGTGGCGACTCTGCTGGGGATCGAACCAATATTGGTCTATGTTTAGATTTCAATACACTTGAAGAACGATCCCACAAAAGTTTGTCAAAACGGTGAGCTTCGCGCTGCCGAAGGTTGGAATGGTGATTTAACGGGACCTCGTGTCCGGCCAATCCAATCTGGGACTTTTCCGATCGTTCTCTCGTGTAGTTTCTTCTAAGCATTGACTAAATAAAGTGAGCCAAATTTGAAAAGGCATTTGCGAAATTGTGATTCTGTTCCATTAAATCAATCTTTAGCATTCTCATTTGCATCGATGTGGGATAAGCCCCGTTGGATCGTTTTGGCAATCCGGCACGGTTTACCGGAGCTCGGGGACCCCGAATGACCAACAACCTCCGACGATGATAGGTCATTCTACCGTTCGACCTGTTGCTCTGCGATTACGCGGGCAACGGGAGGTATATCTTTGGCCTTAGTCCGGGGAACCCGTTACAAGCCAAAACCGGCCTTTGCATGCACAAAGCATTAGAACTCTCCAAACTAGGATAGGTACCTACAGGGTAAGATTACTTGCATCTAACCCCCATATACTGTCTACGTGTTACTGCTTTCCCTATCGCATGCACTGTACATACATACCGTTCTGCGTAGGGGCATGTTTAGGGCGACTTCTAGGTTGTCTCTCTTTCGAGTCTGTCTTATGCTTAATAGGACACTGCTAAGCCCGATGAAGAGTCATGCATCTTTGCGGTGCGTGTTATCAGATTTTCAAAAGTCCTAGGATCAGCAAGACTTTGGGAAATCAAAACTCTCGAAGTCCTTGTCTATATCCCATTTGAAGTTTCAAACAGAAAACAAGGAACGGCGAAGAGAATGCCGTGATGCTCATACCACCCTGGTTATCATGCGCAGCACGTACACCGCTCAGGCTATGGCACCATGTCGCCTACGCCGCCCCGGTTAAGGTATCGCGTCATCCACCCCGAGTTATTCCAAGTTCAAAATTGAAACTTCAAGAACGGAAAAGTCAAAGGCTTAGACTATTTTGGACATCTCTTAGTATTATTCGATTCAAACGAGGATACACTCTCGAAAAGAAATCCGAGGACTTTAGGCAGTGTCCGAACATCATGAGACAGACTCGTCTGTAGTCTTAGAGTCTAAGGGCGACACTGACGACGATGGCTGCATTATCACTTTTAGTCTTGTGTTTAGAGTAAGGTTGCTGCAGGGCCCTTATCGAACCTTTTCTTACAGCAAAGCAAAGCAAAGCAGGATTCTAAACCATTGCGCCACCAAGGAAAGTATCGAGGCAGAGAGCCAAACCCACTTGGGAACGTCTGCATCAGAATTCGGTTCAAAGGCTAGTCAGGTTGCAAGCTCAGTCAGTCACAACGGAAGACTCTCCGTGTTCCCTGTTGGCCACCTTACAGTCAGGATCACCGTCGGTTATCCAGGAAATTGAATCTCCCGCGTCACCTACCTCTTCGTTCTCGTCAAGTTCATCCGGAACCTCCGTCATGGCAGATCAGCCGTAGCCATTAAGTATTGAAACCATTCTCATGAACATCCAGAACAGCATCGCCACCATGCAACAAAGGGGTGCTCAGACTGATGCAAATCTCATTAGGCTCAATGACCTTGTCAACACTCGTCTTCCGCCAGCTGTAGAAGCGGGAGGCGAGGTCGATGAGGATGTCCATGCGGAGCCAATCTTTGTTGAAGACCCCAACCATGCAGGGCGGATCATAATTCAACCCAACCCAAGAGAAGCTCACCCGGAGGCAGCGAATCTGAATCTCGCTGTGGCAAGACCCGTTCTGGACCCTAACATGACTGCTCTCATGGCAAAGATCGTCAAGCTGGAGGAATCTGTGTCCAAATCCGAGAAGATCAGCGCTGGGGGAATTGACCTAGATCGCCTCTGCTTGTATCCCAATGCTAAAGCTTCCCGACAAGTTCAAGATGCCTGACCTCGCTAAGTTTGATGGGAGTGGTGACCCCAAGACTCATCTCTATGGCTATCATGCTGCCATGAAACTCTTGGCTGTTGAACCCGAGGCCATGTCCCAGCTGTTCCCTCAGACTCTCTCGGGACCCGCTTTTCACTGGTTTTTGTCGCTTGACATCGCTAAAAGGAGGACGTGGGAAGACATCGGTGCTGCGTTTATTTCGCAGTACAGTTACAACTCCCAGCTCAAAATGACAACCCGAGAGCTTGAGTCCACGAAAATGGAAGCTAAGGAATCCTTCGCGGATTTTGTCAAAAGATGGAGGACGAAGGCTGCTCAGATGACCGATTGCCCGAGTGAGAGAGATCAGCTCCGAATCATCTCCCGCAATCTCCAGCCTGATTATGCTAGGCATTTGGTTCTTGTCCAGGCCTCCTCAAACTTTGATACTTTCTTCGAATCTGGGATGGCTATCGAGGATGCTTTACAAAGTGGGATACTGTCAAGAGGGGAGTCCTCTAACCCTTCAAAACCAAAGTCTCGGGTCTACTCAGGGAACACCAATGCGTTGTTTGGCAGTGGGGGATCTTCCAACACAGCAACCAGCGGCACTAACGCCTCCTCTTCCAATGCAACCAATCGCACCGCTGAGATTAACCAGGTGCAAACCCCTCAAAATAACCGGCCCCGCAGTCAGCCCCGCAGTTTCTCTGCATTTGAAGCTCCACTGTCATCTGTCATGGAGAAGTTAATCCAGTCAGGGCATCTGAAACCCCTTGACCCAACCCCACTGCCTAAGAACCCTTCACCTAACTTCAAAGCCAATCTTTATTGTGCCTACCACCAAGGGGCTGGACATCTTACGGACTCCTGTTTCCGTCTCCGACATGCGATCCAGGATCTCATAGATGAAGGGACTCTCCACGCTCCACCTCCACCAACTCAAAAACCAAACATCCTTTCCAACTCTCTGCCAAAGCACAATGCTGTTCCCCGCATCAACCAAATATCCCTCAGCTCCACTTATATCGATCCTAACTCCACCATATTCAACCCCACTGACCATATAACCTCAACAGACCAACCCAAGCCGGTCGTGCCCATGCCTTCTCAGCCCGAAGCCGAGAATCTTCTACATCCATCTTGAAGAAGGACAGTCGTCCAATCCCGATGTGCCCCTCGCACGCCTGCAAAATGGAACATTTGTGTTCAACGCTTCCATCAGTGAACTGTTTCACCAGTCCATCCCTTCCGTGCAGCTCAACTCTGCTTCTTCCTTGGACAGCCGTATTTTGATGTAACGGATCCAAACTCCTCTCCGAATTTGATAAGCCGTTTTAGGTCTGCTGTCCCTCTTCTACCGGAATGGCGGGTTGATATGCAAGCAGTAGGGTGGGCTATTGCCGATAATGATGACTATGCAGCCCCCATAATCAATGAATGGATAGAGCTAGAATTAGACGGCTTCCCCCAGAACCCTAAATATGTCCCATTTAACCATGCTTGGTATGACGCTTGGATGGCTAATTATGAGGCAGGCATGCTTGACCCTTTGGATGGATTCTCCTTGAACATGCTATTTCAACTGCCTGAACCCGTTCTGCCTGAGGAGGAGTACTATTGGGATCCCGAGCCTATGTGGCAGTTTCCGTTGGAGTTTGACCTCAATCCTCTGCAAGGTTACGCTCTGCCCAATCATGAGATTCAGTTCATAGAGGAGGGTCTTGTTCAGGAGGAAACTCGCTTCTTGGGGGAATGCTTTCTCCCTTCCACTCTTGACAGGCTGGTTGACTCTGTAACTAACACTGAGTACGACCCTACATTTTACATCGTTAGCGAGGAACTCTCGCGCCCGGCACCACCTTATCCGACCGAGGAAGATCGCAGCATTATGGTTACAGACCTAGTTCCGCCAGCGGACCTCTGGGACGTTGATGATGTGGTTAATATCCAAGTTGGGTCCGAGGTTTGGACTGTCAACCGCTCTCTTGCCGATGGGGGACTCTGGGATGTCCCATTCATTGCTAACACGGAGCCCATTCGGAGAGACTGCAACTGTTAAGGATCCAGACTTCTGGGAGTCGCTGTTGTTGAACGATTTGGCTGAAGACCTAGGTTTGGGCATGGAAGTACCTATAGCCCCACCGCCCTTCTGACAAAGGAAAACGCAAATTGGGGGAAGTCCCTGCTGATCTTTGGGATGACAGTCAAGCCTTTCAAGTGATACCCTCTCTAGAGAACGTTCTCAACGTTACGAGGAGTGGACGAATTTTTCAGCCTACCAATCTGCAGGCCGGGAGCTCGTCCAATTCTTCTAACCAAAGGAACGAACCTTCTGCATTCTCAAGGTCTGCACCAGTTTGAGGTACCTCCTAGCTCCCCGAATGAGGACATGATTCAGAGGCAGCTGGAGCGAATCCCTGCCGCTATATCACTCTGGGGACTAATCTGTTCCTCTCGCGAGCATCGTCAGAAGTTCTGCCATACTCTCTCTCGCCTTGAGATCCAACCAGATGTCACGCCTGAAGCGAATGATATCCATAATTCTCCCGCCTACTTCTAAGCACACCGTGGTCTTCACCGACAAGGATCTACCGATCGAAGGGGTTGATCACAATCGCCCCTTGCACATCACTGTTAAGTGTAAAGGACTCTGGATTCCAACTGTTCTGATCGACAACGGATCGGCAATCAATGTTTGCCCGTTGAGAGTGGCTTACCGCTTGGGACTCGCCAAGAAAGACTTTGCACCTTCCAATCTGGCTGTTAAGGCATACGACAGCACTCGTCGCGTGGTCGAAGGCACGCTTCTGCTCAAGCTTGACGCTGAGGGTTTTGAGATGGACGTCGAGTTCCATGTGGTTGATATCCCGGCCACCTTTAATCTCCTGCTAGGAAGGCCATGGCTCCACCGATCTGACATCATGGCTGTACCGTCTACTCTTCACCAAAAGGTTATGTTGGGACTCCCTACCGGAACTCTGACAATCTGCGGGGACTCGGGCATTCGCCCGCTTAAGGAAGATGGCACACCTGTTTTGGGGATTGCGCATGGCGATGAAGATGTTGATCTCGGGGGTTTCTCTTTCGACACTTCTGGTTCGGTTTTGGCTATCAACGTGGATGGGGACTTCATCATAAGCTCTGTTGCTTTAGATATCATGAGGAGGATGTCCTATCTACCTGGTCTTGGTCTTGGGATTCACCAACAAGGGATCCCGGAGTTCCCTGCCTTTCCTTCCTGCGAGGGCCGCTTTGGTTTGGGGTACTCCTCCTCTACCAAGGATGCCAAAAGAAGGAAATGCACGGGAAAACCTCGATCTCTCTATGGTGAGCCCGACAGCTACTTTGTGCGCGAAATGGGGAATGACATCTACACCGGGCAACCTGAGCCTTTCGTCGATTCAGTCACTGGGGAGTTGCTGCCTGGGTTTGAAGTTTTCGCTGATGACACTTGGTCCTCTAGTGATGAAGAACCGGCAAGGGCGGAATTCAAAAGGAAGCTTAGCCAGCCCAAGCTAAAGACTGATTGGCTGATGTCTTTTGATCAAGGGAGCTTGGAGCAGCTGTTTTATGAGTTCTCCCAAGTGGGTTTGGCCAAGGAAGCTGAAGAAGCCGAGGTGTTCATGCTCGGTTCCGACGACCTCAAGGATCCCCTCTCCCTCATCACAGAAGCAAAGGGTAGCCTTAAAAATTGCATTTTCAAACCACGCCTTACTTGCATTGATGATGTATCAGAGTCTGACACTGAGTCTGTTGAGTCGTCTGAGTCTAAGTCTAGCTCTGAGTCGGAGCTTGTGCCTCTCGGCCCTCCACGTCATGGCTTTTACTTTGAGTTTGATTCCCTTGTACTTGGCGACCCTGCAGGGTCTTATGAAATGAAGGAATCCTCTTCTGACTACTTGAATGATCTTTATATAAACTGTGTCGACCCCGACGATGAAGGGATAGATTTCGATGGGGACATTCCCAAGGAAATCCGTGCCCTCATCGAAAGGGAAGATGAAAGGCATGCTCAGCCGTTAAAAGAAGAAATAGTCTTAATAAACTTGAAAGACGAGAATGATCCCCGAATGGTTCAGGTGGGCTCCACTTTATCCCCAGAGGAACATCATGATTTCAAAGAACTGCTCTCGGAATTCAGTGACATTTTTGCGTGGTCCCATCAAGACATGCCCGGCATCGACCCAGAAATAGTTGAGCATCGAATCCCCTTACTACCAAATGCCAAGCCCGTGAAGCAGAAATTGAGGCGAATGAGGCCGGATTGGGTGCAGAGGATCAAGGAAGAGGTCACTAAGCAGATCGACGCCGGTTTTCTCATGGTTTCTCAATACCCCACATGGGTTGCCAACATTGTTCCAGTTCCTAAAAAGAATGGACAAATTCGAGTGTGCGTGGACTTTAGGGATTTGAACAAGGCAAGCCCCAAGGACGATTTTCCCCTGCCACATATCGATGTACTGGTGGACAATACGGCGGGCCATGCCCTGCTTTCATTCATGGATGGTTTCTCCGGATATAACCAGATTCTTATGGCACCAGAAGACCGTGAGAAGACGACTTTCATCACTGAATGGGGGACTTATTGTTACTTGGTCATGCCGTTTGGTTTGAAAAATGCTGGTCCTACCTACCAGAGAGCCGCTACGACCATTCTGCACGACATGATGCACAAAGAGGTTGAGGTCTACGTAGACGACATGATTGCTAAGTCAAAAACTCGGGAAGGGCATGTTCCTGTATTGAGGAAGTTTTTCGAGAGGCTCCGAAAGTTCCGCATGCGTCTCAATCCACAGAAATGCACCTTTGGGGTCACGGCAGGCAAGATGCTCGGTTTCATGATTACTTCGCGTGGGATTGAGGTCGATCCATCAAAGATCAAAGCGGTGCTTGAAATGAAGCCACCGGAAACTGAAAAGGGAGTGCGAAGCTTTTTGGGGAAGGTTCAGTTCATCAGCAGATTCATCGCCAAGTTAACCTTAACTTGCGAGCCGATGTTTCGTCTACTCAAGAAGGACACCCCGTTCGTATGGTCGGACAGATGTCAGGCGGCCTTCATGTCCATTCAGAGTTATCTCCAAAACCCGCCTGTCTTGATGCCACCAGTGCCTGGAAAGCCCTTGATTCTATACTTGTCTGTGAGTTCTACATCCATGGGATGCTTGCTAGCTCAAGAGGGGGACCAGGGAGTTGAGAAGGCCGTTTACTACTTAAGTAAGAAAATGGTTGGGTCTGAAGAGCGCTACACCGCCTTGGAAAAAACGTGCTGGGCTTTGGTATGGGCCTCTAAGAAGTTGAGACACTACATGCTGGCTTACCCAGTGAAGTTGATTTCTCGAATGGATCCACTCAAGTATCTGTTTGAGAAACCAGCCCTCACTGGTAAGTTAGCACGTTGGTTGCTCCTCTTGGCAGAATTCGATCTCGAATACGTCACGAGAAAGTCGGTAAAGGGGCGAGCCATTGCTGAGTTTTTGGCTGATCACCCTGTGGACGGACCGGAAGATGCAGATTTTGTGTTCCCAGATGAGGAAGTGCTAACAGTTGTCGAAGATGTTTGGACTCTTTACTTCGATGGGGCGGCCAATCAGAAAGGATTTGGGATCGGGGTTTTGTTAGTCGCCCCCGATGGTTCTCATATTCCGCTTGCATTCAAACTAAACTTCGATGTTACAAACAACCAAGCTGAATATGAGGCCTGTATTGTGGGCATGGAGGCTGCCCTCACGCTTGGCGTTGAACGGCTCGAAGTTATCGGAGACTCCAATCTCGTTGTATCTCAAGCCAATGGGGACTGGAAGGTGCGTGAAGAGGGGTTGAAACCGTATCATCAGGATTTGGAGGGGCTAATTCCTTGCTTTAACAAAGTGACTTTCACCCACATCACCCGTTTGAAGAACCGGTTCGCCGATGCACTCGCGACCTTGGCATCCATGGTCGAATTGCCGTTGGGAGTCAAACTGCGCCCAGTTTTGATTGAACAGCGGGACTGCCCCGCTTATCAATACGTCAACGCCATCGATGATGTCGATGATGGCCTACCCTGGTACCATGACATATGGAACTTCGTCGAGAATGGCACGTATCCGGCTGAGGCCTCTAAAAAGGATCAGACTGCATTGCGGAGGATAGCCGCCCAGTACATCATTTGTGGGGGAAAGTTATACAAGAGGTCTCATTGCGGAATGCACAAGCTCTGTGTCAACGGGACCGAGGCCGTCAGAATCATGGAAGAGATCCACGAGGGGGTCTGTGGCCCTCACATGAGCGGCGTCATGCTGGCTCGGAAAATCTTGCGCCAAGGCTATTTCTGGTCTACTATGGAATCTCAGTGTGTGGATTATGTGCGGCGATGTCACAAATGCCAAATTCATGCTAATCTAATGCATGTTCCACCCTCCAACCTATTTGGCATGGCTTCGCCTTGGCCTTTCTCTGTATGGGGCATCGACGTCATCGGCATGGTTAGACCGTCTGCATCAAATGGTCATAGATTTATCCTCGTGGCGATAGATTATTTTACCAAATGGGTGGAGGCCGAATCTTATAAAACCCTAACGGCGGTTCAAGTTGCTCACTTCATCAGGAAAAACATCATCTACCGATATGGGGTTCCGCAAGCGTTCGTATCAGACAATGGGAGTCATTTCAAAGGCAGGGTCCTGGAACTCTTCGAAGAATTCAAGATCCAAATCCATCACTCAACGGTCTATCGTCCCCAAACAAATGGAGCAGTTGAAGCGGCCAACAAAAATGTCGAGACAATCATCAAGAAGTCTGCAGAGTCCGCCAGGGACTGGCACGAGCAACTGCCTTTAGCTCTTTGGGGTTATCGAACGTCGATTCGAACATCAACGGGGGCAACCCCCTATTCCTTGGTCTACGGGATGGAAGCAGTTCTCCCTATAGAGCTTGAGGTGCCATCTTTGAGAATCATGGTGGAATCGGAACTCTCGGAATCTGAATGGCTCAGTGGGAGATTTGTTGAACTCATGCTTTTTGATGAGAGGAGGCTCCGGGCTTTGTATCATGTTCAGGGGTATCAGCGGAGAATTGCCCGGGCATTCAACAAAAAAGTGAAGTCTAGAGACTTGGTCGAAGGAGACATGGTCACAAAAGAGATTCGGGCACCAGTTTTTGACCCCCGTGGCAAGTTTCGACCCAAGCGTTCCGGACCTTACATCATCAAGACCATCCTTTCTGGGGGAGCGGCTCAGCTCATCGATCTCGACGGCAACGGATTCAGCTCTCTGGTTAACCTGGATCAACTCAAACGATACTATCCCTGAGAGAAGCTCGTTGGGCCGAAAACCACAAGGGTGGGCGGTTCCAAGCAAAAATTAGAGCAAGCCTGCTAGACCTGAAAACCTGAGAAGGCGGTTTAGGCAAAAATAAATAGGCATCAATCAAAGCTCGCTAGGCTGAAAACCCGAAGTGGCAGCACTAGGCAAAATTTAGAGCGTAAAAGGAGAGCTAAAATACTCGAGTGAACCTTAGCCTGAACTACGTGCTGACCTGATTCCCCGAAAGGGGATACGTAGGCAATCTCTCTGTGAGATTCGGTCACAATCCATCAACTTGATCCACGGTTCCTTATTACCAGAAGTTAACTCGATACTTGGGCGACACGGCGGTTCAACACTTGTATCAAAAGGGGAAAACTCTCAAACTTTCATTTTTATTTAAATTATAACTTCTATTACACAGGCTGAGCAGTCTTAAAAAGAGTAAAGCATGAAAACAGAATAAAGTGCTCGAGGCCTTAACAGGCTCACGGTTTATTCTAGATCATCAGGGTTCGTCAGAAGTCAGTTGTTGTTTTGCCTGCTTGTGATTTCCCTTCTTAGCCATGTTTGATATCGGTGCGTAAGTTCCGTACTAAAGTCTGGGTCAGCTCCTCCGAGTTGCCACAGGCCCCAGTTGTGCTCATATCCTCTCAGATTCCGGGCAGTAAAAGCAGGGACTTGGAAATCTTCAGTCCCGGCTCGGTGGAGTCCTTGGCTCATTCCTAGCTGACGAAGGATGCGTCCGGGGATGTAGAACGTGAAAGCGGTCAGCCCAGCTATCACTACTCTCTCGAAACCTGCAGAACTCAGGGCCATGTCTGGAATGTTTAAGGCTTCATGCCGCCATATGATCTCATTCGGCAGCATTTCTCTCATGAATGTGTACCATTGATGCACAGACATTTCCGGATAGATCATACCCCGCTGATGCATTCGGCCGGGCAAGTGGGGCCAGTTTGCTTCCGGTGCTGTAAGCAATCCCAATTTGTCGGATAACCAGAGCTGCATGAGGGGAAAAACAAGTGAGAAGTCATATAAAGCTTGAGAGGAAAAGACAAGTGAGAAGCTTCTATATAGCCTTAGCTGAGAGATGAGGTAAAAACAGAACGTGCGAAAGCCGGAAAAAGGTGAGCTGAGTGAGAACCAAGCTAACCTGCAGTAGTAGTGGACTACCGCCGAACACGTCTGTTTGGCCAGAAGAAACCAAATCCAAACCTATGAGTGTCTCCGCCAGAACCAGAGGTACCACGTTTCTTCGGGCACCCAGTTGAGCTGCGACGCTCACCAGCATGGGGTTGACTTGCCCATTTGGAGATACCAGTAGATAAGCAGCCAGCACGCCGATTGCCAGGGCAAATCGACGTCGAGCCTGCACGGCTATATTCTCTACGTCCCCTTCTGGCCCATACCATTCCATTAGGCGCATGACGTTGATCTGCCCTCCGGTTAGCAAACTTTCGGCCGCTCCTCGAGTGATGCCAAGACTTGACTGTAGGAGCTTTGGCATGCTTTTCCTGTAAGGTGGCACGACAATCACGCTTGAGGCGACTCCTTGGAGGTATGCTTGGAATTCCTCCACGGTTGGGCACAGCTCGTTAACCCCAAACCTGAACACGTGAACCTCTGGGTCCCAGAATTGTAGGGCTGCCCTCAGAAACTCAGGACGGACCCTCACATTGCGGAGGAAACGGAATGCGGCCAGCCCGTGAAACCGGAATGACAGCCAATCTCCAGCAACAAAGGCCGTGAGCCATGGGCTAATCAAGGCCGGAAGATTATTTGCCATTCTGCTTCTCGTGGGACTCTCAAACTGTGGGAGGAATGCCTTTCATCAGCAAAGCATTGGTCTCTTTATAAACAGAGTACATGAAGTGTTCTCCTTTCCCAGTGCAAATATCTATACAACGTGGCATTCTCTTCTCCAAAGTGAAGGCATCTCTGCACTGCCCCCCCTGAAGTACTCTGAGCAGTTAAAGGGTGATGACAAGGCTTGGTCGTCCTAAAAATCCGAAATGGTCAAATAAAGGTGGCCTGGCACGGCCCAACCATCGCGCGATGATCTCATTCCATCGCGCGAGTGTGAAAATTCCACTCCATCGCGCGACAGTATCACTCCCTCGCGCGACGGTTCAGCCTGCATTTTGACAGATTCCACCAGCTACTGTCCAATTTTGGTCGCTTCCTATTCTAAGGGTATTTTTGCAACTTTTATGATTCCGGCAAGTCACTATGAGCATATGCAACCATATCCAAGCATCGGATTCGAGATATTGCGTTTAACGAGGTTTTTGAACCCTCGGTGGCTCGTTTCAAGGCCAAATGAGCGTTTCGGGAGTTCGAAACTCGGTCCAAAGGCTCGTGTCCATTTCTCTCAGGCCGTACAAGTCATGGTGACCTAATGTGACTGTACGGAGGTGTCGGTTTCAGTCCGGGACATAATAGAGTCATGTTTTTTCCATCTCGTGTCCCTTTTGTGTCCTTTGTAAGGTTTTTGGGCAATTTTGCGTCTCGGGATGTGTTTCTCGATTTTGTCAGCTCTCGTAGGTCATTTTGTATATATGTGACCTCCCGGAAGTGTCCTTATTATCCAAGTTAGAACATTTTGAGTTTTGGCTTATAAATGTCCAATATTTCATTTCCTCGTATCCTGGCCGTATCCTAGGGGTACATTCTTGTTTTTCTCTGAGTTAATTCTCTCTGTGCGTATGCACGCGTTTGTGAGCAGTCTCGGTACATTATCAATGCAAGCATGGTATTAGTGGCAACGCTTATTTACTCTAAGTTCATTACAAGAGTAAAATAAACTGAAAACGCAAATTTTATAGCTAAAACCATAATCTATCCATGTCAAAGTAAAGAAGACTACTGTGCATGCGGCGCGTCGGCCACGCAAAAGTCATCATGTCTAGTCGGGCACACTCGCCCATCAAGTCAAAAGGGCACACAGGCCTTAAAAACGTGTATCAAGTATCAGCTAAGGCGCTCCGGCCTTCAACCTATCTACGCGGGCGCGCAGGCCCAAAAGCAAAAATCAAGATGCGGAAAATGAAATGAGGCTTCTTAGTAGCCCTCAGTCCTCCCCAAACCAGTCTCCATCTCCGTCGTCGTCGTCGTCGTCCCTCTCTCTAGGATCCTGTCTAAAACCAGGATCGTCAGCCGAGTCGTCTGAGCCGCTGCTGTCGGGTGCCTCCTCTTCTTCTTCCTCTTCCTCTTCCTCCTCTTCCCCTTCTTCCTCGGAGTCCTCGGGCAGGATCAGCCGCTTCTTGCGGACCGGCTCGTCTTGCGAGGGCCTTTGGCGCATCTTCAATTGATACCTCTCCTCGGCGCGCGCCACGGCCTCTCGGGCCGCCTCCTCACTCGCAACAGGTGGCCGCATGCCCCGTGTCTGTGGTCTAGTAGTAGGTGGAGGAGCAGGAGTCCTGCTTGCTAGCTTCTTTTGTGGAGGCTCTCTCGCGCTTTTCCTCCTAGGAGCCGCCCGTCCCTGTGTCTGCATTGTAAATTTTTGCGCATTTAGTATATATTCTATGAATTGTATGTTTGCAGACAGGTACAATCAATTTCAAAGTCGACAGCAATTAAAGTATACTATGTATCGAGCAAAGCATGCATATATCAAGTATCGAATGCAGGAATGTATCGTTTCTCTGAAGGATATACCTGAGATCTCTGAGCTGCCGGTGGTGGGTATCGCAAGTCCAAAGGCAGGCCACTCGCCGCCCGCCTTATCACGTTCTCCATTGCAAGCATGCGCCGAACAGCCTCGTTCACCCATTCATTGGGCACCTGCAAGGATGATTTGAACATAAGCAATAGAGCAATGTTTCAAGATTTTTATGGAAGTACAATAATGAAGGATACAATGTCTTACCGGCACAGTGACAGGCGCTGGCTCAACTCTGGCAGGAACTAGGTGTAGCTCGGCCGGGTTGCCCTGAGAGTCCACCACTGCTATATGCCATGTCAACTCTGGTGGCCCACCTCTCACAGGTCCACTCGGACCCCGCCTCGCGCGACTCTCACCACTGCTCTGCCTCGCAGTGATGGCTCTCCTCTCCTCAGCAGCTCCCCGGGCCTGACTCCGGACCTCCCTGAACTCCCGCACTCTCAGCGGCCCCGCCAAGCGCTCTCTCTGGTAAACTGCATAGTCCATGCCGGGACGCAGGTAGCGTGTCAAGTCGGTGTCAGGCCGCGTGAAGATCTCTAGCTCGGCCAACGTGTACTCCCCTGTGTGTGAAGCCCGTGGTGGAAGCGGTCCGGGTACCTGGAACTCCGCATAGCCAAGTGATTGGCGTGTCACTCGGTCACCCAAGTACCACTGCCAACCAAAGGCCGACTCCAGCAGCACTCTGCTCGCCGTCACAACCCTGCTCCTGGCCAAGTATTCAGGCTCTGGCTCTGCCACTCTCCAAGGGTCCCACTCTACCTGCACAAGCAAGCAATGCAAGCGTCGGTCAGCGACAGCATTAAAGCAATAAAAAGGGATGCATACCTCTATTTAATGAAATCATGTTATACCTGCGAGGGTCGGAGCTCGTCTAGGTATATCCTGAAGCCGTTCAGGTCGCCTCTCCCTCTTTTCTCTCCCATATTCTTCTTGCTCCAAATATGAGCACGTGGGAGGATCCCCAAGTCAAGGCTCTTCGTCACTGGACGGCACATGTTCAAAACCTCATAGGCCCAAAGCTGCACAGTTATCAAAGTTCAAATCATTAGTACAATGCAGGAATATTTTTGAGCAGTTTATGTATTCAAACAGATAAGTATATAATGGAAATGTACTTTACTCTATTATGATCATACCTCCCAAATCCGCCAGTAGCCAGCAGTGCTCATCTCAGTCCTCGACGAGTCCCCCATGAAGCCATAAGCTGCACCAAGCGCAGCTCCTCCCCAGTCAAAGCGTGAGGCCGTCCTCAGATCCCTCAGTGCAGGCAAGTACGATAGGTGGACCTTGCTACGCCTGTTCGGGTACAGGGTAGCACCAAAAAGGTACAACAGGTACGCCCGGGCCATCTGCTCCGCCTCCTGCTCGGTCGCCACCTCCTTTGCAAGGTACCGGGTGAACTGCCCATATCTCGCCATCCCCTCCTCAACCTTGGGCACCTCTCCCAAGAACCACTCCAGGGCCGCCTCGTCCTCCTGAATGCCCGAATCAAACGGGATAGGGTCGCCTCCAACCCTCAAACCAGTGATCGCTGCAAAGTCAGTAGGCGTCACCGTCATCTCCCCAAGCGGCAGGTGGAAGGTGTTGGTGGTATCCCTCCACCTCTCTGCAAGTGCAACCAAGACCGCATGGTCATTCCTGGCCGGAGTAAGGGTCTGTATGAACTCCCCGAAGCCTGCCTCGTCCACCAACTGCCTCACCCTCTCAGGCAAACCCTGGTACAACGCCAAGGAGCTGCAGGCGCCCCCGAAACCCCGGATGTCTCTCTGTCTCGCTCTCTCCTGCATTAGACACGAAAACAAGCAACAGGGGATATATCAGCATGTGAAGCTTTCATTCTCAAGTTCTAGGTAATCAATACAACTTGGCAGTAGATGGTTGGTTCAAGTTATTATGTCTCATGCATGGCATTTAACGTGAAACTAGTGTCACTATTCGAATCTACTTCAAAGGATTATTCTACATTTTTCGGTATGTAAGCAACATGCATCGTATTGAATTTGCAATCACAAAAGGAAATGAAGGACTTTCAGAAATTTACCTCAGACCAGCTGCTCGAAATATGGGTATCGGGGTCTCTCAGAACAAGCTCGGGGTCATACTCCGCTTGCCGTGGCTTGTACGCCGCAAGACCTGATGGTACAAACAGGTGTGGAACCGGTAGCCTGTACCCCTCTGCTGAAAATGGAGCACGAGTCAAACCCTCAGCCTCCGACACTGCAGTCACCCTAGGCCCCGTGTACCCTGGCTCCAACCCGCTCCTCGGTCTCTGCGTCCCTCAGTATCTCCTCCTCAGCGGCCCTCGCTCTCTCGGCCCTCGCCGTGGCCTCTGAAGCGGCTATCTCCCGCTCTCGCTCCTCTCAAGCCTCCAAAATAAGCAGCCCCAATCATGGGATCCTCCTCGAGGAGCCGGGCTAGTCTCTCCTCACTCAGAAACTCCGCAAGATCCTGCCTCGTGATCGGTCTGTGGCCCGATGATGTAGCCCCTGGCCGAAACAGCACCTCCTCCTCCGGAACCTCTGCGGTGTCCTCTTCCTCGCTCGCCACACCCTTGCCTTTTGCCGGATCCCTTAACGGAGCCTCGCTTGGCCCGGCACCGCCGCCCTTGGCGTCTCCACTACCCATACCGTCGGAACTGCCACCAACTACTATCAAGCCCGGCTGCTCCGACCCCCTCTGTCGCGCGACGCACTGACTTTGTCGCGCGATGCTCAACGCCGCCACTGGCCTCCTGCATGCGGCCCTGTTCGCCATCGCCACCGCCCATTACCTCTGCATTGGTATCTACAATCACCCCCGTTGGCGGCCGATCCTCCGTTTCGACCGTCATTGGTCTGCCCTCGTCCTCCGGACGATCAACTACTTCCCCGGTACCCCGAGTAACGCCGTGATCAGCCATGGATGGTGGTACGCGCGTGGGTTTTCTGGCTTTTTGGACGAAATCAAGGGTTTGAAGAGGAAGAGTTTGAGAGAGAATAGTGTTGGAGGGAGTTTGAAACTGCTGTGAGCGGTTTTCGAACGTCCCCGTCGATTAAAAGCAAGAATACAATCTCGGGCCGGGTTTGGGCCGATTTCAGAACCAAGCCCTAACAGCAAACAATCGCGCGACGGTGTGGCTTCCTCGCGCGAGGGTTTAACTGGGCCGTTGGCTGGGTTCAAGCCCAATCACGTATATCGTTTTAATGATGGTCCAGGAATCTTATTCGAGCCTTGCAATTGGTTTTTGGATCCTTTCGAGATGCCCTTTATATTTCAATCAGCGACGATCCATCCGTCCGATTTTCAATCAGCGACGATCCATCCGTCCAATTTCAATCAGCGACGATCCATCCGTCCAATTTCAATCAGCGACGATACATCCGTCCAATTTCAATCAGCGACGATCCATCGGTCCAATTTCAATCAGCGACGATCCATCCGTCCCAATTTCAATCAGCGACGATCCATCCGTTTTCAATCAGCGACGATCCATCCGTCCAATTTCAATCAGCGACGATACATCCGTCCAATTTCAATCAGCGACGATCCATCCGTCCAATTTCAATCAGCGACGATCCATCCGTCTAATTTCAATCAGCGACGATCCATCCGTCCAATTTCAATCAGCGACGATCCATCCGTCCAATTTCAATCAGCGACGTCCATCCGTCCAAATTCGGATCAGCAATCAATCTGCTCATCAATCCGTTGGTGCACGGTATTTGTATATACTCGCTTGCACTCTTTTCTTATTTAATCGGCTTTTGGGTAATTGGATGCGTGTCTAGAAATCTTTGACGTTACCCGTACCAGCCAATGGTGCTCCGCGTGCCGTCAAAGAGGGACTACTGTAGACACCCCAATCTGACTTCCCGATCGTTTTACTTTGTTCTTCGGTTTCTTGTTTCCCCGATGATGAATCAGGTCGAAAACAGTCTCGAGAACTTGGAATGGCTTGAGTTTGGTGTACGCGGAACCCATCCTTAGCCCTAAAACCCTTGAATCAGAACCTGGACCTTGGGTTTGATAGTCGCGCGACACACTGGGATCCTCGCGCGATGGTCCATTTGCCAGGTGGTGGTCAAAGTCAAAGCTTTGACTGTTGACCCTCACGGGGTTGCCTGGACCCTCGCGCGATGGTCTCACTATCTCGCGCGATGGTCAACACCTGTCGTTTTCACCCGGATTGCGTGGTGGTCAGGGGGCTACAGGCCTATGTGACCCCGTTTTCGTCGGCTGAACAGCGTTCTGGGGGGCTCCCCTTGCACCACCTCACCCCCCATTCTCCCATCACCTTTGCCACCCCACTTCTCCACCAAGCAATTGTAACCAGCATTGTTGGCTGGTTACATGGCCTTGGCTAGCCACCTACCAACCCATTCTCCTATAAACCCCCCCCCCCCCCCCCCCCCCCATGCTTCATTGCAAAGGGTTACCATTTTCTCTCCAAAAAAAGAAGAAACAAAGCTCAAGCACAAACATCTCATACCACACTCTCTCCCACATAATCACCTTCCAAGCCTCACCACCTCATTCAAGCCACCTCCAAGACACTCAAGCAAAGGTATAATATCTTTCTGCTCACTGTTCGAACCCCTGAGGGGGGCTGGCAGGGCCAAGGCTGGTAATCAATACCAGTTCTGGCCCTAAAGCTAGCAAGGTTTCAAGAGCCGTTACCAGGAATACCCTCGCGCGATGATCCCGTACACTCGCGCGACTGTTCTGTCTGTGTGAGATTGGACCACGTGGGGAAGGGGATGCTGGTCTTTAAGTTTATTGTTGTGTTCATAGTCACTTTTAAGTCTTTTAAAAGGTATTAGTTCACTGTTTTGCATGTTAAAAATCATTGTTTAGCTTAGTTTATAACTCCTCTTGGTTTGGAATGCTCTTGGGATGTCTCAGAGCCCTAAGCGTGCAAAGCAATTCCTGGAAGTCCAGTCTGAACAATCGCGCGCCTGTATCATATCTGTCGCGCGATGGTTCTGTGCTTTTACCAGGGATTGCCCTTGCATGAGCAGCTTGGCCTTGGCCTCTGTTTAGACACCCCCACTGTTTAGGGGTCGTGTTTTCTCAATATTTCCATCTGCTGTAATATTGTTTACTTTCAAGTACCTATAAACTGCTTGGTTTGCACCTGGGTGAGCACTGGTCCCTCCAGAGCCCAGAAGGGGATAAAATTCAAAACATTGGTAGGAGCATCAACACTCGCGCGAGTGTATGGTTGTGTCGCGCGACGGTTTGCTTGCATGCAGATGAACTCATCGCATGCAAGCTGGCTGTTTGTTCGTGCCAAAATCATACACAGCACTGTGTTGATGTATGATCGATGTTTTGAACTTTATTCTATTTATTACTTGTCATCTCATCAATCCATGCCATATTTTATCACATCCTGCAAACTGTTACAGTTTTAAATCCCCGATTAACTGTTCCCCCGCCCTAATTGGCTAAAATTGATTAATCAAACAGAATCGCAAACAAATATTTTCGTAAATGCCTAAGTAGAGACCGATCTCTGGATTGGGCGAGAGGGGTGCCATAAAACCCTTCCCCTCTCGTAACCTGGCTCCCGAACCCAGATATGGTTATGACGGACTGGTTCCTTAACTTTTTCAAATCAAATAGCGCGGCGAGTGCTTCGAAATACGGTTCCTTGGGTGTCGGACCTTCAAAACCCAAGTGGCGACTCTGTATTTTGCGAGCGCTTGCTTCCCCGCTCGCGCTCCCTCGATCTGGGCCCTTTGCGTTTTGGAATCCGAAAATTCCAAGGGCACGCTGCCCACACCCACTAGGTGCATTCTCTGTGAAGTCAAACTAGCAACCTATGGTTCAAATGGTAGGAAAAGTGCTTAGATAACCAGCCAATGACTAGCCCACTATGCACATTTTCCGCTACGGTCAAGTGTTACGCATGCCAAAGAATTATGGAAAGCGAAGTGATTGAAGACAAATTCTCCAAACTTTGCAAACTTTGCTAAAAGTAATATACCTCGTTATTTTGTAGCGGGGGCAGCAAGCAAGGAATGTAGGGATGGCTTTCGTGAACTGCTCATTCATGCAATCAAAGTCAAAAGCGTGAATAAATCTGTAGCAACATGCACGGGCATAATGTCTTAAAAAAAAAGTAGACAGATATCCAAAAAAAAAAAAAAGATTCATTGGGTATAACAACATTCATTCAGCAGTTTACTCACCCAAAAGAAGAAGAGAAAGGTTAAAAAAATAATAATAATAATACTCCGTGAAAAAAAGTGAACGAGCTTCAAATAAATCAAGTTCGAGACGGATCTCGAATATCTCAGTGGCAATTTTGGTTCGATGCCGGAAGATACGTGTACAGTACATGCATGACCGTTAATGGTGCTGTCAAGATTCCCACAAAAAGACAAGATTCCACCAAATGTTAGGAGCAAACAATAAATTAAGGAGGTTGCTAGATTTCTACATGGAAACCATGGAGAACCCTTCACTGCCTTTTGACAATTTGATGGTAACATTCACATAAAAAAATTAAAATAAGGGAGAAAGAAGACGAAGACAACTGCAGGCATTTTCAATATGGTAGGACATGCATGATGTAAAAGAGTATAAATTGATACATGTGAAGAGGTGGTGGAGAGCTTTACCCTTAAAGACCAAGTTCCTGCTTTTCTTAATTAGCCCTTCTGAACAGCAATAGCAAGAAGACGAACAGAGCATGGCTACAGAAATGCAAAGGCACTGCAAATACGGCGCAAGGTGTGAAGTTTTGTATGCCGAGAGGTTACAATTTATAGTGGCTAAAGAGCCTAATTGTTAAGGAAATTGTTTGAACCACTCAAATAAAGAAACTATTAGCAGGGAAGGTCAATATTTGATTTTCGCTAGCAATGGAAATTAAATGCTTCATGGTCTACTGTTCCTACTTTTATGGCTCTCACAATCCTTTTTTGGTAATGTTTATCACAGCAGGAATAATTTGAGCATAACATATATTTTCGAAGAATTTGGGTCTTGCACCGTGAAGGAGAAAGGAAATAAGAAAGGAAAATTCAATTCCTTATTAAGTACAAGAGAATCTCTGACTGAAAGATACAAAAGAAAGGAAAAGGTTGAAATTCGGGGGAAGTCCTGTTTCTCCTTTTGGAAAAGAAGGGACCTTTGATCGCAAGGAAAATATCGAGGTAAAAGAAATAAGAGTTTCATGCGTACACATGCCTCTGGAATTTAAAAAAAAAAAAAACTGCCCTTCGTATTTTCCTTAAACTAGTCGGTCAAAGATTTGTCACAGGACAGTCACGCTTTTGGTGGAATTGGGAAATTTATTCTCTATGGATAACACAAGATTACACATGCCTTGTGTAGGAAAGGAAAGCTTTGAATCGGTCATTACATGAGAAAATATTTTGTAGCAATAAAAGTTTCCATGATAGAAAAGCAATAGTTGCCCGTCAAACATTCCTTGCCTAAAATTTTAAAGTCAAGCTCCCTAATTTAGGGGCTGAATCTAAGTTGGGCACAATTCATAGAAAAAAATAAAAAAATAAAGTGATTGCTTAGACGAGCCACAGTTTTGCACGAGGGCGGCGGCGCACCAAGGTTCATTTCGTGCACCATAAAATCCAACGCTAAAAAAATTGTCACGAGGCACTGCCAGTTTAAGGATAAATAGATAAATTCGTCTACAATCTGCTCAAATATTTGGAACGGCGAGGTCAATCAAATACCTCAAGTTACAAGGACGCCAAAGGAACTTCAAGTCTTGCACTCAATGCTAGCAAGTAAGCATCCGCCTGAGTCTTGAAGTGGGGGCAAATTTGTAGACACTAAAATTTCGGCATGACTTAATCACCGTCCGATCAATTGGGATAAATTGTCTCAATTAATTAAAGTCAAGATTGGTCAAAGCAGTCGAATAAATATTGGACCCAACAAATTTCTATGGCTCAATCCATTTGAGATACAGTGAAGACCAAAGTAATTTGGGCTAATTTAATTAAGCTTGACGGATTAAAGAGTTGGGATAGCTTGATTGGCCAAATGGGTTAAAGTATACAAGCCCAAAAGTGCAGGTCCGCCTCAAATAAATCGTAAAAGAAAAGAGTCAAATAATAAATATATTATTTCTCTTTTAATTAAAATCATTCCTTAAAAAAAAGAATAAAATCTTCTTACATAGGAAATAAAATGGGATCAAGATTCAATCAAATCAAATCAAGTCAAGTCAATCAATCAAGTCAATCAAAGATCTTATTATAAGATCTTGCCATACTTAGCTCTTCTCTTATTGAGCCTATAAATAGAGGCTCATATGAGAGAGAGAACACCTTTTGCTTGGCATTCTTCAGAGCTCTCAAGCACTCTTCAAGAACTCAAACATTCTTCAACATCCTGCAGAGAATCATCAAACACCAAAAATCGTGTCGATTTCTTTGCAAGTCCACCACACAAATCATTCAACAAACCAAAACTCTTGGAGATTTTAAAGATCAAACTCCAAAGTTCAAGTCATATTCAAACTTTGTTCTTCAGTTCATTCAACTTGAAGATTCAAAGAAAGTTATTGTTTCTGCGACTCAACAACAAGCATTCAAGCCATTGGAATGCCACCAATTCCGGAGATCGAATCAGAGGATTTTGTTCTTTTCTTTATTTAAAGAGCATTTATTAAAGAATTGTAACCCCCTCAATTCAAAATCAATAAAAAGTATTATTTTGTGCATCTTTTTCGTCTTCTTTGTTGCAGGACTCGAATTTGTGTGTTACACCTACGCCGCATTGTGTCGGTCTGCTTTTGCAGTAATGCGTCTTTGAGCTTGTATGCCCTTTGTGGTTTGCTCGTTTCCTAGCTTTCAGTAAATTTAGCTCTTATTGACTGTTATGTTTATTTCATGCAAGTGCCGTTAGGCTTCTTGGTATGAAATGAAATTTGCTGCTGATAAAAAAAAAAAAAACCTATCTAAAAAGACAATAGGTTTGTATGCATTTTATATATGGGATACTTAAAGAATCATCCTTAGAATTCACTTTCTTTAAGTTTTCATCCTGCTCAATTTTGGCACTTATGTTTTCATCCTCACTCTTTTTTAATTCCGGAAGTGCCCTTTTTCATTATTTCCGTGAAAACGTAATACCATATATATGCATTGAATTTTGGGATGGAATCCTGAAGTTGGAGGTCCCAACGGTGATTATGAGATATAATTTACTGCACAAATCCGGCAACAAACAGATCCATATCTCCATTACTAGAATATGCACCTAATTCACGGGATTGGTCCCATAACCCACAATCCAACTCTATCATTCTCGCCATCCTCCTCCATTATTCTTGCCATCCTCCTGTCCACAAACCATACGAACGTGTTCCACTACCGTCGCTGTCCTCCTGCCAAGACCCGTTTCAAATCCTCCATAGTTGTTCAATATAACAGAAAATGATGGAGAATATGGAGAAGAAGACAATACAACCAGTTCTCCATTATTTTGACGTTCAGTGAAGAAAATCAATGCATGCAATTCACCCCGCATCAACGTCCTCCACATCCCCGTCCTCGTCGCTCGGCATCCACATCCTTGTATGTTGCATCCACGTTGGCAGAGTAGCGGTGTTGGTAGCAACAACAGTGGGAGGAAGACAAAGATGTCAACTGGAAAGCCACTATCGATTCTATCGCCTTCGCCGCCACTACTAGTCGCACATCTACTGATGACCGATGTCAAATGTCCGAACTCAAGCTCGATGGCCATAGTCCAAACTTGATTGGGACAACGAAGATGGCAACAAAGACGGAGTCCACGATCTGCATGATCTCAGAGCATCCATGATCTCCACATCCTTGTGGGTTTCTGATTGGTATTGTCAATGTTAAGTTCCTTTTCTTGGAAATCAAATAGGCATTATTTTTCCTTGTAACAAGATGGATTTTTTTGAAAGTTGGGTTCCTGTCGGTATATGAATTGTCATAAAATGTTGAAATTGACATGGTAATTTAACCATGAAGTGCTGATCACGATAAGCTGTTTTGATGGTAATTTAACTATATTTGAACCGTTTACCATGAAATATTTATTCTAATCATGGGATATTTATCGTGTTCATATTGTAATCGTCATGGTAATTTAACCATGTAATGTCATGGTAATTTAACCGTGTAATGTCATGGTAATTTAACCGTTTAACCATGTAACGGTTTGAGTATGTCATGTTATTTCTTTTTCTTTTTTTTTATAGTAATTTAGCCATGTTCCGTGTAATAAGATCAATGGAAAATGTGACTTTTTGTTGTTTGGTTGGCCAACTCGAAGAATGAAAAAATATGCAAAGATGTGGTCAACTTATCATGTCATATTCCTAATAAAATTGATTTTTCAAATACATTCCATGATAAAAAGAAGAAGAAGAAGAAGTATCAATCATATATAAATTATCAAATTCCACTGAATTAGGAAAATAATCCAATCCAATCCCACTAAATTGGGAAAACAATTTAATCCAATCCCACTAAATTAGGAGAGCAATATAACATAATATATGTATATCATAGGGAAAATGGTAAGATAGGTAATTCACATATTAAGAGGATGAAAACATAAGCATAAGAAAATGGCGGGATGAATTCTTACAGAGCATGGATAAAGATGATGAATATTTAAATATTCCTTTATATATATAATAATAATTAACAATTGTTAAATATATCGTCGAAAGGCTCTAGAATGAATGAACTTGGATCAATATTCAATAATTTCCCCCATTTTAAATCCTCTAGGAAGTGCACTCGCACATCAGTAAATGCATGTGGGACTCATCTAATTGTATGGAATATATAGAGAGAGAGAGAAAAAATAATGAAAATTAATGGAGGGGATCCTCCAGATGATTTATGGGAATTGGGTATTTATATACTCCCTCCGTCCCTTTTTAAATATCCTACTTCGTAACTCCAACTTATTAAAAAAACATCATTATTATACCTTTTACATCAACTTTTTCCTCCACTTTCCCTACTTACCCATCATCATTACACTTTTTATTCACTAACTTTTCAAAAATAGAATTTACTTTTAGGGACAAAATAGACAATATACCAACTTTTACTCACTAACTTTACCAAATTGACACTTATTAAGGGACAACCTAAAATGGAATATTGGACTATAATAAGGTGACGGAGGGAGTATATGTTATGAAAATTAGGGGTTGGGTGCTGTAATCAAGGAGTTGCAGTTCTTCTTGTCTGTTGAATTTTTTTCCTTAAAATTTGACTAAATATTGTGTACTGGAGTAAATAACATTAGCCTTGGAAACCAAAGCTAGCTCCAATACCACTACAATAAAAGAATAATATTCCAAAACTTTCTGGTGGCGGTTCACCCGCTAACGTCTCCTTGGGATTCATCCCTTGATTTTCTTGATACAAGGATATGATAGCCGGCATGGTAACTGAGGACAGTTAATCCAACAGTTGTGTAATTGGACTAAAGTGCAGTAAGCGTAGATCGATCCAATTCTTAAAGAAGAAAAAAATTACCCTTGGTGAAGTTGGGTGGGATTTTGTATTTTGTTCAACATTAATTTATGAATAACCCATGGAAAATTGGCACTACAGTAGTATTAACCAACACTACTTATACAACAGTGTACGTTAGCAAGGAAATTAAAAAGAGTTTCTAACAAGTACGTTTCATTGTGATTAATTTTTATCGACTGAAGATCGACATAATGTAAGATACTGCCACAGTTGCATTCTATATTCCTCCATAGATCTAAAGTATGTAGATAAATGGGGATTGTTGAATAAAAAAGAACGGGAACTATTATTTATAAGTTAGCATAATCATTTTATGTATGGTAGAAAGTGGACATTTTAAGGGCTTTTGTTATTCTTTATTCATTCCCGATCGACTTAGTATTTTAGAGGTAGCAAGCAAGCAGGCACCATATCAGAGTCCACAGTTATAGAGTCCTCTTCCAGATTTCAAGCCCTATTCTCTCGTTTCACACATGCCTGCCTTCACTATTTTCAACTAATACTACTTTTGTAGGATCCAACAACCCATGCAGTGTTGACTGGAAGTTCATCTTCTGATGCCTCTTGGGGAAAATAATCACGTGGATCGAACATACAATGTTATACCTGTGCCCGACCACTGGGAGAAGTAGATAAATTGAGTAACAATATCCCAACATCTTTTCTCTCTTTTTTGGGCGCGCGTGACTGTAGAGTTTCCTAACCATTAGGAAAAGTTCGGTTGGGAGGTGCTTTTGCGAGGTAGCTAGTATCCTAGAAAGGACAGCTAAGCTAATTACTACAGGCCAACCACGACGCGAGCTGAACAAGGGTGCCTTTACACATAATATATATCTAGTTCATGAATGCAACTGCAAGTGTGTTCGAACTTGCCGCTGCCTGGAGAGAGGGAGTTCCACCCGGCACTTTTGCCTACTTGACTACCACCTCGGTGGTTCTATATCACCTGATCATCTTGCTAAACATCAATGGTTCCTATTTTTAGGTCCCTTGTTTTGTTTTATGACAACTTCGTTCAACACTTCTGTGGTGACTATCAATGTACAATCTCACACATAGTAAAAGGACCAGAGGTGAGACAGTGAGATAGATCATAAAATTAGGTGTCTCAAGATTTAACATACTATTAGGCACACAACTAATGTAATTTGTCTTGGACTTTACTATTTTGCTCAAGGGTACTGTATTATCACCACACATCAGACCTCTCTTTGATGGAAAAAAACAGAGTCCAATAGTCAAGGGCAAAACCCCTAAGAAACAAGTGGGGTCGCATGACCCCACTTTCTTTGATAATGAATTCTAAATTTTGAACCCAATATTTGCCTTAAACTGCTATTGTTCTTGCTTTATCCCACATAAACAGAATTTTGGCTCCGCCCCTAGTAACAGTAATATATACTACCATTCACACCAAATAGCTCAGACACCTGTGTCTCTCATTCATGCAACCAATTGTAGTTCATACCTCAACGTGAAAGAAATTTCTCACTAAATGAAGTAACTTCCTTAGGTGAGCACTTAGCTCGGCGAACGCTAGGTGTTTAGTTTCGTTTCACTTATTTTCTCTATAATTTTTTGTTGGGGTTGGTATGTTTCCTTATCATTTTAATCGGATGGAAATCCTTTCCTTGAGGGCTTGATTAATGAAGTGCTTCGTGCTTCTAAAGAAAAAAAGAGAGAGTAACTTCACATGATATGACCGTTGTTTTCAAAATCTACGGTTTTACATGTACACTACCCTAGTGGATTACTCATCCTTGTAGCAACTCTTAACTATCACATTCCATCTCCAAATCTACCCTCCTCACTAGAAACCTCATACACACTTTTGTTTCTAGCGTTTTCTTACTCCATCCCCCATCCTGTCCTTGGGGGAATCGGAAATTTTATAGTGCAACAACAAACTGTAAGGCATTTTGTAAGACGCATATGGGTCTTCGATCTCAGCAATAAATAGTTGAGATATAATTTTCTATTTCGATCGGTAAGAAATAATTTTTACCGGTCAAAATTGAATTTAATCTGAACCATTGATTGATGAGATTGACGACTGTGCACTGCACTACAACCGCCGTAAAGCGGAGCGCCCTATAAGATCCCCGGGTCCCTTTCTTTCTTCCTCCTCACGAGGTCCCACCTCGAAAACCTACACTACCTCAGCATAAATACATAAATGCACCTCAACCTCCACTGCTTCCTCTGCCCCTAACCTGTATTGGGGATAGATAGCCTCTAAGCTTAGCCCTATCTCAAGAAAAAATAGGAAAGAGATACAATAATAAAAAATGAGTGGGTATTCCAAAATCAAGTTCCCTGGCTCCACCAAATCAAGATCCATGGATTTCTCAGAACCCCTATCTAATTTCCCCCAAACCCCCAAACCCATAACCAAATCTTCCCCTAACCACCCTTCCAAAACCGAAGAAATTACCAAACAGCCCAAGGCCTACAATACCGATGACCCCCCTTCAGATTTAGAAGGTGAAGATCATGTCAATGGGGAGAGATTCGGTGCGGTGCTGACCAGGAACTCCTCTGTTTCTTCCACAACATCATCAAATAGATTCAGATTTGACAAGAAATTAGGCCCAACAGCATCAAGCCTAGAGTCTGCTGTGAAAAGGGTATTTTCAATGAGGAGATCTTCTTCAGTTTCTGAGAGGTATTGTAGGATCCATGACCAGTTGGTGACCATAGCATCACCCTTTCATGGTGCTGGTGAAGAAGGTATGGATAGTTATACGGTCAAGGCAAGATCTATGAAGAATAAGAAGAAGAACAAGTATAGTGCCAAGATCCTAAAAGCCTGTAAGCGCATTTTTGGATTTTAGATAGGCATTAAGGATTTATGCATGCGTTTATGTTGTTTACTACTCTCTCCGTCCCATATTCTCGGTCCAGTTTACTATTTGGGAGCTCTAAAAAAATTGGCTATATTTTTTTACATCAAATATGGATTTTGTTTTATAAATCTCAAATAATTTTGTTAAACAAACTTTTCAAAATCGTAAAAAAATATTATTAATTGTGAAATATAAGCAATTGTTTGAATGACATAAAAAATGAAATGAGATCAAAAATATGAAATGGAGGGAGTACATGAATTTTGTTCTTTTGTATGGTCAATTTTCTATGTATTGTTGAACATTTACACAATGTTACTGGAGTTTATGCTAGTGGGAGAGTTGGGACTAGACAGTACTGTTAAGTGCTATCGCTGGTTTTTTTTTATGCACCATACTTTGGCAAAGGGTATCACATTCTGAGTACTGTATTATCAACGTATTGACAGAATGGAATGTGTCTCATTTGTCGTGTAATTGTGTACATTTTACGAATTCAATGTTTGACACGTCACATAATATTCAAAATGTGATCATCATAGTTTGCTCTTTTTTAAACTCAGGGTAGAGTATCTATTCTAATATATAAAGGGAGAGCACCCTTTGGTGTCTCCTCCCTTTGTCATGTATTTTATTTTCCATAAGTGCCCTTTTAAACACTGAATAAAACAGTTAATTGTGAGGATATTTTGGACATTTAAGTAAAAAAAAACCACCTAAAACAGTTATTACTCCTTCACTTCCTATTTTTTCTTTAATAAAAAAAAAAAAAAACCATTCTCATCCACGCTACCTTCTCCCACTCTCACGCTACCTTCTGGCCCTTCTCTCTCTCCATAACCGCCACTCCCCCACACCCCCACGTCTCTCTCTCTCAACCGCTCCCCACACCCCACCCCTCTTTCTCCTCCCTCTCTCCTTCTTAAATCTTCTACTTCCGTCTTCCAATTGCTGCTGAAAGTTATTGGGAGAGAAATTGATTCGTAATTCTCCCGAAGCAGGACTGTGCCCTTAAAGTTAATTAGGTAAAATTGACTGTTATGACTGCTTTTTGAATTATCTTTTCCTAATAGACCTTCAGGATGTTCTTATTTTCTATTCCAGATTCGGTTTCAGTATGGGTTTTGCAGATTTTTTTGTTCAACTTAGACCTTCAGGTTGTTCTTATTTCCTATTTCAGATTCGGAAATTCATACCTGCGGTGAAGAGAGTTTTGAAAATTAAGGGTACTCTCTCTCTCTCTATTGACTACCAGGTGTTTGTATTAATGTCTTCTTTTACTTTCACAACAACTTGCAGATTTTGAGTATGAGTTTTTATTGGTCTGTTCTGTTTCTCACCACACCATGGTTTCAGCATATGTATTGCGCAGAATACCATAAACCCACACCCCATTTCTAATCCAGACAGCCTCCTCTTCTTCTTCTTCGTTGCAGGCGCAAATATGCCGGCACTCGAATACTCGGAAGCCTGATCAATTAGGCAGTACCTGTGTCGTGATCGAGTGAGACGCACCCAATGGCTTCTGTGATGCAAAAAATCAAAGACATTGAGGATGAGGTATAATCTCCCGCTCTCTGTGCGTGTGTGCGTAGTAATACCTATTATTTAAACGTGCATATGTTTTTTTTACTATTTCTGTAAACTTCAAAACCGTTGCTGCTCTTCTTTGCAGTTACAAGATATCGAGCCACAGAGTGTTTTTTTGTTGCCTTTTTTTTTGTCAAATCTTATTGGACACTAATTATGTTCTGGTTTTTATGAGGAACCGATGAAACCGTTAATTCACCTTTATTGCTTTGTCAATCGCAAGGCAAAAAATATTGCAAGACATTTGAAACCACAAGTACAACTGAGATGTGTATTTCGCAGGGATTTTTTTGATATTTGTTTTCCAATTGAGGTCCTACGTAATGAAGTGGCAGAGATCATTGAACTCTCTCAGTCGTTCACTATAAATGTGTTGGATTGTCATTTCTCGACAATTCACATTTGGAATTTAAATTCACTGCATTATTTTGTAACCAAAATTTTTGGCTATACAATTATTTAAATTTTCTGCATTATTTTTTATGTTATGTGTTTCCTACCTCTGAAGTATTGCGGCATCATTAACAATGAGTTAGAAACTGCTTTATTTCTTTAGTTGAAGTTTGTAGTTACTACTTAACTATGTACCTTGAGAGTACAAATATACATAAGTCATATTTTTCTATTGTCAAATGTGAAGAACGGGTTGTGACCAAAAAAATGGCATAGGACTGAATGTATTTACAGCCCTTCTTTCCCTTTACTTGAGGGGGCTGCTCACAATATTATTTTTGTAACTAATATTTTTGCCTATTCAATTATTAATAGGAAAATCGACGGCAAGGAGAAATGGCACAACAAAGACAAAGAGCAACCACAAATGGCAAGGAAAACGAGCGGCCAAGTGGTTCCAATGGAAAAGAAAAAAACAAAGTATGATGCTTATAACTTCTATTTTCTTTCCCTTCCACATTTTAAAGATAATTTGTTATATACGCATGCAAGTTGGCGTTATTTTTTAAATAAAAAAAACTTGAAATGAAAGATACGATTTATGGAGAGGCTGAACCGGTACGTGATTATGAACACCTTCTTTTTACCCCTACAGAGATTCTAAATAAGTTTTTAAACTTACACAGGTCGTAAATTGTTTCACTTGAGAACTTTTAGGTTCAAATGATTGTATATATAACATTTTATGCAGGTTTTCATGAGGCCTCCTCCATGTTTGCGTCGTAATGATCACTTAGATATGTTGAATGCAGTATACGATTTTGAATCTAAACGTCAGAGGGAGGGCATACCAGTTGAAAATTTTGTTCGACAAAAAATAGAGGCATGTCGAGCCTTGCAAAATGTTGGAGAAAATATAAGTGAACAATACCTTATAGGAAAAATAGTAGACCTTCTATCACCAAGTTGGATGCATGTGAAACGAACAATATTTCAAAGACATGTTATCGAAAATGCTACACATTTGATGAATGCTTTGATGGAAGATGAACATAATGTCCACTATTTATGGATGGAGTTTGAGCAAGGGCCAATGATGCCAAACTCAACTGTGAGAGCACACATTCTAAATAAAGAAAACCAATTCCATAGTCTAAAAAAAAAAGGCTGCAATGCAAACATTGAGAATTTGGTTCAGGCCATAGTTAATAACCTCCCGCCCATATGGCCTAAAGCAACAATCTTCAAAAACTTGAAACTAAATTTCATGGATATGAGAGCATTGGGAGCTATGCTTGAGGAGATCGAGATTGATATCATATGTTTGGAAGCTTTGGACGAAGTGGAGCAACAATTTACAGAACAAGAGAAGAAGCAAGGAAAAAAACATCGGCAAAAGGTAATAATATATATTTTTTAAGAAAAAATTGTTTGTTACCTATTTAATTAATTTTTACTTTAATACAAATCATACACTAACAAACGATTAAATGTTCCTATGTGTTCCTTTTGCAGGTAGCGAAGCGAAGATTGAAATTTGATGAATTATAGCTCTACAACATTTGGAGTTGCATGCTATCCAATTATTTGAATTTGTCAATTGATTTTTTTTTAGGAGTTCAATTGTTTTGTTTTAGGAGTTCATCGTGCTTTAATAGTTTAGACATGAGTATGAGACTGTCGTCATAACTCATTTTCAAAATTTAGCATAATCGTACCAATAGTTGTTTTTTTTTTTTTTGTTACTGTTCAGTTTGGATTTTTTTTTGCCATATTTATTGCTACCATTATGTATGTTTTCTTTTAGTTACGTTGATAGATTATGTTAATTTTGCCCGTGCATAATAAGAAAAACTAATTACAAGACATGATAATTAAGGCAAAACCGCTATTTAATGAAGGCAAAACATCAGTGTACAATCTTTAAATCGCTGAACCTGTTCTTACTTTGGAATGATGCCTTCTACCTAATGTGCGTATTTGCTAATAACAAATACTAGAGGCTGGGGCACACGCGATGCGTGTGCAAGTCGGATTTTCACATCGTTTTTGTAAAAATGTTTTTCATATATTGTTTGATCAAATTTTCACAAATGTTGTGAAAATCCGACTTGCACACGCATCGCGTGTGCCCCAGCCTCTAGTATATATTATAGTTGTACTCGTGTTTATTGATTTCAACCAGTATGATTTTGGAAAGTCATCTTTTACCTTGACAAGAAAAATGTACTACCACACTGGATCGATACATAATAGTGGTGGGCAGCGAAGTGTCCGGCATTCTGAGATCATAACCGGAGTCCAATCAACAAAATTATTGGTAAAATTAACTTTCTCAACAAATTTTGGGAAATATGCTGTCTTCATTGTCGAAATGAAACCGTCCCCTTCCTTTGTTTAGTTTCAACGATTGGGTTTTGATTGGTGGTAGAAGTCTTGGAGTAGGTGTAGGTAAAAGTCCTGGAGTAGGTGTACTCTCTCTCTCTTCAACCTTGAAATTGCAATTACAATTCTGATCATGGGAAAATCTTTTTAACGGGTGGATAGTCGTTTACGGAGATAATCGCGACCGTCCAAAAGTGTTCTGGACGGTCCAGATTTTAATTTTTCTCCAAATGACTTTTATTAAAATCCGGACTATCTTGAACACTTTTAAACGATCACGATTCACTGCTGCTGTAAAAAAGTTATTCATAGCTGTGAATAAGTTTCTCTCTTCTGATCACATAACAATCAGTTCTAATCCGAGGCTATTTCACCTAGTGTGAATAGTCTATGTGGAATCCTAAAGGTACCACCAAATGGGTACTTACGTTGTACGACGGTGTACGGGAAAACTGATCATATCCTTTGCTAAATTTTAAAATAATTTTTTGAGTGATCTTGTAAAAATCAGCTTAATTGGATAACTAGAAGTATTTGATACAATCTTCTAACTTTCTTTTTAGAATATTGATTGAGCTGATTTTTTTTATGAGTTTACTCAAAAATTTATTTTAAAATTTATCAACGAATCAGATCATTTATGTGGGATCCGGGAGTGAGCCCCACACACTGCCGATACATTGTATGTACCCATTTGGTCGGTAACAATACCAGTCCATGTACTCATTTGGTCGGTACCAATAATCGGATTGGTATTCTGTATTGTTGATCCGAGTGATGGAATCTTGCTTGACATACTATGGATGGTGGAGTGGACATGGTGTTTTTTTGGTTCAAAAATAGGGAGACGCCGCTATATACATCTTGCTAGTGATGGGTCCAATTTTAAAGGGGAAGAAGTCTAGTAATATTGCATTTTGACACTCCATTTTATACTCCATAGAAACAAATGTGATAGTCCTTACATAAGTGTTTATATGGAGCCTAATACACTTGTGTCTATAGAGTATAAAATGCGGTGTCAAAACGCAGTATGAGCGGCATTGTTTAATTTTAAATAGGAGTAATATTTAGAGGAGATGCATTTCTCATATTTGTTGCACCAGTTGTAACGACCCTGATTTTTGGTAAATAAAAATTTCGTTAAATATTTAAATTTTATTTTAATTACTTGGATTTGCTACTAAAAATTTCTTTTTAATTTTAATAATCCGTCATAATTAGATTTGAGATTTATAAAATTATATATTTTCACGCCGAGCAATCTAGTCATTTTCTAAAGACGAGTATGAAGCACTTGTATTTTTTCTAGTGAGTTAAATAAAATCTTTAAATTATATTTCTTGGCTAGAAATCCTACTTGGCTAGTAGAGTTAGTTTCCAACCGACTAGTTGGACAAACCAAACTACCATTTCCCCTAGTTACACTTCCCGAACCCTAATTGGACCTTTTCGACCGTCTCGGAGCCTTTTGAACCCACGAACCCTAATTGAACCCTTAGACTTTTAGGGGTAATCATTATACCCCATGACTAGTCATTTCAAACCCTAATTATTACCAATATTCCTTTACCCCTTGGTCCATAATTGTTAGGGAAATTTTTGTTCATTGGTTAATAGACCTTTGACTTGCCAATAAGCTTGACAAGACAAGTCATTCATGGAATCTCATCATTTTGCTTCCTTTGGAAGCAAGACTAGCTTTGCATGCATGCACTCCTAAAATTTTAGCCTTAAACCTAATAACCCTAGACTTACTTTCCTAGACTTACTTCCCTTCAAGTTAGACCTAAGAACCATCCAAATCGGTGAAGAAATGACAAAGATATTGGCATCCGAAATTCAGTAAAAATCTCGGATTCTATTTCCAGACAGCATACTGTCTTCTCATTTATCACCATTTTTCTCCTACCTAAAGTAGTTTCTAGGACCAACTTCCTTCCCGAAAGTCGTAGAGCACTTCGAGAGCTTCAATTTCAACCCAAGAACGATTGTATTCGGCCAAATATTGACCGAGTTACTGCCGTCCGAAGTTCGGTCCAGATTGCAAGTTTTCACTGCCCGTAGGAAATTTCCAACTAGCTTATTCGGCCCCGACTAAGTTTCGGATCAAGGTAGATTTTCTCTACTTACTTCCCTAAGTATAAGTAGAATGTTCTCGATTCAAAATATCAATATCCTTATCGTTTTCCATAAGTAGATAAGGTTATCTATTATTTAAGTCTCAAGTAGATAAGGTTATCTATCGTTTAAAATGCATGATTATCAATAAGTTTATCTTGCTAATGGAAGTATGAGCATGTTAGATAAATGACGTTACCTTAGATAAACATATGTGGTATTGAATTTCTCAAAAAGTAAGATAGAACGATTTTCGAAAAAGGAGATTTTAACGCTTGATTTGAAGTAGTCATATTTTGATCTTTTCAAGCATGCTTAGCAATATTGAGTTGGATGATCTTGTTGGTTTAGCCTCATGATTTCAAAGAATGATTTATGTTTACCTTTGTGAATGTTCACTTTTGTGATAAGTCCTACCGCAGAGTCTATGCATGAAAACGAGACACAAAAATCGAGAAAGCTAGAAACATGGCACCTAGGGTGTGATTAATGAAAGGAAATGCTTTCGAGGAAGAAAATATTTTGAAACTACATAATGGCCAATTTTGATGGCATTATGGGAAATGTGTGTGTGAGTGTGTGCCAATGGGAACCCGGTGCGGCGGAACCATTGTGAGGATACTCGGGAGATCGGAACGGCGGAACCGAGGTTGGGTGTGTGGCTTGGTTATCCGCGGAGAGGAGCCAATGCAAATGTGTGCCAATGGGAACCCGGTGCGGCGGAACCATTGTGAGGATACTCGGGAATCCGGAACGGCGGAACCGAGGTTGGGTGTGTTAAAAACGGATTTTGAAAATGTTGATTTGGTTGTGAAAAGTGAAAATGGAGACACGGTCTACGATGAGTCGTGTAGGAGAAACACGGAAAAATATGGACACCAACGATACTTGAATAGTGAATATGGATTGCTATCGTTAATCGTTTTTGTTAAACTTGTTTGTACTCTGTTAATTTTATGATATATTGTTGTAAGTTAAGAGTTAGTGGGTTTGATTATTCTATTGAGCTTTTGTGAGCTCATGGTGTTACCTTGGGTGACCCTGACATATTATATTGGTGGCGACGCCGGTATAATGTGTCAGACCTTATAGATGAACAGGGTGAAGTCTACGCCTTGGAGGTAACGCCCCCAATTTTGGGTACGTTAAAGAAGCAATTTCATTGAAAATCTAAATGGAGTCTGGCTCAATATTACAACATAACTCTCACAAAGAGTATTCTTAATCAACAACAAGAGAGGTAAACTAGGGTTCCTATCTACTGCTCCGCTTCTTTCTCCATCCTAGCCAGCTCCTCGGCTCCAAACGCTTCCAAGGTGTAAGGTTCACCCTGTTCGTCTATAAGATCTGACACATTATACCGGCGTCGCCACCAATATAATATGTCAGGGTCACCAAAGGTAACACCGTGAGCTTACAAAAGCTCAATAGAATATCCAAACCCACTAACCCTTAACTTACAAACAATATATCATAAAATCAACAGAGTACAAGTAGGTTTAACAAAAACGATTAACGATAGCACATCCATATTCACTAATCAAGTATCGTTGGTATCCATGTTTTTCTGTGTTTCTCCTACGCCACTCATCGTAGATTGTGTCTCCATTTTCACCTTTCATAACCAAATCAACATTTTCAAAATCCGTTTTTAACACACCCAACCTCGGTTCCGCCGTTCCGGGTTCCCGAGTATCCTCACAATGGTTCCGCTGCACCGGGTTCCCATTGGCACACAAAACTTGCATTGGCTCCTCTCCACGGATAACCAAGCCATTCCTCACCATGGTTCCGCCGCTCCGGGTTCCCATGGGAACGCACACAATTCAAAACCCTCGGTTCCGCCGCTCCGGGTTCCCGAGTATCCCACAATGGTTCCGCCGCTCCGGGTTCCCATTTGGGGTTTTCGAAAAAAAAACTAAACCCTCGGTTCCGCCGCTCCGGGTTCCCGAGTATCCCCACAATGATTCCGCCGCTCCGGGTTCTCATTGGGTTTTTCACAAATCTTACTTTACACACGCACACAACTCACATAATGCCACCCAAAACCGGTCATTATGTAGTTTCAAAATATTTCATTCCTCGAAAAATATTTCCTTTCATTAATCACACCCTAAGTGTCATGTTTCTACTTTCTCGATTTTCGTGTCTCGTTCTCATGTATAGACTCCGCGGTAGGACTTATCATAAAGTAACATTCATAAAGGTAAACATAAATCATTCATTGTAATCTTGAAACTAAACTAACAAGATCATCCAATTCTATATTAATAATCATGCTCATAACCATCCTAAAGATCAAAATACGAATACTTCTACCATCGATAAAGTTTTATCTTTCGAAAGCCGTTCTTTCTTTCTTTTTGGGAAGTTCTAAACAACATATGTTTTTCCAAAAAATAAAGTTAATATGTCCAACATATTCCCCATCCTTTTTATCTTTAAGGGAAAACACCTTTCTAGTTCTCATGTATTTTTTAACGTACAAGCATCATACAAAATACTTGAAGATAGAGGATAAGAGTATTCTACTTATACTTGGGGAAGTGAGTAGAGAAAATCTACCTTGATCCGAAACTTAGTCGGGGCCGAATAAGCTAGTTGGAAGTTTTCTACGGGCGGTAAAACTCGCAAATCTGGACCAAACTTTGGATGGCAGTAACTCGGTCAATATTTGGCCGAATATGATCGTTCTTGGGTCGAAGTTGAAGCTCTCGAAGTGCTCTACAACTTTCGTGAAGGAAGTTGATCCTAAAAATTAACTTAGGTAGGAGAAAAATGGTGATAAAGGAAGAGACAGTGTGCTGTCAGAAAATGAAAATCCGAGATTTTCACTGAACTTCGGATGCCAATATCTTTGTCATTTCTTCACCGATTTGGATGGTTCTTGGGTCTAACTTGAAGGTTTCGAAGCGCTCTACAACTTTTCCGAAGGGAGTTGGTCCTAAAAACTACTTTAAGCAGGAGAAAAATGGAGATTCGTGGAGGGCAGTAGGCTGCCTGGAAAATGGAAATGGCAATTGAGTGAGGGTGTGAGTTGAATGGGAGGCATGAGGTGCTATTTATAGCCAACACTTGAGCTCCTCCTCCCTCCTTTATGGCCAGCCATATCTCTCTCTCTCTCTCCCATGGATTTGCTCCATTGAATGGTCATTTCAAGCCTTAAATCAAATCCTAACCTTCCTTCACTTGTCATTTCCATTCTAGGCCAAATCTTAGGCCATAATGAAGATTCCATGGCTTGTCAAATCCTAGAATGGGTTGGCTTGCAAGAAAGAATAACATCATTGGCTAGGATCATGCTTAAAGTGGTCTAGTCATGGGTTGTCAAGTGATAGCTTGTGTAAGTGTCCAAATTTGCACACACACACACTCCACCTCTCCTCCCCCATCCGGCCCTCTCTCTCTCTCTCTCTTTGGTATACATGTGCATATATATATATATATATAAGTGTATATATATGTGTGTCTAGGAAAGTAAGTCTAGGGTTATTAGGTTTAAGGCTAAAATTTTAGGAGTGCATGCATGCAAAGCTAGTCTTGCTTCCAAAGGAAGCAAAATGATGAGATTCCATGAATGACTTGTCTTGTCAAGCTTATTGGCAAGTCAAAGGTCTATTAACCAATGAACAAAAATTTCCCTAACAATTATGGACCAAGGGGTAAAGGAATATTGGTAATAATTAGGATTTGAAATGACTAGTCATGGGGTATAATGATTACCCCTAAAAGTCTAAGGGTTCAATTAGGGTTCGTGGGTTCAAAAGGCTCCGAGACGGTCGAAAAGGTCCAATTAGGGTTCGGGAAGTGTAACTAGGGGAAATGGTAGTTTGGTTTGTCCAACTAGTCGGTTGGAAACTAACTCTACTAGCCAAGTAGGATTTCTAGCCAAGAAATATAATTTAAAGATTTTATTTAACTCACTAGAAAAAATACAAGTGCTTCATACTCGTCTTTAGAAAATGACTAGATTGCTCGGCGTGAAAATATATAATTTTATAAATCTCAAATCTAATTATGACGGATTATTAAAATTAAAAAAAAAATTTTAGTAGCAAATCCAAGTAATTAAAATAAAATTTAAATATTTAACGAAATTTTTATTTACCAAAAATCAGGGTCGTTACAAACTATCCCCCTTAAAATAATTTCGTCCTCGAAATTGGTGCGCGACTACAGGTTAGACTAGGTTGCTAGACCGATCTTGGAATCACCGTCTATCCCCCTTAAAATTAGATGTAGATCACCATCATTCGAATTAAGCCTCTTCACTTGCTTAACGAGATAGTGTTGAAGTTGTTTCTGCCGTCGAACAGCTTGCCTCGTCATACGCCTTTGGTAAGGTCTCCATCATAAATCATCATGCGGACCCGTATCCTACAAATGTTTTCCCACCTAACGATATTAAACCCATTTCCAAAAGTTCCTTCAATTGGGTCTTGAGCTCCTTTAGCTCAGCAGGAGCCATTTGGTACGGCGCCATAGAGATTGGTGGCATTCTCGGTTTGGAGTTCTATAGAGAAGTCCATTTCTCTTTGGAGCGGTAAGCTAGGAAGTTCGTCAGGAAAAATATCAGCGTACTCGCATACGATGCGTGGTAATCCCCACTTCCGTTCTATTAGCTTCTTCTAATTGGAGGCTAGCGAGCCATCCAAATAGTTGATTCTACCACTCGGGTCTTCTCATCGTCGGGCTCATCGTTTGTCTATCCCCCTTAAATTGGAAACAAGTTCCTACGGGGGTATACGCGGTCACCATCTTCAGATGGCAGTCTATGACCGCTTGATGTACTGTTATCCAGTTCATCCTTAGGATTACGTCAAAATCCGCCATGTCGTTCACTCCAAGATCGCAGTTTAGGCGCAGGTTGGCTCATTCTAGTTCGCACCTCTTTACACTAGACTAACAGTTATACTCCCCCCAAACAGTGATGTTACTTTCATACTCGTACTTAAGGGTTCTGTTTTTAGGGCTAGAGTAGTTACGCAGGCAGTAGATATGAATGAATGTGATGCTCTAGAGTCAAACAAGACTTGCACACAGGTACTATATAATAATAACGTACCTTGGATCACAGAGGGATCCTGCTCCTGTGCCTCAGTTTGTAGCGCAAAGATACGCCCTCCAGTGCTTTGCTGGTATCTCATGGGCTGCTTGTCCTTATTCTGCCCATTCTGTTGCTGCAATAGGCCTTTAGGGTTTTGCTTCTCAAAATCGACCTGCTCAGGTTGTTGAGCTTTCTGATTTCCAAAGCTTCCAATCCCCTCCCTTTGAAGTTGGGGGCAGTCACACTTATAGTGGCCCATAGCCTGGCAGTTGAAGCATTGAACTGTCGCTATGTCTCGACCACCTCTCTTCTGTTTGCCACTTCCGGAGATTGCAGACTTCCAGGGTTGGTTGCCTTGAGGCGGAATAGAGGGTTTGGTGGGGTAGGGCCCATGGTTACTGTTGGGGGATTGGATACGGATTGGTCCGCCTGTCACCTTCCTCCATCGATTTTTGAAGTCACTCTCCTCGCTCTCTAGCCGGAGAGCACATTTTACAACCTCGGCATAGGTGGTGAAAGCTTGAGCTACCACAGCCTTTCGAGCGGTTGTCAGTCCCCACTCGAACCTTCTTGCCTTCTTGTCTTCAGTAGGTATGGAGGTTAAGGCGTAGCGGGACAGTTCTTCGAATTTGGCCGCGTACTGGGTGACCGTCATCGTCCCTTGTTTCAGGTTCAAGAACTCTTGTTCCTTGGCTAAGCGAAGGGGCGTGGGAAAGTACTTGTCGAGAAACAGAGTCTCGAACTCAGCAAAAGTCATGGTGGTAATGTCATGGGTTGCCTCCATCAGATCCCACCAATAGCGAGCTTCTCCCTTCAATTGGTAGGTGGTTAGGGCCACACGGTCTCCGTCTTGGGTAATCCCTAAGGTTCTGAGGATCATCTTGACCTCATTCAGCCACGTCTCGGCCACGACAGGGTTGGTGTCCCCATGAAAGGTCGGAGGTCGACGTTTGCAGAACTCGTTCATCGCTCGGGTTCGGGTCATAGGTCCATTGTCGTGGTTTTGGTTTTGGCGGTTGGCGTTCAAGGCAGCTATGAACGCTTGCATGATTTGGGTTAGGTCAGGGTTCGCGTTAGAGGGTCCTCCATTATCGTGTCCTAGTCCATTGCGTCGATTCGCCATCTACGGGTAAAAATTGAAAAGGGAAAGTTTTTAGTCTACTTAAACAATTTTCATTTTGCGAATGGTGCTTCTTTCTAAAGGTCAAAAGCAATTCCTCATATAGTATGCAACGGTAAAATAAAGCAAGTTTTTCATAATAAAAGGAAATTACAATCATAAACATAGAGTTCTACTATAAGGCAAGTAGACAAGATATTTCCTAATACAAGTTGAAAACGATCCTACTTTTCGACATCCTACATCCGAAGGTTGGCCTAAGATATGCCTAGTTGGCGTCGTTGGTTTCGGGTCCCGCCCATTCTCGAGATTCTCTACCAGCGTTCGTTGTAAGCTTGGCGCAACCGACGTTCGTACTCCTTTATGACTGCGGTGAGTCCGACGGCCACGACGAGAGTCCAGTACCAGAAGGTGTTGAGACGGTTGTTCTCGGCGAACCACCGTGGCATGCCTATGGTGAGCACGGCACAAAATATGACGAGGGCGAAAAGTTGCAGCCATAGGGTTTGGATTGTTATGGTTATTTCGCCTCGCTCGATCTCTCGGAATATGGCGTCTTCCGGAAATCCTCGTCGTCGGTTTGCCATGGCTCGGCTCGGTTCGGTTCGGTTCGGTTCGGTAAGATAGGATGGAGATTTAGAGGAGTTAAGATGGTGAGAGGGATGAAGAAATGGAAGTGGTGGTGGGGTATATATAGGGGCCGAAAAAGGTGGGTGGAGGAGGGAAAAGATTTGAATTAAATTTTGAAATTTGAAGTTTGAATTTTGGAGGTTGAAATTTGAAATTTGAAGGTTAGGGGGGGTGCGGTTTTGCCAGCCTAATGGGGCTATGCCCGGCACTCACTCGGTGCTAGGCCCCCACTCTCGTCCCTTAAAATATTAATTCAAGAACGGCTCCTCCACAAACTAGTAAATAAAATTTGCTCAATTAGCAAAGGTTTACTAACTCAAAAAAATATATTTCGAATTTCTAAGTTCCACATTCGATTTTTGATTTAAGTCATCATCCAATTGTTCGGGAATTCCCAGCTCGGCTGTACTGTCAATTCCGCGCCTTGCTTTAATCTGAAGATTGTTTTGACAGAATTCCACCCAATTTGGGACGGCAAACTTAAACTCAATTCACGTTTGTGCAACGGTCAAACTATCTCATGGTTCTACCCATTCTACCCATGGCCGAGATTTTGAACCTAAAGCTCTGATACCAAGTTGTAACGCCCCCAATTTTGGGTACGTTAAAGAAGCAATTTCATTGAAAATCTAAATGGAGTCTGGCTCAATATTACAACATAACTCTCACAAAGAGTATTCTTAATCAACAACAAGAGAGGTAAACTAGGGTTCCTATCTACTGCTCCGCTTCTTTCTCCATCCTAGCCAGCTCCTCGGCTCCAAACGCTTCCAAGGTGTAAGGTTCACCCTGTTCGTCTATAAGATCTGACACATTATACCGGCGTCGCCACCAATATAATATGTCAGGGTCACCAAAGGTAACACCGTGAGCTTACAAAAGCTCAATAGAATATCCAAACCCACTAACCCTTAACTTACAAACAATATATCATAAAATCAACAGAGTACAAGTAGGTTTAACAAAAACGATTAACGATAGCACATCCATATTCACTAATCAAGTATCGTTGGTGTCCATGTTTTTCTGTGTTTCTCCTACGCCACTCATCGTAGATTGTGTCTCCATTTTCACTTTTCATAACCAAATCAACATTTTCAAAATCCGTTTTTAACACACCCAACCTCGGTTCCGCCGTTCCGGGTTCCCGAGTATCCTCACAATGGTTCCGCTGCACCGGGTTCCCATTGGCACACAAAACTTGCATTGGCTCCTCTCCACGGATAACCAAGCCATTCCTCACCATGGTTCCGCCGCTCCGGGTTCCCATGGGAACGCACACAATTCAAAACCCTCGGTTCCGCCGCTCCGGGTTCCCGAGTATCCCACAATGGTTCCGCCGCTCCGGGTTCCCATTTGGGGTTTTCGAAAAAAAAACTAAACCCTCGGTTCCGCCGCTCCGGGTTCCCGAGTATCCCCACAATGATTCCGCCGCTCCGGGTTCTCATTGGGTTTTTCACAAATCTTACTTTACACACGCACACAACTCACATAATGCCACCCAAAACCGGTCATTATGTAGTTTCAAAATATTTCATTCCTCGAAAAATATTTCCTTTCATTAATCACACCCTAGGTGTCATGTTTCTACTTTCTCGATTTTCGTGTCTCGTTCTCATGTATAGACTCCGCGGTAGGACTTATCATAAAGTAACATTCATAAAGGTAAACATAAATCATTCATTGTAATCTTGAAACTAAACTAACAAGATCATCCAATTCTATATTAATAATCATGCTCATAACCATCCTAAAGATCAAAATACGAATACTTCTACCATCGATAAAGTTTTATCTTTCGAAAGCCGTTCTTTCTTTCTTTTTGGGAAGTTCTAAACAACATATGTTTTTCCAAAAAATAAAGTTAATATGTCCAACATATTCCCCATCCTTTTTATCTTTAAGGGAAAACACCTTTCTAGTTCTCATGTATTTTTTAACGTACAAGCATCATACAAAATACTTGAAGATAGAGGATAAGAGTATTCTACTTATACTTGGGGAAGTGAGTAGAGAAAATCTACCTTGATCCGAAACTTAGTCGGGGCCGAATAAGCTAGTTGGAAGTTTTCTACGGGCGGTAAAACTCGCAAATCTGGACCAAACTTTGGATGGCAGTAACTCGGTCAATATTTGGCCGAATATGATCGTTCTTGGGTCGAAGTTGAAGCTCTCGAAGTGCTCTACAACTTTCGTGAAGGAAGTTGATCCTAAAAATTAACTTAGGTAGGAGAAAAATGGTGATAAAGGAAGAGACAGTGTGCTGTCAGAAAATGAAAATCCGAGATTTTCACTGAACTTCGGATGCCAATATCTTTGTCATTTCTTCACCGATTTGGATGGTTCTTGGGTCTAACTTGAAGGTTTCGAAGCGCTCTACAACTTTTCCGAAGGGAGTTGGTCCTAAAAACTACTTTAAGCAGGAGAAAAATGGAGATTCGTGGAGGGCAGTAGGCTGCCTGGAAAATGGAAATGGCAATTGAGTGAGGGTGTGAGTTGAATGGGAGGCATGAGGTGCTATTTATAGCCAACACTTGAGCTCCTCCTCCCTCCTTTATGGCCAGCCATATCTCTCTCTCTCTCTCCCATGGATTTGCTCCATTGAATGGTCATTTCAAGCCTTAAATCAAATCCTAACCTTCCTTCACTTGTCATTTCCATTCTAGGCCAAATCTTAGGCCATAATGAAGATTCCATGGCTTGTCAAATCCTAGAATGGGTTGGCTTGCAAGAAAGAATAACATCATTGGCTAGGATCATGCTTAAAGTGGTCTAGTCATGGGTTGTCAAGTGATAGCTTGTGTAAGTGTCCAAATTTGCACACACACACACTCCACCTCTCCTCCCCCATCCGGCCCTCTCTCTCTCTCTCTCTTTGGTATACATGTGCATATATATATATATATATATAAGTGTATATATATGTGTGTCTAGGAAAGTAAGTCTAGGGTTATTAGGTTTAAGGCTAAAATTTTAGGAGTGCATGCATGCAAAGCTAGTCTTGCTTCCAAAGGAAGCAAAATGATGAGATTCCATGAATGACTTGTCTTGTCAAGCTTATTGGCAAGTCAAAGGTCTATTAACCAATGAACAAAAATTCCCCTAACAATTATGGACCAAGGGGTAAAGGAATATTGGTAATAATTAGGATTTGAAATGACTAGTCATGGGGTATAATGATTACCCCTAAAAGTCTAAGGGTTCAATTAGGGTTCGTGGGTTCAAAAGGCTCCGAGACGGTCGAAAAGGTCCAATTAGGGTTCGGGAAGTGTAACTAGGGGAAATGGTAGTTTGGTTTGTCCAACTAGTCGGTTGGAAACTAACTCTACTAGCCAAGTAGGATTTCTAGCCAAGAAATATAATTTAAAGATTTTATTTAACTCACTAGAAAAAATACAAGTGCTTCATACTCGTCTTTAGAAAATGACTAGATTGCTCGGCGTGAAAATATATAATTTTATAAATCTCAAATCTAATTATGACGGATTATTAAAATTAAAAAGAAATTTTTAGTAGCAAATCCAAGTAATTAAAATAAAATTTAAATATTTAACGAAATTTTTATTTACCAAAAATCAGGGTCGTTACACCAGTGATGGGGAAACGCAAAATGTTTATGAGAATTGGTGTCTGTCGCCCTTGATGTTCGGGTTGGGTTCTCCAAGCTTGACCCCAAGCTTGGTTGTCCACTTACTATAGAGTCATAAATAATAAAAAGATATATATGTTTAAAACAAAATCAAGGTTACGTTGTGCTTTTAGCTTAAATTCTATCAAAAAATCTAAATCGATATGTAACCCCTTTGTAGTGTTTTATGATTTAATACCATCCGAAGCAAATAAAATAATTTTTCGTTAAATTTTTTAATCAAATAAATTAAGTAATTGTATTTTAACTTATCTAAGTACTTATTTTCAATAGAGAGATCGTTAAATCCATTTAATCTCTCAAGTGAGATAATACTTTGATTTTTTTTCTTGGGATTACGATTTTTTTTTTTTTTTGGGCTCCATAGTGAGGCCCAAGGCCGTGGGGCTTGTAGGGCTTACCCATCGTTCTGCTCTCTCTGGGGTGACCTATGGATATTAATTTATAGTGGAAATCATACCATTGTTCGAAAAATTTGAAAAGAGAACCACAGTTTCTCTATGTGACTCACTATTTTTGTTTGAAAGGAAGGATTATATTGGTTTCTTTCCAACGCTTTTGTGAATGAAGCATGTCTCCTGTAAAATAATGTGAGTGCAAAATGTTAGATAATCTTCTCATCGGAGATTGTAATGAACTTTTATTTCTTTATAACTCAAGATACAACTCAACGAACTGATTAATTGGGGATCAATTCATAAAATAGGCAAATTAAAAGGAAAAAAATCGAAATGGTCCCTATAGTTAAATATTTGTGTCAACTTGGTTCTTGTAGTTGTAATTGGCTCGATTTATACTATGTACTTTCCATTTTGTTCCAATTTGATCCAATTGCTAACTGCCGTTAGTCCTTTTAAATAAAGATAAAAATAAGCCAATAAAGACAAAACTAAACCAATAAGCCAATTTTTTCGTCTTTATTCAAAAAAATTGGATTTCGATGGTAATTTTTTACTTTTTAGGTTCCTCTCGTCATGACGAAGCAATAATCCCAAAAAAATTGACAAAAAAAACTAACAAATGCAAAAAAAATTTGAATAAGGGCAAAAAAATAAGCCACTTGGCTTATTTAGCCGAATAACCCCTGAGTTTATGTAATATTCTGACTTTTGGACATGGTTCTTTATTATGTTGTGACTTTTGGATCTATATAATGTTGTGACTTTTGGACATGGTTCTATATGCATTTTCAATACTATGCAGAAAAATAAGGCATCTTCGTATTTGTCCACAAGTTGAATAGGTATACAATACTAGTGATTATGTTGCCTCATGGCTGATCATGAAAATACTGAATTAGAGGGCAATTTTTTGCAGAAAACTATAACCAAATTTCATCTCAGGCGCCTCCTTATCAATGGAGAATGGAAGAATGAGCTGTGTTTTGGTTCAGAGGTATATTAGGTAGGCCTGTGCAAAAAATCCGTCCACCCGCGGACCAGACCTGACCCGAACGGTCCCGGGCGGGGTCGAACATGTGCTTCGAACAGGTACGGCCTCATTTTCTATTAAAAATCAGATTTTGGTTCAGGGCCCCGGTTGGTGCGTTTCTTACCCGACCCGACCAATTCATAAAGATTAATTCGGTTTTTGGTCGGACCCGACCCGACATAAAGAATCTGGCTCGCGAACAGTTCTTACTCCTTTTCGGTTTGGTTTACGGGCCTAAAACATTTGTTACCCGCCATGTCGGGTTGGGGTCGAGTTCGGGGGTCAAACCTGACTGCTCGACCCGTGCACACCCTAATATTAGGGCAAGAGGGGAATGAGAGAATTATTGTTTTAACCCTCAAAAAAGGGGCCATTTAATTTTGCTATTAAAAGGACTAACGGCGGTTAGTAATTGGACCAAGTTGGAACAAAATGGAAAGTACATTGTATAAATCGAACCAATTACAACTACAGGTACTAAGTTGACACAAACACTTAACTATAAGGACCATTTCAATTTTTTCTCCCAAATTAAAGCATCTAGATAAAGACTGACCAAACATAATAATCGATAGCACGTGGGTGAGAGTCGAGCTCCGGACCAAAAACTTTTTGAGGTCATTTGTTTTCAGGTGACTCACCACGCCAATCTCGTAGAATTTAATCGGGCGTCGCTATTCGTAGCCCTTTATTTTCTCCCGTAACTCAATACATTTCGGTAAATGGTTGTTGAAAATCATAAATAACATTTCGGTAAATTGCTTTTGAAAACAAGATTATATTTCGGTAACTACATATCGAAAATATGTTCAACTTTCGGTAAACAACTGCCGAACATGCATTTTCGATAAATATCTGTTGAAAAAAATATTATATTTCGGTAATTGGATGCTGAAAATATATCTCAATTTCAGTAACTAACAGTCGAGTATAATTGAAAATTTTTAATAGGCTATGGGAGTAAATAGAGAGCTGCGAATAGCAGCGCTCATTTAATCTGCTATTAACATACTTGGGTGTTATAGTTTGGGAAAATTTTAAAAAAGTCCTTGAACTTTCAAAAAAATTTATAAAAAAACACCTGAACTTTAACTAACGATAAAAAGACACGTGAACTTATCATTCTGTTAACAATTAGGCCTCCGTCATTCAATTTCGTCAATTTGAAATGGATGGAGCTAACAAAAAGGGTTAACCTTCCTCTTTTTAAATTTTTTTTTTTACTTTCAAAAATTATTTTTAACTCATTTTTTAAAGTAATAAATTAATATCCATAAAATTCTTTTTTCTGTACTATTTATCAAAAAATTTCAGGAAAATTTATAAAAATGGTCCTCCTAGTTTCACCCGAATCTCATTTTTCGTCCTTCAAGTATCAATTGCAACTCTTTTGACCTTCAAGTTTGGTTTTCGTACCAAGTTGGTCCAATTGATAATGTTTATTAGCCAAACTGGACGGAAAAAATCAGATTGAGGGCAGACGTTATCAATTGGACCAACTTGGTATGAACTGCAACGTCCAAACTGCCATCAATCTGATTAGTTCCATCTAGTTTGGATGGCAAAAGTTATCAATTAGACCAATTTGGTACGAAAATCAAACTTGAAGGTCAATAAAGTTGTAATTGATACTTGAAGAACGAAAATGAGACTCGAGTGAAACTATGAGGACTATTTCTATAAATTATCCAAAATTTCACTATTTACAAAAATAACTTTCAACCCCACCACCACCACCACCCCCCCCCCCCCCCCCCCCCCCCCCCCCCCGGTTTTACTTTAAAATTTTTCCTTTTCCTCTTCCTCCCGCTTTGGTTGTAAAGTTGATTGGTGGTGTAAGGTTGAATTTCTATAAATAAATAAAAGAGAGAGAGAGAGAAAGGTAAATTTTAAAAGTAAAAAAAGGGGATTAAAGCAATTTTGGTAAATAGTTAAAAAAAAACGGGGGTGAAAATAATTTTTTTGAAAAATAATAAGGAAAAATAATTAGTTAAAAATAATTTTTGAAAGCAAAAAGTAAAAATAAAATGCAGATTAAAAAAGAGAGGTTAAAAGTAATTTCGAAATTCTGAAATTGGAGCAAGGGCTTTGGCAGTTTGATGTAGGGTTAAAAAAAAAGAGGTTAAAGTTATTTTTGTAAATAGTAAAAATCGGGGTTAAAGTATTTTTTGATAAATAGTAAGAAAAAAAACTTTATTACATATTTTATTATTTTTTATTAAAAAAATAAAGAGTTGAAAATAGTTTTTGAAAGTAAAAAGTACAAAAAAAAGGTTTAATGCCTTCCGTTAGTTCCATCAATTACAAATTGACGGAATGAAATGACAGGGCTAATTGGTTACAAAATAATAAGTTTATGTGTCTTTTTATCATTAGTTAAAGTTCATGTTTTTTTTTTTTAATAAGCAAAAATTTTAATAGAAGCACAAAACGTGTTTCTTGTAAAGTTCCGAAAGTTCAGGAACTGTTTTGAAATTTTCCCATATACTGTAGTTTAGAGATCAAAGAACAAAAATTGTACCAACCCATCTTCTTCTTCTCCGAAACAAAATCGGATATACTTGCGAATCTTGGAAAAGTGCAAGAAGCAAAGTTGATTGACGCGAAGAGCCCTGTGTTTTGATCCGAACAAAATATCATTAGGACTACTTCGGGATTCTTGGCAAATTGGGGGTTTTCTTCTCTTGAGGTAGGTAGGTTTTTCTACTTGTTTCTTTGAAATGGAAGTGTAATGTTTGAAAATTTCGTATTTTGAAGTGTTCAGTTAGAGGATTTTCTTTTAAATTCCTAATTTGAATTGCCTATGTGTAAACTTGGAATTTTACTTGTAGATCGAAATTGATGGATCTAGTGTTCAATTGATTTCGTAGGATTATTATGCCTAAGGATTTTGTGATATTGGGTTAAGTTTACTTTGTTGTTAATGGATACTAGTTAGCTAAAGGCAATATTTTGGGTACGTAGATGAATTGTTGGTTCTTATGAAGAGCACATTTTATTTTATTTTGTATCTATAGTGGTGTAAATGGTAAGTAGTTGAAGAGTCGACTTGATTAAGAAAAATGTGATTTACATGTAAGCCAAGAATCTTGAGTGTTGATATTTGGATTTTCTTGATTTTTTAAGTGAAGGTTAAGAATCTGATATTTGACATTAGTTGTGTGTTGGGTTTACTTGGATTGATTTGGGATTTGATACTCATTATTTGGGCTAGTGAGCCACGTATTGAAGTCTAGCTTGGCCATTTTATATGTGTTTTGTAGCCGGAAACATATGGATAATGAGTTTGTCTGTCGTTGTAGTCCGTAAACCCACGCGGGTTAAGGTGCCCCATAGGCCTTTTATTTAGTAGCACATAAATTTGGATTATTTTGGGGACTTTTGAAGTCGCCTAGAATTCGTACACAACCTTCGATGAGTTAGACTCGATGGAGTTGGACTTGGACCGTCAGGTTTATGTGCTCTTATTTTCAACTAGTTAAATTGAAGGATCTGACTTCTGATATGTTTTAAGGACTTGATTTATTTGGGTAATTAGTTTTGATCATTTATTACCTTGTTATGCAATTTTTTTTGGAGTCTATTACAATGGGTTCAATATGGATAAACATTTTTGAATATGAAGACGTGTTTACTTTCATATTTTTTTGTTTAGTAGATTATATGTGGGTGGTCGTGCTCACCACTACTTTATAGGTTCGAAAGGAGAAGAACAAGCTTTGATGGGCTTGGTGGACGACTTGATCTAAGTATTAGTTTGTTAGTCCTTGGGAGTCGCCAATTCGACTACCTTTATATTTTTGACTTGGATATGTAATGATAATGTTAGATTTTACTCTAGAAATAATGAAAAAAATTCTGTCTTTTGTGAATGTAAGAAAAACCTTGTATTTTTTGTAGTTGAAGTTTGTAAAGTTTATGTTATGTTATGGAGCCTTGGTGGCTAATTTGAGTTCTTTAGTATATTTAGAAGCGGTTCATTTTTGTCTATTCTTTTAGTTGAACTTACATTTCATGACATGACCAAAAGAAAAAAAAAAAACAAGGTTTCAATAGTATTGCATGACTTTTGGTGAGTTTAGAAATGGATTTTAGATTTTTAAGGTTTGAATCTTATGCATTTTAAATTTAGTATGATAGTATAGGATTTTTTTTTATGAAATGACAAGTTTTGACATTTTTTTGGCTTTAAAGTGTCAACTTGTGTTTGTAGCTTGTTCTTTAACGGTTTATGTAATCAAAATAGAACTTTTGTAAGATTCTTGTTCTTTGGTGAACAATGAATGTTGTTTCCATTGGTGCTTATAATCTTCGCTTGCACATAGTTTATAGGTAATTGCATCTAAAAATGACATAATCGGTGTATGAAAATTGGGTCGTGACACTTAGACTAGAAATCCGTCCGCTGCAGGAGATGGCATCATCGAAAGCAGTGTCCTCTTCGGCTTCGAGAAACTCAGATCTAAGACAAAAAAGGTCTTGTTCGTTATTTTCAGCATCAACAAAATCCTCATCAATATCCGATCTCCACAGTCACAACAATCGTGTCCATCTGATCAAGAACAACAGCAGCAACAACAGTCTATGCTCGATGGCCATGGTGGATAACCTACTGTTGAGGAATAAGGAGTATGGAGAAGACCAGACCACCGCCGCTGAGAGCACGCTTCTCGATGCCGAGATCACGTTGTTGGATGCAGCCGGAGCAGTGACGGCAATTAGCGATACCGAGACTATCGGTGGAGTAGTACCGATGGGGGGGCAGGAGAGAATAAGTGTGATGACGACGGAGAAGAAGAAGACAGTAGATGACGTGTGGAAGGAGATCGTGGCTGGCAGGAGGAAGTGTAAGGAGGAGGCGCCGGATGAGATGATGACGTTGGAGGATTTTCTTGCCAAGGCCGAGGCAGTGGAGGAGGAGGAGGAGGACGTGAAGGTGAGGTTGAGCGGAGGTAGTATACGCGGGTTCGATTCGATGGCGATGATGAGTCCATTTCCGCCACGCCAAATTAGTGGTGGAGTAGTAGTGGTAGGAGGGTTTGGGGATGGAGAGGAAGTGATTGGAGGGAGAGGGAAGAGGCGAGCTATTTTGGAACCTTTGGATAAAGCTGCACAACAGAGACAGCGGAGGATGATTAAGAACAGAGAGTCTGCAGCCAGGTCTAGGGAGAGAAAGCAGGTGATTTGTTTTTCTCAAACAACCTTCTGTTTCCGAGGAATTATACTTTACTTGGTTCTATTGTTTTGAAAATATATGCGAATTCTATTCTGACACATATAAAGTGAGTGCAATTTTGTTCACCCTCCTTAAAAGAGGGTGAACATTACCCTCTCTCTTATGGTTGAAATGGCGTAGACTCCATCACAAAGTGATGTAATGCTTACCATGCAATACACTTTTTGGTAAACATGATATCACTTTGTGGTGGGGTCCACATCATTTCAACCAATAAGAAAGGGTAATTTTCACCCTCTTAAGTGGAGGGTGAACAAAACTCAACTCCATGTAAAGCTGGTATGATTGGTGGTGATGTATAGCTGCCCTTTTTGCTTTGTGGTATTAATGTCGTTTATTGAGTTATCATTACTTGAGTTTGGATTGTAGGCATACCAAGTGGAGCTAGAATCTTTGGCAGTGAAGTTAGAGGAGGAAAATGAAAAGCTGCTGAAAGAGAAGGTAAAATTTGAAATCTAAAAAATTAGTTGGAATTGTGTTTCCCTGTTTAGCTGCTACACTTTTTTTTGCTAGTGAATAATTGAAATTTTGAACAGCATCCCCGTGTGTTATAAGTTAATTTTCTTCGCAAGATGGAACTGGTTTTGTTTCACCTTGATGTCACACGTTCCAAAATCATTGTAAAGTTTTCGAAGAGTTGTGTGACTCTGTGATGAGATTCTTCATTAATGATCAGAGTTTTTCTGGTCAGATAATTAGAGTATGTCTTGTAGCAACTAGCAATCATGTTTGACAGTGAAGCTAGCTTTCAAAGACATGCTCACCCTTGAGCCTTGAATTTAGTTGTGATATCATGTTCTCTTCTTAAAAGAAATGTCATTCAGATTTACCCAAAAAAAAAACAAAGAAATGTCAGTCAGCTGATCCTAACTTGTTTTCTGGGATAAAAAATGGTATCACTTGCATTTGAAACCAGAGCAAAATTTTTGTTGGTTATCACCTATGAAGCACTGATGCTCCTAGAGGTCGCCGTATCCATGTCCGATACGTTGGGACACGTCAAAGAATGTATGAGACATGCCGCGTGGCGTGTCCATTAACTTTAGTTAATTTTTTTCAGTGGGACATGGGACATGGAGGGAACACGCATGTAGAGGTTAAAATGTTTTCCTTTTTTTTTTAGGGTTTACCTTAAATCTTAGTTGCACGAAGCAGGAATGGGTGTTGGAGCGGGCGAATATAGAAGCTCCCAAGGTTGGGAGAATAAAAGCAACTTGTTCATATATTACAAAAATATGTAGGCATAGAATATACACTTTAAAAGTACAATCATTTTAGGGAGTAAAACATGGTTCAAGTCCACCATAAGTGTAAAAAATGGGCTAGTGTTACAATATATGGTTTTCTTTTTAAGGTATCATGACTTGGGCTATATCTATGAGTTAAATCAAAGACCAATTTATGAGTTAAATCCCTATTTTTCGATATAAGGATTGTACAAAAGCTCCCATCTTCATAAAGAGCAAGATCCCGTCAAGCTCCTTAGTTGAGAGCACAGGAGCGCACTCCTGAGGTAGGAGCGGCACTGTCTTAGGAGCTCCTTGCAACTAAGCTTTAAATATTTTGGGTTAAAATTGTTATTATGTATGTATGATGCATAAGGTTTATCCATACTGGTTTAAAATAAATATATTTAGAGTTTTTTTTTTCTTTTTATCCTCCAAACTTTGCACCTTTTCTCTACTTAGTCCCTTAACTATCAATTTGACGATTTCATCCCCTCAACTATCATATCGTTACCTACTTAGTCCGATAGATAACGGAAGTTAGAAATTTAGACGGAAAATGTCACGTAAGTCCCTGTTTGGGACCCTATAGAGTAGATACTTGATTATGAGAGCCTTAGAGATAAAAAAATAATTATGACCCTTTAGGATAAAATGATCAGAAAAATAAGATCTTCGCACCGGTTCAAACAGATTGAAAATTGGAGCACTTCTTTTTTTTTACAAGGTTCATATATCAGAATCTTGGGAGGCATTTTATAGAGACTGACACATAATTTTTTTTTTGAAAGACCGAGTTCTTTATATAGAATTTAGACTGTTTATATATTAAAAATATGATTAAAAATTAAGCGCTCTAATTTTCAATCTGTGTAAACCGGTGTGAAGATCTTATTTATCTTATCATTTTATGCTAAAAGGTTATGATTAATTTTTGTTTCTAAAACTCTCATAATCAAGTATCTGCTCTAAAGGATCCTAAATAAAAAATAAATTTTTAATTATGATAGCCCTAGAGATAAAAATTAATGACTCTTTAGAATAATATGATCAGAAAAATAAGATCTTTGTACCGATCCAAACAGATTGAAAATTTGAGCACTTGATCCAAATAGTTTTTAATCGAGCTTTATGAAAAACTGTTTGGATCAAGCACTTCCCGGTCATATTTTAAGCACGTCCCAGTCATATTTTGAGCGATTTCTCACGGGTATCCTTAAAAACATGTTCTAAACAAGTTGAACAGTTTGGATCATAATATGACCCAGAAATGGGAAGTCCGCATTTTAACAAATGAGGGATCCCTTAGTGGTTTGGATATGTATGTGTAAGAACCTTAAAATGAGGACCATTAATGCGGATCTCATAGTTTGGAGTCTCCTGAGTCATGTTTTGATGATCCAAACCGTTCAACTTGTTTAAAACATGTTCTTAAGGGTATCTGCGAGAAATCGGATCAAAATATAATCGGAAAGTGCTTTATCCAACTATTTTTTTCATAAAACAGTTCCTGTCAAGCTTTATAAAAAACTGTTTAGATCAAGCACTTTCCGGTCATATTTTGAGCTGATTTCTCGCAAGTACCCTTAAAACATGTTTTAAACAAGTTGAACAGTTCGGATTATCAAAATATGACCCAGAAATGGGAGGTCCGCATTTAAGCCAAATGAGGGATCTCTTAGTAGAAGGGGACTCGGTTCTAAAAACAATACATTTGCCAATACATTTTTTGGAGCCCCACACGAATAATCTAAGCCGTTCAATTTGTTTAAAACATGTTTTTAAGAGTTGCCGTAAAAAATCAACCCATTTGGATATCAGTAAGGGCTTGATTGGCTCGTTCAATTTTATTCTGTCAAATTTGACATGAATCAACTAAATGAGCCGATCAAGCCCTTACCGATATACAAATGAGTTTAATTTTTATGGGACCCCTTAATAATATGTTTTAAATTCATTGAACGGCTCCGATCATTTGTGTGAAGGTCCCATGTGGGGTTTCGGCAAATGTATTGTCACATGTATGGTCTTTAGAACTGGCCCCCACATAAAATACTAACACACACACACACACATACATACTGTGATATATACACGAATAAATATACTTACTATTTACTCATGTGTGTGTGTATATATGTATATATAGAAATTTTCAAGTCAGGGATCCTTGATTTCCTTACAGTCCCGACCTCATTGTTCCTCATTGAATTTTGATGATCCGAACCGTTCAATGTGTTTAAAACGTGTTTTTAAGGGTATCCGAGAGAAATCGGCAAAAAATATGACACACACACACACACACACACACACACACATATATATATATATATATAGAGAGAGAGAGAGAGAGAGAGTCCTCTTCTCCTAAGGACCACCTTAACTTAATAAAATAAGGACATCTCTTGCCCGATAGAATTTCGATGATCCAAGTTGCTCAATGTGTTCAGAACATGATTTTAAGGGTACCTGTGAGAAATCAACAAAAAAAAATGACCGGAAAGGCTTCATCCGAGCAGTTTTTGTTTGTTTTTTATTGAACGGTTCAAATAAAAACTGCTTGGATGAAGCCCTTTCCGGTCATTTTTTTTGTTGATTCCTCGCGAGTACTCTTAAAATCACATTCTGAACACATTGAGCGTCTCGAATCATCGAAATTCGAACGGGAAATGGGAGGAAGGAGGTCCTTATTTTAACTAAGATAAGGACCTCCTTATTTGAAAATGACTGTATATATATATATGCGCGCACACACACACACAGAGTTAGGTTCCGGTGAGGGATCCCGCATTTTATTAAAATGCGAGACTCCCCTTTCCGATTGAATTTCGATGATCCGAGCCGCTTAAAGTGATCAGAACGTGATTTTAAGGGTCCCCGCGAGAAATCAACAAAAAAAATGACCGGGAAGGGCTTCATCTGAACAGTTTTCATTGAACGGTTCAAAAAAAACTGCTCGAATGAAGCTCTTCTCTATCATTTTTTTTGCTGATTTCTCGTGAGGACCCTTAAAATCACGTTCCACACACATTAGACGGTTTGGATATTCAAAATTTGATCGGGAAATGAAAGTCCCGCATTTTAACAAAGTGAGGGATCCCTCACTTGATCCGTGGTGTGTGTGTGTGTATATATATATATATATTATATGCGGGGCGGTTCTGGGTACCCTTAAAAAAACCTCTAAAAAAATCCCCCCAAGTTTTCGATCGAATTTTGATGATCCAAGCCGCTCAATGTAATCAGAGCGTGATTTTAAGAGTATCTAGAGAAATCAACAAAAAAAATGATCGGGAAGGACTTCATCCGAATAGTTTTTTTATTGAACTTTATTGAACAGTTCAATAAAAAACTGCTCAAATCAAGCCCTTCCCGGTTATTTTTTTTGCCAATTTCTCGCGGGCACCTTTAAAATCACGTTCTGAACACATTGAGCGGCTCGGATCATCAAAATTTGATCTGGAACTAAGAGATTAAGATTTGGAGAGTTTTTTTAGAGGTTTTTTAAGGGTCTCCGGAACCGCCCTATATATATATATATATAAGTACCATAACACATACACACACATACATACTGTGATATATACACGAATATATATATTTACTATTTACTCATTTATGTACATTTTTATTTACTATTCCCTCCGTTCCTAATTGTTAGTCATTTCAACATTTTAAAGGAACATGTAGTGATTACACGTTAAGTCAAATCTCTAAGTGTTATTTCCTTTATTGCCCCTTAGTGTAACTCATTTGTCGTACATTGATGAGAGTTTTGGAAATGTAACAATTTTAGATTAGAGATTTTCGAAGTGGGACAAACATTTTGAAACATCCCAAGTTGGAATAGTGGACCAACAATTAGGAATGAAGGGAGACATTTACGGGTATACTTATATATGTACGTATACAACCAGAGGGGGGGGGGGGGGGGGGGGGGGGGGGGTGGACATGATGTTCCCGATTGATCGATCTAGTGCTTCAAGCCAGGACTGTCTTCTTTCTTTTTTGGGGATTGACACACTGATAGAGGTTCATTTTTAGACTCTATCACACTATCAGCCCAAGTATTTAAAGTACTAACATATTTACTCCCCGGAAAATAAAAAGTTACATATTAGACCTCGCCATGCCCGTACGTGTCCCTTGCATGTTCCCCAGTGTCCCACTCCAAAAAATCAATTAAATTCAAGGGACAAGCCACGTGGCATGTCCCATACGTCTTCCGGCATGTCGGACATGGGTACAGAGATCTCCGAGTAGTGCCAGTGCTTTGTAGGTTAGGAGTGGTGCTTTCCACTTTTGTTTTTTCTTGTCATGCTGTTGCAACTTCACAATATTTGTTTGTGACCTAGTGTTTGTTGAAACCTATGTACTAATAAAATGCTTTTGATTGCAGGGTGAGCGAACTAGGGAACGGTTTAAACGGGTATGGAATTAGTTCTAATCTCTATGCTCTTTTAGTTGATACTTATATCGGAACATGAACACAAAGTTGGCAGGGTGGCTTCCATCAATTTATCTTTTGTTTCTAGAGTCAGTGGAACTACCTGCTGCATCTTTTTCTATTCAACTGCACTTATATTTTTATACTGACTTTACCTAATGGTCCAACTCAGTACTTGGGTTCATCACTAGGGAATACTCTGCAGTTTCCAAAAATTGTGATAAAGTATAGAGAGTTTCTTGGGATAGAACTGGCATCCAGCCAAGATGGAAAATAGAGAAAGGGTGACTTACATACCCATGTCATGTTGCTTTAGTAGTCATGTACCCTACATATGACCACTTGGTGAACAGAAGACGTCTTAATGCTGTAAATTGACTACACTCGAAATAACGGAGACTGCTGTTATTCTTTGAAACGAAACTAAATCTGTCCTAATAATTTAACCTGGTTTTCCAAGGTGAAGATTACTATGAGGCTCTTATGTACAATTTTTGATGTTCATTTGTATTCCTCCTGGCGGGGAATGATGCAATTCATTGAGGGGGGGGGGGGGGGGGGGGGGGGATGTTTGTGGGTTTTCCCCTTCTTTTTTGGGGCTTCTAATTCTAGAAGAGGTCTACTAAGTCCAAGATTTCCGATCTTATGCGTGATATTCTTTTTTGGTACATTATTCTAATAAAATAACTTTACAAACACCTAGGTTTTTGGATTGGGTTCCCTTGCAGTTTTTCATGTTGTCGCTAGAGTTACTATCGGTTACTTTAAGAAGTGCTAGGTTTTAGGATTGAGTCGCGGCAGGTTGTTGGGTTACATTCGCTGGCAGAATATTGCGCCTCCGGTTTGTGTGCGCGTCTGTGTTTTGGTCTATAGTTTTGTGGAGTAATAATCTTGTACTCTTCTCAGACAATCAAGGATATCAATTGTTTGTACATGTAATGTCAATAGCTTGGTGGGGGGGGGGGCGGAGGTGGAAGGTGAAATTGATTGGTGAGGGAAATGCCTGCTGACTTACAATTTCGAGTTAAAGACCATGTTCTAAAATTCTAATTTGCTACTGATTTGTGCTTCTCTTTATTTGCAGCTCATGGAGAAAGTAGTTCCAGTTGTGGATAACCGAAGGCCACCACGTCTACTCCGGAGAGCTCACTCCATGGAGTGGTAGTTATTTTTTTGCTCAGTATATATGGGATGAAGCGGATACGTTCTGTGTCCCTGAAATTGAAGGTTTGTATTCCTTACAGCAGAATGAAATCAAACATTTTTGGCACAGAACATGGAAGGCAGTATCTTCTGGCAAATATTTTTGGCCCAGACAATAAAAGGCAGCATCTTTTCTGACAAATATTTTTGGTTAAAACAGACATGCATGCTGAAGAGTTGGACGATTTCTAAGCATGGATAGAAGTATTCAATGGTGTTCTCTTTTTTTTCACCTTCTCCGGGTTATTTACCACCATTAACTTTGCAGGGATCGCCGATGCAAGCCTCCAGTCCCCAAATTGCTGATGTAAGGGAAAGAGGATTATGGATTGGCATATTGTGTTCATATTTGTTTACAGGTCATTTCACTGTGAACAAAATCACAAGTGTGGTGAATAATGTCTTATTTTACTTTATTGGACCTTTTTTCTGAAGTTATTCTACATTTATTGGGTAATATATTGCATTCTGGCTAGTGTAATCTACACATGTATATGCTCGATGGTCGGTTAAATTGTTTGATCATGCTCAAGAGGGGAGAATGCAGTTAATTTGTTGTAAGCTGCGACAAAGTTGGGGGACCAAGCCGCTGTCTACATTCCAATTAAAATCAGGGCAAAATTTCTTATGAATTTACCCAACTCAATAATTGTTTGCATGTAAGTGATCTGAAGTTTAAATCGAAGGCTTCTTGAGATCTCTGGCTGTGAGGTGCCTTCCATGGTGATAAGCCTGTTAAAATGAAGGATTAGCTTCCCATTGTCCCAAGTTGCTGATTCTTTTTTTCTTTGTGCACTTATTATTTCATTTAGCAGCATTCCCAGCAACAAAATTCTGGACACGTGGAAACCGAATTTTTGTTGGATGACATGTTTTGGTTGCCTGGTTTCTCGAACATAACAAATTCAATTGTAGTGTACCGACGTCCCTAGCCAAACCTTACGTAAGGGAAGATTTATCCACTTTGATTTTATGTTTACTAATATAACCTCATAACCCTTTTTCGTTATGGGATCCTCTGCTACTTACAAAATGAGAGACAATTGTTGATGTTTTTGATGCAGGTAGCATAATGCTAAAGAAATTATATTTGAGAGAGGTGCAGGGGATTATTTGAACTGATTTTTGAGGTAATTGGAAAGTTTTAGGCTGAAATGAGATGGATGATGGAGAAGATAATCGCGGAGGGTTGGTTGCAGAGAGAGCTACATAGACCCTAATTGTCCTATCTCAAGTTGGGTGGTCTATATATGGATACTTCTGTATTTGCACTGTAATTATGCAATTTTTAGCATCGTACTGCTGAATTAAAACATACTCAGTCAGTATTGTGTTATGCCTCTGGTATCCTGCATTCACCATGCATTGGGTTAGAAGCACGGACTCCATGCTTTTTCTATTCACGTAATTTGGACAATGGAAAACCACGTTTCGAATGCATACATAAAACATCTCATCTTTCCTTTCTCCTTCTTCTCATTTTCCTTTGTCCTCGGGAATCTTCCGCAAAAATTTGGAGTCCATCTCCTTGTCAGTCTCTTGCAGCATTGTTTTAATTTTCATCTACCTTAGTATCTGAGAGATAAACGATGCATAAACAGATTACAATGTTCATACATTTACAAAGCTCTTTGTTATATAGAGGAAGTTTGTTGACATTATATCGCTCGAAAGGTTGAACGTACTATGTCTGAGTTAAATTATGGGTTATGGCTTCGGCCGCGCTTGTACGTAGTAGCAGTCCATGCCTGAATTTCGTTTGACGGGCATAAAATGAGATCAGGAGCAAGAGTTGCAACTAATTGTTGACGAGAGGAGCAAAAAAATTCTTGACTCATATTTCTCACGGGCATGCTAATTGCTAGCTACGTCATTCACTAGCATCACTATTCAAGGTCCCATATTCCACTCATATTTTCCACGTTGGTCATGCATGGTTCACTAGCTAGGTCATTCTTTCGTTAATTTGCTAGCTTCACTTCTTCGCGCTGATAAATCAACAGCGATAACCAATGCACGTTGCAATGCCTCTATTCATGAACCAAAGTATGAAGACTTAGGCTACTGAACTCCCAATGCAAAAGCGCACACACAATCTGATATAAGGGAATATATCAAAGGGGACCGGATCTGCAGCATCCAATTCCACGCATAATCTCATTAGATAATCAAACTGCTAACACATCCTTCCACTAATTTTCATAGCACAATAACTCCTCTGAGAGCATCAGTAGTGGAATAATTAAAACCAAAAAGTTGCTTATTTTAGCAACATTTGCTAAAAAAGAGCTCACATTGGAATAACCAAACTTAGCAACTCATCAAATTTTGGTTCTTGAATAATCAAAAGGAAATTGATTTTGGCACTCTAGTTTTAACCATTGGCACTCCACTTTCTGTCTTAAAAAAAAAAAAGTGGAGTCGCAAAAATCACATCCACCTTTTGCCAATAACCAAATTTATTGGACCCCACATCTTCTCAATCAAAGCAAATGCTTTATTAGTAGGTGAAACTCACTCTCTACCTTGGCAAGCGGTTGTGCATTTAGCAATATTGATCACTTTATAGATTTTAACAAATACTGTCCACTTTCACTAATTTTACTAAAATGCCATTCAATATAGACCATTTAGATTGAGAAGAAAAAAACTAACCGTTAGATTTAAATTTTTTCTAACTCATTTTGATTTTGGGCAAAAAATAACCAATGTGGAACTTAACAATGCTAACTTTAGCAGCCTCTAAATGTCAAAATCTGATGTGGCAAGTTTTGATTATTCACTTTTACTTATTCCACTACGGATGCTCTGACAATTATAGGACTGATATGCATTGAATAATTGGTTGGTACAAGATAATATACCTATTCCAAGTATAAAAGCCGCGAACCAAGTATACCTTTATGAAAAATCATTTATTTTAAATATAGTTGTTACAGTTAAAAATATGGGTCGTTACAAACTCCCCAACTTCAGAAATTTCGTCCTCAAAATTTTACCGTTCAAAATAAATAGCTTTTTTTTCTCTAAAAACACAAGTTTTTTTTAAATGAAACTAAATCCAGGCTTCCGTTGCGCACTTTGATTTTGATTTTGATTTTTGGCAAATGTGATGCTTTGTCTGTCTATGTATCAATATATGATCACCCTAAGCGTAGAGTCAATACGTCCGTTGAAGCATGATAATCTGGGAGTCTGGGATCGTACCCAAGAGAATATCATCATGGCTTGATTGGATTTGCAGGACTAAGAATTGTGGCCTTGAGACGGCAAACTTTTAGGCGTAGTTTGAAACGAAGAAAGTGAGCGATAAAAGTATGATTTGAAAATAATTTAACTACGCGGCTAGGTCTAGGGGATTTTAACACTCATAACTAGAATCAATCAGCTTTCCTTTTGAATTTCTCGGGTTGAGATCTCCCAACCCGGAAGGTTTATCATTAAGCCCATTTACTAGAAAATGAGTCGAAACACCAAGAGAGTTCTAGTATTTATCCAGCAAACGCAATGGATGACATAGCTCTAAGCATCAATGTATGGCAAGTAGGCTCGCTCTTGCCTACGCATGATCAAAGAGGTTAACACCATCGAGATTTGATAGACAAACACGAACTACCTTGATTTTTCAACTAAATATTAAGATTTATTAAGAGAAAAGCATGGTCAACCCAAGTCACAGAGTGCTAATCACCCCATGACCAAGCCTAATTAACTACTCACTCATGCTAGGAATTGAATCAACAAAGCTAATTATTGAAACCATAATAGAATTCAAATTAAACTAGACATTACGATAGATCAAAAGCGTAGCGACAACTTTAATGAAGGGTAAAATAACAAACTGTAACAACTCCGATTTTTAGTAAATAAAAATCTCGTTTATTCGAATTCTTTAATTTCTCTTGGATGGCTTTATAATTTTCTTGTTAACTCTAATAATCCGTCATATTTAGATTATATCTCTTGGCTAGTATAGTTAGCTTCTAACCAATTAGTTGGAGAAACCTAACTACCAAACCATTTAGTTACCTTTTAACCATTACCCATTGGACGATAAATGTTAGGGAAATCTTTATCCATTGGACAATAGAAAACCTAGATTTTCTATCAAAGTACTTAATAGATTTTGTTAAAGTACCCATATATAGTTATAATATAGTTATATATGGTTATATATACATGCCTAAAGGACATATGGTATTATTCTAGTGTATATAGTACCTCACCATTTTATCCATTGGTCAATAACCGCTAGAGAAATTATTACCCATTGAATAATAGTATTAGTCTTGCCAACAAGTATTAAGGTTATTTAATTAAATCATTTTCTAGATTTTCTATTTGATGATATACTTAAATATATATATATATATATGTGTGTGTGTGTGTGTGTGTGTGTGTGTGTGTGTGTGTACCTAGTAGATTTAATACCCTAGATTTCCTAAGTACATAATCTAATTTTATAATAAGAACATGTGCCAATTTGGACTATTTTAATAAAGGATTTTGATCTTATAATTTTTTATTAGATATTGGAAAATCTACCTAGATTGCATAGTACTTATTTATACATATATATATACACACACACACACACACACTTGGACATATATATATAAAAGTATTACAAAGCACACATGTGCATATGAGATTATTTTAATAGGAAATTATGACTTGAAAATCTAGTAGATCACATAGTACCTATGTACTTTTATATATACTTGATCATACTCATATATATATATATGTATGTATATATATATGTATGTATATTGTACAAGAGAGAGAGAGAGAGAGAGAGAGAGAGAGAGAGAAGGGGAGATTGGATTGTACCTTGGCTTGATCTTCCATTGTACTTTGACTTGATTTCAATCCATGGTTATTTACTTCTTCAAGCAAAATCTATCTCTCATTGTCCTTATTTGTACAAATACCAATTTAAAACCTTGTACAATCCTCATTTCCTCCACCAATCTTTCCATAATCCAATCCAAAGTACTAAATCTAGCCATGCAAGCCTAGAACTAGGTCTTGATCTTTCAAAGAAAGCACGACAAGTTGAATAAAAAAATGAGATATGGAAAGGGAGAGAGATTCGGGTGAGAGGGAGAGAGGGAGGAGCCTTAGCCTATAAATAGCAAGCCATTCTAACCTTAAACTCACACCTTCACTCCTTGCTCCAACTTTTCTCTAGAATTTCTAAGCTTCTTTTGTTCCAAAGTTCAAGTTTCTTGAGTTTTCTTGAAGTTCTTGAGAGCTACCTCCAAACCACCTCCAAAAATCACCCCTAGATCTTTAAAATAGCCTAGTTTAGTTAGCAAAGTTGTTTCTAAGAAGAGAAAATCCATCTCTCTTCCTTTCGAAGCAAACTGGAGCCGTTACGCCGCCAAACCAACGACCTTTTCTCAAAACCGACCAACCGCCAAGAAGTAAGGTAGAACCCCTTGTCCCCTAACTCTACGTATAGAATCGTATGTTAGAAAGTAGAATGTCCTTACTCTTCAGTTCAAAGTATAACTTGAAGTATTTTTAAGTAGATAAGGTTATTTATCGATTATTATGTTTAGAATGCATGATGGTCAATAAACTCGTTTTGCTAATGGTGGTATGAACATGTTGAATAATGAACCTTTACTTCAATAAATATGTGTTGTTTTGAATTTTTCACAAAAAAGGAAAGAATGGATTTTTGAAAGATAGAAACTTATCGCTTGTTTAGAAGTATTCGTATTTTGATCTTTAGGATGGTTATGAGCATGCATACATGAGTTGCTTGTATTATTTGTGGTATAATATTGAGTTGGATGATCTTGTTAGTTTAGATTTCAATGAATGATTTATGATTACATGTGAAGTCCTACCGCGGAGTCGATGGATAAAAACGAGACACGGAAATTGAGAAAGTAGAAACATGAAACCTAGGGTGTTGTTAATGTAAAGGAGTGTTTTGAAAATGGTGAAATGTTTTGGAAACCGCAATGTGGCCGGACGTGGTAGCCTATTGTGTGGTGTGTGTTTTGTGTGCCAATGGGAACCCGGGACGGCAGAACCATTGTGAAGATACTCGGGAGACCGAAACGGCAGAACCGAGGTTGGGTGTGTGGCTTGGTTATCCGCGGAGAGGAGCCAATGCAAAGTGTGGTAATGGGAACCCGGTGCGGCGGAACCATTGTGAGGATACTTGGGAGACCGGAACAGCGGAACCGAGGTTGGGTATGTTAAAAACAATTTTGGAAATGTTGATATGAATATGAAATGTGGAAAAAATGGTGACACGGTCTACGAGGAGTTGCGTAGGAGAAACCCGGACAATTATGGACACCAATGCTAGTTTGGATAATGAATGTGGATGTGTCATTGTTAACCGTTTTGTTGAATATGTATGAACCATGTAGAAATCATTGATTATATGTTCATATTGTTTGTAAGTTACGGGTTAGAGGGTTTGGATTATCCTATTGAGCATTGTAGCTCATGGTGTTACATTTTTGGTGACCCTGACATATTATATTAGTGGCGACGCCGGTATAATGTGTCAGACCTCATAGATGAACAGGGTGATCTGTACACTTTGGAGGCCTTCGGAGCTTGCTAGGATGAAAGAGCAGGCGGAGCAGTAGTTAGGAATCCTAATTCCCTTCCTTGTTGGATAAAAGTACTCTTGTAAGACTTTGTGATGTAATAATAAGCCAGACTCACTTTGTTTTTGTAATAAAATGTCTTATTAACGTACCCAGAATTCGGGACGTTACACAAACTACGATTATCTAAGGAAGAAAAGGGTAGAATTAACTAAGAACACTAAGAACAATGAAGAACAATAGCAAGAGTAAGCAACAAGAAATGAAAATCCTATTCTAGATCTGAAAAGTGCAATGTAGTGTCCTTGGATATTGTGACATAATGAGGTCTATATACTGGCCCTTATTCGTGCACGAAATATCCCAAAAACGACCTAAAAATCCATTGCGAAGGCCTTCGGTATTGATACAATAGCAAGAGTAAGCAACAAGAAATGAAAATCCTATTCTAGATCTGAAAAGTGCAATGTAGTGTCCTTGGATATTGTGACATAATGAGGTTTATATACTAACCCTCATTCGCGCACGAAATATCCCAAAAACGACCTAAAAATTCGTTGCGAAGGCCTTCGGTATTGATACAAGAAACTCTTGTATCGATACCGGATAACTTTGAGACAAATCCACTAGACCGCCGTAGTGAGCTAGTACCAATACAACAAAACGCTGTATCGATACCCAATTGCAATTGGCATTTCCTAGTTTCTCTGTTTCAACTGAGTATCGATACGGAAGAACGTCGTATCGATACTGCCTTCGAATTCTTGGGCTCTTCAACTTTTGGCCCCGGCTTGGCTTCCAAAGGTCTTGGCCACTCGTCAGGTCTTCGACTCTTCATTCTCAAGCCCTGGTGACTCCATTCTTGATCATCTTGAGTCTTGGACACCTCTGGCTTGCTTTAAGCTTTAAAACCCTCTTATTAAGCGGTTTTCATACAAAATGGAATGAACATACCCTACTTGCAATATCAAATAAAAAGCTAAATTAACTAAACATAAAGCGGTAAAGATAAGGACTTAAGCACCAAGAATATGCATTATTGGGTGCTTTTTATGTGAGAAGTTGTATTCAATTGTGAGGTGAAAGTCTACGCAACAAAGAGAAACCCCATGGGGGAAAATAGGCATCTACAGACTAGACAAACCATTAAAGAGGGCAAACAAAGCACAATATGTGTAGTCCTATTACAAACTCGCCTAGCAAGATCATGTACGTAGAAAATAAAATTAATACTCCCTCCATCTCTAAATAAGTGTCCAGCACGCAAAACTAGGCTTTACAAAACATGCAAATTTTTTATTAAAAAATTTAATTTTTTTTCATAATCTAATAGAACTCATTGTTATCTATTGATTTGTGAAAAAATTTGATATTTTGAACGAAACAACTGCTTCTTTTTTAAGGCCTAGTTTTACGCGCTGAACACTTATTTAGACACGAAGGGAGTATCAAGCACGTGACCAACAAATCACTTGACTAAATCTGAACATAAGCCAAACTAATCCAGATAGAAACCAAACTAAATTCAGAAAAAAATAAAATAAAGCAAAAAATACACTCCCCTCCGTCATTGAGCAGCCCTATACACTCCCCTCCATCATTGAGCAGCCCTTCTCTTGCCTAGCCCCCTACTGATCAAGCCTCCAAGCCGATGACTACAAACCTAGAAGCAGAGCAGTGGCAAATGACAAGCGGTTTTGGTGGAGAAGGGAAAATGGAAACCAGATTTGAAGGTAGGGATTGGTTCCTCCTCTCGTACCACCCAAATTTGGGTATAAAACCAAGGGGTGATGAAGGAAGGAGAAGATGAAGTGTGGCGGCTGTTTTAGGGTTAGAGAGAGGTGCTCTCATCTTTAGAGAGAGAAAGAGTTGGATAGTTGAATTTACTGGAAGGTTAACGCACTTTGATAAAAATACTTTTCCTTTGTAAAATAACCCACTTGTCCTAGGTAAGACTTATTCCCTAACTATGGGAAACTACCTATTTGCCTATGACCTCAAATAATCTCCCGAGCGATGTGGACATCCACACTTTCGATCGGGAACGACTCTAATACCAACTACCAACTCTGTCATGACTCAAATTCACATGGATTGAATTTGCGACATGACTAGTGATTTTAGAATCACCCCGGGCCTTTAGTATCGTGTAGTTATAAAATCTTACTAAAAATTTTCAGGTCTATAAATTAAGAAAATAATGTGATATTGTAATAAGAGGCACTTATGCATGTGAGCAATACTGGTGTGATTTTAACGTCGTTGAAGAAATTTGTTATCGGTATGCACATATTTTTTGATAGGTCCACTATAAGGTTCCTATAAGCCAACAAGTCCACCCTAACATTCTATAAGACCGTAACTCCACGCTTTTAATTGTAACATTTTCAAAGACAAATATACCCTTCCTTTATAATTAGGAAAAAAAGAGTTTCTCCCTCCAAAAGGAAAACAAGCAGAGACAGCTGAATAGAGAGAAACGGAAAGGACTCCACAGATTTGCTCCTCGTTGCCACCCCCATCGCCATCCTAGTCACCTTTTCCCTCGCCGTCCCCATCCCCTCCACTGTCATCGTCCTCGCTACCTTCATCATCATCCCTATCACCTTCGTCGTCATATGGATCATCTTCTTCATCGTCCCTTGCAGTAAGTTTAAGGTATCTAATCTTTCTAAACAAGTTTGAATCTAGTAGTTTAGTAGATTGATGATACTTATTAGTGTTTGATTAAAGATTTAAATACAATGGTTAGGGTTTTGAGCCTGTTCATTCGAGTTTTGTCCTGTGGAATTGATTAGGGTTATTCGTCTTGCGTATCGTAGTCCGTTTGTAATGACTTTGAACTAATTAGGGTTTTGTTTGTGCATTATAATCCATTTGTAGTGACTTTGAATTGATTAGGGTTTTCTTTGTGCAAAATCAGGGTTTTTGAGTAAAGTTTTGTTGAACATATGTGGTCATCTGCTTTCATGAATACTCTGGGTTAACTTTGTTCGATGGATGTGGGTATTTGAGTATATGCATACTCTATATAAAATGTTTTAGGCTGTTGACATCTATGGTTATTTGTTTTTTGTGACCCTCACAAAAACAGAACAAATAAGGTATTGTAGGTTGTTTACATATGTGGTTACCTATTCTTTGAAAATGATAAGGTATTGTAGGTTGTTGACATATGTGGTTATTTATACCCATTCTAACAGTTTATGCCTAGGTTCCCATGCATTCACATTATGATTCTCATTCAAACTTTTCCTAAGCTAACTCGCCCCATCCTTTAAATGCACACTACTGCCACTACCACAACCTTGATAACCATGATTATCGGTCCCACCCCACCTAATTTCACATCTCGGAGGCATCTTACTATAAGAGTTTAAGAAAGAAAACTATCAACAAGAAGTTTAAGACAAAAAACTATCAACAACGACAACAATATCATTACAATGTCAAAGCCTCCAGTTCAACACATGCCAACATTGCTACGTCACTCTACATTATCGAGAATGCAATGTCACAAAGTTGGACGAATGTTAGTCACACAAGCACACATAATTCGTGTAAAAAGATGCAATTGTTTTAACCCATGAGACTAATTGTCTCCCCATAGTCTTGAGATATTTTAACATATAGCTCTGATACCAAGCTATCACACTCTCGATTTTAAACATACATATCTTTTCATAATTAAAATCCTCGCAATTACTCATATAATACCCCAAAAGAGTTGATCATTCTCATAAATCCAAATTACAGACTCAGGTCCAATAGTTTCCAAAATAATACATCCATTGCACGCTGGCCCAAAGCTTAAATACATGATAAAAAAAAATTGTTAAGAGTTTACAGTAATCCATCGTAAGAGAAATATAATCAAAGTTACGATTACATCTTCCAAAATATGATACAAGAGATGCGAAAGTAACTCCTCTACGTCAGCTTTCAAAATGTATGATCACATGCATGCACAACACTCCATGTCATTGTCTCTAATTAGCACCTAAAAATATTGAAGGGTTGAGCTACACTAGTCCAGTAGAAAATTCTACACCAATTTTATATGCAAACTAGCATGCACAACACTCCATGTCATTGTCTCTAATTAGCACCTAAAAATATTGAAGGGTTGAGCTACACTAGTCCAGTAGAAAATTCTACACCAATTTTATATGCAAACTAGCGAATGAGGCACGGCTCGAAATTGGTATTCAACTCATATCCAATTTTGAAGGCCTCATAAAATTCTAACTACGCAAAGAACAGAAAATAATAGCCCAAGTATATCCACTGGTTAACTTGAATCAACATATAAACAAACTAACAAACTAATAGTTTTAGCGCCCGTACCTGAAGGCATTTATCGCCAACCATTGAAATTCACAGCCAGTTCGACCACACTAACTCCAGATCACAACTGGCAAAACCCAACTTTAATCACAAAATTCACTTTATGTGCTTAAAAACAATCAAGCTTGAAGAGTATAAAGTCGGTAATTAAACTTAATGATAATATAGCAACATCTAGCTTTATTCATCAAGTTCTCTAAAATCAAGAAGAAAAGACAAAACATAATCAGCCATTCAATTAATATGAAAATGCAATTCCACTTCTACTGAGTCATTGATAACGAAGTTGTAGACCTTCTAAGTTTCAAGCTCCAACCAACTCGATATCTGTTACTGGTTAGCCAATGAATCCCCTCTTGTAAAAGTTAAATAGTAACTCAAATAAGTTACCTTAGTCATCGATCTCGTCTATTTGTCCGAACACTACTATGGTATGATCATTTCTTTTGCAGATGTACTTGCGAATATACTTGACACATCTCATTCCAGCAAAAATTTCCACATTGATTTTGGGGATTGAGTAGTCTAGCAAGATATGCATTGCAAAGGGACCACATCCTTGTTATTAGCTGATTGATCCGTCACAAAGTACACCTAAAGAGTAAAATTCTATTTAACATTTATACCAAAAAATAACAATGAAAGAATGCAAATAAAAATGTATACATAATTACAAATTAAGCATGGAATTGAGTAAGTTGTTCTTACAGTTTTCTCAAAATCCCCGCTGAGCTGCATAAGAAAATAAAGAATTCAATGAAAAACATATGAAATAAATACTAATTTGATAACCTGCAATTAAGGAATAAAAGGAAATGGATCAACTCACATGGTCATAGATGGTTAAATTGTGCATAATTAAATGTTTGATGGAGTTATCTGAAATCTAAAACGGATCAAGATTTAATTGAGTCTTTCAATGACTTTGTTGCATTGTTAACAAAGAATTAAGTGCGAATACAAATGATGGGAGAAGAACAAAAATAGCCTATAAATAATATTGAGAATATGATACCACTTGGAGTGCAACCAGTTCTTCTTCAGCATTTTCTTTTCTTTTTCTTGTGAAATATGTAGTTTCCTTTCCCTTTGCATTTGCCTTTGTACAAATTATGAGAATAAGTAAATAACAACATTTGGAAGAGAATTGAAAAATGAAACAAATTTTCCTCAAAAAAATTCTTTCTTATCACAAAAATCTTAACCTTCATCCCAAAAATTGAAAAATGAAAAAATTTTTCCTCAAAAAAAACTTAAAATTTTTACGAAAAACTAAAAAAATGAAAGAATTCAAAGAAGAATCGATATAGTTGACCTTATAGTTTTTTTCAAGTCATGATCGAGCTACATAAGAAAATGAAGAATTAAATAAATTACATTTGAAACAAATGAAACCTATGACCGTGGTATAAAATGATGTAGATTGACTCACATGCCCATAGATGATCAATTTTTTCATGTCTAAATGTCTTAAGAAATTATCTGAAACGGATCAACATCAAAATATATTACATCCATCAAGATTTAAATAAAATCCAACATCATCTCAATTCCAATTTATTTAACCAGTAATCAACCATTTAAAAGCCTAATAACATGAATTCAAAAAAAAAAAAAAGAACCATGCTTTGAAGTGCAGTATTTCAAACTTTTTTCAAAATTGACTAAGAACAGAAGATGATTTTTTTTTTTGGGGGGTTAGAAAAGATGAAATGAGTTTTTTTTTTTTTTTTTTTGCTGTAAATCCTTTTTTATTATTGCAGAACATTTCCTCGACATTGAAATTATTTATCTTGGGTATGTCACTGCCACTCTCTAAGGCACATGACATGCAATTAACTCCTTAACTATGACGCTCAGAAACCATTGTTGGTTGCCATACTTAGGATTGAATCCAAAAGAGCCATACTCTAAATTTTTTTAGATTGAATATTGGTTGCACATGACAGCCGTCACTCCAATTTGAACCGAGCGTAATCAATAAATTTTGGAGTTGGATTGAACAAAGAGAACTGAACACAAAAAAAACGTGAAGAACTAGAAAAAAAAGGGAATTTACCGTGGATAGAGAACGAAGAACTAAAGAGTCATACCTGTGGAGAGAGAACCGGAAAGAGGTCGAGAGTCAGGGATACGAGGAAGAGAATTGGAAAGAAAATGTTTAGAGAGAGAGAGATCATTTAGCATTCATTACCAAAAATTAACCAAAAATCCCTCCCACATTTGCTTGTTCAAACTTACCAAAAATGCATTTAGCAAAACTGAAAATGAGAATGAAAACCCAATCAAGCTTTTATTACCAATAATCGGCAATCATTGATTACCAAAAATTATTCATTAAAAAAAATCAAACTTCTCGTACATTAAGGCCCCGTTCCAGAACACGAAATAAGTACTTATTTTTTAATAAGACAATTTCAAGCTTAAAAATAATGTGTTTACGCAAATAATTTTCTTAGCAATATAGATCTTGTTTGATAAATCTTATCGAGATCTTTTATACAATGCAAAAAAAAAAATCAAAAAATTATTTTCCATTTACATTATTTTTGAGTTTGAAAATGTAAAATAAGTACTTATTTTTTAATAAGGTGTTCTGCAACGGGGCCTAAATCTTTGTCAATCAAGTCTTCTTCTTTTTTTTTTATGGAAAAATCAAGTCTTTGCCAATCAAGTTCTAGGAAAGTTTTTACCATTACCAAAAATCAGGTTGTATGGAACCCTTAGAATCAGGTTTCCAAATTAGACCGGAAATGGGTGTTTGGAAGATACTCAAAAAATGTGAAATAATTACGGATCTGCCATATTAGAATGGAGGGTGTAGATTTATGCAGGGTATAATTCTTGACCGTTGGTTGTCTTTTGGATTCAACTTATTATATAGATGAGATTACAGGTGTGATAAAGAAAGAAAAGCAAGCATCAACTTATCAGGCAATCTATGATGCCAACTCAAGTTCAAGTTCACGATATCTCTTGAGATAAAAGGCACAAACATAACTTTGGAAATCAAATATTCATACGATTACACATTTACTTTGTAGTTTCACATTATCCACAATTTGATCATTTCCAATCAACTTTTCATTTCGACGTTACTGTGTCACGAGCGATTGCTCAAGCAATATCAAGGAATCGTGAGCGAATGCTCTAGCAATATCAATGAATTGCAAGCGAATGCTTTAGCCATCTTAGTGTATCGTGAGCTGTCACGACTCTAGCCCGCCCCTAAAGGCTCTAGCCACAACAAAGCGCCAGTGATCCAATTACTAAGGCCATATCAAAGTTAAACATCTTATTAGCAAATGACTAAAAGGGACACAAGTACGAATAGCAGAAGTAAAGCCCCATTTTATTTACATACACCAAAACTAGAAGTCTTTACAAGGATTTCTACATTGCAAACTACCCAGAGCTGTGCATATTTACATCTCAAAAGTGTTCACCAAGAGCAACTCTCTATCTACAAGTCTACATCTACATATCACATCCAAAAGAAGGGCTGCACGTCACCACTCTACGTCCCGTTGCCTGAAAGGTGGGAAAATTCATAAACCAAAGCTTGTATGAATGATTAATACGCAATTCACATGCTTTCCATGGACAATGATAAAACCATTTAAAAACGAATCACATCTCATAGCAACGTAGCATAGTAATGCACATCCTCTATTCATTTCATGTCTACCAGGCGTCTCCGATAGCGGATAAGTTAAGACGTCTTTCGTTATTCGATATAATAGTCATATCTTACTAGCCTTTTAGCACGTGTCCCCTAGCAAGCTAGGACGTGGGAGGGTGCCATTAATAGACATAAAACATGTTCACCTTTCATTGATATTCCTAGGGGTGAGCAAAATAACCATGAAACCGTGAATCCAGTCCAAACCAATCCAAACCGAATAATTTGGTTTGGTTTTTTAATGATGTGGTTTGGTCTTGGTTTAAAAAAAATAAAAACCGTGTTAAATGGTTTGGTTTATGGATTTATGTTAATGGTTCTGGTTCCAAACCAATCCGAACCGTGTGATAGACACACACACATATAGTATATAATTTGTTTAGATATACTTAATAAACTTAATTTCCTTATCTAATACTCTATTCCACCACCCTATTCTTTTCTTTCACTTTCAATATTAATTTCCTAAACTTCCTATTCCTACAATTTCATTACGCTAAACATACATGGTTTGAGCTTAGTAAAGTGATTTCCTATTCTTTTATCTCGGTAACTTACTTTCTAATGTATTCTATTCTTATTTAGTTGATTGAGGTTAGTGAGTTTTGATGATTTTAATATATTAATTTCAATATAACTTTTAGTTTAAGTTATCTATGCAATTTTAAGTACTTAAAATAGTTTATAATAATGATATCTCAATTTTAAACGAACCGTGGTTTAAAACCGAAACCAAACCGCCTTTGAATGGTTTGGATTGGTTTGGTTTTATGAATTTTATGGATTGGTTTGGTTCTCTAAATTCATAATCCGTAAGTAGTGGTTTGGTTATTGGATTACTATAAAACCAGACCAATCCGATCCGTGCTCACCCCTAGATATTCCATGGGGTTCATATCAAAGTATAAAACATCATTGAAGCGTAAAGCTTATAACAAACCATGTGTTTTGGGTATTAATCACTCACCTCGTATCCACGTGTCACCCAAACCTCCTAAGATAATTAGGCAACAAAACATGATTAGAGGATGTCAAACAAGCCTATTTTTAATGAACATAAGTTCCAATGGTAAGAATATGAAATTAGAAAGCTAGCCTTAAGAAATTAGTCACAGAATCTGCAGTTTCATAACCTTTAACCTAAAATCTGACTTAGCACAGGAGTAACTAAGACACAATCTTTGTACATTTTTTTAGGTCTACGAGTCTAGTTTCAAAATTAGAAAACGGTTTGCTATTTTGTTGCCCGAGTTCAAAATTATAGCCGTTTCCCCAACACATGTTTGTGCAGTCAGCACAGTCCGAAACTGTGCGCTACATGGTTACGAATTTTTACAGAATTCAATACTTTGAATCTGATCCCGAAATTTTTACCATAGACAAAGGGCTCTTAGAGGAACTCTCAATAAAAATTTCATAATTTTCGGAGTTTAGGAACTGCCTCAACAAAAATCCCCAAAATCAGGACAGACACAAGGTTTCCAACCCTGCAGATTTCTAAACCAGGTAATTCATGTTCTAAGCACTTAAACTACACAAATTCAAGACATTCAAGAGAGAATTCATTCATCTCTACATCAAAACCCAGCTTCTAACCCAATTAAACTTGAAATCAGTCAACTAGGGCATGAAATTTAGCATACAAACATATGATCAAGTAGGAGATGCAAGAATTACCAAGTTAAGAACTCCAATTCAAGCTAAGCAAGCCAAATCCCTAATTTTCTTTTTTCTTTTTTCTTTTTTTTCCTTCTTCTTCTTCCAGTCCTCTCTCTCTCTCTGTCTCTCTTTCTCTCTCAACCGTGGAAGTGATGAGAACAAGGAGAGAATTACACGTATAACTCTATTCAAAAATGCTACTTGCACAACCATTTTGTTGGTTGTGTACGTAATTTTGATCGTCCAGATGTATTTGGATGGTCTAGATTTTAAACAAACTCTTCCAAGAAAAAGTCTAACTTTTATGGGAAAGAATTTGAGTAAATCTTGACCATTTATTACAGCAATGAACGACTAGAGATTGGTTGTGTGTTGTGTTGTTTTTGTTTTACCAGGCCTCTAGGTAAATTATTGGGTGTGGCCTAGTCTATAGCTTATCTTATGTTCCAACTCTATTATTAAGCATGTAAGACAAGTATTTAACTAACCCAATTAGCCCAAGCATAACACATAATAAACTTTAAGCACTATTAAAGACTAGGGGTATCCCATGAGCAAAAACTCTTGCCGGGCATTTTGGGACTGTAGACACCCCAATCTGGACCTCGGAGGGTCTTTGAACATCCCGATGATGAAATAAAGGAAACAATACCTTTGAGAGCCTGGATAAGAGACCCCAAGGCCCAAACCAAAAGCCCAAAAGCCCTGAACTGGACCTAGAATATCGCGCGGAACACTTCTACACCGCACGGCATAATAGAATTCATTATGCCGCACGAGGTCATGAGGTTAACCACACGGCATTTCAGGTAAAGTTTTGACTGACTCAGCTAGCTGTCGGCCATGCCCACTTGAGCCACAGCTACAAGTTGGCTAAGCTGAAAAGGCACTTCTGGCCTGCCCAGAAAATACCTCCACCATTTGAATTCAAAATCCTTAGCTCTTGCCTATAAATACACCCCTCCACTCAAGGGAAAAGGGCATTGAACTCTCTTTCTCTCTCATCGTGCTTTCACACCCACTCCTCACTTCTAAGTCTTGAGAAAGTTTGCTCTAAAAACATTCTCTAGGCTTCTCCTTTCTCAAAGCCTTCCATTTTTCTCCTCACCATTAAAAGTGAGTCTTTTTACTCACTTTAAGAGCCTAACTACCCAATATACCCATCTATTACACACATCCACACCTTTCTTTTCTCAACTGATCTTACCAACGCTCATCCACCGTTATCCGTCCTCATCCAAGCTCAAGATCGAAGGTAAAAACCAAGTTTCCTTAGGTTAGGCTCAGTCTTGACCCTGAGGGAGCTTTTCTGCTGTCAGGCTTAACCTCCTCTGGTTAAGTTTTGACTTAAAAATCATTTTCAGAAAATAAAACAACCACAGTCCTGAAGGCACCATGCCGCATGACGTTTCAATGCGTCGCGCGGCGTAGTTTGTTCAAGTGCACGGCTTTTCATCTGCTACTGTTTTCTTGTTTAAACTGTCTGCATCGAAGTTATCTTTCATAAGACCTGTTTCTGTTGTTGAGAAACTAGTTATCAGTGTTCTCAGAATGAGACCATATCTACAAGCCATGTTCCGTTTTATAAATAAGGTTTTCTTGATCATCTCAAGCGATTAAATGTACTAAAAGTTATTTTACGTCCATGGCTTGATGAAATGGTACTGTCTTAAAGTGATCCAATGACTGAGCATCTTCGGATGCCTCTCAAAAATGTTGAAAGTAATATTCTGAGAGCTGATGACAGTCTGATAACAGAACAGATACCCCGCACGGCATATTGTAAAGCCGTGCGCGGCATTACAGTATGCCGTGAAGGAGATCATAGTGGTCCAAACAGTTTGTCCAGAAGCTTCTCTTTTCTTTTATGCACTGCATCATCTTTATCACCTCTGTACAGATAGCACCACGTACACATCAACATGATATATTTCCCATGTCCCTTCCCCTCGTACTTGCTTATTAAAAAGCTTTATTTTCCAAAAGATTCATGAAAATTTTCCCTTTTGAAAATGTTTAGTAGAGACCGGTTTCACTGAGCGAGTAGCGTGCTTTTCGACAAAACCTTCCCCATTCGTAACATGGCTCCCGGACCCAAAGTCTCGATATTTTTCGCTAGACCAAAAGCCTTTTTCAAACGAGTCATTGGTTTCTCGGATCATTCATCTCAAAAATCTGGGTGGCGACTCTCTCAGGCGTGCGCCGGTCGGGGAGCCCACAAGGATCCGCTTCTCCTACCTTAGCACCACACCTGTTGGTGGGCCTAATCCGTGTCGTGAGCGAGTGCTCTTGCCTGGCATTTTGGAACCCACTTCCCCTGCCTTAGCATCACACCCATTGGTGGGCCTAATCCGTGTCTTTTGTGATAAGTGTCCTCATACCATATTTCAAATATCACATTTTAATCAATAATCAACATAACACGACCTTTCATGTCAATCACATGTCAATTATTTATGTTTAAGAACTCGATCTCATGTAAGTGGTAGAACAATTCAATTTCAATTGATAAGCAACCATTACACTACAAATTTTTCATTTAATCATTTAAATACATCATCAAGTAATATGTCCTGCCACTAACCATCAAAACACAGCTCAATCTTAAGTAATGAACGAGAAACAATTTTATATAAACAAAACCACAACATTAGAATTTATACGAGTAGGAACAATCATTAAAAGAGGAGATAGGATATGAGTTCAATCAAAATGTATCTAGTCCGAATTTCGTTCAATATGAATTCGAGGAAGGCAGATGACCAAAGGAGCGTTGAGATGTGTGTTTCAATGTCATGGAGTGGTTTAGAGGTGTTGAGAATGTGTTTGAAGTGATCGGGGTTCGAACCAATGGACTTAGGAATTTTTCGAAAATTTTCCAGTTAGTTCTGGAACTGTAAAAGACTCAGTTCCGGAAGAGGATAAACAGACCCATTTAGTTCCAAAACTACAAAAAACTAAGTTCCCGAACTGCCTGTAGATTTTGGGCGAATTTACAGACTTTGTTTAGGCTCGAAACAAACGATCCAACACAAAAAAAGGCACCAAATCAATTCACAAATACATAAAGAGCGTGAAAAATTCCTACCTCAAGATTGAGAGCAAACCCAAAGATTTCAAGCAAGCCCTAAACCTCCAAAACCAAAATCCACCAAGACACACTCCTCCAAGCTTCACCCACGCGATCTACGAGCCAAGGATGCTACATTGAGGTGAGAAGTGCGTGGGCTTTCAAGGATTTGAGTGGAGGAGCAAGATCAGTGTGTGTTGGGAGGGGGGTTCAGTCCTAACTTTAGCCTTATATACTTTCTATTACACAACGCACACAACACACCCTCCAAAAATCACAACATCTCATCAATTCTCACAACTAATATACTCTTACACTTTAACCCCAAACATTTCCACATCACTATTCATATTTAAAAAGGCATAACTTCACATATAAAATTTGAATAAGAAAATTTTAAATCACGAGCCTCTACAGAGGTTATATATTTGGTTAGCCTTTTTTTTTTCTATTTTCAAGCTAATTTATCAAAAAAGAAAAGAAAAGAAAAGAATTATATAAAACGATAATAATCTCTACAATCACTAAATGCCAAACCCAAAAGCCCCTGAAAAACCCTAGGAGCTAACAACCCCATTAAAAGGAGAAACAATCTCAAACCATTCCACTATAACTATAAGCCCTACCTAACTACTAGCCCCATTAGGGGGAGAAACAATCCTAAATAATACTCACTATAACTACAACTTCAACCCAACTACTAGCCCATTAGGGTGAGAAATAATCTCAACAAATACAAAGGAAAGAATATTCACATGTAGGTAGAGAGATTCAAACTCCTGACTTTCTAGTAAGATACAAAAATTCTGACCAATTGAGCTAGCATCTAGTTAATTTCGTCAGCCTTATTATTCGACACCAAAAAGTGTATTCGTAGATTAACCCATGGGCATCAAATAATAACAATATTCCTAATTATGAGTTGTCCAATTACCAAAAATCTTGGGTATTGTCCATACTCTAATTCAAATTAAAAGGGGAACTTATATATTAGTCCTTAAACCATAGACATAATTAAGTCCCCTTTTAGATGGTGTAACACATTAAGTTCTCATCATTATTTTTAAATAATCTCTAAATTAACTTTCCATGGATTACCATCCATTTATTGCACCGTATTTATTATCTTACCTACAAATTTCCTAATAAATTTACCGAATATGATAAATTTAATGTATTTATTGATCAATAGTAATGACAATTATAACAAATATGTTTAATTTCGAGATCCGCATACGATGAATCTGCAAAAATATTAATGACAATTTTGACTAACATGATCAAATTGTTATACATGAACATCTTGACAAACGTGGTAATTTTGTTGCCTATGAACAAATTACTCCTGTCTCTTAAGGTAATTTTTATCATGATAAATTTTTAAAAATATGACGAATTTATTACAATCGACTATGAACACAAAACTTCTTATGACTTGACACCTTATCCAAACCAGACCACGAAATTTACCACATTCGGAGGTTGGTAAGGTAATAAATATGGCGTAATAAGTGGAGGAAGAAGTAATCGCAATTTAGTTAGTAAACTATTGCTTAAGGGTGCAATAGGGCTTTCATGCAATTTCAGGACCAAACGATAGCACATGATGATGTCATGGATTAGAAGATAAGGGCTGTAATTAGGATTAATCTTTAATTTTCTCAAAATAAAATAAAAGGGAAATGAATGGAAGGGATGCGGAATGATTTTTGCACAGCCTTTTAAACTTTATATATGCTTCTTTTTGTACATTTAGTCACATAAAACTACAGAAATTGTGTTATTACTGCACATAAACAAGCCTAAACAAAGACATAAAAAAAACACAGGAAAATGAAAAAATACAAAAATCATTTTCTCTCACTATTCCTGATCAGTCTGCTAAGGCTACCATGCCCCTGCATATGAGAGAGAGAGAGAGAGAGAGCGCGGATTATTATGGGGGGATAAAATGCGGGATATAAGGGGATATGGAATGACTCACCTTCCTCTGTTCATGCACACCATGGGGGGATAAAATGCGAGATAGAAGGGGATATGGAATGACTCACCTTCCTCTGTTCATGCACACCGCAGGTTTCTCTCTCTCTCTCTCTCTCTCTCTCTCTCTCTCTCTCCAAAATTCACATACATACCTCCGCAATAATCTATACTCAAATTAATTACGCCAATTGTGAGAATCACCTGAGGAAAATCGTTCCGCTAATCCTTCTTAATTCGTTTGAGTACTACGAAATTCAAACGAAGAATTAGGATTTGTGGAAAATCGGAATTCAGTCGAGTTTTGTACCGAATTGTGTATATATATTCAGATTCGATGACCCTTGAGAAACTAACGCAGATATTGATGGCGGCGGAAGAAGTCGTCGGCGGCGGCGGGGGTGGTGGGGAGTCGGTGCCCGCTTCACCGAGGAATAAGGTGAAGTTGTTGTGTAGCCACGGCGGGAAGATATTGCCTAGGTCCGCCGACGGTCATCTCAAGTACGTCGGCGGTGAGACTCGCATCGTTTCTTTCCCTCGTGACATTAATTTCTCCGGTACAATCTCTCTCGCCCAATCTCTTCGTGCATTTGTTTTAAATGTCCGGAACGGTTTTTAACTATGGAGCACGGGTACCGGTACGCGGTACGGGTACGGTACGGGTACGGGAAACGGCAAAACCCCAAAAAAATAGGGTACGGGTACGGCGGGGGTACGACATATATATATATGTATAATGTTTTTCTATTTTTTATTGCATAAAATGAAATATAAACCCATTTTACCAACAAAAAGTAAAATCAGTACAAATATGCATATCTACTGCATATCTATTAGTATTCAAAATTTCAGATACATATATACATATACATTACACATGCATACATTTGTACATATATACAAAGAGAGAGACTATTCCGATCGATAAAAAAAATATACAGAAAGAGACGAAGAGAAGAGAGACGAAGAGAGAGATGGACAAAGAGAGAGGGGTGTTTTTAAATGACAAATAAATTACACAATAAGCCCACATTTTATAATTATTTACAAAAAAAATCTCAGAAATTTTGAAAAAATTTCATTTTGGGCTAAAACATACCCTTGCCTTACCCGTGCCGTACCTTTGCCGTACCCGTATCCGGTACGGGTACGGGTACGGGTACGGGTACGGGTACGGCGACATTTTCGAAGTACCCGTGCTTCATAGGTTTTTAACTTCCGATACTGTTATACCCGATCTACCCTTGGGATAAAAAAAATTGCATTTGTATCGACAGGTTCCCGTCACACATATTGGGTTTTTTTCAGCTATAAGTCCAATATTGTACCACGTGGGTTTAGGCACTAGAATTTTTTTTGTCAAAAAAGATTTTCGTAACTCCACATTCATTACATGTCGTACGATACCATAGCGTTACTCTGCAACCATTACCATTATGTATCATGATTGTTAGGAAAAAAATTGTAATAACAATTATAGTAACTGAATTGAGATAAAACCAAAAACTATAAAAGGATCAGAAAAAACAAACTGAGGCCCGTGTTTCACATGTTGTCAGACAAATTTGTTGCCTCACCAGAGGTGCGGCAGCTTTTGTCGTCGTTTGCCTCTCAAGAATGCTCAATTGAACTCAATCTCAGAAGCACCACTTGAACTATGCGTTGAAGTGTTGAACTAAACTTTGTTTGTTCTCGATCTCGAAGAGTTCGAAAGAACTCGGAGCCGAACTCAGAAAACAGAAAGTGGAAAAAGATGAGACTAATTAGAAGAATAGGATAAAGCTTTTGCTTGTGTGTCCGAACCTAGAGCTTGGAAGCTCTATTTATAGGCTAACGAAGGGAAATCGAAATTAATGACCCAACCAAAAATGGGCCAATAAAGCCAGAGAAGAAACCAAGCCATGTTTATCCAACTCTATCTTGGTGATTCTACGGCGTTTTTGTAGTGAATAAGTTTTGAGAAAGAATTTGTTTCAATCAAGTTGTTAGGTATTTTTGATAGTGAATAAGTTGTTGAGAAATGTCAAATTATTATTTTTATCTGCAAAAAAAGATTTCATTAATTCATAACACGAAGTACAAAAATGTCAAATTATTTCTAATAGTGAATAAGTTATAAATGTGTTTGTGAATACAGTTACTGTAACCAAAAAAAAATTTGCTGACAAATTGTTTGTTATCATGAACGAGATAGTAAAATGCTAAAACTTGTTGATTTTTGTGAACTACATTCTAAAAACACCTAAGTTTTTTTTCACAAATTGCTACCAGAAACATGGCAAGGTGGAAGAATTTAATCTCGCTAAGGGAGTTGGGAGGCATCCCAACCAAGAAACTAAATACAAATCCTCTTTCTTTCTTTCTTTTTTGGAACATGATAGAAATGCATTGATAATAATAAAGTGAAAGTACAACTGTGCTGTCGGGGTTACAATAATAAACTAATGAAGACACGCCAATGAAGAGAAAAGACCAAACTAGGGCCTTAGGAATAGAACAAAGCCTACTGAGCCGCAAAACACAAAAGTACAACTATTATGCTATTGCCAAAAAATAAAAGGCTAACAAGAGGCCTAGAGACGCCGACGTGAAGGCCAACAGGGGCCTAATCAACGGAACATAGTGCGGAGAGTGTGATGTGCCTGCAACCAAAACAAGGACAAACGGAAACTAAAACTAATACTACAACAGAAAGAAACTCACCACCTCAAACCCTACAATACAGCTGAAAACTTTTAACAAAACCTAAACTAATGCAACTCAAGAGAACCCCAGCCAAGGTTAGCATCCACCAACGAGCCATCAAGCCAGAAGAGCCCACCACATCAACCGAAGGCTCGCACCCATTTTAACCAGCGGCCGACACAGATTGGGTAGTCATTCAACCAATCTCCACAAAACTTCAGCAAACCTGCAAGAAACAAATAAAGATCCCGAACCAAAATCTCAGCCATGCACTGGTAAAACTCGATCGGATCCAACGGGGAACGGGAGAACGAGAGGGGAAGTCGGATCCAATCGGAAAAAAAAAGGAGGAAGAGACCGATCGGACGGAAGGGGGGGGGGTGTGGTTGGAGGGGGTGGGGGGTTGCGGAATTGGGTTTTGGAAAACCAGCCAAACGGATGGACGAAGGGGCTACTGGAATAAGGGGAACCGAACGGCCGTTTGACAGATAGAAACATGCGTGGCTAAAACAGAGGGGATTGGAGCGCCGGAACAGCAGGCTGACAAAGAAGCAAGGCGGAGGCGGCGGAGAGGCTGGGCACTGAGGACGCGGTGGAGCGTACGACTGGGGGGACTGGGGTGATGCTTAATCAGAAGGAATGGGTGGTTTTACCGACGGTGGGGAGGTGGGTGTGGCGGGGGAGGAGGTGGCAGCCTCCCCCACCGTGGGAAACTTGGCTTACTCTATACGGGGAGTAGCCAAAAAACCATACTTTAGACTAGCTAAACCAAATTTTTCATCCAGGCCCATACCAACCAAGGCCCAAATATGATATTTTGGGATAATGGGCCCGATGCCCAGATCAATTTCAAACTAACCTAGATCTCGGCCATAGGCCACGGGCCCACTAATTCTGAGTCCCGGCCCTAACCCAGCCTTGTCTAGGTGTTTGGTGACAGCAAGCGTGCACACGTCCTCCCTTAGATATTAACTTTGTTCGATTTGCTTTTTGAAAAAAAAAATTTCCAACTCAAAAAATACTCATTATCCCTACTTTCAATTATTAAACTCATTTTTCTCTTCATTCATTACCTTATCTCCAATCATTATTATCATTTCTCTCTATATCTCTCTCCACTCATTATCCTTATTTACAATCATTATCCTAATTTTTCCTCCACTCATTATCCCAAAAAGCAAACTAAAAAATTCTCAAAAACCCATTTAAACACAACATGATCTTTTGCAATTCCCAAATGAGACAATTCTCATTCATCCTTAAAATAAATTTTGTTCATATTTAAGCTCGTCAAAATATTCGACATTTCTTCCATTTTTCCAACAATGATAACATCATTGAAACCTCAGGTCACTCTATAGACTATACATTCACATTCGAGAAAGAGAAAACAAAAGTATAACCAACACTGAATTTTTTGCCTGTGATGACACCAAGTTTCCCCAATACTCGGTCTCAGCCAACAACATATACACACACGAAGTACAGATGAACGTTTAGAACACACGAGATTTACAAGAACCCGTCCCAACATACATACATACATGTAATAAAACAAAACTGAATCCAACATACATACATACATGTAATAAAACAAAACTGAATCCAACATACATACATACATGTAATAAAACAAAACTGAATCTGACAGCCAGAAATGTGGGTTGGTGCCTGGTGGGTCAAAAACTTATAACCAGGTAGAATCATGTTTTTTTGATTTGTTAATGGCAAGGTCCAAGGAAACATTATCTTAGAATGCTAATAAAAAAGTATTTGACATTTTCTTTTGAAGAGTTTCTGACGTTTGACTCTATAAAGATTAGGGTCAGTTACGATGACCTCCTGTAACGTCCCGAATTTTAAGAACATTAAATAGATAATTTCATTGAAAAACTAAATAGAGTCTGGCTCAATATTACATTATAATCTTAACAAAAGTACTTTTATTCAACAAAACAAGGGGGAACTAGGGTTTCTAGCTACTGCTCAGCTTGTTCCTCCATCCTAATTAGCTCATCGGCTCCAAAGGCTTCCAAGGTGTAGAACTCACACTTTTGTCTGACACATTATACCGGCGCCGCCACTAATATAATATGTCGGGGTCACCAAATGTAACACCATGAACTACAAAAGCTCAATAGAATATCTCATACCCTCTAACCCTTAACTTACAAATAATCGATCACAACTTCAATGTTTTCCACATAATTCACACATATTTGACAAAACGGTTAACAATATCACATCCTCGTTTATTATCCAAATTAACGTTTGTGTCCTTAATTTTCTGAATTTCTCCTACGCGACTTCTCGTAGACCGTGTCATCATTTCCCATATTTCATAAATCATATTAACATTTCCAAAATTGTTTTAACACACCCAACCTCGGTTCCGCCGTTCCAGTCTCCCGAGTATCCTCACAATGGTTCCGCCGCACCGGGTTCCCATAGCACACTTTGTATTGGCTCCTCTCCGTGGATAACCAAGCCACACACCCAATCTCGGTTTCGCCGTTCCGGTCTCCCAAATATCCTCACAATGGTTCCACTGCACCGGGTTCCCATTGGCACACAAAACACACACCACACAATGGGCTACCATGTCCGGCCACATTGCGGTTTCTAAAACATTTTTCCTTTTCAAAATACGCCTTTTCATTTAACCACACCCTAGGTATCACGTTTCTACTTTCTCGATTTTCGTGTCTCATTTTCATGCATAGACTCTGCGGTAGGATTTTTCACAAACATAAATTATTCATTGTAATCTTGAAACTAAACTAGCAAGATAATGCAACTCTATATTAGTAATCATGCTCATAACCATCCTAAATATCAAAATACGAATACTTCTAATCAAACATTAACTTCCTATTTTTCAAAATCCGTTCTTTCTTACTTTGTGGAAAGTTTTAAACAACATATGATTAGTGAAGTAAAAGTCATTTATTCAACATGTTCATACCACCATTAGCAAAAACGAGTTTATTCACTATAATACATTTCAAACATTAAAAGCGATAGATAACCTTATCTACTCAAAAATATTTCATGTTATACTTTGAACTAAAGAGTAAAGACATTCTACTTTCCAATATTCGATTCTACGCTATACGTTGAGTTAGAGGACAAGGGATTCTACGTATACTTAGAGATAACGTGTATGGGACTCTACCTTTCTTCTTGGCGGTAGTGACGACTACGGAAAGTAAGTTGGCGATCGGGCGGGGTAACTTCCTACGGTATGCTTCCGGTAGTTTTGAAAGAGAAAGGTTTCTCTCGGAACTAGTTTGTGACTAAAACTACTAAACTTTATGGATCGAAATGGTGGTTTAGGATGAGTTTCTTGAAGAACTTAGGAAGAACTCCAAGAACACTCAAGAACAAGGAAGAACAAAGAACAAATGCAAGAATTCTAGAGAGAGAAGTTGGAGGATGAAGGTGTGGGTTGAAATGGCAAGTGAGGGGTCCTATTTATAGCAAAATTCTTGGCTCCTCCTCTCTCCTCTTGGCCGGCCATATCTCTCTCTCTCTCTCTCTCTCTCTCTCTCCCATGGATTTGCTCCATGGTCATGTCAAATCATGCTTGAAAGCCTTCCATGACTTGTCTTGTCTTGTCCAATCCTTTTAGGCTTAAGGCTATAAACTAACTAGGATCTTAGGCTTTCTAGGTGAATCTAGGTGATTATAGCCAAGGTCTTACAAGTCTAGGGTAGGGTTTGATTAGGCTAAAGAGTAGTCTTCCATGTTTACTCATTCATAGGTCTAGGTTGTAGTCAATTTCTAAGATGATTAAAGGCTAGTTTGGAAGCAAATCTAGGATGACTAAGGCTAGCATTCTATGCTTTAAAAAGATTAAAATGAGTTGTCAAGTCAATTGGACAAAGGCTAAAATAGGGCTAAAGAGGTAGCTTGTGCAAGTCTACAAACCTCAAAGTAGACACATGCACCTTTCTCTCTCTCTCTCTCCTCTCTCCTCTCTCGGCCTCTCTTTCTCCTTCTCTCTCTCTCTCTTTTCTCCCATGTGCCTAATGTGTGTGTGTGTGTAAGACTATGGAGGTTTAGGTCTAAGTAGGCTTTACAAGGTTAAGAAGGAGTAATGATGGTAGTCAAGGCTCTCAAGTATTAGTCAATATCCAATGGACAATACTTCCCCTAGCAATCATACATATATCTATACATATATATACTAGGTATACTTAGGTCCAAGTAGCCCTAATAGGTCTTAAGGAAGGTAATGATTAGGGTTAGGCTTCCAAAGGTAATCCTATGGACCAATGGTTAACCATTTCTTAGAAAGTAAGTCTATGGTCAAGTAGTCATGATTAAAGTAGGTTATGAGTGCTACCTTTGGTAGTATCATGATAACTATCTTTGTCTAATGGTTTTTAAATGCTAGGAAAAGGTGACTAAGTTAATTGGTATTTAGATTTGCCTAACTAAATGATTGGAAACAAAACCTATTACTCACAGGGTAAGAATTTTCCTAACAACTATCGTTCAATAAGTAAAGAGAAAAGATACACTAGGAAGATGTAATGATGAGGAATAAAGTTGAGAATTGACTAGTCATGAAGTGCAATGATTACTTCCTAGGTCTAAAGGGTTCATAAGGTATAAAGAGGGTTGAAAAGGTTCTTTTAGGGTTAGGAGAATGTAACTAAGCCAAGTGATAGTTAGGCTTCTCTAACTAATCGGTTGGAAGCTAATTCTACTTGCCAAGTAGGATTTCTAGTTAAGAAATATAATTTAAAGATTTTATTACACTCACAAGAAAAATATATAAGTGCTTCTATAAGCATACTTGTCTTTAGAAAATGACTAGATTGTCTAATGCGAAAGATTAAATTTTTAGAAGCCTTAAATCTAATTATAACGGATTATTAGCTATTAAAAAGGAATTTTAACAGCAAATTTCTAAGTAATAAAAAAAATTAAATATTAACGAAATTTTTATTTACCAAAAATTAGGATCGTTACACCTCCCCACAGGTTTTTGACAAATACATTGATCTCCCCTAGTTTACAAACTAATCTGCAAATTCCCTTTCCATTAAAATTAGACTAAAGGCGTTAATTTTGATACATAAAAGACTATAATACCCTCATGCTTTATATTAAGGCATATCGTTGTATTATATATCAACAGTATTTCCTATTTTGCATGTAAATCAAATAATCAATAGAAAATTTTTAAAAATTAACATTTTATGGGAATTTTTTATTGTTAGTGCATGTTTTCCTATTTTGTCCAAATATTTATTCCTCTCGTCTATATAAGTTGAAACATAACAAATTTTCTGGAAGACCAAAAAAGAGTAATCTAAAGAATTGAATAATATAAAAATTCCAGATTTACTTATCAAAAATATATATAAAAATTCCAGATTCTGTTGGGTTTTTTTTTCAATATTGGGACAAACGAATAAAATTTATTCTTGGTTTGGATGTGAAGAATTGCCTTAGGATGGAGCGACCAAAATTTAATCTCTGTAGTGCCCTTTTTCAAAATTACTCCGAGTGTTGTTTGTTTGTTTAATTTTCTCACCGAGACTAACCAAAAATAGTAAAACTAAAGGACCAAAACTATAAAGAATTCAATGTTGAAAAAAATTCACTTTTGTTGGCGGTAGTGTATTTTTTTTTTCCAAGCTTCGTTCGATTGTTTTCCTTTTAGAATTATTCTAAAACTTCACAAACTTTTTTGCACACATACAATCCTCAACTCTCTTCCTTCCTCCTCCCTCTCAGTCCCCTTCCTCTCTGGCCTCTCTTTCTTCTCTCCTCCTCTCTCTGCTTCTCTCCTTCTGCCATGGAGGAGAGATGGTTGAAGAAGATCTCCCTCCCTCTCCTTTATTTTTGGGCTATGGAGACCAAATCTGGGTTTTGGCTTGTGATTCGAATTCCCCTGCTCTCCGACCTCGACGGTGAAGGTGTGTGCAGCTGACTGGACTCTTATCTTCTGGTCCAGATGTGGCTTTATTGCAACGGGAGCATACTTTTCTCTCTATATTCCATGGCGGTTTCCTTGGCCTCTCCGCTTTACTGGGTTCAAACACCACTATTGTATTTTCTGTTTTGTTGTTTTTTGTGTTGTATTTGATTTTGTTCTATTGTTTCTTTCCGTATTAATATAATTGGGATTATCATAAAAAAAAAGTACGTGATGACCGTTCATAAAAAAAAAGTACAACGCGATGTGACATAAAACATACTCTAATTTTTCCTACAACTACGAATATTCACAACACATGTGGACCTTACATACACCTGCAAACACTCGCAATACGTGTGGGATGCGTAGGGCCCACAAGTATTGTGAGTGTTTGTGTGAAAATGTTCGTGGTTTTAGACTTTTTGTTCTTACATATGTTAGTCTGTAGAGCACCAATACACCCCCCTCAATAAAAAGCATCTTCACCTTTGATACGTACCGGTCAATTATTCGGGGCATTCCGTCGTCATATGAACCAATGAAAATCAAACTAGACGTGAAAATTGAAACTCGAACAGCAATGAATTAGCGACCGGGGAGAGGAACATTTTGCTCAACTTGTATCAGGCTTTTGTATCAAATTTTGACGTTCCCTTTGTTATTGGGTAATGCTTGAACCCTTTCATTGAAATATGTATCCAAGGGGATACTATACATCAGTTCTACAGGGTATTACGTACGCATTAGGCTTCATGGTTATTAAGCTTTTTTAGTTCCATTTAATGAAACAGCTTATTAGTTCACAGATAATGAACATTTTCAAAGCATGCCCTTGTTTGCAAAAGTGCATCATCAACTGAAACACCTCGCGTTCCTTTCTTCTTTATTTACAGACCTAATGAAAAAGCTTGCAAGTGTATCCGATGGCGACATCATCCTCAAGTATCAAATAATCCCTGAAGATCTCGACGCCCTAGTCTCAGTGAAAACCGAGGAGGATCTCCGCCATATGCTCGACGAGCATGACCGATATGAAAGCGTGGGGAACCCAATGCTTAGAGCCTTCCTCTTCCCAGCTAACCCAGTTGTAACAGAGAACCGGATGATGACCTCCACCGAACACCAAGCAATCGAGCAACGATACATTGATGCCGTCAACGGCATAATCCGATCAACAACCACGGTGACCACTGCCATTAAACACTATGTCACCACCGGAAAACCCCTTTCGCCGACCGGAGTTTCCTCAACCAGCTCCTCTCCAAAGTCTCCTGAGAGCTGCAACATAGAAACTGTTTTCCAGAAGAGTCGACAACTCCATATCCATCGGGTCCACAGCTCACCCAGCATATCTAGTCTCAGCGGCCAAAACCACCACAGCACTACCACTGCTCCCATGCCCCACAACCAGCAGCACAACCAGAATTACCAGAAACTCCAACGCCATGGGTATCTATCTCCTAGAGCACAAACACCGGAGAGGCTGGTTTCGGTTAGGTCCGTTGGGAGAGAAGACTCCTGGAAGTACCAAGTGATTCCCGGACCGCCGGGAAACTATTACCCGGTGGCAATAGCCAGACACACAAGGGGAAGTGGGTGCTACTGCAGCAAATGCATGCACTTAGATGAATATGGTGCTTATAAGAATAGAAAGATTGCTAGAGCAGGTAGCCCCTTTAGAAGTCCCCCTATTCCCAGAAGCCCGTCGTGATTCTCATGAAGGCTCCGTAGTCGGTTCTACGGGGAGACCTAACTTGGCTTTAACTGGAGGAATACTGATTCGGATTTCAATTACTGTAAATACTTGAGACCTTTGATTTGTGGGTTTATGAGACTGTTTGATGTAACAGTATTAGGTGAAGGTCATCACTTTGAAGAAGAATCAGAATTGCATTGTATATATAGCTAACAAACATTCTGTGAAGGAAACTGTAAGTTTCTGTGATCATTGAGAAATAACACAGGGTTCCATAGACAATTGACTTCTTCAGTTTCTACATGGATATTTGATAATAATGCTCAACTGCTATCAATCTTTATTCTTCCTTTTTCTTACGAGGAAATTGCCGGACTTTCTACATGCAGCAGGATTATGCACACAATTTTCTCATTTTTATTACACAAAAAATGGCAAGAGACATCAAATGAAGTATGCATAATGCATTACGTCGTAGGTATGAAAGAACTTTACAAAGGCGACCAACACAACCACATAACTCTCCAGCAAATGCGTGAAAATTCCTCAAGTATCTCCCATCCTTGACAAATAATTCAAACAGCAGTTCAAGGGGTTGAAAATCCTGAAATTCACTGTATTATCAGTAGTAACTCTATTATCCTAGTTTTTTCCCTCAACCAACTGTAAATCCTGAACAATTAACTACCAGCATCTCATCCAATCTTCCCCCAACAAATACTTACACAAATATAAATAAGAAAACAAAAACAGAGGGGGAAATGAGCTGACCGGTGATATTAATCTCTGGTACTCTCACATCACTTGCTATCAGTAAAATCTGCATCAATGACATCCCCATCGGGTCCTTTGCCGGATGACTCTGAAGGTCCAGTGCTGCCACCAGGTGCAGGGCCAGCACCACCATCTGCAGCCACACCATCACCTGGCTGATTATAGAGGGATTGGCCAAGCTGCATAACTTCTTGATTAAGGGCAGCCATGGTATCCTTCATGGCTTGTGTTGAGCCCCCTGAGATTGCATCCTTGAGGTCTTTAAGTTTGGCCTCGACTTTCTCTTTCACTGGACCCGGAACCTTTTCTCCCAATTCCTTCAACTGCTTCTCTGTCTGGTACACAACCGAATCTGCTTGGTTCTTTGTGTCAATGGCTTCTCGCTTCTCCTTGTCTTCCTTTGCAAATCTTTCCGCTTCTTTAACCATCCTCTCTACCTGTACAATTTCACACTTATCCTCAGTGCTATTCGACTACGGCCTACGGGCCTGTTTAACCAACCAGATAAAACATGAGATTTGATTACAAAACTGCAGAACCACAATCCCTCCCTCTTGGATTCCCCCCTGCTTTCGAAGAATCAAAACAAGATGAAACGAAAAAGGAGAAAAGCAACGCCACCATCAGCGACAGTCCAAGACTCAAAATCAATTAAAATTGCTTTGGATGCCATTTTCTAATTTGAACCAGTTGGAACTTCAGAACACTGCAGAGACGACAATGAAGACCACGAGCAAGAAGAAGAAGAATGTTGTTCAATTCAAACCCTAATCAAACCTTCCTTTCCAATTTAAATTAGAACAATTCAACAAGTCCCAACAATTTTCCCTCGAGAAACCTGAAATCGACGGCGGTGGCGGGTGGGATGTCGTTTTGGTGGGGACAATGGGGAGTGGAGGGGGTTGATAGAAGGTGGAGTTCGCCGGAATTAGGAGTTGCCGAAGAAGTGGCTGGCTGGAGTTGAGATCGGCCAGACATGGAAGTGCCGTCGTAGGGAGAGGTGGTGGTTGGTGGAGTTGGAAATCCAGGGCTGTGTGAGGGAGGGACAGATTAGGTGTAAGTGAGATGGAGGAAAGGGAGTACAATTTCAACTCCGCCATTGATTTCAATGGTCGAGATCAAGTGTCAAATTTTGTGTGGGTATATATAGTAGGCTCCTTATGAGGGATCCCCTACTTAGCTTAAGTGCAGACTTCACATTTTCTGATCAAATTTCGATGATCCGAACCGTTGAATGTGTTGAGAACATGATTTTAAGGTTACCCGCGAGAAATCAACTAAAAATATGACCGGAAAATGCTTGATCCAAACAGTTTTTCATTTTTTATATATACACAAACACACACCAAGGAAATCTAGTTACAGTTTAACCCCTCACTATAAGTCCGATAGGATCAACCATCACACAAGATTATAAATCCCCTCATGAATCGTCCAACCAATCATAGTGCATGAGCAGCTTTATAAAGTTAATATCTGCTCACCTAATCAGTTCACAAAATAAATGAACTTGGTATTATTGCAGACAAGAAGCTTGATAATGCCATTATTGTCTATCTGGTATAAAAAGAGAGTGCATCTACACAGAACCATCAGCTACCCATGGAGAGTCGACGGAAGGCTTTGGGTCCAGAAAGAGCCTAAACTAATCTACAGTGAGCCAAAATATCACCCAAGAAAAATGTTCATATAGACATACCCAAGACACAGCACATGACGAATTTTTTTCTTCTTTTTCTAGTTTCTTTTCAACTCTAGTTAAATGTACAAGCTATCCACTTTTCAACTAATTCAAGTTCAGCTAGAGTTTTCCTTGGCCTTTTGGTAGTTGTTTGGCCTTCACTTTCTTCCATTTTTGTCCATGAGGTATAAAAAGAGAGTGCATCTACAGACCGCCATCAGCTACCCATTCAGAGTCTTCTTTTTTCTACTTCGTTTTCAACTCTAGTTACTATGTACAAGCTATCCACTTTTCAACTTATTCAAGTTCAGCTAGAGTTTTCCTCGGCCTTCTGGTAGTTGTTTGGCCTTTACTTTCTTCCATTGTATCTGTAGTTTAATTCGTATCGGAAGGCTACCATCCGTATCTACCTTCAGATACCATCCTTGATTTGGCTTCAACTCAAGTTACTATGTACAAGCTATCCACTTTTCAACTTATTCAAGTTCAGCTAGAGTTTTCCTTGGCCTTCTGGTAGTTGTTTGGCCTTTACTTTCTTCCATTTTATCTGTAGTTTAATTCGTATCGGAAGGCTACCATCCGTAGCTACCTTCAGATACCATCCTTGATTTCGCCAGGGCGTGCCCCTTATGATGTATCACTTTCAACCTTTCTATACACATTCAATTCTTAACCCACAAATACACGGGAAAAAGAAATAACATTAAGAAACACAAGCATCTATGTACTGGGACTCAGAAGCAGAATTGTGAAATTTTTTTTCCCAGTGCAATGAGATGGAACTCAAGCTAGCAATGAAAGATACTGGTGTATACAATTATATACTGCACATATTGTTATACCAAAACCATACCTCATCACCAGGCAATGTGCTAGCACCAGTAATCGTAATATCTTGCTTCTTTCCAGTGCCTTTATCAACAGCAGCGACAGAAAGGATGCCATTGGCATCAATGTCAAACTTGACTTCAATTTGAGGAACTCCACGGGGGGCAGGAGGGATTCCATCTAGGCGGAAGCTTCCAAGAGATTTGTTGTCCCTAACAAACTCTCTCTCCCCTTGGAGAACATTAATCTCCACACTTGACTGCCCATCAGCAGCTGTCGAAAACACCTCTGATTTTGATGTGGGCAAAGTTGTGTTTCTCAGAATAATTTTTGTCATAACACCGCCTAGGGTTTCCAGACCCAAAGATAATGGAATCACGTCCAGCAGGACTATGTCACTCACATCTCCTGCCAGAACACCAGCCTGGAAAAAAAACAAATAAATACAAAATTCAGTCAAAAAAGCTGAAATAAGAGTTACCCCAGAATGGTACCAATTCTGGCAGTTCAAATACTAAATCATAGCATGCTACCGTGTTGAAAATGCGAAAATTTACCAATCTTGCTTCAATGCAAGAAATGCTATTTTTCAATTTCCTTCCTGAAAAGTCAAATCGCAATGGCATTTGCGGGTCACATCAAGAGAGAGAAAGGTATGGCCAAAATCTGAATGATGGGCAAACAAAATGCCAGATATGGCCATTGATTTTAGCCATGCATTAGGGCACCCAGAAAGTGGATGGTCACTGGACTTGCTCTAAAGACTAATACCGGCAAAGGATTAACACACGATAGCCATAGATAATAGCAGGATAAAAGAGAAGGATTGACCTGAACAGCGGCCCCAAGTGCAACGACTTCATCGGGATTTACAGTAACATTCGGTTCCTTTCCAGTCACTCTTCTCACAAGTTCCTGAACAGCAGGAATACGAGTTGACCCACCAACAAGGATCACTTCGTCTAGATCACTGAAAGACAGCTTTGCATCCCTCAAAGACGTTTCAACTGGTCTTTTAAGCCTAAGGCCAAGAAAAATTTAAAGACTCAATATATATTGATCCAAAGGAGAAAAATATGTCAGCAAAAAAAAAAGGAGACAAACATTTGCCTTCAATCATGCAAACTGTCACAAATGTTATATGGAACAAGGCATGAGCATCTAATTAGACACTTGATCTAAAATATAGTGTACTTACCTGTCAAGCAGATCCGAACATAATTCTTCAAACTTTGCCCTTGTGAGAGTGGTTTCAATGTGCTTGGGTCCATCTGCAGTGGCCGTAATGAAAGGCAAACTAGGGGAAGAAAAAAGTGTCAACAAAAATGAAGAGAGGGGATGGGGTGGGGAAGAGACTCGTTCAGAGACACCACATATACCTAATACTTGTTTGAGTCAAGGATGATAATTCCATCTTTGCTTTCTCTGCTGTCTCAGTTAGTCTTTGAAGAGCTTGTTTGTCCTTCAACAAATCTATGCCTTCATCTTTCTTAAAACTAGCAGCAAGCCAATCTACAATTCTCTGCAAGAAGAATGTTAATTGAGAAATAATCTTCAAAATAAGATAAGATATTTTGACATTCACAAAGGATGCAAACCTTATCGAAGTCATCACCCCCTAGATGTGTATCGCCAGAAGTTGAAAGTACCTCAAACACTCCATCCCCAACCTCAAGAACTGTTATTCAAGAGAAACAAATTATACAAATACAGATTCGCTAAGAAGAAAACATATTAGCATTCACCATTATCTTGCACCAAGAAGATAAAATCCGGAATGATGATAAGACTAACTTATTAGAGCAAGATGCAAAAGCTTGTCAGAGTGCCATAGTTTCAAGAAAATGAGCTTCAAGTAAAGAATTATGATAAGACTAAGAGTTATCATGGCAGAGGAAAAACCGACACAAGATAGCGTTGTAAAAATTGAAATCCATGCCTCTGTATATTCTTCTCTTTTAGAATGGCTAAATTATAGAATATACCAAGACAGAGGTGAGGGAGTCAAGATACCTGAAACATCAAAGGTACCACCTCCAAGGTCAAATACCAGGATAGTTTCATTGTTCTTCTTTTCAAAACCGTATGCCAATGAAGCAGCAGTAGGTTCATTGATAATTCGCAAGACTTCTAAGCCAGCAATACGACCAGCATCCTTTGTGGCAGTCCTTTGGGAATCATTGAAGTAAGCCGGCACCGTGACAACAGCTTTAGTAACTTTGTCATTCAAAAATTTCGATGCATCATCCACAAGTTTTCTCAAAACCTATTTCGGACAGAAATAGATATTATCAAGCTACAACGTAAGTTAAAAGAAGAAATGAATGAATTATGCTTTGATACCATTTGCTGGAAGTAACAAGGAAACTATTTTACTCAATTATGCTTTGATAAACTCAAATTCGTTCAGTAGATAAACAAACCACAAATACCATGCTTCCAGCCAGTTAAACTGATATTTTGCACTAAGAAACAACTACTTTACTGTTATACTGTTTTCCGCTGTTCTTGTGTTCCTAAATTCAAGAAAGAAGAGAATTACAAAACAAGATCAACACCAAATCTATGAGCAGTCATTTATACAATATATGGAAAACAAATATACGAACAAAAACAAGAAGATTGACACCAAAAATGTGACATCGAGAGGCAAGCAACAAAATAGTTATTCAACATTATCCTTTCAAAGAAAGTACGGAATTGATTTGTTCCACTTCTTGGCACAATCATCCAATGAGTTCTTTCACTTGACGCCGAAATCAAGGACCGAAATCCTTCAAATCCGAACTCCGAATAACAACCTATGAGTGAGCTGCGCGATTTTCTATAGAAAGATGGATAGAGGAGTGCGTTAGTGTTACGACTGATCAGCGAGTGGACTTTAGGAAGGAGTGCCCAATGAGGTCGAATGGTTTTCATCCATTCCGGAATACACAACCAAGTAATCCATTTGACCCGCATTTGCTTGATCCGTTGCAGCTTAAGCCAAACACTCGAACAGTAGTATTGGCTGCTATGATTGGAGCTGTGATATTCGCTTAGGACTAGTCTAATAAACTTTCCTTTTGACCGCAGGATCACTGACGAAGCAAAAGACAGATAATTCACCATAGCTCAAGTTAGCTTTCTGAAAGAAATTAACTAAGTTGAAGTTCCAGGCTTAGTACGCTTTCAAGGAGGCTTCAAAGATCGGAGGAATAGTGGTAGAAAAGGAGGAGTCACTTCAAGACAAAGGCAGGCTAAAAGGAATGAATTCTGGGCTTTAACCGACTCGAGGATGGGGCTTGACTAAACTCAATCTCAGGCAGATCCGTTAGAAAAGAGGACTTTAGATGTCTATAGGTTGAAGGCGTGGACATGTTTGAGTAGGGATTTTCTAGAGGCTAAGGCAGATAAGAGGGCTTGGAACTACAGTGCTTCCTCTATCAATTAGATCCTTTTTTATCCATAGAATAAAAGAGGCATCTCTATTTCTTCATATTTCGGCTTCTATGAAGTTTATTTCTTTACTACAGCTCATAAAAATGGATATATTTCTAGGAGCGAACTCCGGGCGAATATTAAGCGCATGGATATAGCCATACAGATTATGCCTTTGGAATGAAAGAGAATTCCAAATCCGCTTTGTCTAACATCATTGCAAGCAACAGTTCTACCAAGTACCAACTACAGAAAAACATCATTGCAATTGCTACTTTGAAAGCATTATTTCCATCAACTATACAATAACATCAGTCCAATTGGAAGCAAATTTCAACCAGTCTAACCTTCAATTCCCCTTGCATGCACATTGCTTGTAACTAATTTCCACGATGCAGTCCCCTATCTATTTCTTCTGAAATCGTATTTGACATATATCACACATCTAACTCCCAAGACAATAAAATCCAAAGGGTCTGTTTGATTAGGAAGAAAAGAGTGGTGGAAACTGGAAAGCAAAAAAGAAGAGAAAATATACTTTCTCGCATGCATTTGATTAGTATGAAAATTCTACAAGATATCTCTTTTTCCAACTGCATCAAAGTTTTGTAATTTACCAAAATTACCCATATATATCTTAAACACAATTCCAAAAGCATATCGGCTAAACCAAAACAGAAGTATACCAACCTGATTTTACAAACTTAATTCGAATACAAATACCAAATAAGAACTCTAGTTGGTTGGAAGTGGAACACAACTTCAAAACACAAAAAAATCTAAAGAGCAAAAACTTAATTATGAGAACTCTAAAGACAAAAATTCAATATGCCCCTTTAGAATATGATCAGAAAAATAAGATCTTCACAATGGTTCACACGAATTGAAAATTGGAGCACTTAGTTTTTTAATCATATGTTATCCTTCAGTTTTGCATAAGGGCAAAAATAGAAATGTATACTATCAATCCAATCATATCCCATGTGAAACAAACATGATATTAATAATCCCATCACCTAATTCCATCCCAAACAAATATACTCATTACCAATCCCAATCCTAATCTCATCTCCTTACGAATCTCATTCATCTACCACTGTTATCAAACGGGAACATATTGTATTGAGAACCCTTCAATGCACATAGGCCCATATGCATCGAACGACTGTGGACACACTTGTGTCCAGAGTTGTGTTCCTAGACTTTCTGAAGTTCAATAGCATTTGCTAATCCATAAGCGATCCAAACACATGGTCCACATCATTCTATATACAAAACCTGAAAGATACTGAGAAAATCCATCACCTGAGCCGAAATTTCCTCTGCAGCAAACTGCTTTCCCATGGCAGGGCACTCAAGCTTAACATTCCCATTCTCATCCCTCACCACCGTATACGACACCTGCTTTGCCTCCTCATCCACCTCTGCCATTTTCCGCCCAATAAACCTCTTCACCGAGAAAAAAGTATTCTCCGAATTCACCACCGCCTGCCGCTTCGCTATCTGCCCCACCAACAAATCCCCAATCTTCGTCCAAGCCACCACTGACGGCGTTGTCCTCTGCCCCTCGGAATTTGTCGCTATCACCGGCTTCCCTCCCTCCATCACCGCCACGGCAGAGTTGGTCGTGCCAAGGTCAATTCCCACCACCTTCTCTGCCACCACCCTCACTGGTCCCACACCACCTCCTGTGACAATATCAACTTTCAGATTCTGTAGAAATATTGTGAAACTTTCATACTGCTAAATTCTATATAATTGTCTTCTAATGAAATTACTGTATTATAGTGGGATCGCTTCAGAAGAGCATGACCAACCCTAACCCATTTTTACCCAAACTTGCGTCAAAACTCCTGTTGGGTAGGCGTTTTCCAATGCTGAACCCATATTTTTACCAAAATTCAATGTTTTGTTTTATGTTATTTCTCCAAAATTTGGGTCAAAATTGCATACTTGCAAATAGTAAGAAAGTGAAAAGAGGGATTGAGAAAAAGGGTTTGGATTTGGGTTCCCCTCATTTGGGTAAGAAAAAGGGTATAAGCAAAAGGGTATGCCATTGGAGATGAGTTTTCAGCGTTTTTACTACTTTTGAGTTCTTGTAGGAAAAAGGAAAGGATTCGAGATGCTTAATTACATTGCATCTCAATATGTTGATTCCAAATGAGTAGTCACTCAACGGATTCGAGATGCTTAATTACATTGCATCTCAATATGTTGATTCCAAATGAGTAGTCACTCAACATTATCGGCGTTCAAACACATCCTAATAACAACACGCAACAACTGGTAAATAAGAAAATGAAACGAGAGTTTTGAATCTAAATAATAGTTTTCAACCTCTCCTGCTTCCGCTGCTGCTCGTCCTTAGTTTCGGAAAGCGGAACGACGACGAATTAGCAGTGCTCAGTCGCTGGGTGAAGAACACGACACCTCCTCTTCGACTCGAAGAGGAAGCGAAGGATGGTTTCCCACCGAAAGCGTGAATCTGAGCTGTAGACGCCGCCATTTGCCTCTGTATTATCGAACTCAAACCCTTACTAACCTAAAAATGAAAGCGATGTCAATATTAAAGTATGTGTACGTATAGAAGGGGGGGGGGGGGAATTGTGTGTGTATTATCCTGAGGCTAAAGTTAGGGTTTGCGGGGAGGGGCGAAGGAGGAGGAGGTTGGGGTTGAAGAAGATAAGAGTCAGAGGAGAAGAGAGGGGTTTTAGCTTTTGCAGAGAGAGAGAGAGAGAGAGAGAGAGAGAGAGAGGAGTTGAGGGTTAGGTAATTCCACGTCTGACCGGTGCTTGGGTTTCATTCATGGGGCAGGCCGGCAGGGTGTGGTGGCCGTTGGATTGGAATTGTGGGCTGCCCATGGTGGGAATACCGAGGTGGTTATGTGTTTGGGCTGGAGACGTTGAAATTGGATGGGCTTGGGAAAAGCTGTTTGTATCAGATGGGCTCCGGATAGGCCTACAGGCCCAATATCAAGACTCTCTAGTCTCTACCACCGACTTCGGTCCACAGATAATTTGAGTCATTTATTTTTTGAAAAAATAACGGCTCACGACATGTTTAAATAATTAATATCAGCTAAGGATATTTTCAGCATTAACAAATGTTCTTTACATGTCCTTGGTGAATATTAATTATCAAAACACGTTTCAGACCGTCATTTTCCCTTATTTTTATTTAAGAATAAGAATAAACACTTGCATTTATTTATGTTAGATTATGGCCATAACTGTTATCATTGTCTTGTCTTACTAATTTGATGATCATTTTCTTAGTTTTAAGCTAGCCAATGGGGTTATTATGCCCATTACGTTACGTTTGGGTTATTATTTGTGTCACCAAGTACAAGGAGAATAGCTTTTCAGCCCGCCTTTCTCCGCATTGTTTCCAATAATTACTACTATTGTATTTGTAGTAAATTTATGGGTAATCGTATTTCTTGGGAGTAGTAGCCATTTTTCTAGGGTGTCTTGTTTCTTCCTATTTTTCTCATATTAATAATCAATTGGAATGTAATTCGGCTACTTTGAGGATGTGTCGGTGCTACTCCACGATTTAAACTCAAGAACTTGCTCTAGCTGAAAGAAATATTGGAAACAACCTCTAGCGCCGAGTGCATGATCGGTTGTTAAAGTGCAACAACATGGTATTTTCTCAATATTTTAAGGATATTATTTTAGACGAAACTGTGTCGTTCACAACTTCACGTATTAAGGAGCTTGTTTTTATGCGGTTTTTTTTTTTTTTAAGGGATTTGAAGTGGCATATATTTTCAGGGTTAGTGTAACGTCCCGGATTTTGGGTACGTTAAATACTTCCTCCGTCCCAAAATATTTGGATTTTTTGGGGATTCTAGCCATTTAAGGAACACCATAATTACAATTTAACAGAAAATAAAATTCCTAAAATACCCCTGATTTGTGGGGAATTATTGGTGGCAAAAAATTCTGTCAAATTTTTGGTTCAAAATCAAAAAGCAAAAGCTTCTAGAAAGCTTTGAAAAAGGCGGGTCTTTTTCTCTCAGCAAAGTTTTCCCAGTTTACACTGTTTTCATTATTGGTGGTAAATTCAAAATTTCAAATTTACTATAAACCTTTTCAAACTCTCCCTATAAAATGGAAAGTATCCTTTCCTGTTTTCCTTCCATCTTCATCTCCATCTCCAGTTTCGTCTTTACCAAAAAGCATTCCATTCCTACTTTTCCTCTTCTTTCCAAAACAATTCCTTTCTCAGAGTAGGAGTAATTTCCTTCTCATACCATAACAGCCCATATCCTACGAAAACAATTCGTTTCCTAAACGATTTCTTTCTTTTGTTACCAGCTGCTAAAAACCTTCATCTTCCTTTTCGAGCTAACCATGGATTTGAGTGTCTTTCAAAATTCCTCTATCCAATCTAAAACCAAAAGAAATCTAACCAATGAGCAACGCCAAGCGATTTTTGAGAATCTGTTGATGCAGAGTAGGTGCGGGAATTTAAAAAAGGGTTCTATCAGTGCTATTGCTGCATTCTTCTCCGTCGATGTCAAAACAATTCGTCGGATTTGGCAGCGAGGGCAAGCTTGTATTGCCAATGGTTTGCCCGTTGATGTATCGAGCCAAATGTCAAAAAGAGTTGGGCACAAGCGAAAACAATTTGACATCAACCGAATTGCTAGAATTCCATATTGTCAACGAACCAATATCCGCTCTTTTTGTCGAAGGCTGTGACTGTTCCAAAATCAATGCTTCATCGGCGAATCAAAGAAGGGGATATAAGGCCGCATACTAGTGCAGTAAAACCGTATTTAACAGACGAAGGTAAGAGGTCAAGGCTCCAATTTTGTATTTCAATGGTTGAACCAAGTACTCTGCAAAGTCAGCCCATGTTCAAAGGTATGTACAACTATGTACACATTGACGAGAAATGGTTTTTCCTATCAAAAGGAGCGGAAAGATATTATCTACTTCCGGCAGAAAAAGAACCACATCGCACTTGCAAAAGCAAAAAATTCATCACAAAAGTTATGTTCTTAGCAGCTGTAGCTCGCCCCCGATTAGATGCGAATCACAATGAAGTGTTTTCCGGTAAGATTGGCATCTTCCCATTTACATACAAAGAACCTGCCAAGCGCACGAGTAAAAATCGTGTGGCTGGCACAATGGAGACAAAGGCTATTTTGCAAGTAAATCGAGATGTTTTCCGATCTTATTTGATTGACAAAATTCTACCAGCTATCCACTCTAAATGGCCACCTTCAAGTGCAATGGACACCATTTACATTCAACTTGATAATGCTATACCACACATTCACGCATTTGATCCCCAATTTGTCGAAGCTGCGAGTAAAGACGGATTTGATATCCGCTTATCCTTTCAACCTCCAAACAGTCCAGATTTGAATGTGTTAGATCTTGGATATTTCAATGCAATCCAATCTCTTCAACATCAACGAGCACTCGCAAACATTGATGAACTTATTGATGCAGTTGAGAAATCTTTCGAAGAATTATCACCGGAAAGTCTTGATCACGTTTTCTTAACTTTGCAAGCATGTATGATTGAGGTGATGAAGGTTAACGGGGGAAACAACTATAAATTGCCTCACATGGGGAAAAGGCAATTAATGAGAGATGGTATTCTTCCTTCACAACTTCAATGTGAGTGGGAGACGTTAGAAAATGCTTTGGTCCACCTCCAGTAGTGAGCTCACTAGTGAGTTGCTATTATTCTTTGTTTGTTTGTTTTTTCCAATAACCCAAATCTGTTTGTGCCATTTCACAGTAAGTCATTTCCTTTTTTTCATATGCAGGTTCCAAATTTCGTAGCTTTTGGCAAAGTTCTTCAGTCAACTAAGAACTCTTTTGATGGCATTTTGCACTCTTTTGATGTACTGTAAATAGAACACTCTTTTGATGGCAATGGACAATAGTATAATGGAAAAAAATTATTGTATCTTTTGCTCTTTTGCTGGCATGGGCAATTTAGTGCCAAGGGGAAATCTGCAGTGTGTGGAGCTCTTTTGGTTTAAGTGTAAATGGACTTGTAAGTAAGAAGGGTTTGTACAACTCTGTTTTGGAAATGCAATGGAGAATGTTGTGGGAAGTTTTAGTGCCTCTTTGTTGTGCAGTTTTTCAATTTAAATTCTTTTTTTTTAATGTTGATTGTAACTTAGAGGGAAAGGGCAAAATAGGAAATAAACCCCAATGATATCCACTAAAAAGTAAAAATGGACAAATATATTGGGACAACAAAAAATGGAATTATGGGCCAAGAAAATGGGACGGAGGGAGTAAAACATTTTATTGAAAAAATAAACTGAGTCAGGCTCTTTATTACAACAAAGCTTAAAAAGAAGTACTTTTATTATAAACGGAAGGGAACTAAGGTTCCTAACTACAGCTCCGCTTGGTCTTCCATCACCGCTAGCTCCTTGGCTCCGAAGGCCTCTAAGGTATAAAGCTCGCCCTGCTCATTTATGAGATCTGACAAATTATACTCGCGTCGCCACCGATATAATATGCCAGGGTCACCAAAAAGGCAACACCGTGAGCTACAACGCTCAATAGAGTAATCCAAACCTTCTAGCCCTTAACTTATGAACGAAAGATCATAATAACAACAATTCCATTTAGATCATGCATATAATTCCAACAAGTATTCAAATCCACATTCCTTACTCAACTAACGTTTTGTTCAATATTTAGACTCCTCGTAGACCATGTTTTTACTCCACTTCCCTTTTTACCAAAACTCCTTTTTAACTCACCCAACCTCGGTTCCGCCGCACCGGTCTCCCGAGTATCCTCATAATGGTTCCGCCGCGCTGGGTTCCCATTGGCACACAACCGCATTGGCTCCGTACCGCGGATAACCAAGCCACACACCCAACCTCGGTTCCGCCGCGCCGGTCTCCCGAGTATCCTCACAATGGTTCCGCCGCGTCGGGTTCCCATTGGCATACACACACACAACTCACATAATACCACCCAAAACCGGTCATTATGTAGTTTCAAAATATTTTCCTCCCTCGGATACACACATTTTCATCTTGGTTAACACACCCTACGTGCCATGTCTCTACTTTCTTGGTTCTCGTGTCACGTTATCATGCATAGACTCCGAGGTGTAGGACTTTCCACATAACAAGCATTTATCGAAACTCAAAATGAATCAAACAAGGCTACATAACATGCTTGAATTACCAATAACAAATATCATGCATTTCATACGTTTTCAACAAAAGATAACCTTATCTACTCTAAATAAAATGATCAAGTTACTTCTTAATGAACTTATAATTAGTGTTTAGGGTACAAAACTACTTTATACTTGGGAAAGTAGGTAAGGATAACTACCGTTCTTCTTGGCGGTTGTCGGTTACGAAGATTTGGTCGTCGGTTTTGGATTTCGGCGGCGTAACGGCGTCAGTTTGCTTCGAAAGGAAAAGAGATGTACTATCTTTTCCTAGAAACAACTTTACTAACTAATGTGGACTACTTTAAAGATCTATGGGTGGTTTTAAGAGTTGGTTTGGTGGTATTGCTCAAGAACACTCAAGAACACAAGAAAATAAGAACTTTGAAAGCAAGAACTCTTGGAATTTCTAGAGAGAATTTGGAGCAATGGTTGAAGGTGTGAGTTCAAAACTTGGAGTGAGCTTCTATTTATAGGCAAACTCTCCCTCCCTCTCTCCTTTGGCCGGCCCCTCTCTCTCTCTCTCTAAGTCTCATTTTTTTCTTTCACATGTCAAGGTTGATTGAAAGGTTGGAGGCTAATTGGTAGGCTTGCATGGCTAGGTTAGTCCTTAGATTTGATCTTTGGAAGATTTGTTGGAACGGAGGAGACAATGGTACAAGATTCTTGTTTAAACAATTGAAAGATGTACAAAGGAGGACAATGGGGTTAAGATTTAGCTAGGAAAAGAAATCACCAAAGATTTAAAGTGTAGGGGGATGAAAACAATTGATGCTTCGGTTCAACTGGATTGCAACGGCTTATTCGTGCCTCTTCACCGGAACCCTAATTCGTCGTCTGAACCCTAATCTGCAAAATAGACAGGGGGTGAGTGCACATTTGCCTCTCGTGGCAAAGGCCCTCCGATGCCTTAGTTAGTATCACGTACTAGCAATCAAACCCTAATTATCAGTAGAAAAGCAATAAGAATGCAGTGCATTGCGTACCTTTTACCTCTAGGCTTACTCTGTTTATATAGACATTCATATGCTTGGCGCCCAAGCATCCCTATTGCCATAGGATTCCCAACTCGTATAGGAAACCCAGGATGTCAAAGATTCTCGTTTCCTTTATCAGTTTATTAGGATAGAGTCCTTTTAGGATTCTTTTACATTACTGGCCGAACATCCCATTTTCGTTGGGTATCTTTTCCAGATCCTATGTTCTTAGGATATTATTCTTTAACACTGCTTCTGGATCCTTCCAGAGTGTTTGTGCCGCCTCATGAATTCAGGACAACCTCTTTCTCTGTTCGGCTATCTCATTGCCGAACAGTCCACACGGACCAATGACTTACATGTCTATGGAGTTGACAGAAGTGGGGGTTCTGCCAGGTACTTCTTCAGGTCTTGGAAGGCTTGCTCACATTCTGCTCCCCATTCGAATCCCTCCCTTTTTTTTAGTAACTGAAAAAAGGGTCTGCACTTGTCACTTGACCTGCTGATGAACCTATTAAGTGCCGCAGCCATTCCAGTCAACCTTTGGACTTCCTTAGTGGTTTTGGGACTTTGCAGCCTCTGTAGGGCTGCAATTTGATCGGGGTTAGCCTCTATCCCTCTCATGGTCACCAAATGGCCCAGGAACTTTCCTGATCCAACTCCAAATGCACATTTCAAGGCGTTGAGTTTGAGTCTGTATTTTCTCAAGATTTCGAAAACTTCTTTTAAATCAGCTATATGCCCCTGTTTCTCTTGACTCTTTACCACCATATCATCTATGTAGACTTCCATAGTCTTTCCAAGGAGTTTCTTGAACATGATGGTTGTAAGTCTTTGGTATGTTGCCCCAGCATTCTTCAGCCCAAACGGCATAACACTGTAGCAGTACAACCCTCGTGATGTGATAAACGAAGTCTTCTCTTGATCAGGTCCAAACATAGCAATCTGATGATATCCTCGATATGCATCAAGAAAATTCATTCGCTCGTAACCAGAGGTTGCGTCAACCAATTGGTCAATCCTGGGCAGAGGAAAACTATCCTTAGGGCACGCTTTGTTTAAGTCTGTGAAGTCCACACAGACACGCCACTTCCCATTCTTTTTTTTCACCACAACAGTGTTGGATAACCACTCTGGGTAGTAGACTTCACGTATTGCTTTAGCGTCCAGTAAACGATCGACCTCCTCAATTACTGCGTCCACATGCTGCACGACTGCCCTCCATTTTTTCTGAATGACCGGCTTGTGCTGAGGGTCAATGTTTAAATGGTGACAGATCACATCTACATCCACCCCAGGCATTTCCTCTGGTACCCATGCAAATACATCAATATATTCCTTCAGAAATCTTATCGATTCAGCCTTTTCGTCTGCTAGTAGTGATTCCCCAATTAAAAATATCTTTCAGGATCAGTCTCGTTGATTTGAATCTTTTTCAAGCCTTCAACCACTTTTTCAGCCGGACTTCTTCCAACATCCTCGATAGTTGGTTGATCTGGTACTTCTAACGTATGAACATGGTGGACCTTCGGGGCTGTTTTGATGATGGAAATCAAACACTGTTGGGCCACTTTCTGGTTGCCTCTAAGTACCTCAATCCCATTCGATCCTGAAAACTTCACCATCTGGTGATAAGTTGAGGAGACTGCTCTCATTTTGTGCAACCATGTTCTCCCTATAATCGCGTTATAGGAAGAAGGAACGTCAACAACTAAAAAATCTGTCCTCAGCACTACTGACCCAGCCCGAACAGGTAGTGTTACTTTTCCAAGAGGCCAGACTACTCCTGCACCGAACCCAATGAGAGGTGTTGTAGACTGTTCTAAGTCTGTTTGGGCCAGTCCCAGCTTTTTGAACGCATCGTAGTACAACATCTCTGTACAACTCCCTGAGTCTACAAGAATTCTTTCAATGTCATATTCCCTAACTCGTAGGGTTACGACCAATGCATCGTTGTGGGGTATTTGGACCTCTCCCAAATCATCATCAGTGAATGCTATGCTCTCATTGCACACATCATTCTCTCGCCCTCTTTTGTTTCCCAATCGCATCACATGCTGATCGTGCTTAACTTGCCTTTGCAACAGCCTAACCTCATTCCTCGTATAAGGTGTGGCCAACCCATGTATCATATGGATTACGCCTTTAGGGTTTTATTCGTAACCCAGTTCCATAGCTTTCCCTTTCTCCTTTGGATCCTCCTGGATAAACTCCTTGAGCTAGCCCCGAGAGACGAAATCATCAAGGTGCCTCTTGTACATCTCACAATCCTCGGTCACATGGCCCCAATCTTTATGGTAACTGCAATGCTGATTCGTAGCACGTTTTGCATCTTTGTCCCTGCCTAGACTTGGTGGCCATTTAAAATATGGCTGATTCTTTATTTGATAAAGAATCCTATAAATTGGCTCCTTCCAAACTGTAGTGATAGAAAAGAAGGATTTAGGGTTAGGAGCTGGCTTATCCTTGTACGGCTCTTTCTTAGCCTGCCCATACTCCCTTCTTTCTCTATAAGTCTTAGGCTCTAGCTTATCCACTTTTTTGGCAGGTGCCTTCGGCTGTTCGGCAACCATCTTGCCATACTCACGGAGTATGTCATCCTCCATTCTGTCGTGTTGCTCTATCCGTTCCATCAATTTGGCCAATGTGGCTACCGGATGTTTATTCAACGAGCGACGCAGCTCTCCCCGAACAGGCAAACCCGTTTTGAAGGTGGCAATTGCATACTCCTCACTGCAGCTTTCAATCTCGTTGAACGTTTCCCAATATTTCTTTGCATAGTCCCTGATCTGTTCGTTTTCCTCCTGTTTCATGGTGGAAAGACTTTCAAAGGTCTTTGGGGCTTTTCTGCTTGTCAAGAACCGAGCAGTGAATTCCTCGGCCAACTGCCTCCATCCTCGTATGGATCGTGGGGCCAGTTTATGAAATCAGGATAAAACCACCTTGCCAAGGCTGCAGGGGAACATCTTGCATAAGATGGCATCATCCCCTTCATGCATAAACATAGCCTGTTGATAATGCTGTATATGAGCCACGAGATCCGTATTTATTTTGTAAAGTACGAACGCACCGTGCTTCACTTTGCTCGGCAACCTAGCCTCTTGTAGCCTTTTTGTAAAGGGAGAGGCTGCAATATTACTTAAGGCCTTGCGTGCTGCTTCTCGTGCAGTCACTGTCCCATCCTCTATTTCCTTTGATTTGGGGCCGTAGCCTTGACCCAATCAGCATCAAGTCTCTCGTACCTATCTCGATGGTGTTTCCTAGTTTCTTCCTCTTCAGAGGTAGAACTTTGGTCTCTACTCTTCCTTTTTCGTGAAGAAGACCTTCTCTCGGGTGTTTGGCTTTTACTTCTTCTTCCCCTTTTTCGTGGAGAAGCTTCATAACGCCTTTTATTAGGACTCTTGCTCCTTCTTCTTCTTGAATGGGTCTGTTTGTGGACTACCATTGTCCGTCCATCCCTCTGAGAATTCCTTCGAGAAAGTCCAGAATCTTCTGGATGGTTTCGTATCCGCTGCAACTCTTGTATCTCGTACTCTCGTTTTTTAATTAAACGAGCATACTCCTCTATTTCCCTTCTCTTTTTATCAAGAACATCGTTATCACTGTGAATAATTCTCGGATGGGTAACTGACTCATCTTTTCGATAAGACCTATTCCTTCTCGTAGAGCCTGTAGCAGTTTTATCCCCTTTTTCTTTGGAGTTATCTCGGTCATGTCTACCAGTGGGCTTTCTCGGAACACCTAGTGGGGATTTATCTCTTCCCCCACCCAACTGGTCCTTCGGACTGAATGGAGTGACTGGATCTTCTTCCATCATGTTTATTTTTTCAGAAAAATTTGTTCTTTCCCACAGACGGCGCCAATTGTAGGGGGATGAAAACAATTGATGCTTCGGTTCAACTGGATTGCAACGGCTTATTTGTGCCTCTTCACCGGAACCCTAATTCGTCGTCTGAACCCTAATCTGCAAAATAGACAGGGGGTGAGTGCACCTTTGCCTCTCGTGGCAAAGGCCCTCCGATGCCTTAGTTAGTGTCACGTACAAGCAATCAAATCCTAATTATTAGTAGAAAAGCAATAAGAATACAGTGTATTGCGTACCTTTTACCTCTAGGCTTACTCTATTTATATAGACATTCGTATGCTTAGCGCCCAAGCATCCCTGTTGCCATAGGATTTCCAACTCGTAAAGGAAACCCAGGATATCAAGGATTCTCGTTTCCTTTATCAGTTTATTAGGAAAGAGTCCTTTTAGGATTCTTTTCCATTACTGGCCGAAGTCATTGGTCTGTGTGGACTGTTCGGCAATGAGATAGCCAAACAGAGAAAGAGGTTGCCCTGAATTCATGAGGCGGCACAAACACTCTGGAAGGATCCAGAAGCAGTGTTAAAGAATAATAGCCCAAGAAGATAGGATCTGGGAAAGATACCCAACGAAAATAGAATGTTACATGTATCTGGTCCTCATTATTTAGACAAATGACTTCCCATATCTTTTATCCTTATCAGCCAAACAGACTGCCCGGCGATTACTCCTGTCATATTTACCACGTGCTCTCAAACTTCACGTGTTCGGCCACTAAATGTATCTGCTCGGGAATACCTCCCTACATGAAGTACTTTGGAAGACCAATGTCAAGGTACACATCAAATCCTTCTTCTTCTTCCTTCCTCCTTCCCTCTCTCTCTCTCCCTCTTCCTCTTTCTCTCTCTCGGCCTCTCTCTCACGACTCTCTCTTTCTCCTCTCTCTCTCTTTCTCATGTACTAGCTATATACATATATATGTGTGTACTAAAATGCAAGAACACAAAATAAATTAAAGGGTACTTTGGTACTTTGAAATCTAAAATGACTTAAGGTCAAGATTCACCCAATAAACAATTAAAAGGTACTAGTACTTTAATTAATATAATAATATACTTTATACTCTCGGAAATCTTAACAAAATATTAGTTTATTAAGCCTAGTACTTAGTTGGAAGATGGACCTATTACCCAATGGATAATAAATCCCCTAACAGTTAATAACCAAGGGATAACAAATGATGAGTACTTTAAATAATAAACTAAGTCTTATAAAAAGACTACATGTCCTTTGTAAATACACGTGTGTGTGTGTGTGTGTATATATATATATATAACCAAATATAATAAAGGGAAGGCTATTGTCCAATGGGTAAAGATTACCCTAACGGTTATTATCCAATAGATCATAGTTACTAGGGTACTTTTATTTAGAAAAATAATCAAAAGTATTTTTCAAAATAATTATAAATGTCTATTTTTAAAAGATCATAGTACTTGTTCAAATCTTTCAAAAATCCTTTTAATATAAAGAATTGGGTTTCTATTATCCAATGGATAATAGTTTCCCTAACATTTATCGTCCAAAGGATAAAGAATAAAACCAAAACAATAAAAGAAAATAATTAAACAATTTCTAGTTTAGGGTTTGAAAAAGTTCAAAAGGTTCAAGATGGGCAAAACGGTCCATCTATGGTTAGGAAAAAGTAACTAGGTGACTTTCTATTTTGGTTTCTCCAACAAGCCGGTTAGAAGCTAATTAGGCTTGCTAAGTAAGGCTTAAAAGTCAAGAAACAATCATTGAGGGGCTAAAGTGTAATTATGACCAACTACCGGAAAATAAAAAAAAAACAAAGCAATCCAAGCAAATTTAAATAATAACTTGAATAATAAATAACTTTTTATTTATTAAAATTCAGAGTTATTACAGTTAGCTTGATATTTTGCTGATCATCAACTACATCTTGATTTTTTAAGTTCTTTTACTGCTTATTTCTGTATCTCGTAATGTCTCAATATTCTAGGTAAAATGTTTTTCTTATGTGAAAAGTAAAAAAAAAAAACTAATTACCCCTACACACGTCAAGCTAGGAGGCAAAACCATTTAAATTGTCTGCTTGTATTCTAATTTGCTGAAATAGTTGATATGGAATTGAATATAGGGCAAAATTGACATTTTTCCAAAAAAAAATGATATTGGCACTCCAAAAAATAAAGGAAAATGACTTTAAAATTACACTAATTTTAGAGTGCCTCCATCATTTTTTTAGTGCCAATATCAGTTTTCTTTTTGAAAAGCCAAAACTTTTGTCCTAAAATAACCTTAAAAGCAACCTTATGCTTTATACTCGTAAGGTCATCCACAATAGTATAATCAAATGTCAATTGTTTTTAAAGTTAACAATGTTGGTGCAAAAGATTACTTACAATGGTATAATCAAACTTAGCAATATCCTTAGAAATAATCAAATTTTGGGCTTTGGATAACCAAAACTAACAACCTTTTTCAATAATCAAAATTTGTGGATCATATAATACATAAGTTAACTAACTCCAAAATTTGTATACACACGTGTTTCAACTAGTATTTTCTTCTTTCCTTCTTCGCCCACTCTTTTTTTTTTGGTTAAAAAAATAAAATTGAAGAATAAAAATTTTATGTAGCCAAGCTTTTTCGCTACTCTATATCTTTTTCACTTCGCCAACAAACTATTTCTCTTTCTTTTCCTCCAAAAGTGAAATTCATATCTCTCAATCATCTACAATTCAATCCATCATCGCCGGATTAAGGTGTTTCACTCTTCTTTCCTGTTTTTACTACCCACCTCCGAAAAAAAAAAAAGGAAAAAATCATAATAGGAGGGAAGGAAATCACCGATTTTTTTTTCAAAATTAAGAGAGGGAAATCGATATATTTTAACTCACAAAAAACGTAAATGGAGGGAAGTGAATGACGAGAAACAGGGAGAGAGAGAATGAAATTGTAATGGACCCCATATTTTGATTATGGACTAGAAGTGACTATAGTGAAGCTTAACATTATTAAGCTTAGCAACCTCTTAAATGAATAATCAAAAGCTGATGTGTCAACTTTTGGTTATCATTTTTTGATTATACTACTGTGGATGGCTTAATAGATAGAAGTTGAGGGGAGAAAAAAGAAGCATTTTGAAATTCCATACAAAACCACTTGTATTGGTTACAGAAGTCTTTCCTCCACTATTTTGCTAAACAAATATATCAAAATTTATTTTCCCAACTATTCTCCTACTTCTTCCTTTCCATTTCTTCGACCTTTCCTTAAGACAATCATGCAATCCTACGATGAGAGAGAGAGAGGGGTCCGGCTATGATGCTCCCAAGTGGTTTTGGGAGCATCATACTCCCATTCTATATGTTCTATCTGAAACATTGGAACAAATCGGTTTAATCCCAACCATTGCCAGAAAACCCCTCTCTCTTGGTTACCTGCAATCACCGGTTGTTGCTGGACATGAAAATTTTTGGAAGCCCTAAATTATTTTGGCCCCTCCTCCCTCCCGCCCCTCTCTCGCCTCTCTCCTTCCCTCCACCTCACTAACTCCCTAACGCAGACGAAGAAATCAGAGCCGGATGCATCTCATCCCTCTCTCCTCTTGCACAATTGACAAAACCTCCACAGCTCTCCCACCTCCACAGCCCCAAAGCAAACGACAAAAAGTCCTCTCTCGTCCCTAACAGTTAGTCACAACGAAATGCCCTCTCCTCCAATTTTGCGAGGTACTTCTCTCTCTCACCCTCTCGAACACACATCCACCATTACAAAACACAAACACCCCTGCACCGCCACGCGTATCGAAGCCGCTGTGAACTAGGTTTGTGGGTTCTCTTTGTCTGCTTAAATTTCACGTAGGTTTGTTTGGTATGTGTTGCTGTGAACTGGATTTGTGTTGCTTTAGTGCTATTTTGTTGTTGAAGAAACAGGTTTGTGGGTTTGATTTGCAGGCGGTGCTATGAAAATATGTCTGAGATTGAAGTGATGGAATCACTGCTTGTTAGTATTTCAAATTTTTGCTTTTAGTCATTGTTTCTAGCTTATTTCGTGAACCGGGCAAATGGATGGGAAAATATATACTATATATTTCATTATGTTTTCTGGTTCAGAATATCTCGGATTGGTGTCAAAATGATTAGCTGCTTGTGTTTTCGTGTTTGCACTTGGGTACAAAATTGATTATGTTAGTTGATCAAATATTGAAATGACTATTATCAACTCGGCAGCTATTTGAAGTCAGTGGTGTTTCATGGAATCTTAAGAGATTTACTCAAACCGCCCCAAATGCATTGTGGGGTTATACAGTTATACCACTGAAAACAAGTTAAGTTATTTGCATTCTACACTTTCTTGGACAAATTGATGCATGTATGTATACAAACTTACAGGTTGTGTCTAAAATCCCACCTCTACCCGTAGATACAGCGACCGATTAGGTGTGTCGGTATGAACTATGAAGAGACAGAGGACAATCCTGACATCAATTCGGTTTAGATTATGACAAGTGCACAAGTGTGGAATTTAAAATGAATGATCAGAGGTTGCAAGCTCTGAACACCTTGAAGGATTTGGTATGCTAGAGTGGTGGACTACCCCATTTGAGGCAATGAGGCGGACCGTCACAACCTGACTGGTTTGGCCATCTCCATCGTCATAGTCCTTACGTTTAGCAATGGTAAAATAGCATAGTGCAGCAGAAAACACTCACTCCAGTAGAGTGTTGTATCTCGTGCTGAGGTAGTATTGTGCTATTTCATATTCCCTATTTGGCACAGAAAATAGCATGTTATGTTCTATTATTATGCTTTTGAAATAGAATAAGAAAGGTGGAGTTGGACACCACAGATTGATATGAAATGCTCTTTTGTTGTGCTAAAATAGAATAAAATGTTACACCAGTAGAGATGGTCTCACAGATTGGATATAAAAAAAGTAATTAAAAATGAGAAGTTGAAAAAAAATGAATAACATGAAATAATCCATCTAGAAATTTGTTAACATATTTATACTATATTTTCCCAGAACTAAACTATCTTTGGGATCATTGTTCTTCCAGTTGCCTTCGTGGTAGACTCATTGTTTCAGTTGGTCAAAATTGTGTGAACGAGAATGCATAAATGTATATGTTTTGACTTGTTGTGCAGGTGGACTTACAGAAAAATGATTTCATTCTTGCTGCTAAGATCAATGGGCTCAACCTGCATGATCTCGTGCATAGAAAAGCTTCCAAACCACTAATGGACAGAAGTACGCGAAGGCTTAAATGTCAATAAGTACCACAACTCTGGGAAACTACAGTTTGTTATGGTAGTCTCTCAGTTAATGGCAATAATTCTGGATGGACAGACATCTTGTATGCAGCTATGTTTTCCATAATAGCTCAAAGTTATTATCGAGGATGGAGTTGGCAAGAGAGAGGGAGAGGCGTAGATCAAGAAAGGGAGATTGGCCAAAATAAACTGATGGAGAGAGACAAAGGGATACAAGAATTAACCGATCAATCAAAGATATTTGTTAAATGTAGTTAAAATTCAAATCTGAAGAGGGTAGGATTGGCTTGGTTTTGGACTTGATCCTTTCTGATGAGAACAAGTACAGGAATGATATCTGAAAGGCTCAACAGAAATATTTCAGCACTTGGAGGAAAATTTGATGACATTGTAGCTATTTTTGTTGTACGGTTCATGGAGAGTAAATTGCAAATGCCACCTTTTTTTATTATAGCTTATGTAAATCATTAAACTTGACATGCTATAGGGCCTTTTATTTGCCATTGTTGATGAATGTCATGCCTTGGTGGCTCTTTTCGTTTGATTAAATGTTGATGAATGTTATGTGCCTTGGTGGCTCTTGTTTGATCAATGGTGACCTTGTTGGGTATGTTTGTGAGCTTGTTGGGGTGTGTGCCATGAACGGGTAGTCAATATCATTTCAAAGACCATATTTACCATAACTACAGGCTGTGCTAACTAACTATTACCACAAAGAAGAAAATTGATTGTACGTACGATTTTAGTGGGCATGGCATGAATTGGTAGTATCTACCATTTTACTTACCACAAATTCAGGATGTGCTAACTAAAAACTGAAAAAAAAACTATTGTCCCGACAATTTGTGTGGGTATGGCATGAACTTGAATTACTCATTGATGTTTCCCCAATTATCAGCTTCTAATTTCGGTCATTTGGTTCTTATGCTCCTACGGTATGGCAAGCAAAACTATATTACCTACGGAGAGTACCTACCATTTTCATGACCATACTTATCACAAATATAGAGAACTTTTGCTCCAGATACTTCCTAAATACGGTTTTCATCTGTAATAAAAATACCATAAAAGTGGTATGTATATAGCCATAACCTATGGTAAGTATAACCATAAAAAATGTAAAAACTTGGGAAGCTTCATTAGATTATTGTGAAACACTTATTCGAGATTCTTCAACTTATGGTCTTTCGGTAAGTGGGTGTGAGGTAATAATCACAACTAAATTTAGTTTGTTCTTTAAAAAAACTTACTTGGTAAGCTTGTTCAACTTGTTATGGAGTTTCTTCTTAAATCTTCATTTTTTTGGACAAGAGGAGAGATGAATGGGAGCTAGAGGAGTTAGAGTGGATAAGTTTGTAGGGTTTAAGGTAGGTATGGAGAAACATAGTATCATTAATGTCATAATTGGTGGATGGTAAGACTAGTTTAAGCATATAGTCATTTTGCCCTTATTTTGTGGTAAGTATTATCAGCCACATGGTAAGTATTATCAACGAATATTAATCTATCGTAAAAATTTAGTTTTTGTGGTATCTCTAGCCTTATGTTTTTTTGTAAGTAAGCCTTATTCTTTAGTGAGTATGACATTAATGACGGGTAAGTATACATTCATATATCATCATTAATGTCATAGTACCTACCCCATTAAATTTTATTTGAATCTACTTGTATTACTTTTATGACAAATTAAATAAAAGCATTTATATTAATAAAATTACTTTTTACAATAGATCAAATAAATGAGATATTTCAATTTACTGGTTCATTTGTGGTTACTCATACATTGGCCAAGTGATCAATGTTAACCACAAAGACTGTTACTCCCTTCATTTGCCATTTGCCATTTGCCAAGTGATCAATGTTACCCATCAAATTATCATTTTTGAAATTTATTAATTGTGTAATTTGAATGATTGAAATAGAAAAGTACGTGGTTAAACAATTAAACAAATTAGTCAACGTACTTTAGCCAATTGAATGATCTTCACTAATCACTATCAATCAACGTTATTGTTAACTACCACATCTGCCAAATATGATCTTAATCAATTCAAATCGTCTGATCAATTAGCTGAACATATAACCAAATCAATCAATTACAAATGAATCAATCCTCGTTAATTGATCGCTACCAAATATATTAGTATCAACACTATTAGTTATTAGATTTGCAAATTATATTATATTGATCACTATAATTAATAAATAGCTTGTTTTTTTCCATAATATTTAAAACTAAATTACTTAAATATATCTATAATAAATGATTATTTGAAAATTAATTAATTAAATATATTTAAAATTTTAAACTAGATTTATAAATGAACACAATTTTTTAAACAATTCTTCTAATATATGAATTTCTAAAATCTACAAATTTTCCCGCCAAAAAATCGGGTACTGTTTTTTTTTTTTTTTTTACTTAATAGCAACTTGTTACCTGACCAACCAGTTGTAGTAAGTGTTGCCTGTTTGTGTTGTAAATATTACCTTATACAATGGTAAGTGTTGCCTAAGTGAATGGTATAAGTTGCCTGTTCTGTGATAAGTAATCCTCCGCTTTTTTTTATCAAAACCACCATATTTTTAGTTTTTCGTTTCAATCCAAGGGCTATGATTTATCCATTTTCAATCCAAGGGCTGTAATTCATTGGGAGTATGATGCTCTCATACCACTTGGGAGCATCACAGAAAAATTGGAGAGAGAAAGAACTGAAAAATGGTTTATCGCAGTAGAAAAACAATCAAATCAGTATCATACGCTAGTTCGGCATTTAACCTTTATCATTACATCCCCTTACAACAAAGGTCCTTATAATCTATGCACACGATGCATTGCACTCAAACCAAAATAACGAAAAGATTTAAAAAAAAAAAATGAAAATCAGACTCAAAGCTGCCTCTCACCTCTCCCAAATTCTCCTGAGAATTCTATATCCTCGAAAGTTCCATATCTCAAGCGAGTTCTCAAGAAACTGCACCTTTCACTCAGACGGCAAATGATCTACAAATACATAGGGCAAAGAATTTTACATCTGTTTATATGGGATCAAACAGTTGCTGCAGAGGTGACTTAAAAAGACACAAACTGCTGAACATCGACTATGAGCTCAGAGCCATGAACAAATTCTGCTTTCGAGCATGGTCCGGTACCAGGCGGTGGACAACATCGGGTGGAATCGCAGAAAGCTCTGTCACAAAGGGGAAAAATGAGCACATTTAAGCTTCATTTGGACAGGTGGATTTGAAATGAAGGGATATGAGGTTGAACGTTAACTAATTATAGGAATTTTAACAACTGTTGGTTAATTGAATTCTTAAGTGAAAGGATTCCATAGAGATATTCATATCCAAGTAAGACAGTTGTGGTCGGATTTTAAACAGCTTTAGTCTCAAAGTTATTTCAAATCCATCAATATAAAAATCTGTGAAATGTACTAGACCTAGAAGGTTAAATGTTCTTTAATAAGTGAGCGAAATCCAAAACCCAAAAGCAAGCTTAAAGGCATGAGAAACAAGGGAGGAGAGAAAACTACTGACAATAGTTTCAAGATTGGAGGTTTTCAAATATATGCAGGATTTTTTTTATTTTTGGTAAATATGTATGCAGGATATTGTTTGCGTTACAATAGAGATTGGCTAGCAAAGTAGCCCATATCAAGACTATTGCGGAAAAGAAAAGAAATGAAGACTAAGGGGAGGAACAACCTTGGGGTTTGAAATTAAAGAGCGGAGGAAGTGGGCGGCCATTAGGAAGGCGAGTGCTGGGGTCTCTTAACTCATCAAAGAAAGGGTGAATACAAGCTTCCAACTGCATAACAATATCATTAATCAAGTTATTGAAAGCTATTTCACCACCATTAAGTGATTAAGTCGTAGATGAAGATGAAGATAGAACTTACAGCCGTGCATCGCAAATTAGGGGAGTACTGGAAAAACCTACACACTAGGTCGACAGCTTCTGGAGGCAAACGTTTCTGAAAGACCTGGAACACGAAAAAGAACTAGACATTTTCTTTGAAGGAAAAAAAATAATCTAGAAACACAACTCTGAAAAAAAGTTATCCATGCACACAAGAAAATTCATAGCCAGCGACAGAGCTAGAATTGAAGTATAAGGGGACCGAATAAAAGTGAGGAACAAAGTTAATATCAGGGAGCTTTAAGAGGAAATTAATCAAAAAATCCTCCAGATAAACAACAGATACTATATATAACATAAATGTGGGGGAGATGGTGGTTGGGGTTTTGGGAGGTGTCCATATGCAGATCAAGCCCTCAGGGCAATAACAATAGAAATGGATTAAATGTGGACTGACAAATAAAATACACCTTCCAACAAAAAAGAAAAGGAAAGGAAACCCACATAACCAGATAAGCTCACACAATAAATCAGCAGCATTTAAGCATGCATTTATCGGCTGATCAAAAAAAAAAAAAGAAAAAAAGCATGCATTCATCGAGAATTGTTCCATCTCAACAAACTAGACGCTTTTTACAATTCTATGCTCTCAGAAATTATTATCAAGCTTACTAGAGCATTTCAACTTTCACAGATATGCTTCTATAGACAAGGATACATGCAAAGCAATAATGTTGCTAAGAGTACCTTGTGCCATGGATGAGGCTTTATCTGTGGGAACTTAAATTCAGTATAGTTTGGGTTCATGCATTTTATCTCCTCCCTGGTAGGTGTTCCCAAAACCTGCAATTTAAAGACAGAAACAATATCTTAAAGTTCCTTGGGGGCTATTTCAGATAAATCTTTGTTATTAGAAACTTAATAACTGAGGTGATGCGCACTCTTTTTGGGTAAATCGCATCTTAAGGACTATATTATACTTTTTCTGTACTTATGATGCACACTACAATTTATTTTTCCAAGCCAAAGCCTCAAATAATGATAACTTTTGGGGACAGAGAATTTGCATACATCTGAGCTGATAACATACCTTGATAATCTCAACCAATTGATCAACTCCACTCTCTCCAGGAAACAAAGGCTGTAAAACAAGTTGGTCAAAGTTGCAGATGAATTACTACAAGGGATAGATGGAAAACTAAAATTTCGCGAAACATTTATCAGACAATTAAACTACCTGGCCAAGAAGTAATTCAGCCATTACACAACCAGTAGACCATATATCTATAGCAGTTGTGTACTCGGTTGCACCAAATATGAGTTCTGGAGCACGGTAGTATCTTGAACAGATGTAAGAAACATTAGGTTCTCCTTTCACCTAATTCAATGATATAACAATCAAGTTCAAGATAAGAAACAAGACACAACCAAGCATTATCAATATGATCTTAGAAAACAAAACTTACCAAAACTTTTGCACTTCCAAAATCGCAGAGTTTCAGCTGATGCGTGTGTGGATTCACCTGGGTCCAATGTTTAGGGATTTAGTCTCTTTATTAATAATCGTGGAAATGTTTATACGATACCACCACCATGGAATAAACCTTCACTATATCATTTCAGTGCTGTTAATTTGGTCACTTTAACAACTTTCTATTTGGTCTACGCCACCGACAACCCAGAGTTCAAAGGAAGGCCGCGGAAATTACCTATTAGTGGGAACATTAGAATATCCCTTCAGGACTTACAATAATTTTGGGTAATAAGCAAGGTTTGATCGTTTTAGGCAAGGTTTGATCGTTTTACGCCCACCACCAATGCAACTGGTCAAATAAATAAAATGCATATTCTCTTGTGATAAACTGTCAGAATACGCATATCTTTGATGTGATACTAGTCACCCACCAAAGAGGAACAAAAATCAACTCCTCCAACAACAAAGGAAAAATATCTTACAAGCAAATTCTACCGAAGAGGAACAAAAATCAACTCCTCCAACAACAAAGAAAAAATATCTTACAAGCAAATTCTGGGGCTTGATATCACGGTGACAAAGACCAATACAATTGTGGATATAAGCAAGAGCTCTGCATATCTGCACCCAAAGTAGAAGGATCCACACGACTTAGAAAACAAAGAGCCAATAACTGAAGAGAAGTACATCTTCTACCTTTCACATAGCATATCAATTATAACTAACCAAAAGTGGGCAAAAAAGTTAATCCTTCTGCAGATCATTTGACATTGGCATCAAGTTTGATAGAACAAAAATGAGAAAAAGCCAAGTCTGCACATGCAAGCATTATTGGATGCAGAATGGAAGCTTTAAAACCTATCTAAACTTCTCCCATGGAGCATAAATGAGTGGGATAGCTTTTACTGGAAAGCCACATACGATGAAACATAACACTCTCACTTTAGCATGCTAAGGTTATATTTTTACTCTGTAACATCAAAGAAAAAGAATCTGCATATGCAGATATTAACATTGACTGGTATTACACGAGTAGGAATAAACTCAAACTGCTAAGAAAGTAAATCATCAGCCATTCAGCCTGGAGCACAGAAAACAAATCCAAAAAGCTATAGCTGATTAAACTGAAAACCAGTCTGTATGCATGGACTTCATAGAAACTTTTTACACATAATAACTTACATACAATACTGATCGAGCAAGTCTCACCAAATTGCATAACAAGTCAATTGCTATGGTGACCCGTCTGGGCATGCTAGTGATGTACAATACATAAGCACAAATACATCCTCACCTCAATAGTAAACTTTTTTGTCTTGTACATAAAACAATGTAACAGTCACAAACCAGATCCATAAGCATGTGTTGACTGCCAAATCCAAAATTTGGATTTTGGCCTTTGGTGTAGGAAAAATAAACTCAAATGACATCTCCCATTAGCTACCATTCTTGGGAGAGCTCCTGAACCCATAGTCTCTGTACATTTGGGTCACTCCAGTATGGCATTGTGTGGAATTGACCACAAGCTGGTTGCAATGATTGTGTTTGAGTGGGTCCGATACTAGAATGCAAGGGGTAAACGACAAAGATTGTAGCAATTCCAAGCCAGGGTCCCACATTGGCATGTGTTAAGTTTCGCATCGCAAATTTGCATGAGTTCTAGGTTGTAGGAAAAGAAGTACACAAATGACATCCCATCGTCTAGCTCTGGGGTGAGTTTCCACAGTTGTTACCTAAGAAAACCTGCAGTTCCCAAACCCTTTACAAGAAAGGCAACTGACTCATCTAAAACGTTACCCGGTTAAATCCCATGAAGAATCAGCAAAACAATGGAGGTAAATTGGCATATAAAATAACTGGAACCTTCATTATAAAGTTACATTATGAGATAGTATCCATATTATACAATAAATGTAAAGACAATAGTTGGCAAACAAAGTAAGCTGATGTCTCCAAAACACCATTTAATTGCTAGCTTAGGGATACATATTAAAAGCCCACATGCTTTCATGAGTGAAGAAAACACATTAAAGATATGCAAAAGCAGATAGAGGCAGGAGATCCCAGAAACAAGGAGTTATTAATGTGTAAACAAGTTTCAATTACAAGGAAAGTTTAATGAAGAAAATTATTACATGCCTGGTAGGTATAGAGTTTGACATATAACAAGGGCATTCGCTGGTTGACCCTGCTGTACTGTCTTGCAATACGGTTAACAGTTTCAGGAACAAATTCAAGTACAAGATTGAGGTAGAGCTCCTCCTTGTCGGTTGTTGAGAAGAAACAATGCTTAAGGGCAACAACATTAGGATGATCCAACATTTGCATAATCTGTAACTCCCTATTCTTGTAGCGCTTGTCTTGGAGAACCTTCTTGATAGCAACAATCTCCCCTGTTTCTCTGCACTTTGCCTACACAAGACAACTAAAATTATGTCACCAATATAAGAGAAAAACTGAAGATATAAATCATAACTAACACAATGTCAAAGATCAGCTTACTTGGACAACAACACCAAATGAACCAGTTCCAACCACATGCTCTGCTATGTAACTAACGGCCTATCAATAAACAAAACTCACCTCTATAGTGAAAATAATTCACCAACAAAAAAAAAACACCAACTGACGGCACACACATTTGTGTACATCTCAAGTCAAATTTTTACCAACCTGCTTAGATTGACCATTACGACCACCAATAGTCGTTCTTATTATATGTCCTGCTTCAGCACCCACACCATCAATTATATCTGGTTCACTATCCTGGAATAGAAATAAACAGGGTCACTATCAACTATCAAGTACATCAGATTGTCCATGTTCCCTATCTCAGTATAACCTTTCACAATAAAGATAAAAACTGTCCCCCTTGGTCAGGGAGATGTCTCGAGGTGTCAAAGTTATCCATCAGGTCATTACATCCAAAGATGCCAACTTAACGAAGTATTAGCAGCCAAGCATAAAAGAACCGAATATATACGATATAGAATGTAGAAGCTCACTCTGTCATCATCATGGTCTACCTTGTCCCTTAATTTCATTTCAAGCATCTCTCTGCCCAGCCAATCAATTGAACTAGATGACCCCTTGAAGCCATTAGCAGTCCTTGAACTGCCAATTCCTCCATGCCCTAAGCTGGCAGACGCCATATTAAATGAGTATCACCAGATGCTAATAACGACTATCTTCCATAAAATTCACTGGGCATTCAATCCTATCCAAGCACTTGTCTTCCTAATACAGCAGCAAAATCCTCAAGTCAGCATAAAAACCTGGCAAAGTAATAAGAAACGAAACAGTTTTGTACCTTCCCCTCCAGTTTAGAAACATGCCATGATGATTGAATGTGAAAGTGCACGAACAATATCTGGGTTATATTTGGCTTAATGTACGCATGATAATCTTGGTAGCAGTTGGAAAAGAAAATATCGAGGAAACAAGAAGGAAACGTGTAACAGTGCATCATTACGAGTCACAGCCCGAACCAGTATCTTCCTCCTCCTCGAAAGCACCCAATCTTTGGCAATGCCACGCCACACTAAACATTACACTGACAAAATCGATCTATTTTGGAAACATTAGGAGCAAGCCACTCTTTGTTTACCTAATTCAAACAACGTAGTGCCCTCGAAACTCCAAACTACAAGATCCGTCGATAGAATTCCAAGACTCCTTATAGTTTCCACCCTTGGAATTCTGAGAGGTGAATATTGCAGACCAGCGGATCTGGTGGTCAACAATCGTTTGGACTTGGTAAAGGTTGCCGCGGCGATTGTAATAGGACAGAGGACTTATCACAATGTCCTCGGACCAATTTACTAAGTCTCCGAGGCTGACGTTCATCAAGCAGGCCACATGTATTGGCCAGGGTCTTCTTTGACAGCCGTTCACGGAGGTTGGTTGTTCTAGTTTTCATAGTTGCTTGTACTTTGACTTGTTTTCTACGGTTTCCGACCAAGATTCAAAAGGCGACCAAACAGATGGTAGTTAGTTATATTGCCCCAGAATCTCTCACTCAATCCCGTCCAATTAGCCTTAGCAATTTCAGTTCTCAACATATGGTACTTATATTGCCTCTAATACTAGTCTCCTAAATCAACATCCCAATGCAACCAAAAAACCCCAAAATTATATTTGCCTCAAAAAGAGGACCAAAAGCTTAACCCTAAAAGCGAATTCACCTCCTGATCCGATCTAGGGAAAAATTACTCCAATTTCATGCACAAATCATTACGAATTGAAACTAAAAAAAAACCGCTACCTACACCGATCAACCGTTTGCTGAAAAGAATAAAGGGATCCTTAATTACTTCCTCTTTCAAAAAATACACCTAAAACACAAGATATACAAATACGTACATACTAGTGCCCAGTTGGTGTCCCTTTACCTGGAATACTTTCGAAAGGAATTCGAGCAAAGGGTTCGTGCATTATGCTAGTCTTCAACCGTGAAAGCCTCAATTTCACAAATAGGGTTAGATGGATCAGGCTCAGGGTAGAACTGTTGATCTGATGAAGTGAAGAATTTCTCTCTCTCTCTCTCTCTCTCCCGTCCCGTTTTCTACTGCGTGGGGAGTATGTGCGCTTTTTCAACACTTACTACTGACAGTCTTCTGACACCATTCTTTCACCTCTCGATTCTCATAGGAGTAGTAGATATCAACGGGGTTGTGTTCAGGTGTCCTTGGGTTCACCATAGATTAGTGAACCAATCAAGTTGCTCGTGAGATTCTTTCCCTATAGTCCCGTCCCGTTTAGGTCATTTGTGGGCTTTTAATGGGTCCACAACAATGACCTAAACCGTTGCCCATTTAGAGTTCACCGAAAACAATGGCCACTTCATAAATTACGTCGATTGGATACAATTTTATATGACATCGAAATGTATTAATGTAGTGGGCCGTCACTAAGTTCGGCAGAAGGCTGAGTTAAACTCCTCAAGGCACTGACCGAGTTTGCTAGGTTTGGTCGTGTTTGATTCAGCACAAGTGGCGTCCGGACGAGTGGGTACATATGATCGACCAACACTAAGGATGAGGCTCTTCTCTGCGACTCATCTCGGAGCTAGGCCACGAGGCTCGGCTATATCTCCTATGAGAGCTTATCCACGAGGCTCGGCTCAACCTGGTGCTAGGCCACGAGGCTCAGCCATACCTCCATAAGAGTTCATCCATGAGGCTCGGCCATATCTCCCATTAGAGCTCATCCACAACGTTCGGCTCGGCTCGGAGCTGGGTCACAAGGCTTGGCCATATCTCCATAAGAGTTCATCCACGAGGCTCGGCCATATCTCTCATTAGAGCTCATCCACGAGGCTTGGCTCGTCCTGGAGCTAGGCCACAAGGCTCGACCATACCTCCACAAGAACTCATCGATGAAGCTTAGCTCAGCCCGGAGCTAGGCAACTAGGCTCGGCCATGTTTCCCATGACAGCTCCCTCGAGGCTCGACTCGACCTGGAGTTAGGCAACTAGGCTTGGCCATGTCTTCCATGACAGCTCCCTCGAGGCTCGGCCTGGCCCGTAACTAGGCAACTAGACTCAGCCATGTCTCCTATGACAGCTCACACTAACCGCCTTATCTGCTACATCACGGGTAACATTAGCCGACGCGTGTCAGACGCATAGACGAACTTGGAGAGCAAACCAAGGACCCTCTATAAATACCAAGGGATAGCATCCCTAAAAGGTACATCGTCTCCTACCCTCAAAACCCTAGTCCTTTGCTTTCCTCTCTCTGCACTATTCTCATCCTCGCGCCGAAGGGCCATAACGGGGCTCCTCCGGTGTGGTCTTTAGTCGTGCTTTGTGGTGCAGGTTAGGCTCAAGGGATCGAGGTTATATCCAGATGAACAATAAGTTTGTAAAAAAAAAAAAAAGTATGCAACACTAAATTGCAACTCATATAACACAATTATATGAAGCTTAATGCATTTCAAAATCATATATAATGGTATCTAATGGATGTGATTTTTGGCGTGTTTAATATTCTTGATGAGCTCAAAAAATTGAACTATTCTAATTACTGTTATGGGCCAAAAAGAGCCCACAAATGGCCCAAAATTGAATCAAACTGGAGGAAAGAAAAATTGGACTGGATCGGAGAACTTGACAAAGATATTAGTGAATGTAAGTGTTATAAGAGGGAAATTATATTTACTTTTTGCATACAAATTGTCATGACCTTTATAATCAAGGGTAAAACTAATATTATTAAAAATTGTACACATTGTCTTAGCGTAGACATTTTTTTATAGATGAGGGGGGTTAGTGTGGGCAATTTTTAAGGGATATAATTGTCATTTCCTTCATTCCATTAACACCAATCAACACCTTCTATCAAAAAGACCGTTAAGATGGAGAGGTTAGCGTGAACATATTTTTTAATAGATGAGGGGGTTAGTGTGGGCAATTTTTAAGCGATAGAATCATCATTTTTTCTCATTCTGCTAACAGAGTCAAGTAAAATTTTTATTTCATATAGTTGAGGGGGTATGTATGAGTGATTTTAAATGTTATGGGCTTTTTGTGAAAAAAATAGTTGAGGAGATCTCCATATACTGTAACCTAATCAAAATTCAGATTACTGTATGAACTGAAGTGATCCCAATATCCACCGGTGTCAATGCATTGCCGTAAACCAAAAAATGAAAAATAGGGCTAACAAAGGTAGAAAAAAAAAGAAGAGGGCAAATACTTTGCATTAAAAACAACCAATCCTCATGACATAAAAATTGGAAAGAACAGTAAATAATTGGTGGATATGATATTAAGAGGAGTGTGCAGATTACCAGATTTGGACTTGAGTTGGTTTGCAAGTGAGAGGGGGATGGGAATGGGGGGTTTTCGAGTGTGAGAGAGAGAATAAAGAATAGTAGGGTTTGAATTTTGCACTTATTATTATAAAAAATTGGTGGGAGGTTCACTATAGCATGTTTGTAACTCATTAAGTCCACTTCTAAATTTCATAACCTCTCTAGTCCACTAATTAGATTTTGGTGAGGCCTTAAGTCCAATTCAATTAAAAAAATGAATTAGTTCAAGTCCAAAATACCCTTTCCTTTAAAAACAATTAATCTGATATATCCAGTCCTATAAAATCTCTCATATTCACGTTGTAACCATATCCAGATGGGAAACAGAGTCCAAACGCGCGGGCACGTGCGAGAGAGAGAGAGAGAGAGAGAGAGATTCGTGATTGACTGACTGTTGTTCATGATCGACTTCCGTATGTATATTGTTTTGTATTTTTCTTTGCGATATTCGTGATTGACTTATTGTCATTTGTGATTGATTCGTTCGTGATCGACTTTCGTATTTATATTGTTCTATATTTTTTCATTTTTAATCCGATATTGTTTAGTCTAATTCGATTTTTTTTCCGTTTATGTATTGAATTTGATCTTGTTCAGTTTATGCTTTGAATTGGTTTTTTGACTTATTGAAGTTTGCGGTGATTAATTTGGTTGTTGATATGTAGTTTTACAATATAGAATCTCGTATATATTAGGTTATAACATATAACATTGTAATGTTTTATGAAATGGTCCGCGCAGCGGCCTATGTTAGAAATGATGGCATGATAACATAATCTCGTATAATATTATATGATCTTCGTTAGGAGTTATACTTACTGGTTTGACAAATAACCATATCTATCACTTATGGTGGCATGACGTTAGGTGCTTGGTTTGTTTTGTTGTTTGAAGTTGTATTATGGATTCAACAATCATGCTACTTTGCAAGTATGAGTTGCATATTCTCCCGGTGAGCAAAAGAAAACACATTCGTTTAAGAGGTGAAGAGTCATCTACCATGGCAATAAAATGTGGGAGGTGCCACAAGGCTTTAAAGCACAACCGAAGGACATGCAAAGAGCCAAGTGATATATGAGGCAAATGACTGATTTGTTAGAGTTGTTTTATTTTGGAGGGTAAAAAGAAGAAAATAAAGTTGAATAGTGTTTTTTTGTTATTGATTATTGAATAGCACATTGTTTTTGTTGGAATATTTTCTAATTCTAAGTTTGATAACCATGTTTATAATACTATTTGAAATCGACATTTGATTAATGGTTCGGTTGGTTCCAATTATATCATTGATTTGGTTGTTGTATGTTTTTTTTTTGTTGGGAGGTACACATGTCAGCTGCTCTCATATGATAGTACTAGTGCATGCCCGTGCCTGAAGGCACGGTTCAAACATTCAGCACACACCATAGTGGGCTTATGTGCAATATCTCAACCCTTTGTCCAACGATTCCAAGTTCCTTTGAGTGTGGCGATATGGTGGTTTCAAATTCATCCCTTTTTGGTTTACAATGATGCTCCGGATGATGTATTTGGTTAATAGTTTTCGGTTGTGGTTGGCTCCTTGCCAACTATTTTCTTTCTTTGGTAGCGGATGGCATGTGATTGTTCTTAGCCTAGGCACATGCCAACATAGTTGGGATGTAGGTTTTTGGTTGATACCTTTTTCTCCTCCATTCCCGTTTAATCTTTGTAACTTTTTGTTCGGAGATTAATAAAATTCTTTTGCCGATCCAAAAGAAAATAAAGAAAAAATAGCAAGCATACTCATTGATTTGGTTAATTACTTGATTCAGCAAATAAAGAAAATATATTTTACTAATTCCTATCTTCCACATGCAGAAAATCAAACGCGCATAAACCTCATAAAATTCAGAGTTATTATGAATCATTTCCCTATTCGAAGCAACGATGAAAATATAAAAATGCAACAGAAAACCTAGTAGTAAACTTGGGGAATAGATTTTCTACCATACCTGTCACGCCCTCGATTTTCGGCATAAATAAATATAGTTTTTCATAAATAAAACTCCTCACAATATCTTACATGATACCCCAAAAGAATTCACCATGTCCTAATCATTAAATTACACTTCCAACTCCATGAGTTTGAATATATTACATCGTAAAAAGAAATAGAGTTAAGATTGTATTACATTCCCAAAATATATTTTATCAAAAAGTCCATGAGTCTCTTGTACCATTTCTTTCAAAATTATGCACTTGAATGCAAGCACTCTGCTCCATGCTACAGCTCTGGGTGCACACCTGAAAAATGATAGGTTGAGCTACAAGAGCCCAGTAGAGAAATCTACACCACTATTATATGCAAATGGGATGACAGGTAGAGTGAATAACAGAAGTAGATACTGTGTCTCTAATAGTAACAGAACGTGTATACTAAATGTCCCACCGTCGACTACAGAAGGAAAGCTCTCTGTCAACACCCCAATATTTAAGTACACCTCGAAGATCTAATACCCATATGATTTACTCATGTCTACCGATGCCTCTCAACCTATTCCAATATAACCTATCCGATATTCCAACGTCGCAATATATGTGACAACTCACATTTAACGGTAACAAGTACATCTCTACAGTATCGTGTCCGAACAACCAACCATTTCTTTCATGGATTCATTCCGTTAACCCTTTATTTGCTTCCATATCATAATTGCAAACCAATGCCACACGTCACGTGCGGATGCTCTTTTCGGGCTATTCATGGAGTCCCATCACTCCCACAAATACCTCTCACACAGATGGAACAAACTCAATCCACATAATATAGGTCATAATACCACCAGTCATTGCTACACTTCATAACTCTAGTTTTTATCTCAATCACATAAAATGGATTCATAGGCGAGACTCGTTCATGTAGAAAGTATAAGGCAACCCCATTGTCAACTTACTCGCAACTATAACACTATCAATTTCTTATATTATCATCCACATATCCACACCTCTCACATCACATTAAACTCATTCTCAACGATTCGTAGATTTCTACCTTGCCACTCATAAAACCATAGAAGTTACGCAAGAAATGTGTCACATATCAAACATAAGGAAAATGTCACATGTATTAGCGCCTAGCGTTGTTTAACTCAAAAGAGTAATCTACGAGTTTGTTTCTCGCATCGCATGTCACACATACAACCTTCGCCCACCTATGTTCCTTTTGTTCTCTAAACCCTCGTTTCGGTGTCAAAGGACTCACACGGAACCCAACAACCACTACAAAGCCTAGTGTACCACTAGCCTCATCAAACCACTCAACTAAGTACTTAGACGAACCTAAGAACATCCATGTTTCACTCCACGATTCCAAGGAAAAAGGATTACCCAATGTGTACGAACATATCTATCTTATTTTGGCTACCAAACCTTATCGGTTAAGAATTGGGAGATGAGACCACCACCATTGGAAAGTACATTTCCGGTACATGAATTTCGATATAAAATTTGCCCAAAACAGAGTTCGGATGAAAAAGTTATGCCCGTTCGAAGTTTTGCCAAAATGCTGAATTTTTCATTTCCTACCGGTAGGACACATTTTCCTACCGGTAGGAGACCACAATTTCACGAAAATGACATTACTGGACAGCTTTTGTACCGGTAGGGCCAAAACTCCTACCGGTAGGACCTGGGTTTTCACTGCACGATTTTCAGACTCCACCAGAACATTTCTAACAACGAAAACAACAATCTAGGGCACGATTCAAACACCAAATCAACACATACACACATAATAGAAGTGAGAAATCCCTACCTCATGGGTTTTGAGCAAAATTCGAGCCTTTGACCGAGTCAACCAAGCTCTAACGAGGTCCGATCATGAATTTTCTTGGATATTTGGAAAGCTCGTGCTCCGTATAACAACTTTAATTCTCCGGCCTTGTCCGGAATCACACCCTAAGTAGATGAAATCGAAGAGAGAAGAGAAGAGGGAGTTTTTCGAAGGAGAGGAGGAGAGAGAGATAGCCGAGAGAGAAAAAGAGAGAAAAAATATGGGAGAAATGATTCTCCTGGGGAAATTATTGGCATGGGGAGTAATCCCATGCTCCCACCCCCTACACACACATGTGCACCTCTCGCACTATTACCGTTATATCCTCCCATGAAGACGTCACACCGAATATCCGCACCGTCTATCTCAACGAGCCGTACAATTGCAAAAGAAAAAAAAAAAATATATATATATATATATATATATATATAGTCTCAAAAATACGGGTCTCTACACCCTGCCCTCCTTAAAGAAATTTCGTCCTCGAAATTTGCCAACCCAAATCCAGCCAAGTCACCAATCGTACTACCAAACCTCATGTTGCAATTTCATACTTATAACATCATTCTTTCTTTTCTACGCAGATTCTTCCTTATCTCGTTTGCTCCTCAGAACCCTCACTAATGGTATGGTCTTATCACTCAACACTCAGCCACAAACCTCCATCATCTTTATCATATTTTCAAATCCTAACATCTATACCAAAATACTAGTCCCCACATATCTTCATGACAATCACACCGAGATTCAACAGTTTATAATCTCACGTTCGTCGAACTCTAGAATTCCTCATTCTCATTCTTTTCAGTTTATTCCACTAAGTATCTCTTGAACTTCCCAGAAGGACATACTAAACTGCTTATAATAACTATAATTCTAATACTCATAAGCTTCATTTTCCCAATACCAACTGATAGATCAATCCATCAATAATTTTTTTTTTTTGAATACCCAAATACTCTCCACTGTAATAAAACCAAGAAACCCAAAACTCAATCACTACATAACGATCATCACCATTTGCTCAATTTTAACACCAACTCACCCTAGTTAAACGTCTCACATTTCAAAGCTATTAATACATCTTTCGTCTCCAAAAATAAAAATAAAATAAACACACCCCACAATTGATTCAATTCTATCAATACCATTGTTGATAGATAGTTGCATCATTCTCTTTAACAATCTCAAATTATTTCACGCACCTCGCTACTCACTTCCCTTTCTTAAAGACAGGGTTCACCTCCCTTGGTACGACGAAACACACCTAACACAAAATCATCAACCTTTATCTCTGACACACATTTCTGTTTACCAACACAACTTTTATATCGACTCTCCACAAATCTCAAACACTTTTTCGGCCATTTAACACTCAAACACAACTAAGAGTTCAACACTACTTCATATTCTCTAGCCCACTCTGAATCACTATCGGTTTCTATTTTCAAAAATCCAAACTCTCTCTTATTGTAACGCGTCCCTTTTACATAACTCTTCACAAGACACATTAAAACCATTCTGGTAAACTATCAATCCACTATTTCCTTAAACCCAATTCTCCAAACATCGTTGTTGCTACTCAAGAAAGGCATACACTCATAGCAACTACCCACATAAGCATCACTGTTTATTCTACATCATATACTTAAAGCAAATTTCACGCATTGAGATTACATAATAAATCAAATATGTAGGTTAAAACTAAACAACAGCACATTTCATTCACGAAATATTTCAACAAACCCACAATGCAATTTAATAGCTTACACAATGCCAGACACATCCACGCATTAACAGGCTCACTCAGTATCCAGCAGATTCACCAACTCACAAAGTGTCCATTAGACTCACAAAGTATCCAGCGATCTCATAAAGTGCCCATCGGACTCACAAGGTATCCATCAGTCTCACAAAGCATCCACGGACTCACAAAGTATCCACGGACTCACAAAGTATCCAACGACCTCACAAAGTGTCCATCGGACTCACAAAGTATCCATCGAACTCACAAAGTGTCCATCGGACTCACAAAGTATCCATCGAACTCACAAAGTGTCCATCGGACTCACAAAGTATCCATCAGTCTCACAAAGCATCCACGGACTCACAAAGTATCCACGGACTCACAAAGTATCCAACGACCTCACAAAGTGTCCATCGGACTCACAAAGTATCCATCGAACTCACAAAGTGTCCATCGGACTCACAAAGTATCCATCAGTCTCACAAAGCATCCACGGACTCACAAAGTATCCACGGACTCACAAAGTATCCAACAACGTCACAAAGTGTCCATCGGACTCACAAAGTATCCATGGACTCACAAAGTATCTACCACTTCACATTTCATGACTCTAGAAAGCCCAATGGTAATCTCGTTCCTTTCAACTTCACAATACCTTTCACATTTTCTGTTTACCCATCAATCTCGTACACTCTCGTCAATTAGCCTACTCAAGTCACATGTTTCCCATTTTCACAATCTCGAATATCATGTAACAAATATGCAACATCAATATTAATCATTTCTCTATCAACTTTACAATCACACGATATTTCATCGCCCAAATACCTACACAATGTATGCAATAGCTGCACTAATAAACTTTTACTACTATTTATTTTCTCGATACTAAAATTTTAAACACCAATATAAATACAAACAAATTGATAAACTTCTTCTAAACACTAACAAGACTCTGGGGTTACAAACAACATGTCTATATTCCTCTTTATATTCTAAGACTCCTACTACCTCATTACTCAAGAATCAGTTTCACTCGCACCAAGAACTTCTAATAGTCTCACTTGCCACGAATTTCACACCATTCCAACTAAGGACGCCAACTACACTCCACTTCATTATTAGCCTTAATAGTTCACCCTCATATCGCCTTTACTTCAAACAATTTTCTTACTTTGCCTTACCACTTGACTTAAATCACATCACTATCTTTCTCCTTGTGTCTTATTTTTCCTATCTCCGAATAACACAACTAATATTCTCCTATCGACCCCTCATAACACTACCGCTACGGCAATCACCACAATGACTACGACAACACCACAACACATCATTTTTCTACGAAATTTCTATATATAGTTATCTGCCTCAAGCCTAGAGATCTTACCCCTTAATATAAACCTAGTATCCGATTGACTTCCCGAGACTTCCATCTAGAAGGAGCGGTGATCAAGCGCCTCTTCCAACTGGATCTCTTCGGTAGTCGCCTGGGTGTCCAGGAGACACAGACTGTATCTAGACACCTTACCTATAACCCTCATCTTCATAAGTCAACCTCAGATACATACAGCTCCCTAGGCGGGCTCAAGTGCCTTACCTATACTCAAAATCACTACTTTAATAACCACCATAACAATTGCAAAACCCAATCATTACCAAAACAAGACATCATCCCTTCGAACACATTCAAGACACTCACTCGCTCAATCCTCTAGCTATGATACACCTCACATCACATGAAAATTACTTAAGGTATTTAAAACTTAACACATAATCTACACAATTCAAATAAAACGCATCAAGTATTTAGCTCACAAATCTTATTAACAATACAACACTTCTTTTACATACTAACGGATATCATCTTTCACATTTCAACCTCGCCACTACGCATAACCACTACAACAATCTCGACTTTTCAAAAAAATTTTTTTTTTTTTGTCTAACATCTCATCTGAAAGGATACCTTACCACAAACGGCTCAAGATCAAAACTAATAACAGTAACTTCGCAACCGCAGTCACTACAAAGAGGTCAAACTTCTCTTCTTCTTCTTCTTCTTTTTTTTTTTACACGGGTCAACAACATTCCACCAATTCGCAAAAACACAGATGCAATGCCACATCGATGAACACACATCAGTCAAGCAAGCACACTCATGTTTTGTTAAAAATATGCAATGATTTTTTTTTTTTTTGAACCCCAGAGACTAAGTCTCCCCACGGTCTCTAGGTATTCAAACCTAGTGCTCTGATACCAAGTTGTCACGCCCTCGATTTTCGGCATAAATAAATATAGTTTTTCATAAATAAAACTCCTCACAATATCTTACATGATACCCCAAAAGAATTCACCATGTCCTAATCATTAAATTACACTTCCAACTCCATGAGTTTGAATATATTACATCGTAAAAAGAAATAGAGTTAAGATTGTATTACATTCCCAAAATATATTTTATCAAAAAGTCCATGAGTCTCTTGTACCATTTCTTTCAAAATTATGCACTTGAATGCAAGCACTCTGCTCCATGCTACAGCTCTGGGTGCACACCTGAAAAATGATAGGTTGAGCTACAAGAGCCCAGTAGAGAAATCTACACCACTATTATATGCAAATGGGATGACAGGTAGAGTGAATAACAGAAGTAGATACTGTGTCTCTAATAGTAACAGAACGTGTATACTAAATGTCCCACCGTCGACTACAGAAGGAAAGCTCTCTGTCAACACCCCAATATTTAAGTACACCTCGAAGATCTAATACCCATATGATTTACTCATGTCTACCGATGCCTCTCAACCTATTCCAATATAACCTATCCGATATTCCAACGTCGCAATATATGTGACAACTCACATTTAACGGTAACAAGTACATCTCTACAGTATCGTGTCCGAACAACCAACCATTTCTTTCATGGATTCATTCCGTTAACCCTTTATTTGCTTCCATATCATAATTGCAAACCAATGCCACACGTCACGTGCGGATGCTCTTTTCGGGCTATTCATGGAGTCCCATCACTCCCACAAATACCTCTCACACAGATGGAACAAACTCAATCCACATAATATAGGTCATAATACCACCAGTCATTGCTACACTTCATAACTCTAGTTTTTATCTCAATCACATAAAATGGATTCATAGGCGAGACTCGTTCATGTAGAAAGTATAAGGCAACCCCATTGTCAACTTACTCGCAACTATAACACTATCAATTTCTTATATTATCATCCACATATCCACACCTCTCACATCACATTAAACTCATTCTCAACGATTCGTAGATTTCTACCTTGCCACTCATAAAACCATAGAAGTTACGCAAGAAATGTGTCACATATCAAACATAAGGAAAATGTCACATGTATTAGCGCCTAGCGTTGTTTAACTCAAAAGAGTAATCTACGAGTTTGTTTCTCGCATCGCATGTCACACATACAACCTTCGCCCACCTATGTTCCTTTTGTTCTCTAAACCCTCGTTTCGGTGTCAAAGGACTCACACGGAACCCAACAACCACTACAAAGCCTAGTGTACCACTAGCCTCATCAAACCACTCAACTAAGTACTTAGACGAACCTAAGAACATCCATGTTTCACTCCACGATTCCAAGGAAAAAGGATTACCCAATGTGTACGAACATATCTATCTTATTTTGGCTACCAAACCTTATCGGTTAAGAATTGGGAGATGAGACCACCACCATTGGAAAGTACATTTCCGGTACATGAATTTCGATATAAAATTTGCCCAAAACAGAGTTCGGATGAAAAAGTTATGCCCGTTCGAAGTTTTGCCAAAATGCTGAATTTTTCATTTCCTACCGGTAGGACACATTTTCCTACCGGTAGGAGACCACAATTTCACGAAAATGACATTACTGGACAGCTTTTGTACCGGTAGGGCCAAAACTCCTACCGGTAGGACCTGGGTTTTCACTGCACGATTTTCAGACTCCACCAGAACATTTCTAACAACGAAAACAACAATCTAGGGCACGATTCAAACACCAAATCAACACATACACACATAATAGAAGTGAGAAATCCCTACCTCATGGGTTTTGAGCAAAATCCGAGCCTTTGACCGAGTCAACCAAGCTCTAACGAGGTCCGATCATGAATTTTCTTGGATATTTGGAAAGCTCGTGCTCCGTATAACAACTTTAATTCTCCGGCCTTGTCCGGAATCACACCCTAAGTAGATGAAATCGAAGAGAGAAGAGAAGAGGGAGTTTTTCGAAGGAGAGGAGGAGAGAGAGATAGCCGAGAGAGAAAAAGAGAGAAAAAATATGGGAGAAATGATTCTCCTGGGGAAATTATTGGCATGGGGAGTAATCCCATGCTCCCACCCCCTACACACACATGTGCACCTCTCGCACTATTACCGTTATATCCTCCCATGAAGACGTCACACCGAATATCCGCACCGTCTATCTCAACGAGCCGTACAATTGCAAAAGAAAAAAAAAAAATATATATATATATATATATAGTCTCAAAAATACGGGTCTCTACAATACCCCCTTGCAGTCATGACTCGTGAGATTGATAGACCGAATTATTCCACCAGTACACAACCCCTCATGCCTGTTCCCCTTGCCAAGAAAAAGTTTGCATGTGGAATCGAAGATGCTTAAAATTACTCTCTCCACGATAATGCAACTCCAATCAAAAGCACGTTGGACACAACTAACGACATTGAAAGTTTAAGAGTGCGCAGAAATAAATTCAATCTCAATCTTAATATTAAGAATTTATTTAGCCCTTGTATTGTTGAATCACATTCAATCTCAATAACTTTTCTATCATTCACCCCCTGCTGCATCTAACACCGTGGCAAAGCACTAAACAAAATGCTATATTGTATTCCATTAGGGTTCACCTCTCTGAAACCTAAAAATGGGGCAAGAGAAACAACAAAATAAGGATAATAAGTGGTCCGCAAAATTGAGGGAATAATAACGATGCAAAAAAATCTAAAACTTAACCAATCACCCCATCATCCTATTGCCAACTTCTTTGGCAGCTATCTGACCGAGTTCAGTGACAATAATGTTAAGCAATATCAAGGGAATCATTGAAAAAAAGGCAAAATCGAATGAAAATCTGAACACAGAGCATTTTTAACATGCCGATTACTTGAATCATGAGTCCATGAAAAAAAAAAGACTAAATTATAGCATATCACCAAAAGGAAGGTAGTGATTAGACCTTCATATAGTTATCAAAACCATATGTAAGGAAGGAAAGAAAAAAACTATGACAATAATGTTTCTAATTAAAACAGGCTAGTTGATAAATATGAGAACTAACCATCAAATTATTATATACTCACAAATTAGTCCACAGCAAACTCAACATGGCATTGGTTGTTTTCTTTATTTGGTTTAGATTGTAACTTGTGGTATGGAAATTCAACGTGGCATTGGTTTGTTTTCTGTTTTTGATTTAGAGATTGTAATATCTGGTATGGATGGGAAGATTCTCTCATATGGTAATATCCATTTTCTTCCGTCATAGTTGAAAACCGTAATGCTTATTATTCCTTTAGTTTTTGTCTCAAAACCCTTCTATTTTCGCTAGTGGCTAGTTCGGTTTCATGATGTTTCATGATCAAATCTAATCCAAATGCAAATGCAAGTGAAACCAAAATGAAATTTGGCTATGATTGAAGATGGGTAATTTCCCTCTGGCTACTGTTGAATCTAGCTTTTAGACAATGATTCAAGTTACCATTATGCCATAATAATCTCTTAACAATCAGACGGAATTTAACGAAAGGAAATTGCGATGTGAACAATATTTGAAACAAACCAAGAACCAAAATTGATAGACTACATCTCAATGACAATCAACTTGGAGTGATAATTATAAGGAAAAAAATAATGATTTTTACATACCTTGAGTTTGTAAGATTTTGATAGAAATTGGCTTAAAGTGAGGATCAAAATACTCAACTGAAAACCAATCAAAAGTTCAGCAAGTGCAATGCCCAATTAAAGTGCAACTAACGTTAAATAAAAACTAATAGAACCAATTGAAACCCATTCAAAAGTGAAAAAGAGAAATACATCGCGTACCAGCATCTGGGGGCCGGATCGTCGGAGGTTCAACCGTGAGAGCGAACAACCTGATGAATCTCAATAGCCCTAACTTCTTAGGAAAAAAGAGTCGCTCACATCTCACGTACACCTCAATTGCAATCAAATGCATCAAGAATACCCTAATCACGTTTGTTGTTACCACATTAGAGCCGATAAATTGAACGACAACCAATTAAACTATATGAAAACAGACAAAAAAATCAACACAGAAAAAAAGAGTTGCTCACACCTCACGTACACCTCAATTGCAATCAAATGCATCAAGAATACCCCAATCACATTTGTGTTACCACATTAGGGCCGAGAAATTGAACGGCAACCAATTCAACTATATGAAAATAGACAAAGAAATCAACGCCACATTAGGAGAGAGAGAGAGAGAGAGAGAGAGAGAGAGAGAGAGAGAGAGAGAAGGTGCAAACCTGTGTAGAAGAACAATTGGCTTGTGGAGTAGAGAAACTACCGTTGTTAAACTTGGGAAAGTGAAAGAAGAGAGAGAAAGAGAAAAACAGTATTGCAGAAGGTTTCAAATTGTGAACCAAAAGGAAAAGGTAACAAAATTAGGTTTTGGATAAGGAAATAAAATTAAATCGAAATCATACTTCATGAAAAAATATGCTTGATTGGTTTCCTAATGGCAATGATTATGGAAAAAAAAAACCTCCTATTAATAAGGCTATGAATCCCGTACTTCTTATAATTCCATTCCAAATTAGGAATGCTCAAATTAGGGTCTGAAAATCAAGGTGTTGAATGCTCAAATTAGGGTTTGGAAATCAGATTTCCAAATTAGGCACAGGAATGTGTGATTGGGAATGCTCAAAAAATGTTAAGTATTTACAGGCATGCCATTTTGTAGAATGGAGGGCGTTGATTTATGAGGAAGGAGGGGATAAGTCTGGAGCATTGGTTGTCTTTGGATTCAAACACAGCTCTGTTTTATTATATAGATATGTTCTATTTTTTTGAAGTTTTGCTGTATAGAAACTCATATATAATATTATATGTTTCACTATATTGAATTGGTGATAAGCACCCAAGATTATACAATCTTGGGCCTTGAATCCTCCGAATTGTGACATTTTATATTTAAATGTTCGTTTTTACTTGATATTGCACGTAAGGTATCTTGTTGAGTTTTGTAGGTGAAACGTGCAAATAAAACGTAATGAACAAGTCGAACGCATCAAGAATGACCCTCAAGGGTATCCGAGTACTCGAGGCCACTATATGCTGCACTAGCAAGTCCCTCAAGTCAAGTGGCGATGCCCCAAAGGAGGCCCGAAGATGTCAAGGCAAGGCAGGAAGATCAGCAGCCTTGAATCTGCAATTTTGCAGATTGTTATCGATGACAATGTGATAGTTATCGATAACATTTGCCCATTTTTGGTCCTCAGGCTTCTAGACCTGAGGGTATCGATAACATTAGCTTGGAGTTATCTATAACTCCTTTCTACGGGGGACTATCAAATTAAATGCTTCGTTCGTTCCGACATAAGAGATAACGCCCCAAGCGTAGGGCCTAATACGTCAGTTGAAGCACGATAATCTAGAAATCCGGGATCGTACCCAAGGGAATAATTAATACGGCTTTGCTGGATTTGTACATGCAAGTAAGGGCTTTCAGCTTTTAGACAGCCAACTTGGTTTTACGTGCGTAGTGGAAATGAAAAGGGCTAAATTGAAAAGCAAATAAACTAAGATAAAAGGCAGGTTAGGTCTAGGAATTACTAACACTCACGACTCAAGTTAAACTGCATTTCTCACCTAAATACGCGGTTCAGGATACACAATCAAGGTTCCCGAATTGGAAAATAAAATGGCTCGATTACCAAGCTAGCTCTAGAATTTATTTAACAATTGCCTCGTGCATCAGAGCTCCAAGTATCATGTGTGGTAGGTAGGCGATGCTCCTACCCACACATGATCAAGGAGATTAACACTTTAGCGATTTAACAAATAAACCCGAACTCCACATCGATTCTCGAACCAAAGGTTTAGACTTTATGGTGAAAAACACAATTCTACTTGAGCCATGAGGTGTTAATCACCCCATGACCTAACTTTGGTAAACTACTCGCACATATCTATTGAGATAGGAGCAAGCGAAAATTTACTTAACATAATGAAATAACAAGACTTGAAATAAACTAGAGATTAAGATAGATCGGGAATAAAGCAACAACTTTAATTAAAGCGACAATATCAAAAACAAACAAATAAAGGCAGAAATTAAAATATTCAAAGTTGAAAATGAAGAACACTCAAGAACAATGCAAAAAGATTCAAAATCTATTCTAGATCTAAAAGTTGTACTATTCAATCTATTCTACTTGCCATTTTTTTTTACAAAATGATGTCACAATCCTTTTTACTCCGGCGATCCACACGCAGAATATACCGCGAGATGCTCTGAAGATTCGCCCCTACGGCCCTCGGCATCGATGGCAATGGGGTTAAGCTGCAGTGCTAAGGTCCTCGACATCGATGTAACGCATTACTTCCCATCGATGCCAAGGTAGATAGAGAACTGGTGCTAAAAGGCTCAGCATCGATGTAACGTGGTTTATCCCATCGATGTCGAGGTTGATAACTCCAGCAATTGGCCTTGCTCGCTGCTTTGCCTTGTGGCTTGCCTTCCTTGCTTTGATCTTTCCTTGGCCTTGGTCTTGCCTTGCCTTGGCTCTGCATTGGCTGTTGGGTTATCTTCAGGCCATGACATGCCTTAGGCCTTAAAGCTCCTTTATTTGATGATTCTCCTACAAAACAAAACCAGCACACTCTACAAGCAAACATCATTAACAACAACTAATTATCAATTAAATTGAACTAAAACTAGACACTAGCGCACCCTACATTACATTCTTGGGTGCTTATCAGTAAAGTTATCGATAATACTTTTTAGTGTTATCGATAGCATTTGTTCCCAGCAGATATTTTTCTTACTTTTCAGACTTTTCACTTATGAAAACTTTCTTTTAATAGATAGTATTTTGGGATTTTTTCTGACTTTTGAGGAGAGAGAAAGCCCTTTGTATATAAATAGGGTCCTCCTCTCTCCCCTTTTGGGAGCGAGCCCTTTATTAACTTAGTCTTTTTCTTCATTAAAGTTGGTAATCTCTTTTCAAGTGTAATTCCTCAAGAACACTTAAAGGTATTTATGTTTCGTTAATTTCTTGAGTATTAAAGTTGTTTGTATGCATTGGATCTTTCATAATATCAAGTTTATTTTTAACTTTATCGGTTAAATCTTATGGCTAAATTTCTTGCTATGCTTAACCTTTTGATTATGTGCGAGGAGTCGATTCGGCTTGGCTTTAGAGTGAATAATACTTCGTGACTTAGGTTAATCTTGCCTTTCTCAGTTTGAGACTTGAAGTTTGGCTTGTAAAATGAGAAGGGCTCGCCTTTATGTAACAAAACGTGCCGATGTTAATCTATGGTGATCATGTGCTTACTCATATGGTTCTGGAGCGATGTCTCCATTCGTATTTGCCAAAAGAATGAAAGAGCTCACGTGTTTTCCATACTACACTTCTGGTCTTTAATGGTTTTCATAGCTAAATCTTCCGGTTGATAGCTTATGCCGTGCGATTCAATCGAGTTTTCGTTGAGAATGGTTAGATGACTTAAGTTACGAGTGTTATGAACTTCTATGCCTTGCTGCTTGTTTAATTTAGTAAAAACTCATTTTCTAGTCTTTTTCATAAGAGTAAGTTCCACCTTTCAAAGCAAAACCAAAAATTGGCCGTCTAAACGCCGCAAACCCTTACATCTAAAAATTCTAGCAAGCTATAAAGATTATCTCTGTGGGAACGATTCTGGACTTTCCGATATTTATGTTGTTAACGACCAAGCCCTACGCTCAGGGTAAATCAACCTATTTCAACGGTTAGATTTTGGACGAAGCAATTGGTCCGCGCAGCGGCCTCAATAACTTGCTTCTAATAACTATATATGTGTATGTAATACGTTATGTTATGTGTATCTAAACATATTTGTTAGCATTGCTTATGATTTAGGTAACCTAATGTTATATGTTTACTTCTTAAGTTAAAACATCTACATGACTTAAATGTATTTAATCCATTTTGTTTATTATTTGAAATCGACATTTGTTTAGTGGTTTGGTTGAACATATAACGTTATCAAAAGCAATCCAATGAAGCCGTTGCGCGGACCAGTTCAATAAATTAAAACATATAACGTTATATGTGAGTTTCTGTGAAGTGAAACTCCAAAAAAAAAGAACATATACCATTATTTAGGTATTATTCAGAACATGAATAATAAATTAATTTCATTGATTTATGAGGTTTACATAGTTATGAAAACAAGATAAATAAATTACACGAAAAGACTTTAAACAAATTAAAATTCTAAATCTAATGGCCTTGGCTGTCTTTTCAAGCTCAACGATCCTGATGTGGCTCTTCAACTTCATCATGTATCTTCGATAGAAAGATTTGATGTGAAAGGCTCTTCTGAGGTTGGAGTTCATCTTGAACTCCATCACCACAGTGTTATTGTGGTGATATTCTAATTTGTAATAAATTGGATTAGGGACTTCATGAAACCATACTCCGTTGTCCATCACAGTCGACTTCACATGTAACTTAATGCTCTTCATCCCTTGAACAACAGCACAAATAATAACACATAACAAAACAAACAAATCAAATAATATCATGCTACCATAACTGGAAAATATGGTTATCTATGAAGAACTGAACTCTGTTATAAACATATATGGATATCAGAAGCAAGTCAGTGAGGCCGCTGTGCGGACCAATTCAATAATGTAGAACATATAACGTTTTATGTGAGTTTTTGTGCTGTAAAACTCTAAAAAAATAGAACATATAATATTATATGGGATTTACTGACCTGTGTACCTCCCAACAAAAAAAGAACATATAACAACCAAATCAATGACATAATTGAAAACAGCCGAACCACTAATCAAATGTCGATTCAAATAGAAAAAAATTGGTTTAAATACAAACAAATCAATAATCACATCTGTCAAATTATAGAAAAATAACCACATATGTGATTATATGGTGAAAGAATGACAAGTAACATACACATAGAGCATTATATGTGAGAACATGTAACATTATTTTAAGTTATATGTTCTCTTTTTGTGAAATTCTATAGGACAAACGCTAGCTCACATATAACCATAAATGTTACTTAAACACACAAATTTTATTGAATATTATGATGAAAAATTAACATTATATGTTAACGAATCAAATTAATGGAGTACATTTATGGATAAAACATATTATATAGCATTATATGTTCTTCCATTATATGTTAAAGAATCAAATATAAACATATAACATCATATGTTCTTCAACTGTATAATAAAAAAAATTACATAAGCTTGTATATAACGTTATATATTCTCTTTTTTTAGAGTTACGTAAAACAGATGCACACATAAAACGTTATATGATTTATTTTATTGGACTGGTCCGCGCAGCGGCATCAATGACTTGCTTCTAATAATCATAGACAGATTCAGACATATAACATTATATGTTCAGAAAAATTGGCATATAACAATATATACTCATAGAAATTAACACATAAACAATCCACATATAACAACACAATAGTGTATTGGCATTGAACCTTATATGTCTGAATTTGTCCAAAATAACGAATTGACGAATGTCTACATATAACCACATAAAAAATTGAAACAAATAAAAAGTCCACATATAACCACACAACAGTGTATTACCATATAACCTTATATTCACACATATTCCCACAAAACCCAGTGAATACTGACCACATATAACCATATATTCTAGCAGAAACCAAACCCTAACCTCCAACATCCCAAATGACATATAACCATAATTGGTTATATGTTTCTGGAAATGTACAGAATACACCAAACCCCTATATTAACCAAACCCTACTAAAGTAAATATATACATATAACTATATACTCGCCCACCAAACTCTAACCACCAACAACACAAATGACATATAACAATAATTGGTTATATGTTTTCTGGTAATGTACAGAACACACCAAACCCATAAATTAACCAAACCCTAACTAAAGTAAATATATACATATAACCATATTCATATGTTTCTGGTGATGTACAAAACACAGAAAATAATATATAAACATATATTATTATTTTTTTAACTTAACCAAATGTTCGCATATGGTTCCATATATATCGTTTTTCACATTTTATTGGATAAGAAACATACCGATGGGATTGACTGACTGCAACGGCGGCGATAGAGCGATGAAGTGACTGAGATGTAACGATGGCGACGACGGACGAGATAACAATAGCGAGTGACGACCACTGGGTTGTGAATCAAAAGATCAACAATGGCGATGGAGTGATTGACGATGGTGTTTGTGTAGAAGACGAAGAGTTTAGTGGCTTGGGTTTTCTGTTTCGAAAATGTAGGAAGGGAATGGGATATGAAGCGTGAATGGGGGAAAATATCTCAGATGTAGAGATATCTCATTAAAAAAAAATTATAAAATAGGGGTATATTGGTCTTGCTGGGTTCTTTTAAATCCTAATAATAGGCCAGTGGACTAAGGGGGTTAATGGGTTATGAAGTTTAGAAGTGGACTAGATGAGTTTGAAAAGTGCTATAGTGGACCTGTGAAAAATTCTCCCTTATTATTATCATGTTTTGGGAACTGGAATCTCCAAGTTGGGAAAAGTAAGGTGGCAATTGTGTAATATGTTCTGAAAATGTGGACACTTTTATTCAAAGGAAGAGAATGAGTTTCAACCATTGGATCAAGTAAATTCTAACCATTGCAACAACTTGTCTTTTGATGAGTCCTACACCCATCTGTTTTGTACTATATATATATATATATATATATATATATATATATATATCTAAATATATCAGTCTGGTTCCTAACCATACCTCTTGTGGTCCACACCTCCTCTTTACAGAACGAATTTCGCTGATCCAAGCAGCTCAATATGTTTAGAACGTGATTTTAAGGATACTCGTGAGAAACTGGCAAAAAAAAAATGATCGGAAAGGACTTGATCTGAGTTCAATAAAAAACTATTCAGATCAAGCCCTTCCCGAATTTTTTTTTTTTTTGCCAGTTTCTCACGAGTACCCTTAAAATCACGTTCTGAACACATTGAGCGGCTCGGATCATCCAAGTTCGTTCGGTAAAGGAGAGGTGCGGACCGAAATCAGGTCAGGGATCCCTGACCTGATCCAGACTAATATATATATATATATAAGGAATTGATTTTGCCACTTCCATTTTTGTTAATGTTACTCTCCTTCTCTCATAAAACAAATCATCTTATATAGACACAAATGAGAGTGACATTAAGAAAAATGAGAGTGACAAAATCACTCCCCTATATATATTTTCCTCTAGGTTATCAATTAAAAAAATAACATAGTTATATATATCATTATTTTCCTCTAGGTTATCAACTAATAAAATAACACAGTAAAATTTACACGAATGAAAAAATAGAATACAAGTGATAAATATAAAGTAAAGCCAATTGCCAAAACAATCAGAATAAACAGAAAGGCAAATGATTTTTGCACCGTACTTTTTTATACAGTAAACAAATTGTATATTCTAGTCATAAAATGAAACACAACACAAGCATTTTAAATTAAATCTTGAATTAAAAAAAAATTACTGTAAAAATCCTAGTCTAATGCATTTACAAAAATAAAAATATAGAATGGAAAAACCATTTTCTAACAGAAAAAGGGAGGAGCGCTGCACCAGATCCTGAGGAGGACATGATCCCACAAGAGCAGTATGCTAAGTTGGGCCCCCAGTTTTTGTAGTATGTTTTTGACAAGTCTTGGACCATCCAATTTGTTTCTTTTTTTTGTTTCGACCTTTCTTCTTATATGCAAGATTTTTTTTTTTTTGGGGGTAAATCGGAAATTCAGGAAATTTGTATTTGATGTATTTTTACTCCTCTTTTGTATTCGCACTCTTCGATGCCCTTATCAAATGTGAGTTCATTACATCATCTCTTCATCTGTTAAAAATAAAGCAATTACCAATACCCCTCCCCCGCCATCACCGTCACTCCCCAACCACCCATACCCCTCTCCTCATGGCAACAAAAACGACTCCATTTTCAGCCTCATGGTAGCACATAAATAGTTCAAAAAACAGAAGAAAAAAAAACAATCCGGATTTAGAGTAAGTTGAATCAGCAAAGGATATAGAACAAAATGCAAGTCCATTTCAGCCTCATCCACCACCACCACCACACACCAAAAGCAATATCATCAGTTTCAACTGACTCTAAAGTCCAATTCTCACCTCTTTCAAAGCCACTCCACTCTGTATTTGCCGTCTGCTAAAGACATACTGCGGAGCCAAAAGCACTCACTCCCAGCATTGTACTTCGGGTATTTTTTACTCAAACCCAAAAGACCAATTACACAGAGCCCACTTATATAACCTGGGTAAAATGATCTATTCCAGGCGTTTATTTACAGTTTTAAAACACAAAACAAGAAACCCACCTACAATCCTAAAATATCTCGATGGCTAGCTGAGTCAATGGCGATAGGAGGATATCATAACTCCCCTTCCTTTGAGCAAAACCCCGTTAAAGGGACGCCCTTATGAAAAATGCGGTGTTATATATGCCTGTCGCATGAAAATATCTCCCCATTGCTATTCCTCTTGGCTCATTTTCTGGCCATCTTTGATTAAGTAGGATCCATATTTCTTCATCCCATTGAACAGTCGCATGAATTATCTTGCATCATTAGTGGTATACGAAGTTCCTTTGAGGTCCTCCAGAAGATGCCCGTTTTGCTCAAACTTTGCTAACACCCGATTATCCATTTAGCAAAAAAGAGCCTCCGGCCACTAGGATGTGATACTCCAACTTGGTAAGACCAAGAATTTCACTGGAAATCACTGAACAAGACAGCTATAGATTATCACCATACATAAAAGCATCTTTCAACAACTTTACACATAAAAGGATACCCCAAATGTATAGTTTCTTAAATCAACAAAATGCAATATGAAAGTAGTGCCCAAATATTGACATTTATCTACTTGAACTACAAACAAGGGCTTCAGCTTAATAAATCATTTGCCGCATTTCTACTCAGGTCTCATATTACGGAGTTGCAGCTGAATATAAAAGGCATTGTACTTGCACTGATGTTTACTTTTCTGTTAAGGGAGTCTCACCGGCAGATGGGGCTGCTAAATAATTATATGGTTAATATGTGTTGCATCAGTTTTGGATTAGGATCACTTGTAAAGCACAATTACTTTGTCCATTTTAAAACATTTGTAATGGTTTTTTTATTGAATATGCTGGAAAGTATATTCAACAACGAAAAAGAGAAATAAAAAACCTTCTTATGCCATTTCTTCTTCTGTAAGCTTGAAAAGAAAAGGGAAAGAAGACATTTTTACTGATTTCATTTACAAGGTTAAATCTGTGCCCACTAAGGATCTCAAAGGAAGAATTCCACACCGGAGTAGGTGAATTTGTTCTTCTTGAACAACTTTTTAATTTGTCTAAGCAAGCATTCGAATATTCCAGTTTCACATTACAAGTTTCTAGCAGTCCTCCTGCTGAAATTACTAGTCTATAAATGCAAGAATTTGAGGCAGTGTGGGAAAAAAAGAACTCCCTCCTAGGAATAACAGAAAAAATATTTCTTTTACCATCACCAGCTGCTAAAATTCCTGGTACTATTATTTAGTCGTTTGTCCCACATTGGTTAGTTCAGTCTTGTAGTGGAGTATATCATAATATAAATAATGAGTATTTGTGTTAGGGTTAATGAACACCCTAAAATCACTTTTATCTTTTCTCTCAAACATGGCATCAGAGCTACATCCTAAACCTAATCCACCAACATAACTACCACTGCCACTGCCCACCATCATCCCCGACCACCGCTGTCACCCACCATTGTCGTCGTTGACCTTCTAAACCCTAATCTCAGTACAAAACCCTAAACCCTGTACAAAAACCCTATGAAACCCTAAATCAGAGCTCAAAACCCCTTTAATCTAGTTTAGAAATCATGTTCGAAGTTCCAAAACCATGATTCGAAGTTCGAAACCCACCAATCGATGTTCGAAAATCCATTTCGTAGTCTGAAACTCCTGATTCGATGTTCAAAAGGTCTTTCTGGAGTTTGAAAACCCCATTCGAAGTTCACAAACCCTCAATAGCAGCTTGCAACCCCATTTTGCAGTTGGAAATCATCTTTATCGTGTTCGAAATCATCTGAATCGCATATGTTTGATTGTGAAATCATCCAGGTTGAGATCGAAGAAGCCCTAATCGATTTAGGAAAGGTTCTAAATCTCCTGGTTGTTAATCGCAATCTGTGTTTGCGACTCATTGTGTTGGCTATCTGTTTCCTAGGTGCAATTGCTGCAAATGATCTTTGTTTTCTATAACGATATCTGGTTCTAAGGTTATCTGTAATGCGCTGTAAGTCTGTTCCATGTTGTTTGAAGTTGCTCTCTGTTTAGATTTGCTATTCGCTATTACGCAATCTGCTGCTTTGCGATCTCCAGTTTGGCTTCTGGTTGCAAGCCCTGGTCTGGTGCTGTGATATCTTCCTTATTTTGGTCCATATATGGAATTGGTTGTTGGTTATTGCTCGATTATCATGTCGGAATCAGTTGGTTGTGTTCAGATGGGTACCGTAGCTTGCAGTGGTATGTTTTGTTGTAGTTCATTGTTGATGCAAGTTGATGCACGAAGTGCGGGGCGATTGGTTGTTTCCTCCACTGTTCATAGTTGGTGTTTTGTTGGTTGTCCGGTTCCGATTACACATTGTGTTTTGGTTTATTAAAAATGGTCACGAGTTCTTCCATTGTTTCTAGTCGTGACTGCGGTCAGGACCATGGTTCTTAGTACATTTGTGGTTTTGGTGGCCGAGAATTTAGTCGTGTGGGTCGCCCATCAGGGGAGGTGGCTGTGTACAAATTGTGAAAGGACAAGTCATACAGTGGAGTATTGTTATGATCTTCATGGTTTCCCTAAGTAACAAAACCCCGGAGGTTGCTCCATATGGACTTCCTTGAGCACATCACCAAGTAAGAAAGCTTTCTTGACATCCAATTGAAACAAGAGAAATAAGAACTCAAACAGGAGTAATCTTGGCGACTGGAGAAAAGGTTTCGACTTAATCAGCCCCATACGTTTGTGCGTAGCCTTTGGCCACAAGGCGTGCCTTGTACCGCTCGACAATACCATCCAGATTATATTTGACTGTAAAGACCCACCGACAACAATGGTAGACTTTCCTGGCAGAAGAGGAACTCTCCATGAAAATGGCACTTCCACCAGGAAAGTAGATTGTTGGTAGGATTTTACGGTCAAATATAATCCAGATGAAACTGTCCAGCGGTATAAGGCACGCCTTGTGGCCAAAGGCTACACGCAAACGTATGGAAGATTACCTCGAGCTTGGTTTCGAAGGTATAGTGATGCTGTGTTATAGTTTGGTATGCGCCGCTTTCATTCTAATCATTCTATCTTCTCTATTTAGTCGGATCGGGGGGAAATAGCGTTGATTGTGTATGTAGATGATATCACCATTACCGGGGTTGATCAAAAAGGTATTGATGAGTTGAAACAGTTCTTACAACGTCAGTTGCACGCCAAAGACTTGGGTAAGTTGCAGTATTTCTTGGGTATTGAGGTAGGAGCAAAGCTTGTGAAAACTCCTATGGATCCAAATGTCAAACTTTGTGTTGATGAGGGGGAGATATTTCCTCATCCGGATCGGTATCGCCACTTAGTTGGCAAGTTGAACTATTTCCTCATTCGGACTAGTATCGCCGCTTAGTGCAACTTGAATTATCTTACCAATACACGTCCTGAAATCTCATTTTATGTTAGTATGGTAAGTCAGTTTATGTCAGCTTCTTGTCTTCCACATTGGGAAGCCTGTCTTCATATTGTTAAGTATCTTAACTCATCCTGGACGTGGTCTATTTTACCGTTCTAATGGTAATCTACATGTTGAGGCCTTCACTGACACCGATTGAGCAAGATCACCATCTGATAGTCTTTGACAACTGGGTACTGTACTTTTATTGGTGGCAATCTAATTACCTAGAAGAGCAAGAAACAAACAGTTGTTGCAAAGCAAGATCTAGCACAGAAGCAGCATCGAGCCATGGCTCACACTACTGTCCAGTTACCCATCCCTATGTATTGTGATAATCAGGCGGCAATACATATCGCTTCTAATCCGGTATTTCAGGAGAGAACCAAACATATCGAAGTAGATTGTCAGATTGTTGGAAAAAAGATAGATGGTGGTGTGTTGGCTACTCCATTCATGTCTACAGGAGCTCAGTTAGTTGGCTAATATCTTCACCAAACCATTGTTTAAACCACGTTTAGAGTTGTTATGTAACAATTTGGGATTTTGTGATATTTATTCTCCAGCTTAAGGGGGAGTGTTACGTATTGTATAGTGGTTTGTCCCACATTGGTTAGTTTAGTCTTGTGGTGAAGTATCTCATAATATAAAATATAAATAATGAGTATTTGTGTTAGGGTTAAAACACCCTAATCAGTTTTTATCTTCTCTCTCAAACAATTGCAAACTCATGGGGGCAGCTAAAACAAGGATAAGAGTATCTAGCCACCAAAGTTTAACAAGGACATAAATTCAACAATAAGCCCAACAAAAAGGGGCTCAACATCACAAGAAAGTTGTGTTTCACACCTCAAATGATATCTTAAAACCATCAGTCCTAAGTCGCCTCCCCATTGGTCACCACAAAGTTTAGTCATAACATTGGTCCCCACAAAGACCAATGCTGGCTTTTGGAAGGTGGAATAGGCTGTGATGTATCTCTGCATAATTTGAATAGGGTGATGAAGACTTGAAGCGTGACTCATATCATATGTAATGTGGCAACTTTCAAGAGACAAATCCACGAACTTTAAAGTCTTTAATTTTTTTGTGGAAGGAAGATTTTTGTGATCCCCTTGGTGGGCTTTCAATACCTCTGATGTAAAAAGGGTGACGGCCCACTGCCGTCCTTTCATCATAATTCCACCATATTGTCATTAAGCACACTGGTCACCTTAAGGGTAATTGGCTAACATGATCAGATTCATAGACTGATATATGGAAGCCTATTCCATCACTCAATGTATCCAACTAAGAACTAAGTCACCAACCAACTGAGCTTTCTAGCATTCATTCATTCAGTAAAAAACTATGATATATAATTGATATGTGGTATTGGCTAACATGATCAGATTCATAGACTGATATATGGAAGCCTATTCCATCAGTCAATGTGTCCAACTAAGAACTAAGTCACCAACCAACTGAGCTTTCTAGCATTCATTCATTCAGTAAAATACTATGATATATAATTGATATGTGGTACGGAAGAAGATACCCAGAAGGCAAAAATAACAGGAATAAGCTTACCTGTCAAAAAAGCCACTAAGAACCAGCACTTGACTTCTGAACCCAAACTTGTTTCTGCATTCACAAAGTAATGTACCTAGAGGGTCAAGAAAATGACCCAACAGAGAACTGATATTTCACTAAACTTATACTGCAAGTACCTCATGGGAACCATAATTGGAGGAACCTCCTCTCTTCAAGGGCTTTCCCTCGCCTATGATAAAAGAGCGATCTGCATCTTTCAAATTATGTGTTATCCCCCGGCGCCCGCTGTGTTTATGGGAACCTGCATAAGTTGATATATGCAAATCAGAAGACCAGAAGGGTACAAGGAGGGGAAGCTTTTTTTTTAATCCGCAAGAGGGGAAGTATTTGACGACATGTGTATCTAAGTGTATATATCTACAGCGTCTGTATATAAAAAAAAAATGTATTTATGTATGTATATAGGTATGTATTCAGATTCCTATCGGCAGAACTGACCATTATCTAGCAAGGCGTAGCCACTGCGTCCACTTCCAACAGCTTTGACATCCCCACTCCTTGCATTTGACATGTCACTTTTCAGCTCTCCAGAACTTCCTGAAAAACATTTACACAAAAAAATCGCAACTGATGTCTAAATAAATAAATAAATAAGAAAGAGTAGTAGCATCTGGCTATCCAATTCTGTAGGAATTATCCATCCATCAACTTATTTCCCAGTTTGTGAGGCATTGTACGTTCATAGAAAAGGGGACAATAGAGGGAGGCAATAATAAGGTGGGGGTAGGAAGGGCTTCCCACTCAATATCACGTTACTTATGTCCGGGACTACTTCAGCTTAGTAATGGACCCACCATCTACAGAATCTGGCCGCAACCGAGTAGATAAGGAAGTACAAGACGATAAAGACTCATCACTTGGATGTGATCCATCTGAACGGCGAAGAGGAGTCCAAACACCACGATCAGGCCTATCCTTGTTCCTTGTACGTCTCTCCTGCTTCTCACTGGACAAACCATGCAAATCATTCCCAGTGAACTTATCTACCAGTGCCCCATTTGCATCCTTCACGAACAACTGTACATTAGGTGGTCGAGGAGGTCTCTTGTCCTTTTCCAGATTCGAGGTGTGCATTTGCTGTTCAGAATGGACCACAGGTGATGATTGGGTTTGCCGTGCATCCTTGTTTAGAAGTATGCTTCTGATCATCCTTCCACTACCTTCACGCATCTGGTTCTGTTTAAAAGAACTTGAGCCGAGTGAATTTTTAAAAGATGTTGCACTCTGCTGCAATGACATTGCACCAGACACCTGTAAAAGGAGTGCAAACCTCAGCCAAGACATAACATTTTTTGGATGAGAATCAGAGAAATCATACCTCCTAAAGGAACATGCCAACAGATGTGCACCCTTTAAAACATATGCAAGGGGTGGCAAAATCATATATTCAGTATGGCATGTAACAGCATGACAAAGTTACCAATTATTCTGATTCCAAAACAAAGCTTGCATACAGAAGATTATCAAGTTCAGACCTTTGTCCAAATTAGAGATGGCAATGGTGTAGACTTAAGCGGTAACTAGCCCCAACCTGTTCCCTTACGAGTACAGGCAGAAATAAAGTTTTTTATCACTTACATAGTGGCCCCCTATACCTCAAAAAAATCAAGGAACTCAAGGGATGTTATGACGTGGAACCTTGCCCCCAAATCAAAGCCGGAAGGCATAGAGAGGGCATGCCTAGAGATCCAATTCAATTTTTCTGTGCTCATTACCTTTATTCCTTCATTCAAAATCCAGAGCATCAGAAATGCACAAAACCCTAGAGATAGACAAAACCAATCCTGAAAGTGCACATAATCGTCCCACTTTTAACCAGAAATAACATGACCTGTATTCCTCTTCTTCCCCCAGGTCACCTCATATAGATGGAGATGCTACTCACACAAAACACTGCAAAACGTAACGGTATTCTGTCGTAATTTATGAAACAGCCAGTGGGTAGGCTTGTTCCTCGCCAATGGCCACAGCTTCATCCCTGCAAACCACTGCTGCATGCTGTTCCCGATTCCTACTTCGATAAGGAAGATAAAACTACTTTCCTAGCAAGCAAGACTTTTGGATTGGAACCTTCTTCAACTTATGATTCCATTTTGCGTCAGCTACCGCTTAGATCACCTAGATTCTGCCGCATCAAGAATATTTAGCGTAAAAGGTCCACATGCTTGGTAATCTTCACTTAATCCCGAACACATGTATCATCCCGATATATAATTGACTGCCAACTAACAAGTAGAAGGCATACAACCTAATTAGTTTTTCCTCTCTTTCTTTGACCCACAGAAGGAGCTCATCGAGAGGATTTTCTCGTAATTCTCACACCTTAAATTCATACTTCATTTCTCCTTGTATCACTCGTACCAAAACCACCACAATGAAATTCTGGCAGTGGTAATGGCAGAATGAGACAGGAGTGGCAGTTGAGAGGATTTGGTAATACAAAGATGTCCAAAAAAAGAAAGCCAGCAAAGTGCTAATAGTAGTAGAATAGTATATACTTCTGGTCCAATTCAAAGGTAAGTTCCTGTTGAACACCAGAAACAGGCAACAAAAATTTTAAAAAGATTGAGGTATCTAGGCAAATTGTTAACCTCTGCCTCAAATAAGGACCAAAGCTACAAGGGCGATGACTAATTCTTTGTTGAACTAAAAGCAACTTATTTTAACCAAAAATGAAGTGCAAAGATTTTAATATCCATTTTACATCGGCCAAGGGAAAGGAAAACACTGAATGGATCCATACACTGAATGGATAGGCTAGAAAAGAACCTGATTCATATTGTATCCTCACTTGATCAGGATAGGCTAGAAAAGGGATCGGACAGAAAAGAACCTGATTTATTTCATTCCCTTAAAAAGAAAGTCAAAGGACCATTTGAAGAAGTCAGATCCATACACTGAATGGATCTTTTTGCCCCAGCACTTGGCGAATCTCTTTTTCTCCAATCCGCATCATTGGCCTCAATCATTTTCCAATCTGGAATGAATTTATTTTCTTTTGAAGCTCAAAGCAAGGGGCTTTCATGGCGTAGAACAGAGCAATTTTTTTTCTCCTTCAAACGAATGAGCAGATGGTCCGCTTGAAACCCTATGCCCACTAGTTCCCTTATCACTCCGAAGAACAAGTGTTGCTCTTCATTCTTCATAGGTCATCAGCTACTATAGTATTAACCCTTCCCAGACAAGTGGATTTCCAGTGAATGATAAATATTCTCCTCGCCTTTGGGAATAAAAGTATATGGAAGAACCGTTCGACATAAAGCTCAATTAAGCAATAAAGTGAAAACATTGCAAGCATGCATGCAAACAAGTGGCGACATGGAAATGGTCATTAACGTCCCACCACCAGGGGAACTCATTTGCTGAAAGTTATGCAAGCCAAGATGGTGATATGCTACAGGGGTGTGTTGCATGGTAGCTTTTGGTGATAATGCAGAAAGGGAATCTACTTCAATTAAACTAGGACACCTCATACAATAATATTGTGTGATCAAGAAAACCACCGCAATCTCCTTCGTAACCTTATTTTCGACCACTACTAATTTATTACTGAGAATATTTTACCATTGAAGTGCACCCATACACACCCAAAAACAGTCCACGCAGCTATTCAAATAGATTCCATGGATTAAAACACCCCACACATGTATAGGGGTGAAGAGAATCTAGCAGGAATACAAACTAATGGAGGGAGGGGAGGCTCCAAGAAATGAAAAGGCTTACATGAGAAATTTCTCTCTCTTTTCCCTTCAAAAGCAGGATTTTCTTCTTCCCAATATCAATACTTCCAGAAATACCTGAAAAAGACTTGTCAAATTGCATACAAAACTAGAGAATGGTATGCAAATAAAAATTAATTACTCCCCCACCCCCATCGCATATGATAGTCCCTCTAGGGAATTCCAACTTTTTAAGGAACCATGTGCACGTTCCATTCAAATATACTGTAAAAGACATTAACTTTCAAAATTGCCTCTTTATTCACCCTTTTGAATCCCTTTACAGTCAATAGTATACTGGAAAACTTGGACATTATCCTGATTTTTTGAAGTGGACTAACTTGGAACATCACTAGGGAGGAGGTAAGGGGGGCCCTAATACGAAGGGGGGTGGGAAAAGGTCCAAGCGTTAGCATTCAAGATCGCTAGCTGGAATATTAGGCTAGCTGGAATATTAGGGGATTGAATAATCCCCTAAAGCAGAAAGAGATTAAGTCTCTTGTTCATTCTCAGAAATTACATTTTTGTAGTGTTTTAGAAACTAAAGTCAGGAAGGAAAATCTTAATGATGTCTGTAGGCATTGCTTTCCTAATTCCTGGAAGTGTTTGGATAATTCGGGTAGTCATAGTACTGCTAAAATTGTGCTTGGCTGGGATCCTAGTATTTTGGGGGTTCTTTTGATGTTCTCTCCCGATCAACTTTTGTGTGTGCAAGTGACTTGTCTGGATACTCAGAGGGTTTGCTATATCTCTGCTGTGTATGGGGCTAATGCTTTGTTGGATAGGAGAGAGTTGTGGGCTTCCATGACAGCCTTGTCTTCTGCTATAGGGCATTCTCCTTGGCTTCAAATGGGAGATTTAATGTAGTCTGTCGAAGCTCTGAAAGGCTGGGAAATTTTGATATTGCAGCATCTACTGAGTTTCAACAGTGTTTGTTTGACATTAATATGGAGGAATTGATAACTCGGGGTACGTGGTTCACGTGGACTAATCGGAGAGGTGGACCAGGTGCCAATATGAGCAGGCTGGATAGGGTGGTAGTTAATGCTAGTTGGCTGGATGTTTCCCTGAATCTGAGGCTTTGGTTCATTCCCCAGGTATCTCTGACCACTGTTCTTTATTGGTTTCTGTTCTTCATGTACTTCCCTGTAGAAAGCCTTCTCGGTTTTTCAATTACTGGATGAAGCATCACTTGTTCAAGGAGTTAGTGTTGAATTCTTGGACTCAACCTTCTACTGGTTCTGCTATGCCTAAGCTTTCTCTTAAACTTCGAAGACTGAAGCCTGTTTTGAGGGGGCTAAATGATCAGTGTTTCTCTAATATCTCTGGGAGGGTTTTTGAGGCTAGACTGCATTTAGAGCATCTTCAATCTCTGTGCTCAGATTTTGGGAGATGAAAGTTTGCGGCTGCAGGAAAAGGAAGCTCTTAGACAATTTATGGAGCTCAGTAATGCTGAAGAATCCTTTAAAAAACAGAAATCTAGGGTGGCTTGGCTGGCCTTAGGAGACAAGAATACTAAGTTTTCCCATCACAAAGTTGCTAGTAATTGCATGCGAAACAACATTCTGAGTATTGACAAATGCAGAAGGGGTCAGGTTGGACAAACCTGAGGAGTTGCAACAAGAAATTATTCAGTTCTACAAAGGTTTGCTTGGGACCAAATTTCAGGATAGGACAGATGCTACGGGTTGTTTGCACCAGATTATTAAGAAGAAAGTCCCTGCTTCTATACAAAGGGACCTTATTCAACCTGTTTCTGTGGCTGAAGTTAAAAATGCTCTAATGTCCATTAAAGGAGATAAAGCACCTGGGCCTGATGGCTTTTGTTCTAGTTTTTTCCAGTAAAATTGGGAGATTGTAGGACAGGATTTGGTAGATGCAGTTTTGTTGTTTTTTGAGAAAGGGTACATTCTTAAGGAATGGAATTCTACATCCTTAACTTTGGTTCCAAAGAGCATCCACAATGTAATAATCAAAATCAAAAGGTTGCTAAAGTTAACAATGTGTGCTTAAAAAAGTGCTCACATTGTAATAATCAAAGTTAGCAACCTCCTAACCAATAATCAAATTTGGGCATTTGAATAATCAAAAGTAACAATGTGGGACTTCACATTGCTAACTTTAGCAACCCTCTAAATGAATAATCAAAAACTGACGTGGCAAGTTTTGATTATTCACTTTTGATTATTACATTGCGGATGCTCTAAGACCTCCAACCCTTCTACTATTAAAGAATATAGAACCATTGCCTGTTGCAATGTGGTTTATAAAGTAGTTACCAAAATCTTGGCAAAGAGGATGCAACAGGTTTTGCCTGTTGTAGTAAGCCAATCCCAGTCAGCTTTTATTAAGGGGAGAAGCATTGTGGACAATGTTCTGCTTATGCATGAACTTATTAGGAATTATCATAGAAATGATGGGCCTCCTAGATGTGCAATCAAGGTTGATCTTATGAAACCATACGATTCGGTTGATTGGGATTTTTTGCTTGACACTATGATTGCTATGGAGTTTCCTGCTACGTTTGTTGGATGGATAAAGGAATGCATATCCACTCCTAAGTTCTCTATCATGCTTAATGGTGGGTTAGTTGGCTACTTTCCGGGAGCTAGAGGCCTTAGGCAGGGGGATCCAATCTCCCCCTACCTTTTTCTCTTAGTTATGGAGGCTTTTTCATCCCTTTTACAGTGGAATACTGAGGATGGGAACTTCAAGTTCCATCCTAAATGCCAAGAGTTGGGAATTTCACATGTTGTGTTTGCGGATGACCTGTTTATTCTGAGTGGCGCTCATTTGGGGTCTTTACAGACTGTTGAAAACTTTGCAGGAGTTTCATGGGTTTTCTGGGTTACAACCTAACTTGCTGAAAAGTGCAATGTATTTTGCTGGTGTCCCCGATTCTGATAAGCAAGTCTTCTCTGATTTGTTGGGTATTCCTATAGGTCAACTTCCGGTCAAATACCTGGGGGTTCCTTTGATTAGTATGCGGCTCACTTCACCTGATTGTGCTGTTTTGAAAGACAGGATTAGGATTCAGAGCTGGACACAAAAATCTCTATCTTATGAAGGCAGGGCTCAATTAGTTCAGTCTGTCCTATTCAACATCCAAACATATTGGAGTGCCATTTTTATCCTACCTCAAAACATCAATAAGGAGATTGAGAGTGTTCTATGTGCATTTCTTTGGTCTGGAGCAGATTTGAAGCATACTGGGATAAAAGTAAGCTGGTCTTCTCTTCGTGTCCCCAAGAATGAAGGGGGTTTGGGGTTTCGATCCATAAAAGAGTGGAATAGAGCTATCAACATGAAACATCTTTGGGCCCTTAGTCAGAAAACTGACACTTTATGGGTTAAATGGGTACATGTCTATATCCTTAAAGGTCAAAGCCTATGGGGGATTCCAATTCCAAATGAAGCTTCTTGGGTAATAAGGAAACTTCTGAAGCTAAGACTTATCTGTAAGGAGTGGATGAAATATGTTATTGGTAATGGCCAGGACACCTCCTTATGGACTGATAACTGGCATCCAGTTGGGGCTCCATTCCAAAGGTTTGGTGATTCTGTGGTGGTTCATAGAGGACGGGCTCTCACGGCTGAAGTATCTTCTATTATTGAGAATGGTCTCTGGAAATGGCCTAGGCAGTGCAACAGGATCATTATGAACATTATTAGGCAAACTCCAGCTGAATTTCTCCCTAATCCATCTGTTCCTGATAAGGTCATATGGACTTTAACCTCTGATGGTAAATTTTCAGCCAAATCAGCTTGGGAAGCCTGTCGGCATAGGAATTCTTTCCAACCTTGGCATACACTTGTGTGGTTCAGCCAAGGTGTGCCTAGATGAAGTTTCATTGCTTGGCTGGCTATCTTGGGAAGGCTATCAACAAAGGACAGGTTAGTGAGTTGGGGTATGGCGGTGCCCCCTCTTTGTTCTCTCTGCTTGACTGATATAGAATCTCATATCCATCTTTTCTTTGAATGCCAGCTTTCTAAGATAATTTGGAGGCAAATTTTGGCTAGAAATGGGATTACTAGGCCGGTTCTGCCTTTGGCCCAGGAAAAACTTGCGTGATTCTCTGTATAAGCTGTCTTTGACAGCCTTCATTTATGTTCTTTGGGGGGAACGGAACTTGAGGATCTTCCAAGGCAAATCCAGAGGTGTTGATGGGATTGTGGGTAAAGTCTTTAACTCTGTGAGAGCCAAGGTTAGCTCTTGGTCAGTTGTCAAATCCTCCATGCAGAACAGGAGGCTTTGTGATGATTGGCTTCTAGATTCTCGGATTTTTTCTATAAACAATTGTTCATAGTTTCCTTGTGAGTTTGTTTTTTGGACGTCTCTTGGTCCTTATGATGTATAGGTGGCCAGGGGGATGCCCCTGCTGATTTCTTGTAGCTTCATGCATGTTTTGTGGTTATATAAATTTTTACTTGCCAAAAAAAAAAACTTGGAACATCGCAAAATGGAAGATGGACTAGCAATTTGAAAGGGAAGGAGCAACAAATGAAAAAAGAACAAAATTCACCCAAAAACAACAAAAGTCCTGCTAATATTTGCACTCATGGGTTTTCAGTGAATAGAAAATAAGCACAACTAGGAACAAATTATGTACGGTTTACATAAAACATGCAAGCATGTGGACATTGACAATACTTCCAACAGTCCAATGAGGAGAAAGAAAATTAATATGCAATATGGCAAACTACATTTTGCACCCTTACACATCACCTCAAACTTCTTCTAATCGTGACAGTCAAAACCCTACACTTCAAATCAATATTGACTGTCACCCTTCCTTCGCATCCTGTTTAGTCTTAGATAACCAACATAACAAAGTTAACATATGATCTTAGGCAGATAAAGCATCCCTCCTCCAAAAACTGAATTACCAAAACAGCTACTTCACCGCTACAGAAACACCTTATCCATCTATTTTCACTCTAGAAGCGACCCACCACCAGACATTCCATCACCACATATATTTATTTTCTTCTGCAAGAAGACCGAGTCACGTTGCCGTAATGCCATCTCTATCTACATGAAAACCTACCACCACCACCAATATTATAGCCATATGTGCCTACCAACAAAGATCATCTGTATGCAGTATGCAACAACTAACAAATGTAAGCTTTTGGTCTAACAGTTGATGACACCCAAATATAGAGCCATAGTAATGCACTCCATCTCATTCTAAACTCCTAAAAGCTATGTTTCGATGATGGATTTGGAATGGGAGGCAAAAGTAACTTTTTTTTTCTTTACTAATGTTTGGTTTGGTTTCAACTATAAGACTTCAACATTTTGGTTGATATTCCATCAAAAAAAGCCATTAATGGAAACCTTGTTGGCATCAAAGAAAACTCACTGGGCATTCGCATATAAAAGCTCGAATGTTCACTAGAAGTCTAGAATAATAACATGTAAGCACCAATCAAGTGAGAATCAAAACAATAATTCTAACCACTTTCTTCTTCTGAGACTTCAGTTCCAGATGCAGCAGCTGAAGCAACAGATATCTCTGAAATTTGATGGCCATCTTGTTTAGGAACCAGCATGTCGGTTGATTTGTCCTTTCTACTTGCACTTTTTGCAGTATCCCTCAAAACATACTGTCAATCAGACCAAGGGATCAATTACCAATACCTTCAACTCACCATCGCTCTAAAGGCATCCATCCAGACAATTAGTCAAACGACACAGCTTTAACATTGGATGACGAACGAAACAGAAAGGATTGAAGGACCAAGAATAGCCTGAACTTGGTTGCCAGAAAACTCTAATATCCTAATGATTAATGCATGGAAATGCACATTCTGTAACATGATATAATTCCATTCCAGAAAGAAGAATATCCCAATCCCAAAGTTATTCCTGTATATTTCGATAAAATAGAGCGTGTAGCTTTGAAAGAAAAAAAAGTCAAAAAAATGATCTACTCCTACAAATTTGCCTAACATGAATATTTTGACAAATTAGTATATCATTCTATTGGATGTTTATGGTTTGCTAATAAGAATAGATAGAACCCTACCCCGATCGTACCACAATTTTAGGCAAATGGCATACCATTCTTACGTACTGTACTAGAACGTTCATTGTTTCACCCAACCTCGGGCCAATACCGAAAGGAGGATAATAATCTACAGAAAGCCCAGATACAGTAACAAATTCCAATAGGAAAAAGAGCCTCTTAGGCTATCAGTCAGCACAACATTTCCTCATGATTTGAAAACTTGATGTAGGAATTTTGGAACTATGGAAAATAAAGAAACAAATCCATATCTCTTAACAACTTTGTCTGAATCTTCAGGATTTGTAGTTTTCTTGGGCCAGTGCGTAAAGAATAATTTGCTAAACTACGCATATTTACCACTTTTAATTGTTCTCAAAACTGCTTTTCATCCTTTAGTTTTTGGAAAAGGAAACAAGTATTATAAGGTTAATATGCTTTGTGAAAATGGACAATTTTCAACAAGTTGATTCCTGGTGTTTTATTTTATGTTTCCATATAGATGGATGAATCACAAATGATTTTTCATAGCCACCAGAGAAGAAAAGAGAAACAAAGGAAAATTACTCATTTAACAGGAAGAAAACAATTATGAACCAACATCAAATGCATCAGCAGTAGACCAACAACGATAAAAGGGAAAAAGAAAACTAGGTGACAACAATGTTGCAAAAATTCAAAGCCTGACGGACAGATGATTCACTTGCTAAATAAACTACTCAAGTAATTCAAATATTAAAGTCCCACTCAATCAAAATCATCGACAAAGATAGCTACAAGAAAAACAGGTAAAAAACATCAGTCAAATGGCACCAGATCATTCTGTTTCAGGACGTATGACTGATTCCAGGGGCTCCCAACACGCAGCTAAAAGCCACAAACCATACGCTTTTCTAAACCCATGCATGAAGTAACTAAAAACAAGCTTCGCATAACAAGATGTTCTTGGATATGATTTCATGTGAAGGACCTGAAGAATTTTGGGAATGCTAAATAAGCAAATAGCTTTTGAATTTTGAAAGGCCATGCACATCTGCCTATGTCTGCATTTCCTCCATCACCATGCTACAAATATGAAAAATGTCTCTTTTAATAAGTACTAAAATTCGACCCATCACTAATAAGTCATTCCCCCGGAACCCCATCTCCCCTATATGGCAGACAAAGTGTGTCTCTTACTTTTGGAAACAACACCATTTCCACAAACCATAGCGTGTCAAGTAAGATTCCATCATTCAGATCACCAATATAGAATACTCCTCCCTCCATCCCTTTTGGTTCTCCATCTTTCTGATTTAGGATGTCCCAAAATGCATGTCCACGTTGAAAGTCAAAGCATAAAACTTCTTTTAATTTTCCAAAACTATCCCTTTGAAATGGTTATTAGTATTTTCTCAAACGAGTGATTCTATTTGAACCCACAAAAATCTTTGTAGCCCCATATTTCTCACACACCCGTTACTAGATATTTTCTATTCCCAAAATGGCTTCAACTTCAACAAATCCTAAGCCTTATTTGTCTCTACATTTACCTGCCCATCACCACCAAGGAAATCACTCCATCCCTCCTCTGGCCTCCACCACCATAGCCGCCACCCCAAAACTCATGCTAAAATCTGGGAAACAAATATTTTGATAATTAAAAGTTTTTCCCATGACATGAATTGGTTTGCTTTTACGTTGGGTGAGCAACGAAAAACATAATTGCATAACTAAATTGGGGAAAAGCTTTGTTAGAAGAATAGTTCATATGGAACTCATACATGAACCTGACCTTATTTCTCAAAACATATATTTGTCTGGGAGGGAAAACCTCAAGTAAAGAAAGGTTTTGGCATGAATGGTGTCTATGATTGCCGGAAAATTATCTCCAGAGCCTGTTTCAGGTGACTGCCGGCGGCACACAACTGCAAGGGGATGAGGGTTGAGTGGTGGTTGGTGGGTGAATACAAAAAGACAGATTTAGAATTTGGTAAGATGACAATAATATTCTCGGTTTGACTAACTATTTTAAATTGAATCACTCTTCTCAAAATTGGGAGAAAGGGGCAGTGTTGGCAATCAATACCTTCCCATTTGAGTTAGATGAATTAAATACACGTCCTGGTAGAAAGTTGGAACCACCAAAAGGACCGACACTGTGGGGCGGAGGCAGTATCCAGTTGAAATCACTTTCACTCCGCACTACAATAACTTCAGATAGTAACCATGGGGCAATTACAGTTTAATATATTACCTTGTCAACCTGGTTTCTTAATTCCCAAGTCATTAAGGCATCAACTCGTAATGAAATGAAATCAAGTGCAACTTTAGGTCTGGAATAAACATTAAATCCTTACATTATAAGAGGGTGCAAGCGTTGCAGATGGCTGTATCACTTTGATGAATGTGGTATCAAGGTTTAGTTCATTTCGAACATCCCTCAACTCCTAGGAACTGATTGAGACCAGAGAACTATTAAAACATCCATTGCCCAAAGTTTCCATGCTCTCAATTGGCACAACATCATATATTCCTCTAGCATGACATTTTCACCCGCACCAGCAAACATTGACACCTATCCTCTGACGTATTCAGCAGGCCAGCAGACATTGACACCTATCGTCTAATCAAACATTAGTACCATCTTCTATATTCCACTCATTTGTCGTCAACCTATGATGCACCGGACACAGATACGGACACGGACATGGGAATTCTAAAAAAATGAGGACACAGACATGGCAGGTGACACACCACGTGTATATTTATTTATTTATCTAAATAAATAAATAATTATAGTTTGACACCCAGAAATTTTTTAAAAATTACAATTTGGCCCTAAGTTTTAAAAAAAATTACAATTTGACCCCAATTTTTTTTTAAAATTACAGTTTGGCCCCTGCCATGTCCCCCGTGTCCCCATAAAAAATTTAAATTAAATTATGGGACACGCCACGTGGTGTGTCCCATACGTGTCCCCGCCGTGTCCCCGTGTCCGACACTACGATACTTCGACCTCTAGAGGTAGGTGTCGGTGCTTCATAGTCGTCAACGCTTGCATTTCAACTGTTAAGTTTTAAAAATGTCGCGTGCACCCAATACTATTTCATCTCTTTGCAATTGGTTACTTTGGGCATCCTTTGACAATATGGCCACACATGCTATGAGCAAAAAGAAGAATTGTATGATATCATTATTATCATCGATATACCAACATTTAAGAGCAGAAATACGAGTGGAAAGTATGGAAGTTCATAACGTCAACTAGCAAATGACATCAGAAAACAAGTGAAAAATAACACCAAAAAAACACAACAGGCAACAATATCTGACATTCTGACCAACAATATAGAAGCAAATTTTATGGGGTCAAAGGTATAGAAAAGCATCAGTACCATGGTAGTAGAAATCCTTCTCTTTTCGGACCCTCGCCTTGATGAAGCTGTACTGCAAATTCCAGATGATGCTCCAGTCGCATTTCTGGTTGGTTTCCCATTCGACGAAGCCCTCTGACATGAACCACAGGATTATAGTGAACACATGCCTTATCGAGTAGGCAAAGAATTGTGTAGCACTACGAAGCAGGAATAAAGAAGCAAGGCATGGATAAAAGAAACAGAAATGCAACTGTAAACAGACATTACACGTATATAAATGCAAGATACTCATAATAAATAGCTACCCGAATTCCACCCTTGGCAGCTCTTTTCTGACGAATAAAATCCATTAATGGTGTGATTATAGGAGCATCCTTCGCAGCACCTATGGAAGAATAGGTAGGAAAAGAAGTAGTTATAATTTCATTTTACACCATTTCAAACCTAACATGGGTTATTTGCCAGGTACGTAAATTGTTGAGAAATATAACTAACCAGCTCGTTCAGCCTCCCTTCTTTCCAACTGTATCTCTGCACTAGGAAGATTCTCAACAGGCTTTGCAATAAATTCCAGGAACTCCAGATACTCAGAATCTAGAATTTACCAAGAGAATTTCTTTCACAACGAATATGAAATCCTGGAATAAATGTTGCATTTAATTAGCACGACCATTTTTGGTACCTTTCAATATGGTCCCTTCACGTCCATCTTTCTTAGACCACTGCTTTGGAACGCGTTGTGAAGGAGCATACTCAACAATAGTTCGAAATTGAATACCTGGGGGTGGACAAAACCAGATCAAAACATTGTATTTCAGGGAAAACTCACACAGTGACAAATTAAGGGTTTCCACATCAAAGACTCACTCTCAATTGCATGGTATTATGCTACTACTATTACCCACTTATAGGAGAATGCAGGCTTCCCTAACCTAACCTTGTAGTAAACCTTGAACTCAATCAAACAAATATTGTAGCAGTTCCAAGTAACAAGATTTCAAGTGTCTAATTAACTCCCATGGTATATGCTCAAGGATTACCCTTCTCATTGACAAAAACATGTCCGTCAAAGAACTCAGCAAACTCAATAACATCCTCTGGCCTCTTGAAATCGATGTAGGCTCTAGAATAGTATTGACACTTGTGGCTGCAATAAATTTCGATAAATAAGAACAACATGAGAGAATACAAACTACAAAGCATAATCTGCATTGTGACAAATCATCTTAAATGTAGAACGACCCACTCCTATACAAAAGAACGTTTTTACATATAAAGAGCCCTCTTAGTAAAGTCTGCAAATTGGGTGTCGTTAATCATTCCTAACAAGAACTTAGAACGTGGTAATATCTGCACGACTTTAACAGACAGGGGAGCTGTATTCAAACATGTTAAATACCCCAAGTCCCCTGGATAGAGAACATAAGCATCATCAAATCTGAGCCCAGGCCGCTTCAAACTGGAAAGGCACTGTAACGACCCACGCCAGCTGACCTGCTTAACCCTTAGCCTAAATACGTGGCTCAAAAGGTTAACCTCGGGTTAATAGTAGCTGGTGGGTATCGCCATAAATAAAACATATTTCTCCCATATCTTACCGATGTTGGATTTTATTTGGGGGTTCTCAAAATCTCCCTCACTTATGATGCAACATCCTCAATGCATTGGCCCAACAACCTTCCATTGGTGGCCATCGTGTGATACTTAGCTCTGTTCAGCACTTCAATGTGCTCATACCAGATTCTAGAGGTGGCCCCCACCATATAGACCATGGTTGTGCTTTGATACCAACTGTAACGACCCGCACCAGCTAAGCTGCTTAACCCTTAGCCTAAACACATGGTTCAAAAGGTTAACCTCAGGTTAATAGTAGTTGCTGGGTATCACCATATATACAACATATTTCTTCCACATCTTACCGATGTGGGATTCTTTTGGGGGTTCTCACAGGCACAACATAAAATGTGGGGTCACAGAAAACAGAATCACAAAACTGTCAAAACATCAACTGATTAACCAGTGAACCATGAAACAATACTCTTGCACTTTTCCGTCTGGATAAGGGATAAGATAGTCCGTTGGAAAATTGTTCAAACTATAAACTTCTTCGATACAAGGCAATAAAAATAACAAAATTCAAAGCCAGTTAAAAGGACACAAAACGACAAGTAAAACAAGCAAAAGGTTCATTAATTACCCAACAAAAGCTAGGCATTGTCTTAAATTATCAAAAAGTATGGTAGCTAATTTAAGTGATAGACAATGCCAACTATACATTGGTTTTACCTTGCCAAAAAGAAGGGGCTGCTGACTACAAAACAAAACATATACTTCTCTAATATTATCCACCGACCTCATTCACCCCAATTAGTAGAAACCCGAAATACTACAACAGAATACCCACCAACAGCTTTCCAAATATTTCCCCACCTGTTAAAGATGGAACTTATCACAGTATCACTCAAATTGATCACTAAAACCCCACAACCATTGGATGCTTCCATACCCTAAGTTAAAGGAGCCCCACCCTTGCCCTAACCCATCAGGGATCCTACAAGATTAAGATTGTCATCCGGGTTTCCCCTGCATGCCCGGGTAGCTCTGTACTCGAGGGTTTCCTCGTCACAATCCAATAAATGAAGTAACAAATTCCCCTGCATAAGTAGTTCCAACACGCATTCATGTCTAACTAAGAAGTATTGCAAACACAACCCTTGGTTGACCTGATGGTAAAAGGCCTGGATTACATGTTTTTCAAAACCTCTAGGTCCTACCAACTCCTTTGTGGCCAATCTCTACAAAGCTTTGTTTTAGCTTTAATTGGGGTCCGATAGGATTGGTACCCAATACTAGCCAAGGTGCACATAAGCTGGCACAGAGACATGAGTTATCAAAAACATAAAGCAAACACTAACAGGTCCTACCAACTCCTCTTCGCGACCAATCTCTACAAAGCTTTGCTCTAGCTTTAATTGGGGTCCGCTAGGATTGGTACCCAATACTAGCCAAGGGGAGCGTAAGCTGGCACAAGACATGAGTTATCCATGTGAAACTCCAATAACTGACATAGAAGTCTCAATCCAGCAAAACCCTTTTAGCAAATTAAAGAAACTCCACAATCTGACTAACAAAGCACACACATCGAGCAATCTACGTAGTATACTAACTATGAAAACCCTAACCTGGACTTTCCGGGGAGGAAGTAGACCCAATCATAGCGTCCGGCAAAGTGGCCATCGATTTGTTCCGTGAGCGTCGACTGGGAAATCGTCGGCGGCAAGTGGCGTACCACAACCTTCGTTCGATCAAACGGGCCCTTCATTTTACCCCCGAAAGCAAAAACCCTAGAAGTTCAACTAGACGCTATAAAGATGCGACGATTCAAAAACCTAAAAGTGCCTCAATGTCTCCTTGAAATCACATCTTCTCTGCGCGTGCTTTTGAACGTCAATCGGGACCGGTTCCGTGCCCTAACTTCGAATTGGTTTCGAAAGCTCCATGCGAGAGAATTTCCATGAGAGAGAAAAGTAGCACAAGACAGAGATAGAGGAGTCGAAGGGGGTTTTGTGTGGGTATTATGACGGGTTCGGACCTTGGGTGGTGGCTTTAGCTGTGAGTTGGGACTTCAGAATTCCTCTCTCTCTCTCTCTCTCTCCCCCACTCTCGGCTGGAGCTGAATTCGTGATTAACGCTCTGTTTGTTCGGTTGTTTTCCAATTTTTTTGGTGTTTAGTTGTATAAAAAATGTGAAAAATATTTTATATGTAAAGATTTTTATTAATTGGATGAAAATGACTTACTTTTAAATCTTTCATCAGTTATTTTCCAAAATGAACCCATTGTCTTCTATTACAATTCTCACTTCTCAGTTTTCTCGATCGTTAGTCTGTTAGTCCTAACCTACGTTCAATTCCAATTTTCTTAGATCTCTTCATCGTTTAAGCCTTCTCCTCACTCTATACTATTTGTCGATTTCTGAAAAAAAATTCAAATGTCAACCAAACACCGAAAAATAAAATTTTGAAATTTGTTTTCTGAAAAAAAAATTTACATCGAAACAAACGGAGCCTTAAGCTCTGTTTGGAACTCTAAGGAAAAGAAAAGAAAGGAAAATTTAAAAAAAAAAAATCTCTTTCATTGTTTGGTTTGAAAAGAAAGTGATAAGAAAATAAAATTTTCAAATTTAGTGAAAGTCTCAAAGCTGCATTTTGGACCGATAAATTGGAGTAAACCTAACAGGCCCGTTTGAAAGTCTAATTAGTTTTGAATTGTGACCATAATATAAACTTTGTATGAATCTAATAGAATTTTAGGGAGATATCTGCTAAATAGATTTTGCAACAGCGTAGTGTTTGGAAGAATAATGTTCAAAATAGATCATGAATTGAGTTTTTTACCATGTTGCGTTTGCTTATTTGTTATGATATTATTATAGTTTGATAAATAATATTTGGGTAAATTTCTCTTATATCCCTTCAACTTTCATGCAAATACTACTTCAATTCTTCTGTTTTCAATTTTGACAATATCAACCTTATAGTTTGGATAGAGTTTCAATGTGACCCCTCTGCTAACTTCCGTCCAATTTTTCGACAGAAAAAAGCCATGTGCCGTCCATGTGACAACTCTACAAGGATATTTTGGTCCATTCACTTTAACCCTCTTTCCCACAAAAAAAAACTATGATAGTGTCCAAACCTTTCAACTCTCTTAGTTCTCTCTCTCACTCATCTTTTGCATCTCAATTCCTAAAAACCCTCCCACCCCCACCCCCACCTTAGTTGGTTTAAACGCCAAAAAAAAAAAAAAAAAACTTGATCCACTATCATGAACTTCACCTCAACAAACTCATTTTTTACATTTCTCTCTTCAAAATGGAAATTCATCTTTTAATTTCTACTTAAACTGAAATCGTCCACTCTATGAAATTAAATTCCCTAATTTTTTTTCATCTTCCCTTTGCTGAATCCAAATAAGAGCATGTACAATTCTATAACTTTTTCTTCACTTTTCTACTTTGTAAAGACAGACAACCACTGCTTGGTGCAGTTGGTCAGTCATTGCCTCCCCTTTGTGGAAGGTCTTGGGTTCGAGCCCCACAGAGGGCAGGCCCATTTGGGGACCAAGGCTATGGATAGCTTATGGTCTCCCCGTGCTAACGCTAACACCCCCACTAACCCCCGCTGATGTATATCGCCGTAGCAAAAAAAAAAAAAAAAGACATGGTGAAGCTATGAAGAATTTTGGCGCAGCAAGGCTATGGGTGGATTGATTGAAAAAATAGGGTGAGTTTGTAAATTTCGCTTAAAAACCAATTTGGGTTTCGTATGTTTTGTAGAGAGAGAATATGGATGGATTCAATTTGCCTTCCTCATGTTTAGAGAGAGAATATGGATGGATTCAATCTGACACTAATTATTTTACCTTGTTCTTCTCCTTCTTCTTCTTCGTCAACTTGTTTCCAACTCCGTTGATGGCGAATCAATTGGTGTCAGAATATGTCGGAAAGCCGGTAAAAAGCTTCCACTTGATTAGATGGCTTTCTTAAAAATTGTGACTTCTATTCCTGCGAGAAATCCAAAGACCAAAGCCAATATAACTAATACTATATTAATCGACTCACAACTTATCCCGTCGCCCGGAAAGCTATCCGAATTGCGAAGCCATCACTTACAACCAATTCAAGGTCGCATTTCTAACCAAAATCTCACTCAGTACATCTGTCGGAACTCTGGAACTCTGTACTTCTCCTCCGTGGCCGCCTCCACATCGTCGGCGAAGTATAGCTCACCGTCCACGATCCACCACTGCCTCCTCGCCCTCCCTGCGTAATCAGCTATCCACATGCCTAAAATGCGAACTCACATTACTCTACTTTAAGGAAAATCAATTTGGAAGTTTTGCTAAGGTTGGGTTTTTTTGGTGGGGAGAAGAGGGTGAAAGGAAATGGACAAAAATATCCTCGCAGAGTGGTCACATGGATGACTCACGGCTTTTTCCGTCCAAAAATTTGTCAGAAGTCTTCAAAAGGGACCACATTGAAACTCAATCAAAACTGTAAGGTTAGCATTGTCCAAATTGAAAATAGAAAGACTGAAGTGAAATTTGAAGTCGAAAGGATATAAGAGAAATTTATCCATAAAATTTTTAAGTTTGAAAAAAATTATTAAATACTCATAACTAAAATATATTCACAAAAGTCTTAAAAAATTTTAGACATGTAAAAAAATCTTAATTATTGGTCACTTAAAAATATTAAACAACCATTATTTAGTACAAATTGAGAGATTTCGGGACCCTAACAACAACTAAAATGAGTCACAAATTAATTACAATAAAAAAAAATTCACAACATCAACTACATAGGAATAACCACCACCATTTTTCACACAATCATGCAAAAGTTATTGTAAAGATAATGCAATAGAGGGCAATTTAGGAACTATTGTAAAAAGCCAAGGGAAGATAGGTCTTTTCACTCTTCCCAAGAAATGATAATGTAAAATAATTATGAAAAATCTCCTCCAAAGGCTGATTTTCCAATTATACCTCTATAGGATAGTTTTGAGAAAGGATAATGCATTCTTAAAAATTGGCTTCCAAATAGAAAAAACGCAAAATGCATAATGAGAATCCACAATCAAACTTCTAAACAGCCCCTATGTGGTATTGGCCAAAAACTCTTTTCCATTGCACATTATTGTGAGATCCAGTAATATCAAGTAAGAATGTGCGGTTAAAAGGTGCCTAGACCACTGAATAGTTTTTAATTTTTTTTTTTATAAATGGGCCATTTAATTAAATATCCATAAGTATCGATAATTAACCACTAATTAGGAAAGAGACTAAGGTTGTGTTCGGTTAGAGGTTCTTAAAAAATAAGCACTTATTTTTAATTTTCAAGCTTAAAAATAATGGACTTACTGAAATAATTTTTTGTGCAATTGAATCTTGTTTAATAGATCTCAGTGAGATCTTTTAAATGATGCAAAAAAATTAAAAATTTATTTTTATAAATACATTATTTTTAAGTTTAAAAAATGCAAAAAAAAATACTTATTTTTTAAGAACCCTTAATCAATATATGTATATATTTTCGTAAATACATTATTTTTGGATTAGTTTGTTATAGGGTTGTTTGGTTGTATCGTTGTTTGAGGGGTTCCACCCTTTGTCTGCCTCCCTTGTTTTCTCTCTCTTTCTCTCTGATGATTCAAAATTTGAAAATGCCATCCATCACCCCCTTGTTCCACCATGCAATGGGCACCACTTGAGGGTTCAAAATATCATTCAACACAGAAAGGCAAATACAGTAGTTCAAGCAAATGGCAATTTGTGAAGACAAAAGTGTAAGCACATCCCACAGCTATACATGCCCCACCAAGAGACACAATCGGGTGCTCCATCGCCTAAATCATGTGCTTAAAAAAATATCACAACTTAATTTTTGCTTTTCTTTTCCATTGGAGTATATGTTTCGCATTTCGATAACCTTGTTAAATACCAGAGAGGATCCTAACTAAAATGTCATTTTGTAGGTTCTAATTTCGAAGCAAAAGGGTGCATATACTTAAGATGCCATCTTACAGACAAACAACTTATAAGAGTTTTTATTATTATTATTATTATTATTATAGCATAAAACCAGCACAATAGATACAGAACAATTACCTCTTAGTTGCATAAAAGTTCAACCTCAATTAGAACATACGAATGCACGATTTGCCACTCTAGAATGCCTTGGCTTTCTACTTCCACCATATCTCTATCTAATACATATTTGATCCTTAAACTTACATTGAATTTAATATTTGTTGGTCAATTATGTGAACTCGGGCTTAATGTTATATTTTCTGCTACTAGATGTCGTGCAGGATCCTCGGACAGGAAAAATTCTTGGGATAGGCCATAAGGTTGGACGTTTGTATGAGCTCATAAATCTTCAAATTCCCTCTCAGTCCATTGCACCTCCCACTCATTTAGTGAGTCAATTGAAATGTTCTGTTACGTCTAACTCTTCTAATTATTTTAGTATTTGGCATTCTCAATTGGGTCATGCATTTTTGGTCGAATAAGTACCCTAGTTTCAAGTGGACATTTAGGACATGTAAAAGATGAACATGTGGATTGTCTTTCTTGTCAACTTGCGTGCTAAACAACAAGCATTGTAGTTTCCTTTGAGTGACTCTTTGTCCTTTACTCCCTTTGATTTAGTTCACTCTGATATCTGAGGACCTTCACCGAATACTACCATTGGCGGTTCCAAATATTTTGTTATTTTCATAGATGATTATTCTCATTTACATGGTTATATCTGATGAAGAATAGATCTGAAGTACAACAAATTTATTATGATTTTTCCAAAATGGTTCAAACTCAATTTTCACGCCCAATCAAAGTTTTTCGTGCTGATAATGCAATAGAATATAAAGAGACAAAATTTTTAAAATATCTTCGCCAAAATGGAATCTTGCCACCTAGGTCATGTTCTGGCACTGTGGGCACGCGCCCCGGAAAATTTTGTTTGTAAAATTGGGTGTGGCCCTCTTTCAGAAAAGCGCGGCGAAACGCCTCGATTCAGAGTCGCCACTCAAGTTTTAGCAGTGAAATACCCAAGGAACCGAACTTGAAAATGCTTGCCACGTTCGTTTGATTTTGAAAAGGCATAGACCGGTCCGTCGTCACCTTCGATATCTGAGGTTCGGGAGCCAGGTTACGAGAGGGGAAGGGTTTTATGGCACCCCTCTCGCCCAATCCGGAGATCGGTCTCTACTCAGGCATTTTGTTTTGTAAAAACATTTGCATTTTTCTCTCATTTGATCATTTTCGGCCAGTTAGGGCGGGGGAACAGTTAATGGGGATTAAATCTGTAATAAGTTGCATTTATGTGACAAAATATTTGTGAATGACTTGATTGCAATGCTAAATATAGATTGAGAACAAGCACTGAGCAACCCGAATAAATTGAAGTACGCCGCCCTGAAGGGACGTGAGTAGGCTCTGTGCCAGCATACACTGGCCGAGCCACTGCATGCTGATTATACTTGCGCACGCCACCACCCAACTGGCGTACTCCACATGTTTGGTTTCTCAGCCTTTGTTCGCAATCCTCTGGGCTCTGGAAAGGGACCAGCGCACACCCAAGACAAACCACGCAGTTAATAGAGCAGAAATAAATATATTTACAAACAGATGAAACAGCTTCAAGCCATGAAAAACAGAAGAAATACCCCAAAAACAGTGTGGGGATATAAAAGAGGCCAAGATTAAACTAAGATGCAAGGGCCAGCCACTGGATCGTGGGACAACTGCCGCACACCAGTCATAGGATGCCGTACGCAGGTTTGACCCTAATCCAGTGTATGGCTTTGCATCATTTGGGCTCTGGAACACGACCAGAAGAATCCCAGAGGCCTTTTGAGTAGATAAAAGGTAAGCATAAACGACAACATCTAAGCAACTCCGAATATACAGAAAGTAGTAAACTGATTATTAGCATGCAAGGGTGATTGACAGAAAAATAAGGTGACAGAAATGATGATCCATGATCCCCACGCCAGTAGTGCTTGTACTGCCATGACTGGCGTACGGCATAGGTGTAATGGCGTGCGCCATGTATCATCTCATACGATTGTTGTATTTTACCAGTTTAAGGCCAGGACTAGTGTTGCTTACTAGCCTGGACCTTGTTGGTCCCCCTCAAGAGCTGAAAATAGAAAGGAACGTAAAGGTGGTATACCTTTTTGTGTTGAGGTTTGGAGGTGGTATTGAGCTTTAAAGGTTGAAGATGGAGGTTGTATGGTGACTGGATATCAGTGGGTGTATGGAAGTGGGTTGCCTTCCTTTTTCTTTCAATGGAAGAAGAGAGATAGAGGACAAGAAGAGAGGAGAAGAAGCCCTTTTGCTTCTTAATGTGTCTAACCCCTTGCAAATGAATGCAAGGGGGGTATTTATAGAGGAGAGAGAGACTGAGATCAGTTTGATCTAGGGCCTTGTTTGGCTGGTTGTAACAAGGATGGAGCCTCCCATGCATTAAATGCATGGGACTTGCCTTGATGGGGGGTGTAGGAGAGAGAGGGAATGCCTCTGCCGAGAGTAATCATCAGGGAGACTATAGCCGATGTCAGGGTGGCACAAAAGTCTCGTCCATGTGGCTGAATAAAGTTGATTTGACTGGATTTGACCGGCGTGCGCCACGTATGGACCGGCGTGCACCAGTAAAAGCTGGGTCAATGGTCGATGACCGACACGTGGCAGTTAACTAGCGTACGTCTCCAAGGTACTGGCGTAAGCTAGTTGGGTTTTGTTGGGGCTGTTCGGCTCTAGTTTGAAGGGTTTGAAACGAGTTTGAAAGGGGTTTGGGACGCTCAAAGCTCAAACACCATCGTCCTCAGACTGTTCTCGACTATAATCATCATTGGGGAAATAAAAGATCGACAAATACCGTTATCTGGACAGTCCAGAATGGGGTGTCTACAGAAGCCCCCCTTTGACAGCACTTGAAGCACCATTAACTGAAGACAAGTAACGTCAAAGGTTTGCCAGACACCCTCTTCGAGACTATCCAAAATACGAGAATTTTGAGGAACCTGTTTGATTTGAAATTGGACGAATGGATCGTCATTGATTTTAGATCGGACGAGTGGATCGTCGTTGATTTGAATTTGGACGAGTGGATCGTCGTTGATTTGAATTTGGACGGCTAGATCGTCGTTGATTTGAATTTGGACAGATAGATCATCGTTGATTTGAATTTGGACGGATAGATCGTCGTTGATTTGAAATTGGACGGATAGATCGCCGTTGATTTGGAATTTGGACGAGTGGATCGTCGTTGATTTGAAATTTGGATGAGTGGATCGTCGTTGATTTGAAATTGGACGGACCTCTGCTTGGGGATGGGTCCAAAACTTTCCAGAATAAGTCTAGCTTTCATTTGAGAATGAAATCTGGCACAAGGCATGAATTGGGCCTGGGGCCCAAAACTTACTGGCGTACGACACGAATATACTGGCGTGCACCACGTTTCACAAAGATCTAAGCCCAGACCCGGCCCAATCATTTCATACGTCGTATAACTTCTGCAGAGGCTCGAAAACCGCCATTCTTCGACTTTTGAACTCTTAAAACTTTCAGACTCTCTCAAAAATTGTCAATCTCTTCCACAATCCTCCATCTCTCTCCATTACCCTCTCAATCCATTCATCCATGTCTGAAACAGGTGGTGAAAATGGCAATGGCAGTGATAGAGGTGACGGTGATGAGGTTCGGCCGAGGGGTGAGCCCGAGTGCCCTTAAATCGACGATCAATCGCTGAGCGAAGCCCCATCGGCGATTAGTGCAGAGGTTCCCGATGGTTTGAGCGGTGTCGATGGCCATGCAGCGGAGGTGGTTGGTAGCGATGAGGGGCGTACGCCAGGAGAGGAGGGGCGTACGCCAGGCGTTGTTGGTACAGTGGGTCCACGGGTTCGTCGATTGGATCCAAGTAGTGGGGTAGAGGGTTTAGTGATCACGGGTTTAGGCTTGGCTGGGGCCGGCGGCCGCGGCAGTGGCAATGGTGACGGTGGTGGTCGACCGGGGACACCACCGAGGGATCCGGCGAGGGGCAAATGTCCCGTGGTTGAGGAGGGAGTATCCGGAGAGGTACCCATGGAGGGGGTTGAGTTTAGGCCTGCAATGGGGTCCTCGGCACACGTACCCATCACTCGGGGGGATTTTGCAGAGTTTGTGTCTGAGGAGGAACTCGGTCGTTTGCTCTAGGAGAACCCGGGGGTGGTGGCTGCAGTGCTGGCAGCGCAGGAGGACAAGCTCCGGCAGGTTAAGAGGGCTCAGGAGGAGGAGCGCTTGAGAGAGGAGGCCGAGAGGGCCAGGGCCGAGGAAGAGGCCTTTGTGAGCGAAACCGAGGCAGCCGAGGAGGCTCAGGGGGAGGTGTGGTCCTTTGAGCGGGTAGTGACGCTTGCAGAGTCCATACGGCTGGCGCCCCGTGCTAGGTTCGACGCGACCACGTACGTTTTGCCCGAGCCGCACTTGTTTATCCCGTCTGGGGTTGAGAGCCTTGCACCTTTGCGGGAGAGCTATGCCGCAGAGCTTATATTGAGAGACCCACAGAGACACCTGTCCGTGGACTGGGCGCAGGTATACTTCTGAACTTACTTTGACATGCATGCTTTGTCATTCGTAACCGTATGTAGCTTGAATTGTGTAGTATAGCTTGTAACGTACGTAGGCCAAAACTCTGAACGGTAGCTTGACTGAGAAGGTAGAATTTGAATAGTATGCCTCGACTTTGAAACTTGACTTGAATGATAGGACACTTGACGTGACTGAAACGACTTGCAGAATGCCCATGACTTTGATAAAACCGTTAGTGTCAAACTTGAATCAATCATAAGCTGCCTCGACTAATAAGATAGTCCTTTGAACTTGAACTCGACTATGTAGATTGCCATGACATGTTGATCGCCCGAATGGCGTGCCCCATAGTTTGAATCGACCATATTGATAAGCAGAACACTTGTGAAATCGACTGAGAGGTGTACCTCGAGAGAAATAGGGCCTTGTGGCTCGGAACTTGTCTGAGAAATACCTTTGAATTGATTCGACTGATAGCAGAACTGGATAGAGTAATACGAGTGCCCGGTAGCTTTGTTTGACCTTTATGATACCTGTTTCGACCGTAGAATTACCTTTGAAATTTTGAATTCGACCAACTATTTGAATTGTAATTAATGAGACTCTTTTTGCTGTCTGTCTTTGTATGCAGAGAGGAGCAGCCAGTACTCGGGGCCATGGAGGTCCAGCGAGCTCACCTGAGTTGTACCGAGGGTTGCCCGAGCGAGTCAGGGCCTTAGTTGATGCTGCAGGGTTCCGGCCGTTCATCCTTACGTTGACGGCAGTGAAGAGCGATCACGCTCTGCTTACAGCGCTGGCTGAGAGGTGGTGGGATTCCTCGAACACCTTCCACTAGCCAATTGGGGAGATGACGGTGACTCCGTCGGACTTTGCAGCTCTCACCAGTTTGAGGGTAGAAGGGGAGCTTATCCCGTTCGACTCGGAGATTTACAGGGATCCCAGGGCTCTGGAGTGGTTTTTAGGGCAGGCACTAGCAGGCGAGGCAGAGACCGTCCACTATGACCAGTTCAAACGGTATTTGCACGGGAGGGAGCCGGACTCGGAGTTGGAGGTGGAGCAGATGGCGAGGGCCTACTTGTTGTACTTGTTCGGGGCTACATTGTACCCGAACAAGCGATCCACAGTGCACCTGTCCTATTTGCCGGCCCTCTATGACTTGAGCACAGCCTCACGGTTTGACTGGAGAGGAGCAGCTCTGGGCACCTGCTACGGTTTCATGGGGGAGTTCTCACGCGGGAAGAAGGCGACAGCCGGCTACTGTAGAGTGTGGGAGGTAAGAAACGATACTTGCAATTCATTTCCTGTTTTTCCCTTTTCTTGCACTTGTCTTTGATTTGCATATGAACTGTATTCTGATGCTTTGATTGTTTGACCATTTACAGCTGTGGGCTTACGAGGTGCTGAAAATGTACCCACCGAAAAATAAGTGCCTGAACCTGAGGATGCTCCCACGAGCCAAGATCTGGGATCCTATGTACAGCGGCAAAAAGAAGTCGAGAGGGAGCCTCCTAGCTTTCAGGTCGTACCTTGACGAGCTGTCTGGTACTCAGGTAAGCAACATGTCAAATTGGTCATTCTGCCCTTAGAATTGCTTTAATGCTGTCGCTGATGCCTTTAAATCTGTGCCATTGTCTTGAAGGTAGAGTGGAACCCATGGAGCAATGTTGAGCCTGAGCCTGAGTACCTAGCACGGAGCAAGGTGGCGACAGCGAGCCGGGTGTTGTTGGAGTCGGCTTTTGGGTGGCGGTGGTACCTGGGTGACCGGGTGACACGGCAGTCACTGGGCTTCCTCGAGTTCCAGGTTCCCGGGCCACTTCCTCCTCACACTTCTCACACAGACAAGTACACTTTGGCTGAGTTGAGGCGCTTCACTGTTCCGGCTGGCCTTGCAACTTTTCTGAGGCCCGAGTGCGACTATGCTGTCTATAGGAGGCAGCGCTTGGCGAGGCCGCTTGGAGTGTTGGAGCATGTCGCCGTGCAGGGCGAGGCACTTGAAGCTGGCGAGGAGAGGCGGAGCCGGAAGAGCAGGGCAGCTCGGCCGAGAGAGAGGAGCAACTATGCCACAGCGACCGGGTTGCCTCGGCTTTCTTGGACTCTAGCAGTGCGGGACACGCAAGGAGAGGAGGCTGTAGTTCGGTTCGAGCCTGCCAGGACAGACCCCGCGGAGATCACAGGGCCGGTATGATATTCTTCACCTCTTGTAGTTTCCGTACTTTACTTTCAGCATGTATACTTGGCTTGTATTCTGATTTTGCCCAAATTTGTATCACAGGCTCCGATGGAATGGGTGCGCGAGGCGGCTCGCCTAATGAAGGCCATGGAGAAGGAGTTTCACATGATAACCGGTGGCACCTCTTTGCAGTTGCACTATCCACCGCCAGCTCCAACTCTTGCCGTGCAGCCTCAGGTATAACTTTCCATTCTGCTTTTGGATAGGGTTGCTTTCGAAATTTCCTGCACTTAGCATTTCAATATATACAATATGCACAATGTATGTTAAAATGACTTGAATGACCATGCAGGGACATGCTAGGGCGGCTCCTAGGAGGAAGAGTGTGCGGCCTCCTCCAACAAAGAAGGTAGCACTGAGCTCCTCTCAGCCAGCAGCGAGGGTAGAACGAGGAGTGCAGATCACTCCGGCTAGCAAGGAGCTCCAGTTCCGCCGAGAGCTGAGGAAGAGGCCTACGGAGAAGAGGCTTGCCGAGGGACCCTCACAGAAGAAGAGGAGAGAGGAGGAAGAAGAAGAGGAGCAGACGTCCCTCAACAGCGGCTCTGACTCGACGAGCGACCCCAGGTTCCAGATGGATCGCGAGGAGGACGACGATGACGAGGACCTTTTTGATGACTGAGGGCTATCACTGAGCCTTAGTCTATTTTGCTGCTACTTTGATACTTTTGATACGGATACTTTGATACTTTGGATAGGGCCTGCGTGCCTTTTGACCTTTTAGGCAAGTGTGCCTTGATACTCTCAGTTCTGCCTGGGCCGTTGTGCCGCCTGATGCTTGATACATTTCTACCGTTACGCTTTGACACAGTAGTATATGACTTATGCATTTTCTGTTTATCAATTTCTCTTTGCTTTGATGAGACTTGATAAAGGAAAAGAATAAACCCTCCGCTAATATCTAACATGCATTGATGAATGCTCTTAATCGACCAAGGGCACTTGTATGCACGCGATTGACTTAGCTCGAAGAAAAGATGGGCAAAAAAGCCCTAGGATACAACGCGTATCCCAGACACGCAGGGGATACGGGAGATTTGGGCGTTAGCAAGCCAAAATCTGACATTCTCCTAAACGAAAGAAACTGACCCTTTTGAAAGATAATATAGGTGCACGATGACTTGCACGAACCATCAAAACCGGTAGAATCACCCCGGTGCGAGGAAAATACCAAGGAAAAGCTAAAAAATGCCACAAAAATGGACATAAGACGCACAAGATGACTCGATATGGTCCCGGACTGAAACCGACACCCCCATACAGTCACATAAGGCCTATGTAACATGTATGGTATGACAAAACTTGGCAAGAGCCCCTGAAACAAGATTTGACCTCTCGTATCCTTGATTTTGGCTTGAAACGGGCCGCCGAGGGTCCGAAATCTTCATCGAGCGTGGCTTTTGGAATCCGATGCCTTGCCATAGTCCCAAATGATATTTATGACTTGTAGGAACCAACAAACGGCCAAGGCCAACCTCGGAATTGAAAACGACCATACGGAGGCAGTAGCTACTGCAAACTGGTTTCTGGTGAACCTTATTGGCGTACGCCAGAAATTGAGGCCACAAAAATGGACATAAGACGCACAAGATGACTCGATATGGTCCCAGACTGAAACCGACACCCCCATACAGTCACATAAGGCCTATGTAACATGTATGGTATGACAAAAAAATGCCACAAAAATGGACATAAGACGCACAAGATGACTCGATATGGTCCCGGACCGAAACCGACACCCCCATACAGTCACATAAGGCCTATGTAACATGTATGGTATGACAAAACTTGGCAAGAGCCCCTGAAACAAGATTTGACCTCCCGTATCCTTGATTTTGGCTTGAAACGGGCCGTCGAGGGTCCGAAATCTTCATCGAGCGTGGCTTTTGGAATCCGATGCCTTGCCATAGTCCCAAATGATATTTATGACTTATAGGAACCAACAAACGGCCAAGGCCAACCCCGGAATTGAAAACGACCATACGGAGGCAGTAGCTACTGCAAACTGGTTTCTAGTGAACCTTATTGGTGTACGCCAGAAATTGAGGCCCGTACGCCAGTAAGTGTGGGACACGTACACGCCAGTTATAAACTGGCATACGCCAGGTTTCTGAATGCCAGATACACTTGACTAACCAACTGTCCTTTTTCAGGGGCTACTTTGTTTTTACCCCCACATGGTTTGCACACGGTTTCTGAGTCCCCAGGAAGCAGTGTCCTTTGCAGGTGTGAGTTTTGGAAGCTAGCATGATGCTTGAATGGTTTATTGGTAATGGAATGGAAAAGCCAAGGCCTATAAAGCAGAGGCATAAGCATTGTGGCCTTCACGGCTGCATTGCTTCCTCTTTTCCTCAATATATTTCAGCATTTGTTCATGGACAACCCCCTCCCAACTGTACTTAGGCCCTGGTTGGCGCAATTTCTAAGCGTCGACTGGCTCAATTTCCAATATCACGGCCTTGCTTCGTTCCGTTTTCCTCGACATGTGCCGCTCCGCCCAGCACTCCTACGGGCTGCACTCAGATTCTGGGACCCTGACGTCCATGTCTTTCACTTTGGCGATGACGAAATGTGCCCGACCATTGAGGAATTCCAGGCATACCTCTGGACCTACTCGTCCCCTACACCTATTGTTCCGCCTTATCAAGCAAGCATGTCCAAACTGCTGGCCAGCTCGCTCAACATCTCCCGGGGTTTGGCGAACGCTATCCCGGAGGGCGGCCAAACGAACATCATGCGGCTGATTGAGATGTATAGTCCAGACGGTGATTTGGATAGCGACGAAGACCAAGCGCGATGCCGCTTTGCCTTGGTAATCTGCCTGCTGGCCGCCTATCTGCTCATGCCGGCCCACGGACAGGTCAACCCTTCACTTGTGAGCGTCGCTGCCCAGATGGGGGTACGAAGGAACGTGGCCCCTTTGGTCCTGGCGGCGACACTCTTGGGTTTGGATCTGGTATACACGGGCCAGTCGGCCGTTTTCAGCGGGAGCCCACTTTTGCTTCAGGTAATCTCACTCAGCTCACCTTTTTTCGGCTTTTTCACACGTTCTCGTTTTACCTCGACGCTCAGCTTAGGCTGCTTCCTAGCTCCTTACTTGTCTTTTCGCTCAGGTTTTATCTGACTTTTTACTTGTCTTTTTGCTTATGCAGTTGTGGCTGTCTGACAAGCTGAGTCTACTGCACCCACCGGTGGCGGGCTGGAATCTCTTTCCAAAGAGGATTCGTCAAAGGGATTAAAGAGGATTCATCAAAGGGAGATGCGGTATCCCGACATGGATATAGAAGGCTGGTACAAGTTCATGCAGCAAATGCAGCCTGACGAGATCGCCTGGAGGTGCCCATAGCTGGACCTCCCGGACATGGCTGTTCACTCCGATGGGTTCGATAGGATGGTGATTGCAAGACTGTCGAGCTTCACTTTCTACATTTCCGGCCGTGTCCTTCGACAGCTAGGCGCCTCTCAGGAGAATCACTGTGTCATCATCGGGGACTTCCATGTCCCAAATTTCAACGCTCAAACACTCAACGGTTACCAAAGGCACTGGGGCCTTAGAGCCCTCCAGATTGAGATGTCAGAATTTACCACAGGGCTAAGGAATCGCTACAAACAGTGGCTGGGAGCGGATGTAAATGCAAGGGAAAACATTAACTGATTCCAGGCCACTTTGCTATCCTTAGAATAAACTGTGAGCCGTTAGGCTTCTCAAGCATTTTGTTCTGTTTTTCATGCTTTAACTGTTTTAAGGCTTTTATGCTCAGCTTATGTATTAGAAGTAGTAATTTGCAATAAAGTTGAAAGATGATGGGTTTCCCCTTTTCTGATTCTCCTCGATGCGGCTTTGACTTGTGCTCGACCTCCTCAAACTACGACATGAACCCAAAAATGTCAAACCTGGATCGAAACTCTGATAGAATGTGACCGAATCTCAATGTGAGATTGCCTACGTATCCCCTTTTCAAGGAATCAGGTCAGAACGTAGTTCAGGCTAGGTTCACTCGTGTATTTTACCTCTCCTTTTACGCTCTAACTTTTGCCTAGCGCTGCCTTTTCAGGTTTTCGGCCTAGCAAGCTTTTGACTTTTGCCTATTTATTTTTGCCTAGTACCGCCTCCTTAGGTTTTCGGTCTAGCAGGCTGTTATAACTTTTGCTTGGAATCGCCCACCCTTGTGGTTTTCAACCCAACAAGCATCTCTCAGGGATAGTAACGCTTGAGTTGATCCAGGTTGACCAAGGTGTTGAATTCATTGCCGTCGAGGTCGATGAGCTTAGCAGCACCCCCGGACAGAATGGTCTTGATGATGTAAGGCCCGGATTGCTTCAGCCTGAATTTCCCGCGAGGATCAAACACTAGGGCCCTGATTTCCTTTGTGACCATGTCTCCTTCGACCAAACCCCTGGATTTCACCTTTTTGTTGAATGCGCGAGCAATTCGACGTTGATACCCCTGAACATGATACAAAGCCCGGAGCCTTCTTTCATCAAACAACATTAGCTCGACAAAATCTCCTGCTTAACCATTCAGATTCCTCGAGACCACTTTCGACCATGACTCTTAGCGACGGGACCTCAAGCTCGATGGGAAGCACTGCCTCCATCCCATAGACCAAAGAGAAAGGAGTTGCACCCGTTGAAGTGCGAATTGATGTTCGATACCCCCAAAGGGCAAGAGGCAGCTGCTCATGCCAATCCCTTGCAAACTCAGCAGTTTTCTTGATAATCATCTCGACATTCTTGTTTGCAGCCTTGACCGCTCCATTTGTTTGTGAACGGTAGGTCGTCGAGTGATGGATCTCGATACCGAATTTCTCAAAGAGCTCCAGAACCCTGCCCTTGAAATGACTTCCATTATCCGACACAAATGCTTGAGGAACTCCATACCGATAGATGATGTTCTTTCGAATGAACTGAGCAACCTGAACCGTTGTCAGCGTCTTGTAGGATTCAGCCTCGACCCATTTGGTGAAGTAGTCTATTGCCACCAGTATGAACTTATGACCATTTGAAGCAGACGGCCTGATCATCCCAATAACATCGATGCCCCAAACAGAGAATGGCCACGGTGAAGCCATGCCATACAACTTAGACGGAGGCACATGTTGCAAGTTCGCATGGATTTGACATTTGTAACAGCGCCGTACGTAATCAATGCATTGCGATTCCATTGTAGACCAGTAATAACCCTGCCTGAGGATCTTCCTAGCGAGCATGACGCCACTCATATGAGGCCCGTAAACTCCCCTCGTGAATCTCTTCCATTATCCTTGTTGCTTCGACGCCGCTGACACAGAGCTTGTGCATCCCGCAGTGAGACCTTCGATACAACTTCCCTCCACAGATGATGTATTGAGAAGATAACATCTGTAAAGCAATCCGATCCCTTTTCGTGGCCTCGGCAGGAAATTCCCCGCGTTCCACAAAGTTCCAAATGTCATGGTACCATGGTAGGCCATCATCGACATCATCAATGGCGTTGACGTACTCGTAAGCAGGTAAGTCCCTCTGTTCAATCACAATCGACCGCAGCTTAACACCTATTGGAAGTTCGATCATTGAAGCCAAAGTCGCCAAAGCATCGACGATTTGATTCTTCAAGCGTGGGACATGGGTGAAAGTCACTTTTATTGAAGCGAGGAATCAGTTCTTCCAAATCTTGGTGATAAGGCTTCAGCTTTTCCTCACGAACCTTCCAATCTCCGTTGGCCTGAGAAACCACCAAGTTTGAATCCCCAATTACTTTGAGTTTCTCGACCCCTAAAGCAATAGCAGCTTCCATCCCAATGATGCAAGCCTCGTATTCAGCTTTATTGTTGGTAACATCGAAATTCAGCTTGAAAGCAAGCAGAATGTGAGCGCCAGCGGACGTGATTAGCAACACTCCGATCCCAAATCCCCTCTGGTTAGCGGCCCCATCAAAATAGAGCATCCAAACTTCCTCGACCACTGTTAGAACCTCCTCGTCGGGGAAAGTGAAATCCACGTCTTCCGGGCCATCGATCGGGTGATCAGCCAAAAACTCAGCCACGGCGCGCCCCTTTACAGACTTCCTTGTGACGTGTTGGAGTTCGAACTCAGCCAGCAGAAGCAACCAACGTGCTAGCTTATGGGTGAGCGTAGGCTTCTCAAATAAATACTTGATAGGATCCATCTGAGAAATCAGTCTCACCGAATAGGCTAACATGTAGTGTCTGAGCTTCCTGGTAGCCCAAACCAGCGCCCAACACGTCTTTTCCAGAGGGGTATAACGCTCCTCGGATCCCACCATCTTCTTACTCAGATAGTAAATAGCCTTCTCGACCCCATTGCTTCCTTCCTGCGCTAGTAGACATCCCATAGCTGTTGGAGAGATGGACAGATAAAGAATCAATGGTCGACTCGGCGTCGGCGGCATTAGTACCGGTGGGTTCTGTAAATATCCCTGAATAGACTTGAAAGCGGCCTGGCATTTCTCTGTCCATTTGAACGGGACCCCCTTTTTGAGCAAACGGAATAACGGCTCGCAGGTTAGAGTTAGCTTGGAGATGAACCTGCTGATGAACTAGACCTTCCCTAGAAAACTTCGCACACCTTTCTCAGACTTGGGCGGCTCCATTTCGAGGATTGCTTTGATTTTGGAAGGATCCACTTCAATTCCCCTTGTGGTGATCAGAAATCCCAATATTTTGCCTGACGTGACCCCAAATGTGCGCTTTTGTGGGTTCAGGTGCACGTTGTACTTGCGAAGCCTTTCGAGAAACTGCCAGAGTGAAGGAAGATAGTCCTTTTCCTCCTTTGCCTTTACAATCATGTCATCGACGTAGATCTCAACGGTCTTACGGATAAAATCATGAAACAAGGTCATCTGAGCCCGTTGGAAAGTACACCCGGCATTCTTTAATCCAAACGGCATCTTCACATAGCAGTAAGTGCCCCATTCCGTGACAAACGTCGTTTTCTCTTGGTCCTCGAGTGCCACAGAGATCTGGTTGTATCCGGAGAATCCGTCGACAAAAGAGAGCAAGGCATGCCCCGCCGTGTTGTCCACAAGCACGTCAATGTGTGGCAAGGGAAAACTGTCTTTGGGGCTTGCCATGTTTAAGTCCCTAAAGTCGACGCAGACTCGGATCTTTCCATCCTTCTTGGGGACAGGCACGATGTTGGCCACCCATTTGGGGTATTCTGCAACCCTTATGAAACCCGCATCAATCTGCTTTGTAACCTCTTCCTTGATCTTCTGAACCCAATCCAGCCTCATCCTGCGGAGTTTCTGTTTGACGGGGACAGCCCCAGGCTCCAACGGGATTCAATGCTGCACTATTTCAGGATCAATGCCGGGCATGTCCTTGTGGGACCATGCGAAAACCTCAGGGAATTCTTTGAGAAGCTAGATTGTTCTAGCGTGATTTTCCAGGGACAGATTTGCACTAATTTGCATCATGCGGGGGTCATCCTCGTCTTTCAAATTTATAAAGATTACTTCTTCTTTTAGAGGCTGAGCACGCCTTTCGTCTTCCTTTTCGATGAGGGATTGCAACTCAGCAGGGATGTCCCCGTCGAAGTCTGTTCCTTCATCGTCAGGGTCGACACAGTTTATATAGAAGCTAGCAAAGTAGTCGGAAGTAGGATCATGCATTTCATAAAACCCAACAGGGTTGCCAAGTACAAACGACTCGAACTCAAAGTAGAAGCTACGACGTGGAGGGCCAAGAGGCACAAACTCTGACTCTGAGCTAGACTTAGACTTGACAAACTCTGTGTCAGACTCAGATACTTCGTCAATGCATGTTAGACGTGGAGTGAAAATGCAGTTATTGATACTTCCCTGTGCCTTCACGATGAGGGAGGTAGGATCCTCGGGAGTATTCGATGAGTCGGGCCTAAGCATCAGCACTTTAGCTTCCTCGCCCTTGCCAACCAAACCTACTTGGGAGAAGAGCATCTCTAGACCCCCTTGATCAAAAGCCTTCAGCCAGTCAAACTTCTCCTTGGTCCAACCCAGCTATTTCTCGAATTCCCTTTCAGCAAGCTTTTCTTCGGTCGTTTCCTCTTCACCGTCGGCCCAGGTGTCCGCAACAAAGATTTCGAATCCTGGCAGCCGAATGGAAGTCTCTGGATCCCAAAATGACTCTATCTGTCCCGAATAAGCGGAGCCTCCTCCTTTTCAAACAAAGTAGCTGTCGGGGTTACCAAAAAGGGTCCGAGGTTTTCCTGTGTCTTTTCTCTTTTTGGCGTCTTTGGCCGGCGGAGTGTAACCTAAGCCAAAGTGGCCTTCGGTGGAAGGAAAGAAAGGGAATTCAGCGATCCCTTGTTGGTTGATCCCGAGTCCTAGGCCAGGCATGAATGACATTTTCCTCATCATTTCGAGGACGGTTGAGCTTATGGTGAAATCGTCATCCATGGCAATGGCGAGGACTGAGCCAGATGTGTCGAAAGAGAAACCTCCAAAGTCTGAGTCTTCTTCCCCGTGCGTGATCCCCAAGATAGGTGTTCCATCATTCGAGAGCGGGCGGATTCTAGAATCCCCGCAGATTGTCAAAGTCTCGGTAGGGAGTCCCAGCATGACCTTCTGATGCCGAGTTGAAGGTACTGCCATGATGTCGGCCCTATGAAGCCATGGTTTGTCCAGCAGCAAGTTGAAGGTAGCAGGGACGTCGACAACATGAAATTCTACATCCATCTCAAAGCCCTCAGCATCTAGTTTCAAAATCAGAGTTCCCTCCACTGCACGGCGAGTGTTGTCGTATGCCTTGACAGCCAAATTGGAAGGTGTTAAGTCACTCTTTGTGAGCCCCAAACGGTAGGCAACTCTCATCGGACTAACATTGATGGCAGAGCCATTGTTGATTAGCACGGTTGGCACCCAATGTCCCCGGCACTTGACGGTGATGTGCAACGGGCGGTTATGAGCGGTTCCCTCGACGGGCAGATCCCTCTCGGTGAACGTGACGGAGTGCTTAGAGAGGAGTGGCAGCACAAGAGCAATCATGGCTTCGGGGGTGATGTCAATCGGTACTGTGAGTCGGGCCAAAGCGGAGGACAGCTTTTCACGGTGCTCCTTTGACGACGATATCAAACCCCAGATAGATACGGCGGTCGGGATCCGTTCGAGCTGTTTCAGGATGACGTCTTCTTCGGGGACTCCACTTGGACAGAGCGGGTCATTCCTTTGAGCAGCGGGAGCGGTGGTTTTCTGAGCGGGCGGATTGGACGAGCTTCCAGCCTGGAGATTAGATGGCTGAAATACTCGGCCGCTCCTAGTGACATTGGCAACATCCCACCAAGAAGACGAGTCAATAGAATCCCACAGATTGGCTGGTACTTCTTCCAGCTTGTGCTTTCCTTTGTCAGTTGATGCCACCGTTGCAGACGAGTCCGGCCCCAGAGCTGTGTCCCATTCCAAATCTTCCATAACTAACCCTTCCCAGAAAGTAGGATCCTGTGCAGCATCTTCCTCAAAGGGCGCCCCTGGATTGGTGACAAACGGAACGTCCCAGAATACTCCATTGACAAGAGTAGTGTTGAAGGTCCACACCTCGTTCCCCATGTTCAGGTCGACAATATTGTCCACGTCCCAAATATCGGCAGGCGGCGGAGTCTTAACGGTTTTTTCTGCGTCCCAAAGATCGGCGGGAGGTGCATCCAAGACCATGATTGAGCAGTCATCTCCGGGGGCCAAAACGATAGGGCGGGGCTGCTCCACAGGGATGATGTCGAGAGTAGGGTCAACCTCATGGGCGCAGCGGCCGACCATCCCGGCAATCGTATTCACCAACGGTAGCATGGCGCCGAGCGGGCGACGGATATTGGGTACAATCTCCCCTTCTTGAAAGTGGTCCCAGTACTCCTCACTGATGTCGTCTTGGTCCAAATCAGCCTCGAGACCTTGACCTATTTGCCATCCATCGGGTTGTGGATCCCACACATATTCCTCGGCTTATTCCTCAACTTGGTTCAGTTCGGGCTGGTAAAAGAGTGCAAACAAAGAGAGTTCGTCCAGAGGGTCAGCCTGTGCCGCATTCCACTCTCCTTCCCACTGGTCTAGCCATATCTGATTGACTTGAGGATGTGCAGGAAACCCCATGTTGTACTGTTCGACCCAATCATTGCAAAGCTCTTCCCATTCCTTGGCTTTATCCTCCATGGCCCAACCGGCTGCCATCATGTTAATACTTGGCTCAGAGGGAAAAGCTACGATTGGTTTAGGGTTGATGGTTGAGGTAGTATGGTCGGTGGGGTTGAATATGGTGGAGCTGAGGTTTATCTGGTTCACTTAAGGGTTGGGGTCATGTTTGGGCAAAGAATTGGAAATGACGTTAGGCTTGGTAGGCGGAGTTGGAAGGGTACCATTGTCCACCAAATCTTGTATCGCATGACGGAGGCGATAGCAATAGTCAGTGTAATGGCCGGGCATTTGGTGATACGCACAAAAAGCGTTGGGGTTATGGCTAGAGGGTGGATTTTGAGGAAGTGGAGTTGGGGCTAAAGGCCTAAGGTGTCCAGTTTTGACTAACTTCTCCAACACCGAGGAAAGTGGTGCCTCGAAATTGGCAAAGTTACGGGGTTGGTTGCGGTTCCGGGGTCTTTGAGGGGTTTGAACTTGGTTGATGTCGGCGATGTGGTTGGAGCTTTGGGCAGAGGGGTTGTTAGCAGAGTTTGCGTTGGCATAGCTGTTGCCACCGAACAAAGTAGTGCTGTTTCCGATGTATGCACGGGGCTTCGATTTTGAGGCTGAGGTGGATGAGGAATTGTCACTTCTGGGCAAAACACCAGTTTGGAGGGCTTCTTCGATGGCCAGCCCGGAGTCATAGAAAGTTTCGAAGTTCGCACCCTGAACCAACACGAGGTTTTTGGCAAAGTCCGGCTGCAGATTACGGGAGATGATGCGGATCTGATCCTTCTCGCTCGGGCGATCGGGCATGAGAGCGGCCTTGGTTTTCCATCTCTGGATAAAGTCTGCAAAGGACTCCTTTGTGTTCATCTTGGTGGACTCCAACTCCCGGGTGGTCATTTTGAGCTGGGCGTTATAGCTATACTGAGCATTGAAGGCCGTGCCGATATCCTCCCATGTCCGTCTCTTGGAGATGTCGAGTGATAAGAACCATTGGAAGGCGGGACCGACAAGGGTTTGTGGAAACAGCTGAGCCATGGCATCCTCCCCAACACCATGTAGTTTCATCGCACCATGATAGGCCAATAGGTGAGTTTTCGGATCTCCGGTTCCATCAAACTTTGCAAAGTCAGGCATTTTGAACCAATCGGGCAACCTGGCGTTCGGGAACGACAAAGGCGATCCATGTCTAGCACTCCTGCCTCTTTTCTTTCGGATTTAGCAACTGCCTCTTCCAACTTGGCCATCTTGGCGACCAAAGCTGCCATTTCTGGGCTCGGAGTAGGATTCTCGACCAGAGGGTCGTCTTCGGCAGCGACCTCCCGTTCTCGCCTTTCGCCACCTTCCCCTCCCGCTACAAGGGGAAGTCGTTCTTCGATTAGGGCTCGGAGATTGGCCATGGAGGCGTCGGCCTAGTCGACCCTTTGCTGCATAATGGCTAGGTTGTGTTGTAGATCAGCCAATACGGTAGCGAGATTCGGAGGTGGGACATCTACCATGGTTAGAACTTCTATTTTAACAGGCTTTGGAGATGCTGGCGGAGACGGAGAAGACGGAGGGGACTCGTGCAGAGTAGTCGGCGACGAATCCTCTCGTGACACAGTGCAGGCCAAAGCCTCCGTTGTGGATAACTGAGAGACAAACCCCAAATCAAACCCTCAAACGGACTCGACGGACGGCCCCAAGTAGGTTTGGCTCTTGATTTCGAAACCCTGCTTTGACATCGGCATGACTAGACAGCAAAGTACAAGAGCTCAATGTCAGCCTGCAATCATTTTATTTGAAAGAACCGAAAAGAATGGAAAAAATGACCATGCCAACGTCATCGGTGTCCTCCTAGACTCTAAAGCTAGAGGGAGTCTGCCTTACGACACTTGGACATTTTCCATAGAATCCTTGGATTTTTTTTTCGACAGTGTATCCTTGATTGAGTCGAATGTTACTAAAGGATGCCAAAACAGCCTAGGCCGTTGGCCCTCACCCTTCTCGAAGTTTCAAAGTTTGATTTCGGAACAACTCGATGTAGATGGCGTGATGCTATAACCGAAGTGGCGTAAGCAGCACTGTGCCGGAGCCTAAGCAGTGTAAGTGATTAGCACTTTTAACCTGGGTGCTGTAAGCATCACGACATTCTCTCCGTCGTTCCTAGTTGTTCAGTTTGAAACCTCGATCGGGCGTTTGGACAAAGACCTAGAAAATTGTTGATTTCCCGAAGCCCCATTGATTAAGAACTTGAAAATTTTTGGTAACGCGCAGCATCGAGATGCACGACTCGTCATCGGTCCAAGGCAATGCCGAACGGGCGCAAGACAGACTTGACGAAAGACATCCTAAAAGCTGCCCTAGCATGCTCCTACGCAAAATGGTCATGAATGTATGTACAGACATGTGATAAGAAAAGCGGTAACACATAGACAGGATATGGGGGTTAGACGCAAATAATCCTACCCTGCGGGTTCCTGTCTTAGGTTGAAAGGTTCTATTGCTTTGTAAGCGCTGTAGAGGCCGGTTTTGGCTAAAGGGGTTCCTCTGACTAGAGCCGCGATATACCTCCCACTACAATGCGTAGAGCAAAGCAATGGTCGAACGGTAGTACGACTCATCATCATCCAAGGTTGTTGGGCGTTCGAGGACCCCGGGCTCCAATAAATTGTGTCGGTTACCTAAAACACCTTAACGGGGCTGACCAACCATCGATCGCGAACGGAGAATGCCGAAGAATGATTCGACGAGAGAGAAATGCAACGCTTTTGAAACAAATGCCCTTTGAAGCTTGGCTCACTTTTGTTAACTAATACTTGGAGAAAACCACACAAGCGAACAACAGAAAAAGCCCCAGTTCAGATTGGTCGGATGCTGAGATCCTGTTATGTTACCATTCCGTTCTTCAACAGCGCGAAGCGTATTGTTTTGACAGACTTTTGAAAATTTTGTTCAATTGTGTGCTAATTGCCAAATACCAATCAACGCAATGAGTCCCCAGCAGAGTCGCCACTGTGGGCACGCGACCCGAAAAATTTTGTTTGTAAAATTGGGTGTGGCCCTCTTTCGGAAAAGCGTGGCGAAATGCCTCGATTTAGAGTCGCCACTCGGGTTTTAGCGGTGAAATACCCAAGGAACCGAACTCGAAAACGCTTGCCACGTTCGTTTGATTTTGAAAAGGCATAGACCGGTCTGTCGTCACCTTCGATATCTGAGGTTCGGGAGCCAGGTTACGAGAGGGGAAGGGTTTTATGGCACCCCTCTCGCCCAATCTGGAGATCGGTCTCTACTCAGGCATTTTGTTTTGTAAAAACATTTGCATTTTTCTCTTAGTTGATCATTTTCGGCGAATTAGGGTGGGGAAACAGTTAATGGGGATTAAATCTGTAACAAGTTGCATTTATGTGACGAAATGTTTATGAATGACTTGATTGCAATGCTAAATATAGATTGAGAACAAGCACTGAGCAACCCGAATAAATTGAAGTACGCCGCCCTGAAGGGACGTGAGCAGGCTCTGTGCCAGCATACACTGGCCGAGCCACTGCATGCTGATTAGACCTGCGCACGCCACCACCCAACTGGCGTACTCCACATGTTTGGTTTCTCAGCCTTTGTTCACGATCCTTTGGGCTCTGGAAAGGGACCAGCGCACACCCAAGACAAACCACGCAGTTAATAGAGCAGAAATAAATATATTTACAGACAGATGAAACAGCTTCAAGCCATGAAAAACAGAAGAAATACCCCAAAAACAGTGTGGGGATATAAAAGAGGCCAAGATTAAACTAAGATGCAAGGGCCAGCCACTGGATCGTGGGACAACTGCCGCACGCCATATATAGGATGCCGTATGCAGGTTTGACCCTAATCCAGTGTATGGCTTTGCATCATCTGGGCTCTGGAACACGACCAGAAGGATCTCAGAGGCCTTTTGAGCAGATAAAAGGTAAGCATAAATGACAACATCTAAGCAACTCCAAATATACAGAAAGTAGTAAACTGATTATTAGCATGCAAGGGTGATTGACAGAAAAATAAGGTGACAGAAATGATGATCCATGATCCCCACGCCAGTAGTGCTCGTACTGCCATGACTGGCGTACGACATAGGTGTATTGGCATGCGCCATGTATCATCTCATACGATTGTTGTATTTTACCAGTTTAAGGCCAGGACTAGTATTGCTTACTAGCCTGGACCTTGCTGGTCCCCCTCAGAAGCTAAAAACAGAAAGGAACGTAAAGGTGGTATACCTTTTTGTGTTGAGGTTTGGAGGTAGTATTGAGCTTTAAAGGTTGAAGATGGAGGTTGTATGGTGACTGGACATCAATGGGTGTATGGAAGTGGGTTGCCTTCCTTTCTCTTTCAATGGAAGAAGAGAGATAGAGGACAAGAAGAGAGGAGAAGAAGACCTTTTGCTTCTTAATGTGTCTAACCCCTTGCAAATGAATGCAAGGGGGGTATTTATAGAGGAGAGAGAGACTGAGATCAGTTTGATCTAGGGCCTTGTTTGGCTGGTTGTAACAAGGATGGAGCCTCCCATGCATTAAATGCATGGGACTTGCCTTGATGGGGGGTGTAGGAGAGAAAGGGAACGCCTCTGCCGAGAGTAATCATCAAGGAGACTGTAGCCGATGTCAGGGTGGCACAAAAGTCTCGTCCATGTGGCTGAAAAAGTTGATTTGACTGGATTTGACTGGCGTGCACCACATATGGACCGGCGTGCGCCAGTAAAAGCTGGGTCAACGGTCGATGACCGACACGTGGCAATTAACTGGCGTACGTCTCCAAGGTACTGGCGTAAGCCAGTTGGGTTTTGCTGGGGCTGTTTGGCTCTAGTTTAAAGGATTTGAAACAGGTTTGAAACGGGTTCGGGACGCTCAAAACTCAAACACCATCGTCCTCAGACTGTTCTCGACTATAATCATCATTGGGGAAATAAAAGATCGACAAATACCGTTATCTGGACAGTCCAGAATGGGGTGTCTACAGGCACATCTCAACAAAATGGTCGTGCTTAGCGACTTTAGGGGGAGGCTGATTGGTGTCGGAAAATGTCGGAAAGCCGGTAAAAAGCTTCCACTTGTGTAGCAGGCCAAGCTTAATTATGATTTCACCTTGGACCACATTTACTCCTCTTGACGTCGTCAGCCTCTGCAAAGGCCGTTAACCCATTTCATCTATGCTCGGCCTAAGCCGAGACATGTTAGTCGTCGGCTGATTTACCTTGTGTTCGACAAACAGAAAAAATCTACGCCAAGCTCGGCTACCATTTAGGGGCGGCCACGCGTACTGACGCCTAACGCGGGTTCCCTTCGTGCTCGGCTTCCCTTCGAGCTAGGCGAACCGACACACATCTCTGGGCTCGGCCACCTGCGCGGCCACGTGTCCACCCACGTGCGAAGACGGTTACGCTATGGGATAATCAGGGCCGCACATGGATCATGCCAGCTCACCCCAAAAGCGGTTACCAAATCTGTTCGATGGCGTCACGATGACGTCGCCTGACCCATGCGAGGCACGTGCCTGTGCTTGGAGAGCAAGTCAAGGAGACTCTATAAATACTGAGGGATAACGCCTCTGCAGAGGTGCGTACTCTTACACGCGAATACCCACTCAAAACCCTAATCTCTTTCCTCTCTTTCTACACATACTTATCCTCTCGCCGGAGGGCCTTGCTGGGCAACCCCCGGCCAGGTCTTAGTCGTGCGCTCACTGTGCAGGCTGCGTGGAGAAGGCTAGGAGACCATTGAACCAGCGAAGGAAGGATTCGAACCAGAGATCACGAGGCAAACAATTGGTGAACCCGACGTGAAACCTTCTCAGCTTCTGATCCAAACGGCTCAAACCCTCTTCCAAACCACCTTCCTCTTGAAAAAATAGTCTAAAAAAAAACTCAACAGCGATGGGCGGAGATCCACCAAACGTTTCCGTTTCGGGGGCCAAAGACACCAGTGGAAACGCTATCCTCCCACCGTTTTCCGAAAGACACATGTCCATCTCACTCCCCCCCGATTCCGGGCTTTCTCCGGCGGAGAACGACATAACAACGGCCTACATCCGCCTTCTGCAACGACGAGACAACGAAAGGGACAATGAACTTGCGGCGCTAAGGGCGGAGGTGGCCCAGATGAAGCAACATTTGCAGGACTCAACCCCAGCCGCCTCCAGATCTACCAGAGGCGGACGACGGAAGCGAAGAAACTCTCCTCCTCCTCCGCCGCGAGAACACCCCAACGAGGTGGGCCACCACGTCTCCGTCAAAGACCACCTTGGGTTTACGCCAGAAAAGGGAGACGCCAGGGAACTTATCCTCTACAAAAGACCTACAACATCTGGTACACACCACTCGAGGTCCCACCACAAGCGGACCCGCACAAGGGACACCGAATCATTCACGAGCACGTACTCGACTGGTCGCGCAGAGTTCTCTCGCACAACGGCCTCGCGCCGAAGTCGAGATTCCGTCGAAACCAGGTGCCACGTCTCTGAACGCCTCGGGGGGACACCACCAGAAAACTTGGATAATGAAAACGACGTTCGGCGGAATGGCAAAGGCATACGGATCGAAGGGGCAGAACATGGGAATAAAACCTATTGCGACAAAGAGAAGTCCGTCGACCACCCCCGCAGGGAAATGACGGACCTGCGGGACAAGCTTCGCAGCCGAGTACGCGAGAAAACCTCAGAAAGAGAGAAGCACCCAAAAAGGTCGCGCACAGACAAGCTAGGCAAACCACCGTGTCCAGGATTTGAGCGGCAACTAAAGGACCTTGGTATCTCACCCTTCACCTCCCACATCATCAACACCATTGCCGAACCCAATTTCCACCTACCAAAATTCATGAAGTTTGACCCAAGCACCTGCGAAGCTTATACTCACCTCATTCACTTTCGCCAAACCATCGAGCTGTGCACTACCAAGGATGAAATCAAATGCAAAGCGTTCCCATCCAGCCTTGGCTCTCTTGGACTCCAGTGGTTCAACAAATTGCCCGCTGGATCGATACGGAACCTGGCTGACCTTGAATGCGCCTTCAACACTCGTTTTATTACTAGTAACAGAACAGCGAAGGAGCCTGAGTCCTTGACCCAGATGAGGAAGCTCCCAAATGAAACGCTCAGACACTACGCAGAGCGCTACTGGCAACTTTTCAATGAAATTCCCGGAATCGACGAGTATTGGGCCGCGCGTACCTTTAAAAATGGGTTGGAGTCTGGCAGCAAAATACTCGACGAATTGGCTATTCGACCTCCGCATGGCATGGGAGAATTGATGCTTGTTGTAGAACGATTTTGTGCACTTGAAGAGTTCTACGCGGACCGAGCTGCTCAAGGAATCCCCAATTCAACAAACTGCCTACCAACGACAGTTCCTCAGGTGTAGACACCAATCGTAACTCAACAATCCCAGCCAAAGAAACACGTCAACAATATCAAAGAAGGGAAGAAACGCCAGCCAAAGGAGCACGACTACGTGGCCGAAACCACCCACTTCAAAGAACCCATCTAGTCCTTCTTGAAAGAAATCATGAGACAACCATGGTTCGAGTGGCCGTAAGGCAAACTCGGCACGGACAACGGCCAAGCGGATCAGAACCCAAGGAAGAAGTGCTCGTACCACAATGAGCTCGGCCACTACACAACAGCATGTGCTCCTTACAAGGCACTGTCGGAACGTCTGGTGGCCCAAGGCCATCTCGACTAATACATTGATCGAGCAAAAACACCCGCCCGCCCACTTGTTGGAAATCCCAACCCCAACGAACCGCGGCCGACGATACATGTCATCCACGGCCCGGTGACAAAGGAATCCGAAGCACATCTCAGAGCCGACCTCGACCGCGCCTCCACTTCTAAACAGGTGCTTGCGGTAAGACCCGGGTCAAAACACCCGCGTCCGGACGAAACGCCCAAGTGGACCATAACTTTCACGGAACGCGACCTCGAGTTCGTACAAACTCCACATTCTGATGCTCTTGTCATTACCGTGCAAATCGGAGTCCATGATGTCAAGCGAATCCTCATCGACCAGGGAAGCTCGGCAAAAGTGATGTACTACGATTTATTCAAAAAACTTGACCTCCCAGAGTCAGCCCTACAACCCGCCGAAGTCCCTCTCATCGGATTCAACGGAGCACCGGTTTGGCCACTCGGACGGATCTTCCTTCCGGTCGTCGCAGGTTCAAAAACGTTGACCGTCGAGTTCATCGTCATCAGCGTGCCAAGCCCGTAAAATGCAATTCTTGGCCGAACCTGGCTTCACAACATGCAAGCAATCGCTTCAACCTACCACCAGGTTGTTCGCTTCATCGGCTCCAATGGACGACAAGAAGATCTGAGAGGTGACCAAGTAGCCTCCAAAAAGTGCTACGTCTCGGCCGTCCACAACTCCGCCAAAGCCAAAGAAGTACATTGGGTTGAAGTCCCCGACATGGCCGTAATCAACGACGTCGGCCAGAAAGCTGAAGACAAAGCAGAAGAGGACCTCGTCCAAATGCCAATCAACGAGGATGGCTCACGATTCTTCCTAATCAGCTCTTCCATCAGCGAGACTGACCGCGAAGAAATGTTCCAATATCTCAAGGAAAATATAGAAGTCTTTGCTTGGACCCCCAACGAAATGCCAGGGGTCGATCCCAATTTCATCAGTCACTCTCTTAACATCAAGAAAGACGCCAAACCTGTCATCTGAAAGGCGCGGCGTTCCGCAGCCGAACACGCCGACGCCGTCATCAAAGAGGTCAAACGTCTACTAGAAGCCAATGCAATTCAAGAAGTGCAATACCCAACATGGCTGTCCAACACTGTTGTCGTTAAAAAGAAAAACGGCAAATGGCGAGTCTACGTGGATTATACCAATCTCAACGACGCCTGTCCCAAGGATTGGTTCCCACTCTCGAAGATTGACCAACTCGTGGATGCAACAGCAGGTCATGCTCGGCTAAGCTTTCTGGATGCCTACCGTGGCTACCACCAAATTGCCATGGACCCTGACGACATGGAGAAAACTGCTTTCATCACACCTTATGGCATCTTCTGCTACCGCGTCATGCCCTTTGGACTCAAGAATTCAGGAGCAACGTTCAACAGAGCTATATTCAAGATGTTGCAAGAACAAATTGGCCACACCGTTGAGCCCTACATTGATGACCTGGTCATCAAGAGCAAGCAAGAATCTAACCACTTGTGAGACTTGGCGGAAGTCTTCGAAATCCTCAAGCTCCACAAGCTTCGACTAAATCCTGAAAAGTGCGCGTTCGGAGTAAGCGTCGAGAAATTCCTCGGGCACCTTGTCACTCGAAGAGGAATTGAGGCTGACCCTAACCAAATCAAGGCCGTTAAAGATTTGCGCCCACCAAGGACAATCAAGGAAGTACAAAAGCTCACTGGGATGGCAGCAGCGTTAAACCGATTCATCAGCAAATCCTCAGACAAGTGCCACGCATTCTTCCATGCCTTGAAAGGAAAAAGTCGACGCAGCTTTGAATGGACCCCAGATTGCGAATCTGCTCTGACCGAACTCAAAGACTACCTAAAATCAGCCCCGCTGTTGGTGAAACCTAAAGAATTCGAAACTCTATATCTCTATCTCGCCGTGTCTGCCCACGTAACAAGTTCCGCGCTTGTACGGCGGGAAGGCGCCGATGACAAACCCATCTATTTCACAAGCAAGACGCTTCTTCCAGCTCAAACTCGCTACCTGCCACTTGAAAAATTAGCCCTTGCTCTCGTCTCAGGGGCCAGGAAACTCCTGCCCTACTTCCAATCACACCCCATCGTCGTCTTAACAGAACACCCCCTCAAAGCTCTCTTTCGGAAGGCAGACCTCTCCAACCGGGTATCAAAGTGGGCTGTCGAACTTGCAAACTTCGACATCAGCTTTGAGCCACGAACAGCAATTAAGGGCCAGGTGCTGGCCGACTTCATAGCAGAACTCACTCCAGAAGACACAGTGGCACTTAATACTCCAACACCACCGGAAGTTGTCAAATGTAGCTCCTCAAGCAAACATTGGCACCTTTTTCAAGGCAAAACTTGGCGGCTTAATGTCGACGTGGCTTCCAACAGCAACGGAGCCGGAGCCGGGGTAGTCTTGGTCTCACCTTGTGGAACACTTCATGAAAGCTCCCTCACCATCGACTTTCCAGCCACCAACAATGAAGCAGAATATGAGGCTCTCCTCGCTAGCTTACGTTCAGCCATTGCGATGAAGGTCGCCAACCTTGTCGTCTACTGCGACTCTCAACTCATCGTTAACCAAGTACTCGGCGACTATGAAGCCCGGGACCCTCGAATGCTGAAATATCAAGCCACAACAGCGAAGCTCATCTCCCAGTTCCGCAATTTCAGCATCGAACAGATCAACCGCGAGCACAACACACATGCGGACGCACTTGCAGGCCTCACCTCGGCGTCCACAGCCTCAGAATTCAGAACCATCAACTTCGGCAGCATCGACCGCCCGTCTTTTGAGCCCACTCCAGAGGTACTCAATGTCGAACTCGGTCCCAGCTAGATAGATGAGATCGTTGCGTTCCTAAAGCACGACATGCTACCCACAAACAAGAAGGAAGCTTATCGTGTGAGAAACAAGGCCGCTTACTACTTGTAAAGACCTGTATTTATTTTAATAATTTTAATGCGAAATTATATTTTGAAATGTGAAATATGATGTGAATATGAGATTTGGGGTCAATGTGGTAAGGTTGTTAGTGGAGGGGTGTGAGTGTGATTGGTGTTCGTGCTAGTATAAATAGGCGGGGGTGGTGTGTAGAGAAGTAAAAATCTTTTTTTTTCTCTCTACTCTCCCGGCCGACTCTCTCTCCCACACCTCTCACTCTCCTCCAAACTTCTCTCTTTGATTTCATCTTCATGGAAGGAGATTTTGAAAAAAATCCAAGTATTAAAGTTGTTCTACGCGACAAGATCTTCCTATTGATCCAAGAAGAATCATGATCGGAGCACTTTGAGGTTTCCTCCATGTTCGGGCTTGCTTCTAACCTTCGAGGTAGGGATCCCCTACCTTCTTTACATGTTTAAGTGTTGGTTAGATGTACAAGAATCAAGTTTGATCATCTATTTGAGTCTTGAATAAACCCATTGTATGCTGAAAATTTCGTGGGTTCTGGTAACCTGCCTTTTGGGGGCCCTTCTGCTAGAAATCAATTTTTGGTGTCTTCATAACAGTTAAAGTACGTTTCAATACGAAGATTTCGGTACCAAGATCATGAAACACCGATAATCACACAATTAGTTATGAATTTTTGAATACCGGCTGTTTCCTGGATACGCGAATCTGTGCGTGGCTGTCTTCTTTTAATTTTCTGGGCATGATGAACAATTTGGTGGCTTTGGGTCTTTTACAGGAGCTGCATATTTAAGTTAGGAAGGGATTGGCGTTGGAATCAATTGATTCGGTTAAGTATACAATTTTTGATGAATTTCTAAAGTAGGGTTGGTCGACTAGGGCGAAAATGGTTGCGAAACTGTTTTTCCTTTGATTGTTGGGTTAATCTCCTCTCGTTTTTGAACCTGGGATTTTTACTGAGCGTAGGGCTTGTAGTTGTGTAACTTTTGGCGTTGGTTGCAATATTTTTGGGTTTAAGATGAAAGAGTTATGATTTTTCAATCAATTTTACTTATTCCCGCGTAGAATCTGACAGCACCGACGGACTTTGGTATAATGGCCATAACTCCTAGCTCGGGACTCGAAATGACTCACCGTTTGTTTTGTTAGAAACTAGACACATAGAGCTTTCCAACGATACATGCCGTTCATCATGGGTATGTCCGAGCGATAACAGATTTGCATCCAAATTTGATCCAAATTTTGCCTTTGCACCAGTTTCATGGTTATGTTGAGCCATAATCATAAGGCCGTAGTAAGGCTACCCGAACTCCGTTTCTTTTGATGTATGACCTTCGGATCGAAGAAGAAGAAGCCTACTTTTCAATGGTTTAAATGTCGTTCTTAAATTTATGTTATTTGATCGAATATAGTCAGAACTTCAAGTGTGAATGATTAATTTCACTTATTGGATATGTGGGGATATGATGAGTTGATCTAGATGATTAATTATTGGGATATGAGAACTAGTGAGCATAAGGGTTAAAATACTTGTAAACGATTGGAATAGAAAATGGATTAGATGGATGATACGATCGATGATAAATTAAGTTGTAGAATGTTTGACGCGATGTGTAAATTATTCGATGTCTTTCCATGAGATTGAGTATTTGGGCTTGCGGGATACTTGCAGTGAGTTAAACAGGTTTTGGTGAATCACTTGACATGAGTGCATGGTTGTTAAGCATTGATGTGTACTACAAAGATAAGGATCTTTATAAGTATTTGCAAATTAGACTCTTAATGGAGATGTCACAAAGGGGGTCCATTAGGTGGTAATATGAGATGTGAAATAAATGGTTGATTTACAATGTGAAGGATGTGGGTTTTGTGCTTTCTTTATTGAAATGATGAAGACAAGATTATTTACGTGTAACTGAATCTAAGTATTGGTGTGAGAGGTATGTTTTGCTATGTGTGGGGATTAGAGAAACGGTGGATAAAGAGATTGCTTGTTAGTGAGAATATGTGACACTAATTGAACGATAATGAAAGCCACGGATCCACCGTAAGGTGTGATGCCCGGAATTAAATGTTTAAAAGTTACATGTGTTAGTAAAATAGTTTATGCGTATCTGGAACTTTAGTGAAAATTTGGAGTTATAGTGAATACTTGGAATTTGGATACTTGATAGGACTTACGTGAATGATATTTGGGTATGAATTATACCATTAGTGAGATAGATTGAGATGATTATGCTCGGATTATGTTGGTCAAGATTTAAATGGTGCAGCAAGGAAAGAAAATAAGCTGGGCTTGGCGAGCTCCTCAGTGAAAGACCGAAAATTGTTGGGGTGGTACACCGTACCCGATTACCCCGTTGCAAGGGTGGTGCTTGTACCCGGTTGCCCCAATTCATGGGGTGGTACTTGTACCCGACTACCCTTGGTTTGTGAGGGTGGTACTTGTACCCGATTACCCCGGTTTATGGGGTGGTACTTGTACCTGGTTACCCTCAGTTAGATATATGCACGGGGATCCTGAATGCCCGGAATTGAATGGAGTATTTGTGTAGCATTGGACAAGTGACGGTTGAGGCCAAGTTGTGATCTAATTAGGATAGTTCGAGTCGGTTTATGCTTTTAGTTTGACGTATGAGCGGTTAGGAATACCTATATGAAATTATGATTCCCTGATTGTAGTATGCTTGTTTGTGGTGGTCAACTTGTTTTGTGGGAATGCTTAATTGGTACCTTGTGGGGCTATGCATTGCGAGAGTTTCATAAAAGAAATCTTATTGTGAAGAGATTTTTATTAGATGTTAAACTTGAGATTTGAAGATGTATTTGGGGTTGACGGGTGAGTTTCCTTGCTGTTGAGGTGCGGTATTGTTTGACTTGTCATTGCTTACATTATGTTCTAACTCTACATGCCTAGCATGTATATTTTGGGGTGAGGTTGGCTAGTTGTTTGAGAAAAGAAAGTGAAAACATTTCGTTAAAGAACTAAGATTAATCTTTAGGTCATTGAAATGGAAATGAAAAGGCAAGGATTGATTTGGATAACGCCGTAGCGGTAAGCTGAGATTTTTAAGAATATTGGTGTGTGTGGGTGAGAGTGTTGGTATTTGAGAAATGGAGTTAAATATTTTCCAGTGTGAGTTTGACATTTTGAGCTTCACTTTTGACAAAACAAGTATGCTTTTGAAAAATGTTTTCCCTTATGATCTGTCTTCACTTCTGCATGTAATTTAGGTATGGATATCTCTACGAGCTAGTGTAGCTCACCCTATCCTTTCAGGTACTCGCCATGATACTTAGCTTGGATTGCATGGAGTGCACATTGAGACGTCTCTTGAGAGCTTCATTGGGATCATTAAGGAGTTGTTTTTCATCTAGTCTAATTCACGCTGTGTACTTTACCCGCAATTGAAGGTTGTATCTTTTGGTTAGAACATATGTAAAGCTATGTATAAACTCCTCTCTTTGATTATTGTGAAGCCCTTTTAATGGAATACGTTTGGGAGACTTTATGTTTTAAAAAAAAAAAATTTAGAGAGAAGAAGAAGAAGAGACTTTGATTCTTTGTTTGGATTGGCTTGACATTTAATGGTAAATATAGTTGAGAAAAAGACTTTTTGTTTGTAGAAAATATATTATTATTTTAGTTGAAAATCGAGGGCGTGACACTACTGGCTTTCTGAGAGCGGCCAACTATACAGGAAATCCATCTCCGGACCTTACCTCCTTGTCGTCCACCCCACCCAAGTGCCAAAAATTCTGACAGAACTTCACTCAGGCAGCTGCGGCTGCCATTCCGGCGGCCGCTCCCTTTGTCAACGTGCCATAAGCCAAGGTTACTTCTGGAAGAACATGAAGAAAGACTGTGAGGAAGTTGTCCGCAAGTGCCGACCCTGCCAGCTGTTTTCACCCATCCCAAAACAGCCTGCCCAGAACCTTTCCCCCATCACTAGTCCTTGGCCCTTTGCCCAATGGGGGCTCGATATCGTGGGAAAATTACCAACGGCTCTTGGAGGTTTCAAGTTTCTAATTACAGCAACGGACTTCTCCAAATGGGTTGAAGCTGAACCACTCGTGACAACAACTGAGGCAAATGTCCGAAGATTCGTATGGCGAAACATTGTTACCAGGTTCGGCGTCCCATACGCCATCGTCTCTGACAACGGGACTCAGTTTGTTGGCAAAGACCTCCCCAACCTCTGCGCTGAATTCGGGATACGTTTCTTCAACTCCACACCAGCCTACCCCCAAGGAAACGACCAAGCTGAGGCCACCAACAAGACCGTCTATGCCGGTATCAAGCGTCGGCTGAACTCCAAAAGAGGAAAATGGGCTGAAGAATTGCCACGCGTTCTATGGGCCTACCGCTCTACACCAAGGCGTTCAACGGGCCAGACACCATTTTCAATGGCGTTTGGCATGGAAGCCGTCATCCCATTAGAGTCCAAGTTTCCAACTCTCAGAACAGAAACATTTGATCCCAAAACAAACGATGATGCTATGGCACAAGAGCTAATTTTGGCTGAAGAGAAGCGTGACGACGCTCGCCTGCACCTCGCTGAATATCAGCAGCAGGTGGCCAAGAGATACAACCGCAGCGTGCGAATCAAAAAGTTCAAACCGGACGATCTGGTTTGGAGAAAAGTTGTGCAAGCCAGCAAGAAAACAAAATTCAAGCCCAACTGGGAGAGACCTTTTCCCATCGTCAAGATTGCTGGTGAAGGTGCCTACGTGTTGGAGGACATGAATGGGAAAGTTCTAACTAACCCATGGAATGCACAGAATCTCAAAAAAGCGTACATGTAGTGGAAATCCCCAACAGTGTGCCTCATGATCGGCCACTGACTATCCCATTTTAGTTTATTGGCTTCGGCCCAAGTCTTCACATTTCAACTTGTGCTTCATGTTCGGGAAGTCAAAGAAAAATTTTATCTCGCAGTTGTCGTTTGCAAATTTTAAATTCCTATTTCATTACTTTATATTCTACCTCGGCATAATTGGCCGACCACAAACGTTGACTTCGGTCACACCCACAAATGGCTCCCGGGCCTCTGCTTTGGCCACTATTACTGCCCAAAAGAAGCAAAACGGACATCAGGTCCACCGAGCCCAATGACACAGTATGGCTGGAATTTGGGCTCCGGTTAGGCTTGGCAAGACTCTGTGGTCGGCCACAGCCTGGTTCAACTCAAATTTTGGTGAGCAAACCACCCACAAACATAACACTTCACAAACTTGGCTAGGGGCTGGCATCTCGACCGAGCCCCAACAAAACAAGTAAGGACACTCAACTTTGGTAGCCAACCTAAATGACCGAGCACAAAACCATACTCGGCACAATCTCCACTCCATTCTCCTACTTTACTTTGGTCCAAGCTCGGCAACGACTTGTATTCAGCCATCTCTATATGAGTAAATGTCCATACTATTCAGCCGAACATAAACCAAAGTGGGGGCCACGGTTAACTATAATTTCATACAACTTAAAACAAGCAAGAATGTCATATTGAAGCAAGCATTGCAAAAGTTAGTCATCCAGTAAAAAAGAGAACTTTATAGATTCAAGTTCGGCAAAACATTCACGGCCAACAACCATTACATCTGGCACGGTAAAATCCGAACTCGGACCCGCCCAGTCCAAAAAGATCAAACAAAAACAACAAATCAGCAAATACAAAAACGTCAGCCTCGGACACAGCAACCTCAACGTTGGGCAGCCTCTTCAACTTCAGCTCCAACTCCAGCTCCAGCTCCAGCTGCGCCAACGTCAGCAGCATCTTCCGCAAGGCTTCCTCACCAATGTTCACAGGCCCTTGCTCGGCACCAGCTGCAGCTTTCTTAACACCATCTCTAACCTGCCCCAAACCGGTCGGATCTATCGCAACGATGTTGGCGTCGGTCAGGTCTTCAACATCATCCTCGCTCTCGGGAAATTCCTCCGGCGGGAGAGGTGCACACTTCTCTTCAGTATATGGGAGGACGAGCTCGGGAGTTACAGGAGCTGGAATCGACTTCATCAAATTCGTATCAGCCTCCAGTTGCATAACTCCACAAGCGGCCGTCACGCAGTCCTTGTATCCCGTTCGGTAGGCGATGGGGACCCTCATCCTGATGGCATCATTGACCATTGACCAAGCCTCCCGCATATATTCGGCACCGGCTCGATCAAAGCCAGCCTGATAAGCCGCCCCATCAACCTCCTTCATTTTTCTCTTTTCCATCCTAAGGACTTTGGCCACCTCCTGCTCAGCCTTCTTCATTCTTTCCTCCATCTCATCCCTTTCCTTTTCAAGCTCGGCAACCTGCGCCTTCACCATCTTCAAGCTGCCCTTATAGCTTCTCACCTTCTTTCGCTCGACCCGTAACTCATCGAGGAAGCGGGCGCGCTCGGCGAGGGAGAGCTCGGCATCTTTTGATGAGCGGAGCAAGGCTTGCCCAGCCTGATAAACAAAGACAGCGTCGGCGTGGAAATATTCAAAGAAATAACATCAAGGAACTAGGGTCGGATCGTACCTGGACGAGATAAGCACCGGCATGAATCAGGCTCGGCTGAAGGCCATCAGGGATCTTTGCCATGTCCTTTGGCAAGGCTAGACCTTGGAGAATAGCAGTAGCCAGCCCAGGTTCCACTTTGACGGAGTCCTCAACAGTGACGACCCTGCCTTCGGCCAACGCGTAAGACGGAGCGAACTCTTGAGCAACGAAACGGTCGGCCGAGCCTGAAGCTTGTTCGGCTACCTTTGAGCCAGCAGCGGCTGATGACACCATTTGATCGGCAGGGCGAGAACTTGGTGGTTTGGTCGGGAAAAAGTCATGGGTGACTTTTTGCCTCTTTTCAGCGGGCTCGGCAAGCCCAGGCTCGGGACGGACTGCCTTGCCGTCTCTTATATTTACACGAACAACGTTCCGTCAGCCCATTTCACTAGAATGATCAGACACAAGAGTTTTCAATGGAACGTTAATACCTGGGCGTTCGGCTTCCTGACCTTCCCCGAACCAAAACTCCGCCGGCTTTCTGAACGTCGGCAACTTCACTCTGGGCTGCTTGCCACCTTCTGACGGTCCGGTCCTCTTCCCTCGACTCTGACCCTCTTTGCTTGGACCACCCTCCTGTCCCCTCCTCCTTAGCTTTCCCTTATAAGACGGTTCGTAGCCAAGCAGCGTCAGCGCGTCTCTACAAGCCTGAGACAGAAGGATGTCAACGTGCGCCTCAATAGACAGAGATTGTAAAGTCTTGGTTATTGCTCGGTGATCTATAGGAAGAATCAAATATTAAGGAAATCAATTGCATCGACAAAAGTTGACATCGGCAAAAAGCAAAAGAGACGTGGCTACCTCGAAAGTCTTTTATCTTCGGCACCATGTACTTACGTACAGTTTGGTCACCGAACTCAAAATTACCACTGACTTCAACATAAAAATTTGCCCATTTGTCTGTGTCGGGCAAACCGTCCACTAATGGTTGCTTTTTGCTACGTGTCGACAAATACCGACGCTCGGTTTGGCCGTGCCTAGACATAATGTAAGTATGAAAAAGGTCGGCGACGGTGAACTCAAGGTTGTGAAGCTCCTTCAGCTTAATCACCGACATCACTATTCGGTAGCTGTTGATGGCAAAGAAGTGTGGGACGATGCTGAACCGAGCCAGGAGCTCCCTTAAGAAAGGGTGGAGAGGAAACCTCAACCCAGCCTCACATATCGCCATCAACGGGACAGTGATGTGCTCGGGGTGATCTCCTCTTGTGTCCTTTATTCTGTTGCTTGCTACTTGATTAATAACAACGTCGTCAGGAATACTGTATTCTCGGCAAAAGCTTTGGTATTCCCTAGCGTCTCCACTAAAGAAATGGGCATGGGGGCAAACTTGGCCCCTCTCGTAAAGATCGGCAATCCTTCTGCCCTCGGATTGAGACTCACTGTGCCCGGAACGAATGGAGGAGGGGGCGTCGGCACGAGAGACGAATCTGGATTCGGCCTCTGGCCCGGGGCGAGGCTCGGCTTCAGAGTGCGTTGACGTAGTGAATGATATTTCAGGTTCGGTATCGAACTCATCGGCACCGTACTAGAACACGTGTTCGACATTCGAATCATTGGTGTCTGTAGACATATTTGAAGCGATGGACGAGATTTGGTGTCGGCGCCTGTTTTGTTCCAACCACTCGCGGAATACATAGTCTCCAGAATCTCCACTCGAGCTTTCGGAGTCGGAAGAAATGACTACGATTGGGTGAGCCAGACCTATCAACAAAGAAAAAGATGAGAAACCTTATCGTCGGCGACGGATGAAGATCTCTCTACGCTCGGCTACCCTACTGGTCCACCCTATCTTTGTCCTATGGTGAATTCAAGCTCGGAAGAATCTAAAGCTCTTGTAATGGGGCTTGGCGTCGGCCAAACCCAGCCCACAACGAAGATTGGAGCTCGAAAGAACAGGTTGAAGGTGAAGATGAACAGTTCGTTCATCCCCAGACCGTGTACTGTTCACTAAGAACGAGAAAACCCTAAAAGCCCAGAAAAAAGGAGAAAAAGTTCAAAAAACTGCAAAAAAAGTGAAGAGAAACAGGAAACGGCCTCATACCTGAGATTTGTGGCAAGATTTGATGGCGAAGCAGCTGAGAATCGAGGCTGGAAGATGAACGAGCGTACAACGAGGCTGTAGCAATGGAGGTTTAGAGAGAGAAAGCGACGGTGGCTTCTCTTTCTAACCCTAGCCCTTTATATAGAAGTAGGGTTTGGGATTTGAGTTTCCCGCCCAAATCATTGCACCGCCGAACCTACACCAATGAGCACCTGACGCGTGGCCTAATAAGACGGCTTGACAGAGCCACACGCGTGCCAACCGTCCCCTTGTCAGCCGTACCCAACAAGAAACGGACACCTGGCGTACCTGCATTGGTCCACGTCCGTGACGGTTTGTTGAAAGAAGATTGGGCTCGGCAAAGTTCTTCCCGGCTACCGTGATTCATGATCGGCGATTATGAAGACTCGGCCAAAAGTTTGAACATCAATCCCAACCGCGCGCTCGGCAACGGTAGAGATTGAGGGGCTATTGTAACAGGCCGAGCTTAATTATGATTTCACCTTGGACCACATCTACTCCTCTTGACGTCGTCAGCCTCTGCAAAGGCCGTTAACCCATTTCATCTATGCTCGGCCTGAGCCGAGACATGTTAGTCGTCGGCTGATTTACCTTGTGTCCGACAAACAGAAAAAATCTACGCCAAGCTCGGCTACCATTTAGGGGCGGCCACGCGTACTGACGCCTAACACGGGTTCCCTTCGTGCTCGGCTTCCCTTCGAGCTAGGCGAACCGACACACATCTCTGGGCTCAGCCACCTGCGCGGCCACGTGTCCACCCACGTGCGAAGATGGTTACGCTATGGGATAATCAGGGCCGCACATGGATCATGCCAGCTCACCCCAAAAGCGGTTACCAGATCTGTTTGATGGCGTCACGATGACGTCGCCTGACCCATGCGAGGCACGTGCCTATGCTTGGAGAGCAAGTCAAGGAGACTCTATAAATACTGAGGGATAACGCCTCTGCAGAGGTGCGTACTCTTACACGCGAATACCCACTCAAAACCCTAGTCTCTTTCCTCTCTTTCTACACATACTTATCCTCTCGCCGGAGGGCCTTGCCGGGCAACCCCCGGCTAGGTCTTAGTCGTGCGCTCACTATGCAGGCTGCGTGGAGAAGGCTAGGAGACCACTGAACCAGCGGAGGAAGGATTCGAACCAGAGATCACGGGCCAAACAACTTGATTAGATGGCTTTCTTAAAAATTGTGACTTCTATTCCTACGAGAAATCCAAAGACCAAAGCCAATATGAGTAATACTATATTAATTTACTCATAGTTTATCCCGTCGCCCAGAAAGCTATCCGACTTGCGAAGTCTTCACTTACAACCAATTCAAGATCGTATTCCTAACCAAAAACTCACTCAGTACATCCGCCAGAACTCTGAAACTTTGTACTTCTCCTCCGTGGCCGCCTCCACATCGTCGACGAAGTATAGCTCTCCATACACTTTGTTGTGATAATGTCCACAATGATGTGTTCCACGATCGCACCAAACATATTGAGTTCGACTGTCACTTTATTCGACAACATATTGTTCGGGGTAGCATTCTCCTTCTTTCAATTTCTTCATCCAATCAGACTGCTGACATCTTCACAAAGTCTCATCCTCCTGGACGTTTTCATGACTTGGTGTTCAAACTCAAGTTGGTGTTTGCACTACTACCTTGAGTTTGAGGGGCGATGTTACAATATCAAAACATATTTGATGATCAAAGGCAATATGGTGGTAATGATAATAAAATATGGTGGTGATGATATATGGGGGCTAACAACAATAAAAACATGGAAATATAGTGAGTACCTTTCGGTAGATGGTTTGGGAATAAGGTCAAATTGTGAGTTTGGTTTTGGTTTAACAGGGAGACGTGGAGTTCTATGGTGGAATTGATTTGTGAGGGAGTAGTAGGGAATGGTAGGGAACTGACTAATTGAAGTGGTTCTGGAAAGCCGAATGATTTGATGGTGAAAAGGATGATGGTGGAAAAGCTAGGTTAAGAACCGTAACTTTGATACCATATGAAAATATTAAGCAAATCAAATATATTGTATTGAATTCAATAATAAGCTGTACAATGAGATCCCTACTTATACAAGGTGAGGAAGCCTAACTATGGAAAGAAAATCAACCTAATTACAATCAAATCATAATCAATTACAATAATAAGAGATCAAGAGAATCATATAATATCATAATCATATCATATCAGGATATGATCACGATATTATATGTTTTGATATTGTAACAGTTGCAAACCCAATTATGGGCAAATGTAAATAATACTGAAAACAAAGAAAATGATAGCTTTAATATTGAAAGACAAAGGAAAAAAACAAACTTCGGTGCTCTTGCAAATCAACACAATCAAATATGAGGTCTCATAGCCTTTCGTGATCCACATCCTTTCATTGGCATGACCAGTCTCCTTGTATGATTCTCATTTTGTCATGTACCTCTTGACGATTCTACCGCCAATCATGATCAAGCAAAGATAACAAACGACAAAATTCCATTTGAGAGTCCAAAAGAAGGAAAAAGGAGAACAAACAAATATGGGGAGAACCATTCTAGAACTCTACTAATAAATTTACATGCTTAGAAAAAATTACTAATAATCAAGTAACGATAATGTCACTAACCTTGTTAATTTTTCTTTTCAATAGTTGGACCGAGTATTCGAATTATTGAACCAAATCTGACTATGTCAATGGCTCTTTCACGTAATAATTGGATGGAAAATAGAAATGAACCATATCTAGACTCTTTCGTCATTATCGTAGACGTGTCTTCTAAAATCATGTTGAATGCATTTTATTTTTAGTGTGCAATACTACCAAAGAGAAATAGTAGAAACAACTACATTTTTCATGTGGTGTCAGTATTTGAAGTAGAGAATCATTTAAGAAGAGAGAGCTCACCAGTCACCCCCAATAGAGAATCCTTATGATTATTGAGCAATTCTTAATATCATTAAAAAAATTGTTTTAAATGACAAGAAGCAATACCTAAAACGCTGATAAAAAAAAATCCATAAAACCAAAGATCACACATAAGCCCCCTTACTTATATATGCTCTTTGTAAGTATAAATGTTAGATACTGAACTCTCTCTCTCTCTCTCTCTCTCTCTCTCTCTCTCTCTATATATATATATATATATATATAGCAACACAAAAACTGAATTTATCCAATTTCAATCTTAGCTATCCTTAATTCTAGAAAAATAATCATTCAATAATAATGAATGCCCGAAATCGTGACATAAACCAATAAGCACATACACTTAAAAGAAGTAACCATGTCTTTAGAAGGGTTATTTCCAATGGCAGTCCTTCAATTATCATGTTTTGTCAACATGATCCCTCACATTTAAAACTCATCAACCTCACCCCCTTATCTATTAAAACTCATCAACTACACCCCTTCCGTCCAATTCTGTTAAGGAATGTTTAACTTTATAGCCTAAGTTGGATGGGAAAATAAATTTTGAGCCTAAAATGCCCTTGCCTTGGGCGGGAAATATATCCTCCCAGAAAAATGAAAACCCACCAAACCCCTCCAAACCAGCCACCTCTATTTTTCTCTCTCTCAATCTCATCTTATTCTTTTTTCTAACCCCACCCAAACCCTGAATTTAAATTTAAAAAACCCAGATTTTCAAACAAAACCCAAAATTTAAAATGAGGAGATTTAGGGTTTCAAATGAGTTCAAGTTTAGGGTTTTGAACGTGATGGAACGGGGAGAATTAGGGATTCAAGCGAGTTCAAGTTGTACGATTTGGAAGTCCCAAACCCTATTTCTTTCACAGACCAAAGAAAAGGGTAACTTAGTCTTTTCATGTATTTCCGTCTAAGTTTTTAACAGAAATAAGGGGTGTAGTTGATGAGTTTTGATAGATGAGGAAGTGATATTGATAAGTTTTAAACGTGAAGGGATCGTGTTGACAGAGCGTAATAGTTGAAGGAGTATCCTTGGAAATAGCCCTTAAAAGAATGACCAAAACATGACCATACAGCAGAGTACTAGAGGGAAATGCACCTACTACAATTAGGTTAGTCAATGGATCAGATTGGATCTGAATCTAATACAATCTGAATCCAAACCTGCTTGAATCCAGTTCGAACTTCATAAATCCGATAGTAGTAATTCGAATCTGTAAAATCAAGCATGTAATTTCATCCTAGCCCTAGCAACTAATTTAGCTACATATAATTGAAATGAAACACAATAATTGAAAACAACTTTATTGAAATGCATAAATAAACTTACAAGCAATTGTCCTCCTTCTTGATTTCTTTGATCACAAAGTATCGAAGAGTTTGAAAGAAAGAACCAAATAAAAGAAAAAAACATGGAGTAGGATCTATATTTTTCAGTCTCTAGGTAATTCCCTTGCCTTTCACTGCCAAAGTTTTTCTCATTTTAAAGATGCACAATGATGCCTTTATGGAAGAGTCAATGTAGTTGATAGAAATAAATGAAAGGAGTAATGGAGCACAGGGCTGACTCATAAGTTTTGGAGGCCGGAAGCAAACTTTTTAAATGAGACCTCCCTATATTTTTCATACAAAAGTTGGTCTCCAAAGAGTTTCATAAAAAAAAAAAACCATTACAAAAGATTTACCATTGCAAAATATAAGCTTATAGTTATCTCAAAAAAATGCAATCATTACAATATCTCAAAATTCCTCATATGAAAATTAGTTTTCTCGCACTTTTTGCTACAAACGTACTAACTAAGTCTTTATAGTCAAGTTGTTTCACCAACTCCTTCTCGATGGATAATATAGCTAATTCATTTAATCTTTTTTGAGCCATGGTTGACCAAAGATAATTTTTAATCAACTTTAATCTTTCTTCTTTTCCTTTTTTTATTGGCCACTGGATAGCCCCTTTTTTATATCCATCATTTTTATCTAAGCAGGCTTAGATTGTGACCCCTAAATACCCATTAGGCCTATTTTGTGTGAAGTCTAAAATTATTTAGGTCATATATACATATCAATTGGGCCTTTGGCCTATTTTGTGTAAAGTCTAAAATTATTTAAGTCATATATACATACGTATATATAGGTGTAACGCCTCGAATTTAGGGAACGTTAAATAGATAATTTCATTGAAAATAAATGGAGTCTGGCTCAATATTACATCATAACCCTTAACAAAAGTACTTTTATTCAAATAAATGAAGTCTAGCTCAATATATACATATCAATTGCCGTTTGTCTATCCCCCTTAAATCGGAAATGAGTCCCTTCAGAAGTATGAGCCGTCACCGTCTTCTGGTGGCAGTCTATGATCGCTCGGTGAGCTGATAGCCAGTCCATCCCAAGGATTATGTCAAAATCCGCTATGTTGATCACTCTAAGGTCGCAGGTCAGACGTAGTTGGCTATTTCTATCTCGCACCCTCCACACACTAGATTAATAGCTATACTCCCCCCCAACGGCGATGTGACTTTTGTACTCGTACTTAGGAGTTCTGTTTCTAGTGCTAGGGCAGTTACGCAAGCAGAAGATATAAACGAATGTGATGCTCCAGAGTCAAACAAAGCTTTCACGTAGGTACTATATAATAATAGCGTACCTTGGATCATAGAGGGATCCTGCTCCTGCTCCTGCTCCTGCTCCTCAGTCTATAGTGCAAAGATGTGTCCTCCAGTACTCTATTGCGTTCCCATGGGATGTTTCCCCTTGTTCTGCCCATTCAGCTGCTGTGATGGGCCTACGGGGTTCTACTTTCCAAATTCGGTCTGTCCCGGCGTTGAGCTTTCTGGCTTCCAAAACCTGCAGTTCTCTCCCTCTGGGGTTGGGGGCATTCACGTTTGTAGTGGCCCATAGCCTGACAGTTGAAGCACTAAAGTGTTGCTATATTTCTGTTGCCTCTCTGCGGTTCGCCACGTCCTGGTGCAGCAGTCTTCCAAGGTTGGTTGTTTTGCGATGGGGTGAAGGGTTTGGTAGGGTAGGGTCCACGATTATTGTTGGAAGGTTGAGTTCGGATAGGTTCGCCAGTGTTGCCTGTCGCCTTCCTCCATCGGGGTTTGAAGTCATTCTCTTCACTCTTCAATCGAAGAGCACACTTCACAACACCGGTATAGGTGGGGTAAGCATGACCTACCATAGCCCTTCTAGCAGTGGTCAGCCCCCACTTAAACCTTCTCGTCTTCTTGTCCTCCGTTGCAATGACAGTTTGGGCATAACGGGATAGTTCCTCAAACTTGGCCGCGTATTGAGTGATGGTCATCGTTCCTTGTTTCAGGTTTAGGAACTCTTGTTCTTTGGCTAAACGAAGAGGCATGGGAAAGTACTAGTCGAGAAACAGAGTTTCAATCTCGGCAAATGTCATGGTGGCTATGGCATGGGTTGCCTCCATCAGATCCCACCAGTAGTGGGCTTCTCCCTTCAGCTGGTATGTGGCTAAGGCTACACGATCTCAATTTCAGGTAATTTCCAAGGTGTCCAGGATCACCTTGACTTCTTTCAGCCATGTTTCAGCCACGGTGGGGTTGGTATCTCCGTTAAAGGTCGGAGGTCGGCGTTTGCAAAATTCGTTCATCGCTCGGGTTCTGGTCATAGGTTCATCATCGCGGTTTTGGTTTCGGCGGTTGGCGTTTAAGGCTGTTACGAGCGCCTACATGATTTGAGCTAGGTCGGGGTGAGGGTTAGAGGAATCTCCGTTCTCGTATCCTAATCCACTACGCCGGTTCACCATCTACGAGTAAAACTTGGAAGGGGGAGTCTTAGTTTATTTAACAATTTCCTTTTGTAAAAGATATATCTTTCTAGAAGTTAAATGCAATAGATTATATAGTATGCAACAGTACTCTTAAGCGAAAACAAGGCAAACTTTTCATAGATAAGCAGGACATTACAATCACAAACATAGAGTTCTACTAAAAGGCAAGTAAACTTAAAACAAGATTCCCTAATACAAGTTGAGACGATCCTACACACTCATACTACACGATCTTATGGCTTACAAAGCCTTATTCTACTCCGTGGCCACAACACTCTAGGGTGGACTGATTCCGAAGACTTCTCTCAGCCACATCTTGTAGCTCTTCTCGGCAGCGGTCTCTTCTTTAAGAAGAGGTTCACGTTCTTGTGCGAGCATCTCATCCATCGTCAGGATGGGTGGTTCCTCCAGTGGTTCTAGGTAGTACTGGGAGAGGTTCATCATTGCAACCTCCAATTCTGGGTCAGACATGAGATAGTCAAATGGTTGCTCGTAGTTCTGCACAGGTAGTGCAGGGTCTTAGATAAGTGGAAAGGGCTCAGGATTTGCAACTGGTGGGGGGCATCTCCTAAGTGATTGGGACTTCATAGAGCTCCATGCCATCCTCGGATGGAAAGGTTGGTCCGGTGTACTCTGGTGCTAGCAATGACCGATAGTTGGCCAAAACTCGTGGGGCAAATGGTGGACATCCTCCTCGTGGTAGGTTTGACATCTATAACAATAAGAGAGTTATATATTAGACTTAATGGTGTCAGGAGTGTACAAAACATAAATAAATACAAGTACACATAAACAGTGATCATTTGCAAAATGAAAAAACAAGTCTTTCATTACTAAATAGAATGAGTACATCATAGATGGCTTACTAGCCTAAGCTTCCTACTGCATTTTGATTACAACAAAAGATCCAACCACAAGCTAGGCCTTCTTAACTAGTCTAGAGAATGTTTGGAAATTTGACCGTATACACGCCTATGTCAGTCTCGTAGGGTGGCGATGGTACTTCATTGTAGTCTCCGGGCATGTCTATGAAGCTTGGCATGACCCATCCTGGCTCTATTTCTCCAAACTCCATTTTCTCATCGCTCTCATGATACAATTGTTCCTCCTCGGGAAACTCCTCTTCTTTGGGTTCTTCCTCGGGATCCTCCTCGGGTTCCTCCTCAACTTCCTCAGCTAGGAACTCCACTTCTACGGGAGGAGCTAATTGGACTAAGACATGTGCCGCCTCAGCATCATTTTCCTCTTCATTTAAGAGAAGTAGGATGGTGCCATGTTCTTGGTAGTGGTCATGAGTATAAGGGAAAGCATAGGGGAAGTAAGAATCTCCCACTAGTTGGTTTGTCATTGACCTTAGAGTGCCTGCAAGATGGTGAGCTTCGGCTAGTAGGTTGACTTGATAAGGACTCATGTGATTCATCTACAAGGAAAAGTTTTAAACCTCAATTAGTAACGTTTTTAGGCAAGGTTTACTAATACTAAAAATGCTTTCGAGTTTCTAAGTTCCATATTCGATCATTGATTTAAGTCATCATCCAATTGTTCGGGAATTCTCAGCTCGGTGGTACTGCCAATTTCCTACACCTTGCTTCAATCCGAAGATTGTTTTGTCAGAATTTCACCCAATTTGGGACGGTAAACTTAAACTCAAGTCACGTTTTGTGCAACAGTCGAACAATTTTATGGTCTACCCATTCTATCCATAGCCGAGGGTTGAACCTAAAGCTCTGATACCAAGTTGTAACGCCTCGAATTGAGGGAACGTCAAATAGACAATTTCATTGAAAATAAATAGAGTCTGGCTCAATATTACATCATAACCCTTAACAAAAGTACTTTTATTCAAATAAGGGAGGAAACTAGGGTTCCTATCTATTGCTCCGCCTCTTCCTCCATCTTGGCCAACTCCAAAGGCTTCCAACGTGTAGAGTTCACCCTGTTCGTCTATAAGATCTTACACATTATACAGGCATCGCCACTAATATAATATGTCAGGGTCACCAAAGGTAACACCGTGAGCTACAAAAGCTCAATAGAACAACCCATACCCACTAACCCTTAACTTACGAATAATTGATCATAAATTTAATCATTTTCACATAGTTCATACATATTTGACAAAATGGTTAACAATAACACATCCTCATTCATTATCCGAACTAACGTTGGTGTCCATTATTTTTCGAGTTTCTCCTACGTGATTCCTCGTAGATCGTGTCACCATTTTCCACATTTCATAACCATATCAACATTTCCAAAATCGTTTTTAACACACCCAACCTCAGTTCTGCCGTTCCGGTCTCTCGAGTATCCTTACAATAGTTCCACCGCACCAGGTTCCCATTGGCACACTTTGCATTGGCTCCTCTCTGCGAATAACCAAGCCACACACCTAACCTCGGTTCCGCCGTTCCGGTCTCCCGAGTATCCTCACAATAGTTCTGCCGCACCGGGTTCCCATTGGCACACAAAACACACACACCACACAATGGGCTATCATGTCCGGTTACATTGCGATTTCCAAAACATTTCACCTTTTCAAAACACGCCTTTTCATTAACCACACCCTAGGTGTCATGTTTCTCCTTTCTCGATTTCTGTGTCTCATTTTCATACAATGACTCCGCGATAAGACTTTTCACATACGTAATCATAATCATTTATTGAAATCTTGAAACTAAACTAACAAGATCATCCAACTCTATATTACAAATCATGCTCAAATAATCACTTAAAGCATAATGCCACATGTATGGACGCCTTTGGAGGGAAAATCACTTATGCTTTACAACAAGACAAGTAATACAAACAATTCATAACACATGCTCATAACCATTTAAAGATCAAAATATGAATACTTCTATCTACGATAAAGTCTTATCTTTCGAAAACCGTTCTTTCTTCCTTTGTGGAAAATTCAAAACAACATATGTTTATTAGAGTAAAAGTCGATTATTCCAACATGCTCATACTTCCATTAGCGAAAATAAGTTATTAACTATCAAGCCTTTCAATATTTTAAGTAATAGATAACCTTATATACGGAGAATCTACTTATACTTCCAACGTAGGTTCTATGTTATACTTGGAGTTGGTGGACAAAGGGACTCTACGTATACTTAGAGATAACGTGTATGGGACTCTACCTTTCTTCTTGGCGGTAGTTGATGACTACGGAAAGTAAGTCGGTGTTTGGGCGGAGTAACTTCTTACGGTGAGCTTCCGGGAGCTTCGAAAGAGAAGGGTTTCTCTCGAAACTAGTTTGTGACTAAAACTACTCTACTTCATGGATTGAAAAGGTGGTTTGGAGATGAGTTTCTTGAAGAACACAAGAAGAGCTTCAAGAACAAAGAAAACTAAGCAAGAACAAGTAAGAACACAAACTTTCTTAGAGAGAGAAGTTGGAGGATGAAGGTGTGAGTTAAATGGTGAGAATGGGGTGCTATTTATAGCAAAAATTGGACTCCCTCTCCTCCCCCATGGCCGGCCCTCTCTCTCTCTTCTTTCCCATGGATTTTGCTCCATTGTTTGGTCAAATCAAGCCTTTAATCAAGATCCTAGCCTTCCCTCACTTGTCAATCCAACTTTTAGGCTATGAACTAGGTGATCATGAAGGGTTTTTGTCTAGTCTTGTCTTAGGTTGATGTTGCTTGCAAGAAAGAACATAATCAAAGGCTAGGTTTGTACTTTGGAAGGCTATAAATGGGTTGGCATGGTCATAAATAGCCTTAAGGCTATAAGGTAGCTCATTGGAGTGGACAATACACAAGCACACACACACTTTCCCTCTCTCTCTCTCTCTCTCTCTCGGCCTCTCCTCTCTCGGCCTCTCCTCTCTCTCTCACTCTCGGTTCTCTCTCTCTCTAGTCCAATGTATATATAACTACATATATGGTCATATATGTATTTAAAGATTCTAGGAAAGTAACTTTGGTATAAATAGGCTTAAGGCTATAGCCCTAGGCATGTCTTGTCTTATCAAGTTGTATATATATGTATATACACTTGGCAAGTCTAATCTCTATTAACCAAGGGATAATAAATCCCCTAACATTTGTTACTCAATGGGTAAAGAAAAAGTAAGTTTGACTTCTTGGAAGTAAGGTACAAGATTCCCATGTGACTAGTCTTGTCACACACACACACACACACACACACACACACATATATATATATAAGTAGACTAATTGCTACTATCCAATGAGTAATATCTCCCTTAACATTTATGGACCAAAGGATAAAGAAAAAGTAAGGTTGACATGACATGACCCAAGATTTTTTTCTTGACTTGTCACATCAAAGCTTTATTGGCCATTAAAACTCTATTACCTGACGGTTACAAGTTTCCCTAGTGGTTATTAACCAAAGGATGAAAGAAAAAGGAACTAGGTAGTTTGGTTTCACCAACTAACCGGTTAGAAACTAATTATACTAACCATGTTGGGTGTTTAATCAAGAATTGAATTTTTAAAGGACTAAAATCTAATTATGACGGCTAATAGAGATTAAAAAGGAATATAATGTTAAGTAATTAAAAGAAATTCCGATAAATAAATGAAATTTTTATTAAAAATTCCGAGTCGTTACAATAGGGGTCCTAAAATTTTGGGCCCTCATTTTAAGCATTTTTTGGGGGCCTAAAGCACATGCTTCTTGTGCATCCATTCTCCGTTGGCCATGGGAGAAGAAATAGGGAAGAGAAATAAAAGCGATAGGGGTTTCAGGAGATAGTAATGGTATAGCAGCAGCTGTATGTAGGAAGTAAAAAAAAAAAAAAGGAAAATTATCCAATGATCCTAATGGAGGTGCAATCGAGAACAATTATTCAGTGTATAAAAAGCATAAAAAGCTTCACTTCCCAGGTCTTTGCCACTTGAGCGCGCTACAAGAATACTTGTTCTAAATTGCTCCAAGTTTATTACTTATTCTCTCTCTAGATTTCAATTTATTAAGCAACTTTATTTGATACCTTCAAAAATAAAAATAACTAAAACTATGATTATTAGAATATAAAACAGATCTAACAAAGTACTAATTTAAGAGATGTAATATACACTAAAACTTGTATATCACCAACGCACGATAACAACTTGTTGGCAAGTAGGCTTGTCAACATGGGAATAGATCAAGAGCACCATATGGTGTTGCACATTTTTCCCTCGGATGATGTTATCTCACTCCTGGAGACGAATATGAGAGGAATGACTTTTAAGAGAGTGTAGTTGTGTTTTAATTTCCTTTACACCCAAAAAAAAAGGGCAATTACACGTAAAATTACCACCAACAATAACATTGGTCTTGGAGAAACTTATCTGAATGTATACACATAAGATGCAACAGTAGACAACAAAGTAAGCATTACGACAATATGTTCATAATCCAGTATAATCAAAGTTGGAAATAACACAAATCATTACCTAATTGAAAATATTACTCCTAGGAAAAAGGTCGAATTGGGGATAGGAGACAATGAAAGAAGAGGGAGGATATACCTGAGGAGCAATTGAGGCTATAGTTGATGTTTGTGCACTGTGATTGGCCCTTTCCATAGTCTCCAAATGAAATTCCTGCAAAATAATTCTCAATTGAGATCTTCTGATTTTACGGTATTCTTGTTTCTACGAATTTTATGCACAATATGCCTGAAATTCTGGTTGATGGAACTTAGATCTTGGAAGTGGTGGTAAGTTTGGAGCTTCAAAAATCTGTAAGGATGAAGGAATGGAAATCCTAAAATTCCTAATATGTGACCAAATGCTTAGAAATAAAAGAAAAAGAAACGAGGAGAAATAAGAACATAGCGATTTAGATAGATTCTCCCCAAAGTCATCACCTTGAGTCCCTGTTACCAGACTTGCTAACATTCGTCGGAGAGTTGTGTTTACCAATTTTTCCCTTGACTGAAATCGACAAAGATTTCGGGAAACAATGCCAACAACAAAAATAAGGGCGAATACGGCTATGTCTCCATAAGAAAGATTTGTGGTTCCACGCCGTATTTCAAGACTTCGTCGGAAGAAAAATGGTAGTCGAGTCAAATGTGAAATTGATGATAAGAAAGAAGAAAGATGGAAGAGATTCTTCCATCAATCTTCAACGATTGATCTATCGCCGTGAGCGACACAACGAAGATCCTAAGTTAAGCTTAGAATATGAAATCCTACTCCTACTCCTCTGCCTAATTATAACCTAAATGGGTTAGTAGTGTTAAAAATTAAGACAAATAAAGATAGACTTTGATTTGTTAGAGAGGAATTACAATGAAATCTTAAAAGACTATTTATAGAAAACAACAAACATAGGAAATAACTTTCTAACTTCTCCACTAGTCTTCATTCAATCCTTTACATCCACTTGTTAACATAACTTCCCACTTCCCTTCAAATGTGTAGCAGCATGACAAGTGTCATTTTAACTTTCAAATGTGTAGGAGCAAGCCAAGTGTCTTGCATGCAAATAACAATAATAAAAGAAATACTAAGGGTGGCGTTAATGCCACAAGTGATTTTGTTACAGCCACGAAACTTCACATCATTTCACATATTTACCCTCGTACCCGATTTTTCTTAGTTGACTGTGTAAAACTTATTATCCCTTTTCCTTGGAAACCCACACTTGCCCTCTTTGTCTCTCCTCCTTCAATTGCAAAATCAAAACACCACCTTCCTTCAATCTCCACTCATTTCTTCTCTCACTAGAACTTTACACCTACCATACATTCGTAGTGGGAACTGGACACTTAAAACTCACCCAACCCCTCTTCCTATACCGTTCGGAGAATGGCCAAAACCCTCCTCCAGATTACCCCACTTCAATCTATGGTTCTTCAGATTAAAGGTAGACCCAAATTGCCTTGTAACGCCCCTGAATTTTGGTCAATAAAAATTTCGTTAAAATTTTAAATTTTATTTAAACTACTTATTTTCTCTTGAATGGCTATATGATTTCTTGTTATTTTCCGTCGTAGTTAAATTTTGGTCATTGGTTAACTCTTGACTAGAAACCCTACGTGACCAAATTAGTTAGTTTCCAATCGACTAGTTGGAGAAACTGAGCAACCAACTCACCTAGTTACTAGATGAACCTTTTGGACCTTTTGAAACTTTTGAACCTTTTGCCTTTACCTATTGGTCCATAATGGTTAGGGTAATCTTTGTCCATTGGACAAAAGGCCCCCCATTTAAATATTTTGGTAAAATACAAGATATAGTATTTTAATGGTGTATGTACACATGTGCAAAGTACATTTATTCTTTGTTTATTGAAAATTCTCCCACCCCTCCATTATCCATTGGGTAATAACCGTTAGGGAAGTTAGTGACCCTTGGATAATAGAGTCTTTTGACCAAATAAAGTACCGATGTGATTAGGGAACCTTCCAATAAAGTTGATTTGACTAGTCAACCTTTTCAACCCTAGAAATTACTTATTTATTTCCTTTTATTAATTTGGTTTTATTCTTTGTCCTTTGGACAATAAAAGTTAGGGGAACTATTATCCATTGGATAATAGAAACCCAATTCTTTGTATTAAAAGGATTTTTTTTGAAAGATTTGAACTAGTACTTTGAATGACATTTATAATTATTTTGAAAAGTACTTTTGATTATTTTTTTCTAATAAAATTACCCAAGTAACTATGGACCATTGGACAATAACCGTTAGGGTAATCTTTACCTATTAGACAAAAGTCTTTCCTTTATTTTATTTGGTAAGCACATATATATATATATATATATATATATATATATATATAAACACATGTGTAATAACAAAAGGACATGTAGTCTTTTCCAAAAACTTAATTTATGATTTAAAGTACTCGTACCTTATTAACCTTTGGTTAATAACCGTTAGGGGTTTTATTATCCATTGGGTAATAGACTTATTCTTTCAACCTAGTACATGGGTTTAATAAACTAGTCTTTTTCAAAAACCCCATGGGATGAGGTACAAATATTTTATTATGCTAGTACTTGGTAGTCTTTAAAACCTAGGATTCCTAAGTACTCTTTTATTATTTTATGTTGGGGTTTTGTACCCAATTGGATTAATTTATTGGAGAGTTGATCTTCCTAGAGTACACTAGTTTATTTATTTAAAGGGGCATGTGCCTAATTGGATTTCTTTAATGGGTATTTGAGTTTGGAAATCTTGTACTTTTGTACCTTTGATATTATATGTGTGTATATATATATGTAGTGTACTAGAGAGAGAGAGAGAGAGAGAGAGAGATAGAGATGCTGAGAGAGAGGAGAGGAGAGAGAGGCCGAGAGAGAGAGAGGAGGGGCCGGGTGAGAGAGAGAGAAAGAGGGAGAGAAAGAAAGGGAAGGAGGAAGGAAGGAGATTGGATTGTACTACTTGATCTTCCATTGACTTTTCAAATCCTTGGGTAAAGATTCTTCCTAGCCTAAATCTATCTCCCATTTGTACTTCTATTATTGTTTAACACAAAATCTTGTACCATCGTCTCGAAATCTTCCAACAAATCTCCCATAGTCCAAATCCAAGGACTAAACCTAGCCTTGCAAGCTACCTTATTAGGGCTAAGTCTATTTTGCCTAATGATAACCTATGATGGACCATTATGACACAATCCTAGCCTTTATTAGCCTTAGACCTTGACTACAAGCTAAACCTAGGTTATAATTACCTAGAAAGGCTAAAGATCTTAGTTGATTACATAGCCTTACACCTAGGATATGATTAGACAAGGCATGGCTTGACATGTGAGGTGATTTGATGACTTAATGGAGCAAATCCATGGAGGATTTAGAGAGAGAGAGGGCCGGCCATAGAGAGAGAGGAAGAGCCAAGGTTTTTGCCTATAAATAGCACCCTATGTTTGCCATTCAACACACACCTTCTCATTGCTCCAACTTCTCTCTAGAAATTCTTATTTTTTCTTTTGTTCTTCATGTTCTTGAGTTGTTCTTGAGTTCTTCAAGAAACTCAACCTAAGCCGCCACTAGACCGTCACTCGACCACCCTCTCGATCCAAAAGTAGTAGTAGTAATAGTCAAGTAGAAGTTTCAAGAGAAACCTTTCTCTTTCGAAGCTACCGGAGACCACTGTAGGAAGTTACTCCGTCCGACCACCGACGTACTTTCCGTAGCCGTTACTACCGCCAAGAAGTAAGGTAGGATTCCCTTATCGTCCACCCTACGTGTAAAGTTGATTCTCCCTATCGACTACTCTTAATTATACGTAGTGCATCTTTACTTACTTACTCAAGTATAACGTTGTTGTTTTGAATTGCTAAGAAAGAACGGTAGGATTTCTTGTCCCCTATCTCTACGTATATGTAGGATCCCCTTATCTTCCACCCCAAGTATAAAGTAAGGAAACCCTTACTTACTTCCTATTTACTTACTTACTCAAGTATAACGTTGTTGTTTTGAATTGCTAAGAAAGAACGGTAGTGCATCCTTACTTATTTATCTCGAAGTATTTGTATTTTTGATATTTAAGATGGTTATGAGTATGCATATATGAATTGCTTGTATTACTTGTGGTGTGATAAAGCATAAGTGATTTCACTCCAAAGACGTCCGTACATGTGGCGTTGTGCTTTGAATAAAGCATAAGTGATACACTCCAAAGGTGTCCGCACATGTGGCGTTATGCTATAAGTGATAATTTAACATGATTACTAATATAGAATTTGATGATCTTGTTAGTTTAGATTTCAATGGATGTTTACGTGGAAAGTCCTACAGTGGAGTTTTTGCATGATAACGAGACACGAGAATCGAGAGAGTAGAAACATGGCACCTAGGGTGTGGTTAATGGAAGGAAATGTTTTCGAGGAAGAAAATATTTTTGAAACTACATAATGACCGGTTTTGGGTGGCATTATGTGAGTTGTGTGTGTGCGTGTATAAAAGAAATATTTGAAAAAGGTGAAATATTTTGAAAACCGCAATGTGGCCGGACATGGTAGCCCATTGTGTGGTGTGTGTTTTGTGTGCCAATGGAAACCCGGCGCGGCAGAACCATTGTGAGGATACTCGGGAACCCGGCGCGGCGGAACCGAGGTTAGGTGTGTGCTTGGTTATCCGCGGTACCGAGCCAATGCAATTGTGTGCCAATGGGAACCCGGCGCGGCGGAACCATTGTGAGGATACTCGGGAATCCGGCGCGGCGGAACCGAGGTTGGGTGTGTGCTTGGTTATCCGCGGTACGGAACCAATGCAATTGTGTGCCAATGGGAACCCGGCGCGGCGGAACCGAGGTTGGGTGTGTAGTTTGGTTATCCGCGGAACGGAGCCAATGCAAAAGATTTTGAAAGGTTGGGTGTGTAGTTTGGTTATCCGCGGTACGGAGCCAATGCAAATGATTTTGAAAGATTGGGTGTGTAGCTTGGTTATCCGTGGTACGGAGCCAATGCAAATGATTTTGAATACAAATGATTTTCAAAGGTTGATTTGTAATTGAAAATGTTGACACGGTCTACGATGAGTCGCGTAGGAGAAACAAAGAGAATCTTGGACACCAACGATAGTTGATTAACGAATGTGGATGTGTCATTGTTAACTGTGTATATACGTATCATGTGGAAATCGATGTTGTATTATAGCTTTGTTTGTAAGTTAAGGTTGTTGGGTAAGGATTTCCCTATTGAGCGTTGTAGCTCATGGTGTTGCCTTTTGGTGACCCTGACATATTATATTGGTGGTGACGCCGGTATAATGTGTCAGACCTTGTAGTTGTTCAAGATGAACAGTTCACCGTGGAAGCCTTGGAGCTGAAGAGCTGGCTAGGATGGAGGCGCAGGCGGAGCTGTAGTTAGGAACCCTAGTTTCCCTCCCTTTTGTAATGAAAGTACTCTTATGGATGTTATGATGTAATAAAGAGCCAGACTCTATTTTGAGGTTTTCAATGAAATTGTCTTTTTAACGTATCCAAAATTCGGGGCATTACATGCCCAGTCTCACACCGTTTGACAAAGAAATCGTGGCTCAGTGAGTTCCACCGATGAGTACCAATTTTGCATTACAATTTGGATCACTGCCATTGTTACGAAATCAAAACAAAGATATTGAATTTCATAGATGATTACAGATTTTTTTTGATGATTTTTAACTGTTGTCATTGTTCTGAACACCTTTTTTTTTTGGTAACTAAGGAACAACCAGCCGAGCCACTATTGGACTCGACTGCACAATCCAAACATCGAGAGAGACTAGCACACCAATCCACCGCCATGGCCCCCCACTTAAATCATTGTTCTGAACTTCGAGTTGCATTTAAGAAAAATGCAAAAGATGAGAGAAGTAGGTTTGGGCGTGGTGTGATTTCGTGTGTCTATGTGAATCTGGGATTAGTTTAAAAAAGCGGAGAGAAGAAGATGAAGAAGAGAGGAGGAAGTGTGTTAAGATAAAAGGGTAAAAAGGGTAAAACAAGAGACACAATCGTGGCTTTAACAAATGTTGTCGTCGCTTTAGCACGACCCAATACTAATACTAGTTCTAATATTAATACGAATACTTAATAATAAAATAGGTTGCATTCCCATAATCGCCACATTTCGGTCGATCATCGACAAGCGGTGAATATATGGTGTAAACAAGTTGTCAACAATCGCTAGAGAGAATGTCTTTTCAGTCTCGTAGCCGTGGACAGTGGTGGAGGAGGAGGAGGTGTAAGAGCGAGATAGGATGGAAGGAGGGATTGCTTGGTGATTGTCGCCATTTTCGATTCAACTGCTAAAGGGGAAGGCTGGGTATGAGGTGTGAGAGAGAGAGAGAGAGAGAAGCAGGGTTCTTTCCCATGGCTGAAACGTGGCCATAAGTGGTCCACAAGGAGTGAAGTGCAACCACGTAGCCCACAATGTAAAAGTTTGGGCCATTTCAACTAAATAAGCCAATGTGACTTATTTTTTTTATTCTTATTTAATTTTTTTTGTATTTATTAATTTTTCGTCAATTTTTTTAGGATTATTGCTTTGTCATGACGAGAGGAATAAAAAAAATAAAAAATTACGATAAGCCAATTTTTCGCAATCAAAGTTTAATTTTTTTTGAATAAAGATGAAAATAAACTAATAAGCCAATTTTTCGTCTTTATTAAAAAAATTAGATTTCGATCATAATTTTTTACTATTTAGATTCCTCTTGTCATGATGAATCAATAATCCTCAAAAAATCGACGAAAAACTAATAAATGCGAAAAAAATTTGAATAAGGATAAAAAATAAGCCACATTGGCTTATTTAACCAAAATGGCCAGAAGTAAAATGACAATTATATGATGAATCAATAATCCTCAAAAAATCGACGAAAACTAATAAATGTGATAAAAAATTGAATAAAGATAAAAAATAAGCCACCTTGGCTTATTTTACCGAAATGGCCAGAAGTAAAATGACTATTGTGGCCAATTGACCAAGAACACCACGCCAACAATTGAAGGGTAAAATCGTCCAAATTGGACATAATTGGCTAGCGATTCAATTTGCCAAACTGATTCTTTTTATAATAGCATCTCCAACAGCCTAAGGTTTTTTTTAGCCATTTTGGTTAGGAATTAGAGTTTAACTAGTTAGCAAACAAGTGCAACACCCAATAGTCTAGCCATTTGGCCCAACATTCTCAACACCATAGAAAACCCCCAAATTAGAAGCCCCAAACTGGAAAAACCCACCAATTCTCAAAAATCAAAAACCCTGCAATTCTTTTCGTTTGACTAAACCCCCCACCCCCCCCAGCAATTCTCAGCACCACTGGAAATCATCTTTGTCGTCATAGTTCAAACCCATGATTTTGGCAAAAATCACAAAACCGTTCACTCAAACCCCGTATTTACAATAGTCAATTAGTTTCCCTCATAGCTACACAAATCTGGAAATATCTAATTCCGAAAATCAAAAACCCAACTGCTACAAGTATGGACGGCAGCGATGCAGGGGCACCGAGGTGGAAGACGCCTGTGGCGCCGTGGACAGCGGCGAGTATGGAGTCGAAGTCGAGGAGATCGATCTAGAAGAGACGGGATGGAAATTGAGACGAAGCGAGCTCAAAAACCTTACCACACCCAGCGTGAGGTTGGAGCTCAGGTTTAAATGGCGATAGGCCTGTCAATAGGCCAGATCCGATCCGAATCCGAATTCGATAAGACTCGAATCCGATAGTGGTAATCCGGATCCGAATCCGAAAACTTTTTTACTTCAAAAATTTTAGCAACCGAAAAATATTTTTTTCAAAAAAAATACAATTTTTTTTCAAAAAAAAAATTAAAAAATTAAATTTTTTTTAAAAAAAATACAACTTCTTGAGTATTTTTTTTTCAAAATAAAAAATTTACTTTTTTTTAAAAAAAATTTAAAAATTTAAAAAAAAAAAGTTCGGATTCAGATTGATAACGGATTTAATCCGATCCGAATCAGATCCAATCCGTATTTAGATTACCGGATCCGGATTATCGGATCGACATTATCGGATCGGATCGGATCAGATCGGAATCAGATCCGATCCATTGACAGGCATAAATGGTGAGTGGATGCCGGTGACTGCCGGGCGTGGTTTTGATGGAAATCCTCGCCAGTTCGCCGGAATTCTCCAACTGGCCACCCATCCCACCGAAAGGCCAAATGGAAAAAAATAAACAAAAACAAAAAACACCCACGTTCAAAAAACTCACAAAACCCACGCCAGTTACCAACGGAAAAAAAAACAAAAAAAACACAAAAAACAAAAACCCCACGTTCATGTCCCACATGCCACAGTTACCTCCACGTTCAAACCAACACCTGGCCACTTTTTTTTCCCCTTCCACTATTTTACTAACTCTTTTCATGCACCATATCACACCATTTTCGTACTCATCAAACAAAAAGTTGCTATCCAAACAAAAAACTAAGGGAACAACAGAAGTTTACAAATTCTGACAAGTTGTAAATGTAAGTCCACCATTCTTTGCGGTGTATTTTTACTTTTTTTCACAATAGGGAAATGATTTTCGCACTCCCTTTTATGAGAGTAGCCTCATGGGCGCGTCCAGTGATCCCCCTCAAGCTGCTTCTTACTGCTTTCCGTGGATATTGGTTCTCGCGGCCAGCCACATGTGAATTAGTCTCATTCTGTTTGGGTGAGGGAAACATCCAATGTTGTTAAAAAGAGAGGTTAAAGACACTCTAATTGCTCCACAAATGTAAACAAAACACATCATATTCGCTACCATTTGATATTTCCAACAAAAAATCTCGATAGATCCATTCACAGTCATCTCAAAATGTTGCCGGTTCAAAGCACCAAATCAATTCAAGACATGTTCTACAACGCATCATCGAGAGAGAAACGAGTGAGAGAAGTTATTTTAAGTAACTGTTGTGTCACGCAAACGTCACTTGTATATGAGATGCTAGTAATATGTTCAACATGGTTTTTTCTGCATTCATACGCCTTTTTCTCCTCAATCTAAAATCATTTTCACCTATGTAATTATGGTCTGCATTGGTTCAAAACCAGAACCGTGAGCATAAATTAGCAAACCAAACCATACCATATGATTCTCTAACTTCCTTGACTGAGACCAAGTTCAAGGGACTTCCCGAATAATTGTACCGAGGTACTGACCAGAAGAAACAGGACCAAGTCGGAGCGGCTTCCCAAAAAATTGTACCAGGTACTGACCAGAAGAAACAGGAAGACGTGACTTTATTGGTGGGTCAATACCACTGGAGTACTTCAACGAAGTCTGCAATTTTGGAGATGTGCCAGAGACTTCGACTAACTTTCAGGATGGGATACAATTAAAGCAAAAAGACGTGAAAGAGAGAGAGAGAGATGGGAAACGTAGGAGGCGCCTTGGGGCTGTATGGGGTTGAGGTTGTGACTTCAATGATGGATCTGGTGTTGGAAGAGATGAAAGAAAGACAAGAGCGAGCAGTGGAATATAGCCTTAAAGGTAATTTAAATTCCAAATCTTCTAGGTTAAACCTGGTATCTTTCATATTTCAGTCATGACACCATCAAATGTCGTTAGTGACTCAACGATCAACTCACGGACAGGGGAAAGGGTAACGTGAACAAAAACCTCAAGAGGAGTGATAATAATGCCGAAAGGATGGTAATGTCTTAGCATTACACCTCATGCGTGTTGTAAAAATTTGCCCTAATTCACTTTTGTATACTAGGAAACAGGTTCACCCCAAATTGGTCCAGCTAAATTTCCAGAAAACATCTCATTCAATGCAGAAAAACAACATAATTGACTCAAGTGGCATGTGCCAATTACAAAACCTTCAAGAAATAGGCACTAGTCAAACATGATAATAAATGCAATATATCCACAAATTGAAACTCTCAGACTTTGTCATTCTTACAAATTGACATCCTTCTCTTATGTATCTCAGATGAAAAAAAAAATTCCACATTCTGGAAAAATTCTGTCGCTTCTAATATTACAAATGGTACAATATAGAAATCAGAAACATCTGACCTCATCCTATAAGATCTCTACAAATCACCCACTGCAATCCTGGCCATTGGAAATAACCTCCAAACAGGTTGTCCCTATCTACCCATGTAGAAAGCCTGTAGCTGCAAAATGACAAACAAACAAAAAATACTCATTTAAACTAAGGTTTGAATTGTGAGAAATCAGATCAATAAACATACAGAAACCAAATTGTAATCCAATGATCAAGATTTTGATAAAAAAAAACCTGACGAAGGACACCCTTAATTCACTTACACTACCCTGGAGTAGTACAGTTTTATCTCAATGCCTGTCGGTCATCAACAAAATAGCCAACAAGCTCCGTATTTGGGATCACACAATGTTACCAGAAAATGTTATTATCTAAGCAATTACATATAAGAACAGATTTTCTGAAACATGGTAAGCATTCATTCGTTCAGAAAGAGGGAATGTTGTGATCCCGTAGGAGGGAACAGAATACTAATGAACAAAGTTCAGGGAGAGCAGAGTTTGACAAGGGAAAATGGAAACGATGGGCCATTATTTTGGATAATAAAGTGGATTTTATTGAATGCTAATAGCTACATTAAGGTTGCTGAAAATACACATGAAGCTATATTAGTACAATCTATATCAACTCCTAGGATAACACATTCTAGAGCATGTGGCGTGGCATATTCAATTATGTTCTGGATTCTAGAACAATTCACGTCCCAAGTAACGGAAAGATCGCCATAATATCTGATTTTCTGAGGGGCCATGAATAATCTTAGTTCAACTATTGCCTTCACATGTGTCCTCGTGATTAGTTTCACTTCCAAGTAAAATCACTTACCCAGTAGACAACAAATGAAAATCTGACCTTCATTGAAATGGCAACTTTAAATAGTTGGACAGTAAAAGGCTCCTGCATCCAGCAAGTTTTAGGAGGGGTAACAAGATACAGAACCACATACAACTTCTCTCTCTCTTTTAATGTGGAGAGTCTGATCCCTGTAAATTGAACCTGCACCACAATACTAGGGCTAACGAAAATTGTTGATGTGCCAAGTCACAACCTCTATTACTTTAAATAGTTGGACAGTAAAAGGCTCCTGCGTCCAGCAAGTTTTAGGAGGGGTAACAAGATCCAGAACCACATACAACTTCTCTCTCTCTTTTAATGTGGAGAGTCTGATCCCTGTAAATTGAACCTGCACCACAATACTAGGGCTAACGAAAATTGTTGATGTGCCAAGTCAAAACCTCTATTTAACCAACAAAGAGGCTTTTCCGGTGTTTTTAACACCCATACATCAACTATGAATTTAACCATGCACACCTGGGGAGTGGTGCTGCAGCATCTACCACACATGCAACTACTGATGCCTCAATCAATTAAACATCCTACTTCTTTCACATCATAGACTAGTCCTACTAGTTTAGGGCCATACTCATTTACAGCTACTTGTTCTATAAAACGAATGGCTGCCTCTCTTCCTCCCTCAACCCATTTCTTCACAGTCCTCTCCTCGTCATTGTAGTGGCTTCACTTGAACTATATAATTGCAATTGTGGTCATTAGTCTTCATTCCAGAATATGGAAAACCCAAAAATTCTCTCAATTTATCACCTTAACCCTCTATGGTTGATAATACCAAGAGTAAGAGTATACCCTTTCCTGATCAGTAACTCCCTAGCACTTTCATCATTGTTGCTACAATAGCTTCACCTCAAGTTAAAAGTAATAGTATTAAACTTCTACCATGTCAAAACTTGCTGGATCAACCTTTGCACCTTAAGGCAAACCATGTATTATCTGAACAAGGCTTGCCAATTCTGCTTGCATCCCCATCTGGCCATACTCACACCAAAGACTAAGTCATGCATAATATCAAACTAGATTTTTAACAGCAGATCAAACAGAAGTCCACCTCTTATTCTAATAGCATGCATCACATCCTCCTCCGGTTAAAAATTTAAATTCCATCACTTATCTGCAAACATCAATCCTTGCTGACTTCCATGAACCTTTGATGCTGTCAATTGTCAACCATGCCTCCAAATAACAGTCATTATCCTTGTGAACATTGCCCATTAGCCAATTCAGAGCAGATAGATTGTTTATCATCTCATGACTTTATTCATCTCTAATAGAATGTCAACACCTGACTCTTCCCCCCAAAAGAAGCCACCTCTTTCACTCCGAAAAAACACAATCTCGATACCATCAACCCCCCTTGGACCACAACCTCCTACGATAGCAACATCGTCAACTGTGGGGCATCGTGATAGGAGAAAACATGTTGTCCCCCCATTGTTTATAGATATATAAATTTCTTTTATATTTCCCCCTTTCCTGAAACAACTAAAAAAAGGTCCCCTGTAAACAGGATGCGTGAAGCTTTTGTCCCAGAAAGTATAAAACGACAAAAGAATTGTATGCAACTATTCTCACTGTATAACACTTAGAATTCCCTATATAATGGCGAATTTGATTAATAATAATTCACATCACTAAAAATCTAAATCATCTCAGAAGTCTCAAACAACAGATTTCTGAAGTAAATTGCATAACAGTGCGTTTATAAACTTCTTATAGCAAAAGAAAAGGGGGTAACATTATCCATGATGCTGCAGAAAAACCCTTCACCTATAAACCAAAAGGAAAACAGCCTGTCCAATTGAATTAAAACAAACTTCAATCTATTTGTGTTAATACCATATCAAAAGAAATATTCAGTTGTAGCAAAGCTCGATACACATGGACTTCGACTCATCACTATAAATGGGTTCAGCGTGCAGATATAATATTTCAGTTTGGTATAACTGACATGGATTACATACCAAAAGGCTTCTACATATGGAAACGATGGTGTAAAATACACAAATCCGTGTAAATTACTGAACTGGAAACAAAAAACATAGAATTAAAAGCCGCACCTCAACTAAATACAGATGAGCAATAATTTGGACACAGGCTCAGTCCCGAAGGCCAAGTTCAAGTTCTAGCTCATCATCTTGTTCAAACAACTTTAATAGACGTGCATATTGCTCTTCACGCTTTTTCTTCTGCCAGAATTTGAAGAGGGAAAATGATAAAAGCACAACTCCCACAAGAACCAGGCATATGATGAGAATCTTGGACCCGGTTCCGCTCCTGGAAGTGGTTTGCTTATCGGCGGTTGTTCCATCTTTTGAACTTGATGAATCACTTGACAGGCCTGAAAAGGCAAATCATGAATTCAACAGGGTATAAAACGTACTAGTAGTTGCAGGCATAACTCTCTCAATCTTGGTGAAATAAATAAGACTGTTTCCCTCTGAGTGAATTTCTTTGTACGACTCTTCGTAGGGATCATTTTCGAACAAAGTTTGTTTTCATGAAGAAAGTTAAATGACACTCTGTAGCATGGGCAGAGGGAATAAGATACAAGTAGGGTCACATGACCAATTTCTCTTTGATTCCTCACATGGTAATGTGATAGTTTGTAGCGAAAATTTATTTGACCCCACAAAAAATTTCAAAATTGCCCCAACATGCTTCAAATACATAGAAACCCTAAGCATTCAAACTATCAAACTAGAGTTGATAGCAGTGATTTAAATACGCGAGGTGACAAAGCCCTCATTGAAGCGAGGCGAGAGCCTCATTGAAGCAAGGCGAGCATTTAAAAAAAAAAAGAAATATAAACTACATAAATGACCAATATTCAATCCTACCATCAAAACAAGAATAATCATATCACCATATTGCATAATAACCAACAAACCAACATACGAAATACGAGTAAAATATGTAAAATACGCTCATAAAACTAATACACAGTATATGTACAGCTTCTGTAACATACATATATTGTTATAGTTATACATATAATACGAGAGAGAAGGAGAGATCGAGACAGGGTGTGAGTGAGAGGAGAAGAGAAACAGCGAGACACGATCAGCTGCACTCGCCGAACTCTGGCGAGCTCTCGCCGACGACCGGCGACCATAAGACCCACAAACCCACAATTGGAGCTTACCCAGTCAACGTCGGACCACGAAAACCCACAAAACCCAATATCCAGTGCTCAAAATCACTTATTAGTGTTCAAATCGATGCCCAAAGGTTCTAGAGAGAGTTTTCAGCCTCAAACAGTTCAAAATATGACAGATCGGAGTTCGAAATACCTCTGAACTTTGTACACAGACTTTGTCAAGTACAAACGAAGTCGCCGGTGGCCTGAAAATGCCCAAAGGTGGTCGACGAGGACAGGGGTTGGGTTGCCAGAGGTTGCCAGACATCTGGGGGTGGTTGACGGAGGTCGCCGATGGCTGGGCTTGGTCGATGGTGGTCGCTAACGCCTAGTTGAGCTTTTTATGTCACCTCATGCCTCACGACTAGGCGAGGTTTTACCGACTAGTCGCTCGCCTCCTCTAAGCTCGACTAGCCTTGCACCCCTGAGGCGTTGTAGTGTTGCCTCACGCCTCGCCTCGCCTAGGCGAGCTTTTTCAATCACTGGTTGATAGTACTACGAATCAAACCATCATGCATCGTTTCCAAAATACTTTAGTCTTGAGACCAATTGTAAAGCAAAGTTACGTTTATCGGTGTATATCAACCTTATAATTAACCGCTTAAATTTTTGGATAAGTTTTCACCCCACTACTCAAAAAAATTGGCTCCGCCGCTGCTCTATAGATATACAACTAAAACAAAAAAATTAGCAACACCATCTGACCAAACAGTGCACATAAAATCGACATTACTTCCTGAGATCTGATAAAATATCTATTCAATAAAAAATGTGCCACCAATTTAATATTTCTGAAACAAATCTCTTTTACCTTAAAATAGGCCAGAACCTTTTGCAAGCAAGTGAATCTTTCATGAGTTCCGTTTTACAAAACATTTGTATCGATCAAGACTGGAAATACCATTCCGTACTGAACTACATTTTGGCTTATGTCTTTTCTGAATGATCCTTCATATTTGAACAATCAATTTTAACCATGTACACAATCTATTTTTGGAAGTGAACAGCTAGACCCATACTTTTGTATCCCCAAAACACAAAGAGGATGACAACATCATATATGTTATTAGAGCTTCCCGACATAGGTTAATTATCACCTCCAAAAGCAGTATGTGATTCTTGGACTTCGGTCAGCCTCTCCACTCGTTGTCAATTGGTTTCCAGTTCAAAGTCATAACATGTTATTAGAGCTAGGCTTTCGGAGTCTTTCGAACACACCTCTCTTGATTGATTGCCTCTTTATTTGTGCCCAAGTGTACCATGTCCGTTGTGATCCCTATTTATGTATCTTCTGGTTACTTAACGTTTGTGTCAAGAGTCACATGCACAGGGAAGTATTAAAATTTGTCCCATATTAGTTCATTTCTGAGCAATATCTCTAATTGTTGTCAGTTGGTTTTGAATTGAATGCCTTAACATATGCATCCTGCCAAGAGTGATTGCCTTACCAAAAGGAATACTTTGAAGACTTGGGAAGTCTAACTATACTTCTCCCCAAAATCAAATTAAGTTTTTGTAGACTACAACTCTTTATTACAACAAACCTCGGTACAAGCATCGGGCGCGAGTACACTCCAAGAGTAATTCATCTTATTCACATTCCAGGAACAGGTAGCCACCGCAAATTCATATTTCTTAATACAGTTAGATTGTCCAAGGGTAAAATTCTGTATCACAAACCATTCTGTGCATGTTACAAGAGCTTTACACAAAGTTATATAATCAAGTTGAATCGCTAAGTATGTTGTTGGGTGGATGTCGTATTAAACATGTTGGATGCGGACAATACATCGTACCCTTGTAAAAGTGTGCGTGTTCAACACGGGTACTTGATAGTTGACACATTTAGAAGACCCATGAAACTTGGTTGAAATACATCTTTCTAGGCACTAATGATAACCAGAGGACATCAAGAAAGATGCGTGAGAAAAGAAATATGATTGTTGTTGGCCAAGAAAATGTCTTTGGGTAAACCAAACCAAGTAAATCAGATCCATGTATTTGTCACCAAGTAATAACTAGGGTATCGGCTTAATCAAAGCTAAGTTCGAAATTTCTTACAATTATTTCCTGCAAACCAATGGAACTGCTATGCAATCCTAACCTAGAAACTGTTGAAGCAATTCACAGATTTCTCCCAAATAAAATTTTTTCGCATTAAAAAAAGAAAAGAAAAGAAATGAACAAAATTCAAAATAACTCATCACTCAAATCGATATTCATGAACAAGATCTACGTCATCTGAAATTACCAAGGTTAGATAAACAATGCCAATTTAAATTCAAACATCGTCGTCAATAGAAAAACATACATATAAATGATCTATTTCTGTGTATATTATACATATATGTAAATACCTATATGTATATAGGTAGTCGAGAAAACATTGCGTAGAGATCTGAGAGACGTACCGGAAATGAATTGCATAGAAATTGACAAGAACAATAGCAGAACTGGACAAGTTCTTGAGATCTCAGTCATATCGCGCTTCTCTCTGTGAAAATCTCTCTCTCTCTCTCTCTCTCTCTCTCTCCGTAGAAATATTGGAGACCTTTTTGTTGAAGATTACGCTACCATTCTGGTAAAAATCGGAGGCCCAGTGTTTGAACTACTTACGGTAGAGCCCCATTTGTTTCATACCCTTGCTTTCTAACCACAGTTTTGCTCTGGTCTTTCTGTTTACCCCCTAGGACACTGAACAACAATGTTGAATGTTTTACTATTTCTGCTTTATGTACTATTCGGATACTAACCCTTTGCATACAAAACTCCTTTTTATCTCATAAGATTGGAATGTCAAGTTTTGAATAATTGATGAGTTATTGAAGAGTGATTTCTCTCCTTTTTTGCCACAGCGATATATATCAGCGTGGGCCAGTGGGGGGTGTTAGAGTTAGTATGGGGAGACCAGAAGCTTTCCATAGCCCTGGGCCCTTAAAGGGCCTGCCCTCTGTGGGGCTCGAACCCAAGACCTTCCACAAAGGGGAGACAATGACTGACCAACTGCACTAAGCAGTGGTTGTCAAGTGATTTCTCTCCCTTCAAACTGAAATGTTCAAGAAAATTGCACTTTAATTTTCATTAAGGTATAATACTGTGTTTAATTACTATAGAAAATTAGTGTTAGGTTCATTATGTGAACTTTATAAGCCCACAAGTTCTCCTATTAATTTTGTAAGGTCTCAAATCCATTTTAGGGTACCTTAGAGTAGAGTAGGATACCTTAGGGTTTAGACACTTTCATAAGATTTTAGAGTGCACTTTTTTATTATAGGATATGGTACCCTAGGGTAGGGTAGATTATCCTAGCGTAGGGTACCCTAGAGTTTAGTCACTTTTATAGGATTTTAAGGTGCACATTTCTATTATAGGATTTTAGTGGTTTATGCATTTTCATAGGGTTTAGGGTTTTAGGCAATTTCATAGGGGGTACCGTAGGATTTAAATTGTGTGGACTTGTGGTTTTACAAAACTATTAAGTGGACTTATGGGTTTATGAAATGTCTATGGTGAACTTATCACTAAATATCCATAATTACTACTATGTCTAGGCATGTGCTAAGAACGTTCTAAGAGCTGAAAACATCAGAGAACAAATCACCATTAAGTCTAGGTGTGTGCTAAGAATATTCTTAGCGCTGAAAACATTTGAGAGCGTCTGAGAATTAATTACCTCTAAGTTTAGGTGTGTGCCGAGGACATTCTCAGAGCTAACAATAGGTGTGTGCTAATAAAGTTCTTAGAGCTGAGAATGCTTTAAGAACATTCTCAACTTTGAAATATCCAGAGCTGTCAATATTATCATTATGTCTAGGCGTGTGCTGGATGTAACAACCCTGATTTTTGGTAAGTAAAAATTTCGTTAAAAAATTGAATTTTATTTTTAATACTTGGATGCGCTTCCAAAAATTTCCTTTTGTATTTCCAAAAATCTGTCATGATTATAATTTTAGTCTTATAAAAATTATACTTCTTGGCTAAAGATTCTACTTGGCAAGTATAGTTAGTTTCTAACCAATTAGTTAGAGAGACCTAACTACCAATTCATCTAGTTACTTTCTCCTAACTCTAGATGAGCCTTTTGAATCTCCTTGAATCTTTTGAACCTTTCAAACCCTAGTGGAACCCTTTGGACCTTTAATTCTTACCCATTGAGTGATAAACGTTAGGGTAATCTTTGCCCATTGGACAATAGGCCTTCCATTAGAATATTTGATAAGTACAAAGTTATAGTAATATATAGTTATATATACACATGTGCAAATGACAAATATGCATTTGTTTATTAGATATCATCTCATCCCATTATCCTTTGGTTATTAACCGCTAAGGAAACTATTGCCCATTGGATAATAACTACTAGGGGAATTGTTATCTATTGGATAATGACACTAATCTTCCAATAAGGTACAAGGTTTTTATTAAATAATCAAGTTTTGGATTTCCCATGTGATTTTGTAGATTAAAATATTGGGTAAATTTAAATCCTAGATTCTAAGTACTTTTTGTAATATAATAGTACTTGTACCTCATGTTTATTTTAATCCTAGTCCGTTATTTAATTAGGTACTTGGTACTACCTCCATATTTAAATATTGGGCATGAGTACATATATATCTCATGTTATATAAGAGCTTAGATTTTCTAAAGTACTTAATTAATTATTTTAATAAGAAAAAATGTGTCAAATTGGATTATTTTAATAGAAAAATTTTACACATTGGACAATAATTGTTAAGAAAAATTTTATCCCTTGGGTAATAGTCAAGACTTTTGCTATAAATAGCACCATTGTCCAAGTCATTTCTCATACCTTCACTCCTTTGCTCTCACTCCTCTCTAAAAATCATTTTCAAACAGCCTACTTCCCTTCATAAATCCTCATTTTTCTCCTGCTTAAAGTAGTTTTTAGAATCAACTCCCTTTGAAAAAGTTGTAGAGCACTTCGAGACCTTCAAGTTAGACCCAAGAACCACCCTAATCGGTCAAGAAATGACAAAGATACTGACATCTAAAGTTCAGTAAAAATCTCGGATTTCCAGTTCCATACAGCATATTGTCTCTTCCTTTATCACCATTTTCCTCCTATCTAAAGTAGTTTCTAGGATCAATTTCCTTCACAAAAGTTGTAGAGCGTTTCTAGAGTTTCGATTTTGACCCAAAAACGATCGTATTCGGCCAGAGATTGACTGAGTTACTGCCATCCAAAATTCGGTTCAAATTTACGAGTTTCACCACCCGTAGGATTTTTCAACTAGCTTATTCGGCCACGACAAGTTTCAGATCAAGGTAGATTAATCTTTACTCATTCTCCCTAGCATAACTTCCCTAATCATTTTCTTTAAAGTTGATGAGGTTTACTATCGTTTATAATGATTGGAATGCATGATGAACTTAGCTTTGGCGAATGGAAATTTGAGCATGTTGAATAATCGATCTTTACATTAATAAACATATGTTGTTTAGAATTTTTCACAAAGGAAGAAAGTACGGATTTTTTTTAAAAGATTGGAATATTATCGCTTGACCGGAAGTATTCGGATTTTGATCTTTAAACGGGTTATGAGCATGCTTACATGAATTGCTTGTATTACTTGTGAATGATCATAGAATTGGATGATCTTGCTAGTTAGTTTCAAGATTACAATGAATGATTTATGGTTGTGAAAAGTCCTATCGTGGAATCTATGCATGAAAATGAGACACGAAAATCAAGAAAGAAGAAACATGACACCTAGGGTGTGTTAATGGTAAAGTATGTTTGAAACCGCAATGTGGCCGGACTTGGTAGCTCATTGCGTGTGTGAAAACCGCGATGTGGTCAGACTTGGTAGCCCATCGTTTGGATTGCGAAAACCGCAACGTGGCCGGATTTGGTAGCCCGTTGTGAGGATGAAAACTCGCAATGTGACCAGACTTGATAACCCATTGCGTGGATTGTGAAAACCATAATGTGGCCGGACTTGGTAGCCCATTGTGAAGATTGCCAATGGGGCCGGACGTGGTAGTCTCATTGGTAATATGGCTTGGTTATCCGCGAAGAGGAGCTAATGCAAAGTTTTGTGTGCCAATAGGAACCCGGTGCGGTGGAACCATTGTGAGAATACTCAGAAAACCGAAACGGCAGAACCGATGTTGGGTGTGTAAAAACAATTTTGAAAATGATGATATGGTATACGAGAAATGGAAAATGATAACACGGTCTACGACGAGTCGCGTAGGAGAAACTCAGAGAATCTTGGACACCAACACTAGTTGAATATTGATTGTAAATTGTTAACCTTTTTGTTATGTATGCGGGATCTATGTGAAAATCGTCAGTTTTATAACCTATTGTTCGTAAGTCAAGGGTTAATGGCTAAGGATTATCCTATTGAGCGTGTAGCTCATGGTGTTACCTTTTTGGTGACCCTGACATATTATATTGGTAGCGACGTTGGTATAATGTGTCAGACTTTGTAGATGATCAAGGTAAGCTATACACCTTAGAGGCCTTTGAAGCTGAAGAGTTGGCTAGGATGGAGGAGCAGGCGGAGCTGTAGTTAGGAACCCTAATTTCCCTCGCTTTTGTGATGAAAGTACTCTTATGGAGATTATGATGTAATAATGAGCCAGACTCTACTTTGAAGTTTTGTCTATTTAACGTACCCAGAAATTGGGGGCGTTACACTGGGAATGTTCTCAGAGCTGAGAACGTTTTCAATGGTTAACACCGATATTTGGTCAACAGTCATCAATAGTAGTGGATGAGTATTTTTAGTATAAAATTTTGATTTACCTTAAGGGTGTATTACATGACTTGGGCCTGGCTTGGTGGAAATTACTTTACTTTGAATTTTTTGTACCTACAAGTAAATGGCCTGTTTTATATTGGGCTCACTTTCTAGCACATGTTAGAGAAAATTACAAGGAAGTTGAACATTTGGCGGCGCAAGGTTTATTTTCAGTAGCAAATAAAGGGGGATGGACTTGGTCAAGTGACACTTGGTGACTCAGGAAAACTTATGAAAAAAAAAAGCGAGACGAAGATGTGCCTTTTTTTTTTGATAGGCGAATTTTTTTTATTAGAAACTCAATAATGGGTACATCGAGAAGGAAAGAACAAGCATCATTGAGAGGAAAGAACCAATCCAATCATGTGCAAGCCAACAATCCCAAAACGGGGGGGGGGGGGGGGGGGGGGGCGGCGCGCAGTTGGGAACAAAACAAAAACCAATGAAGAGTTGGAAACAAAAGAAAACAAAAAAATAGAACATCTCAAATTTTATGCTTTCTAATGCCATCTAAATAGCTCCTAAAGTCTTTGACAAAATAGGCTGTAAGATTGCATCTCCCTTTAATCCAGAAAAGCCACTCTCAAGACGTAGACGTGCCTTGCAGAGTCTGATTTCTTCTGAGCCAATCAAAAGTGTATTGTTCCTATAAAAACAGGATTTAGTTAATTTTGGAGGAGGTCCACGCAACAAAGCTCATAGCAGCAATAATTTTTAATTCAATATCATCCCTAGTTAGGGAAATACTACAATACACATCCCTTATTTGGGTAATTTTATGAATCGTATTGCTAAAAAGTTACAAATTGTATAAAGATTACGAGACATACCAAAATGTTATGAATCATAATGAAAATGTTATGAATTGTACTGCTGAAAAGTTATGAATTCTAGAACAAAAGTTACAAAACACGGTAAAATATTATGAATGAACTATAAAATAGGAGCATATGATATACCCTTTTAAAGAGTGTGTATTGTAGACTTTCCCCCTAGTTATCCAACTAAAACTACACTTGTACTTGTAATGTCTTTCCAACCATGTTAGCCATTATAATGCAAATACTTTTTTCCCTCTCGCATTTGTTAATTTAGCTTAGCTTGTTAAATTTTTGAAGTCCTCTCCAATGAGGCAACCCAAATCCATTGTTATCCACATCTTATGTGAGAGAGTTTGTGTTTATATGCGTAAGTGTTTGTGATACTAGCACAATTGCTAAATTTGAGCTATCGATTAGCATGTGCAAAAAGTATACTTTAGGCATCGATTGAGGCTTTGTTTGACAGGTCTTGGAAAAATCAATAATGCTGTGTGAACAGTTTGAGAAGAGCAATTCTGTTTAACCCCAACTTTAGTGAGGCTAACTCTACCCCACAATTGGTGAGATATGACTGGATTTTGTTTCGATGATCCGAACCGTTACTTCTGTATGAATTGACATGTCAAGAGGCCATGCAAAATTTCCACTTCATCAAACATATTTGATCAAATTATTTTCCGTTCTGGAAGTGAATGTAACAAAATTAAATTTCTCGATCGAATACTCACCAATATCCATCTGTGTTCAATTTTTGAATGGTTTCCTAACATAACAATTCAAAAAAAAGGAATAGTTTACAGTAACCGCACATGTAAAGTTATCCCGACTAATAAGTCTACAGTCACCGCAAGTGTGTGGGCCTATTTCGAATCTCGCACGAATGATCCGAGTCATTCAATAATTTTAAAAAATAAAATCAAGTGGGTCTCATGAAAAATAAGCTCAATCCGATATGTGTAGGTGCTCGATTCAATCTTTTATTTTTGAATAGCTCGGATCATTTGATTTTTAAATTTTTGGATCACTTACACATATCGAATTGAGCTGATTTTTCCCAAGACCCACTCGTTTTTATTTTTTAAAATGATTGAATAGCTCGGATCATTCGTGGAAGCCCAGAGTGGGCCCCACATACGTGTGGTGGCTGGTTACTGCACCCCCATATGGTGACTGTAGACTTATTCCAGACCAAACTATAAGGCTATTCATTTATTATGTACGAGTGGGCACTTGTGAGGGCCAATCTGGGCCCACCACTGATTGTTGTCGGTAATTTTTTTAAAATTAAAAATTAACTCAATCGAATATCAACAAGTACTTGATTAATTCATCTGTTGCTTAATTGGTAGCCATAGTTGGGTTTAGAAATCCTACTTTTTGGAATCACATGTTTTCAAAATTATTTTTTTCCTGTAACGCCCCAAATTTTGGGAACGTTAAAAGGACAATTTTATTTAAACTTTAAAATAGAGTCTGGCTCAATATTACATCATAAACCTTACAAAAGTACTTTTATTCAAGTAAGGGAAGGAACTAGGGTTCCTATCTACTGCTTTGCTTCTTCCTCCATCTTGGCTAGCTCTTCGGCTCCAAAGGCTTCCAAGGTGTAGAGTTCACCCTGTTCATCTATAAAATTTGTCACATTATACCGACATCGTCACCAACATAATATGTCAGGGTCACCAAAGGTAACACCGTAAGATACAAAAGCTCAACAGAAATACCCATACCCACTAACTCTTAGCTAACAAATAATTGATCAAAAGTTAACGATTTCGACATGTACATGATTAACTCCACAAGTAACACCGCATTCACTTTCAACTAATGTAGGTGTCTATGAGTTCTGAGTTTCTCCTACACGACTTCTCGTAGACCGTGTCATCATTTTTCCACATTTTATTAACCTTATCATCATTTCCAAAATCCTTTAACACACCCAACCTCGGTTCGGCCGTTCCGGGTTCCCGAGTATCCTCACAATGGTTCCGCCGCACCGGGTTTCCATTGGCACACTTTGCATTGGCTCCTCTCCGCGGATAACTAAGCCACACACCCAACCTCGGTTCCGCCGTTCCGGGTTTCCAAGTATCCTCACAATGGTTCCGCCGCACCGGGTTCCCATTGGCACACAAAACACACACCACACAATGGGCTACCATGTCCGACCACATTGCGGTTTTCAAAATATTTCACCTTTTCAAAACACGTCTTTTCATTAAACCACACCCTAAGTGTCATGTTTGTACTTTCTCGATTTTCGTGTCTTATTTTCATGCATAGATTCTGCGGTAGGACTTTTCACAAACATAAATCATTCATTGTAATCTTGAATCTAAACTAGCAAGATCATCCAATTCTATATTAGTAATCATGCTCATAACCATCCTAAGATCAAAATACGGATACTTCTATCAATGATAAAGTCTTATCTTTTGAAAATCGTTCTTTCTTTCTTTGTGAAAAATTCAAAATAACACATATTTATTAGAGTAAAAGTAGTTTAGTCAACATGCTCACAATACATGTGCGTGTTATATATATAGAGGAATTTTCAAGTGAGGGATCCCTCATTTTTTTTAAAATGAGGGACTTTCATTTCCGATCAAATTTTAAAAATCTGAGCCGCTCAATGTGTGCAGAACGTGATTTTAAGGGTGTCCGCAAAAAATCAGCAAAAAAAATGACCGGGAAGGGCTTCATTCGAGCAGTTTTTTTTGAACCGTTCAATGAAAACTGCTCGGATGAAGCCCTTCCCAGTCATTTTTTTTGCTGATTTCTCGCGGGAAATCTTAAAATCACGTTCTGATCACTTTGAGCGGCTCGGATCATCGAAATTCAATCGGGAATGGGAGTCCCTCATTTTAAAAAAATGAGGGATCCCTCACCGGAACCTAACTCTATATATATATATATATAGAGAGAGAGAGAGAGAGAGAGAGAGAGAGAGATTAAAAAGGAAAGTAAGCCTTTGAGGGTAATTATTAGGTTTAGGGCTACTAGTCTTAGGTTGGCATGCATGACAAGGCTAAGTTTGCTTCTCTTGGAAGCAAAATGATAGCTTCTTTTGGTATGAATTGTCTTGTCAATATATATACACTTTGGTAAGTCTAGTCTCCATTATCCAAGGAATAAAATTTTTTCTAACAAATATTATCCAATGGTTAAAGAGGTAATGATGATAGATGTGACTAGATATGGTTAGGTCCAAGTAGGCTGATAAGGCTAAGGTAGGTCATGATTAAAGGTTAAGTTTACAAAGGTAATCATACGGACCAATGGTTAATAGTTTCCTAGAAAGTAAGTCTATGGTCAAGTAGTCATGATTAAAGTAGATTATGAATGCTACTTTTGGTAGTATCATGATTACTATCTTTGCCCAATGATTTTTAAATGCTAGGGAAAGGTAACTAAGTCAATTGGTACTTAGGTTGGCCTAACTAATAGATGGAAACAAAACCTTTTACCCAAAGGATAAGAATTACCCTAACAACTATCGTTCAATGGTTAAAGAGAAAAGATACCCTTGGAAGATGTAATGATGAGAAATGAAGTCAAAAATTGATTAGTCAAGAAAGTGCAATGATTTCCTAGTCTAGGGTTGCATGTATGGCAAGGCTAAGGTTGCTTCTAAAAGAAGCAAAATGATGGCTATGACTTGTCTAGTCAAAGTTATATATATATTGGCAAGTCAAATGTCTAATATCCAAGGGATAATAATTCTCCTAGCATTTATTAACCCATGGTTAAAGATATAAAGAAGATAGGTATGGTATTGAATGACCATTCATGTGGTATAATGATTACCTCTAAAAGTTTAAGGGTTTAATTAGGATTTAGGAGGGTTCATAAGGCTCAAAGATTGTCAAAAATGTCCAATTAGGGTTAGAGAGAAGTAACTATGTGAATTGGTAGTTCGATTTTTCTAACTAATTGGTTGGAAACTAATTCTACTTGCCATGTAGGATTTCTAGCCAAGAAATGTAATTTAAAGATTTTATTTAACTCGTTAGAAAAATATACAAGTGCTTTTATAAGCATACTTGTCTTTAGAAAATGATTATATTGTTCGGTGCGAAAAGATAAAATTTTATAAGTCTCAAATTTAATTATGACGGATTATTAGAAATTAAAAAGGAATTTTAAAAGCAAATCCAAGTAATTAAAATAAAATTCAAATATTTAACGAAATTTTTATTTACCGAAAATCAGGGTCGTTACATTTCCGGTGATCAAAAAATTTTAATTTGAATAAATTAAAAAGCACTAAACATAAGACCGCAATTTAATAGGCTTTAGTTTGGCCTGCATGTTGAAATAAAAAACCAAACACAAATTCATGTTTTGGCTTTTCGAAAATCGATCCGCCATGCATTCATTCTCTTTCTTTTTTAACAACTGGTAATAATTAAAACTCCCAAAGGCTACGTACGTACGCAATCTCCATAATTTGCCCTTCCTGGGAAAATCTTTTACTTCTAAAACAGAAATGCCACAAAAATGAGAATATACGTACTACTTGAACCTCTTATAATCACGTGACAAATTAAAGGACTATTTCTCTTATACTCTCGAACGTACGACACGAGTACTCTTGGAAATTTTCTGAAAAATTATATACTTATCTATATAGTTTTAGCGTGCATAAAATTAAGTAGAAAGATCACAAACGTAACTCCAAGTTTAAAAGCCCTCAATGAATTCTATTGTACTTATATTTGATATATATATATATATATACATATATATATTATTCTTTTCTTAATGACAAAGCCAGTGCTTACCACCAAAAAAAAAAAAAAAAAAATGAAAGAAAGAAAGAAAAGAAAATAGCTCCAAACAAATTAATCAAAATGGTGCAAAATCATCCATCTATTAATTTGACCAAAATAGTCTGTATTTTCTTATATTTGTAATTTGTTAACTTGACAGTAGGCCTGTCAATAGACCGGATTTGATATGAATCCGACAAATCCGAAAAATCAGATCCAATCCGAAAACTTTTTTACTTCAAAAATTTTAGCAAAAAAAATTATTATTTTCCAAAAAAATTAAAAAATACAAGTTTAAAATAAAATACAACTTCTCAAACATTATTTTTTGAAAATAAAAAATTTACAATTTAAAAAAAAATAAGGTTCAGATCGGATTGATAATAAATTTAATCCGACCCCATCCGAATTCAATCCTCCGTATTTAAATTACCGGATTCGGATTGAATTTGGTCTATTGATAGACCTACTTGAGAGTCGAGGATTATTCAATATACAAATATAAGCTGACCCAGATATTAAAAGTCGAAAATTACTCCACAGTCGTTATGAAATACTTCCATATTCACTAGCTACCACTTGTAATTTCTAGGCAAAAGTGATTGGCTACTACCTCATGCATGACTCACTATCCACGAAATTAAAGGAAAAATTACTTTACACTTTCAAATTTCCTAAATAAATGTTGGTGGGAATAACGCACGCAACTAATTGGCTTATCGATATTGTCTACTTCATTAAAAAAGGAAAATATGATGAATGGTTGTGCTTCTATAGATAATTATCAACAACGAGACAATTATGCATGTGTATGATTCTGAGCTTCTTAATTTAATGATCAAATTTTTAAATTCTTCTTTCATGTATCTTTTGTCTTTTATTATTACATTACATGATCGAAGTTAATTACACGGCAAATCGTTGTACAACTAGTAAGAGAACCATTTTGTAAATCCAAATAATTAATATATAGAGACAAAATTGTGTGAGTGCATGTCATTCCCAAAAGTATTTGAGTTTGTTAACTATAACCAATACATATGCGTGTGTGCGTGTAAAAGTGATCAACTATATCAGGGATGCATGCCAGGCGGATGTGGAAAACTCATCGGTCTCTACGTGTTTTTTTTTACAACATAGGATATCCAAATCAACTTTCACGTGTATCATCTAATTCTTGAGAATCAATCTTATTGTCTACTAGCGGACGGTCCAATTAAAGCTGAAGCAAAATCTAATATGGATTGACCTCACAAGAGTTGATAGCATTTAAGAAATTTTGAATTCACCCGAGACCTATAATATTAAGCAAATTCCTAAATCGCAAAGCCTTGATCACTGGATAGAAGCGGGCATCGAATCGTGTCATATCATGTCTTAGCTAGGCATGTCAACTTAAACGGTCAATGCCTAGACATAATAGTAATATTGAATTCCTATCAAAACACATGTTAACTTGAACGTGTCAGATATATCTTGAAACTAACACGACACTGCTTAAAATCATTTCTTGTTTAGGTTGACAATGTTAATTCCTTTACCTAAAAACCCTTAAAACTCCGTCTGCAATATAAAATCATACACAGAAAAATATTACTACAATATATGCACAACTATTTAATCCAATATCGAAAAGGAATACATTTCCAATGCTATCATAATCACATAATTAGTAAATCAACAAAAAAAAAAAAAATCAATAATAGCCAAATCATGAGACATCAAAAAAATTCTTAAGCCACAACTAGACGTTTAGTCTCAAAATCTCGCTGCGCCAAAAAAAGAAAAGTCTCAAAATCTACAAAACACCATTCCTTGTTTTTACGGCTTATACCTCGAATAACAAAAAGGCCCCCGAAACTATGACATACTAGTCTCAATATAATACGCATAATCTCCTGTCGTGTTTGTTCGAGTCGTGTCATTTGGGTTATGTGTTAATACGGAAAAAATTAGACGGTAATTCGTTGTCCTTTTCGAGTTACAGGAGTTCAATCCCCGTATACATCTCGTATAATTTTTGTGTTGTCGAGTCAAGTCGTGTCATATTTACATGTAAAAAAGTAATGGACCCAAATTCTCTACCTTCATGTAAATTCCCACCACCACCATGAACAGGCCAATAACTTTGGAGTTTTGGTCTGTACGTATAAGCTTTCGATCTGCAGAAATATATTCTTGTCCTACATGCACTTGAAACAGGATATTCGCCTCGATCCTGACATACATGATCTTCCCTTTTCACGAGGTGGTGTGAACGCATCAGATACCACTCCGCTCCACTCCACTACCCCCAACCCCACCTCAAAAAGAACATCATTAATAAGACCTAATTTAGAGCATGTACATCAAGAATATGTATTTTACCTATCCAATAGTGCACTTTTTTTACTTTAGCTACTCAAATTTCACTCAACTCCTCGCCAATCTTCTCTATTCTCATCTTTATTCTTATAAAATATTATCCCCTCTCCTCTCTGCCTCACATGCAGGAAACTAAACCCAGAAATTGACCAAAAATCAATTAACCCAACTATTGAACTGATCAAATAAGAAGAAGCCGCTCGGAAAACTCTGCCCGAAACAAACTCCTCCAGATCTTGAACGTCGAGAAACAAGCTCTCCTCCTAAGGTCCAAGGTTTTCAGATGAGAATTGAAGCAGAGAACTTCTAAGGTTGAAGGTTTTCACTCCCATGGATAATCTCTACAAATCAGAAGAAGAACGTTCCATAAAGGCAAAGAGACAAAGTAAGAATGATCACAGATTTTCAATCCTTGGAGAATCCAATTTTTTCTATCAAAATCAAATTCAGAAATAAGAGGAAAGTTGATTCAAAATCTGGAAGTTCAGAGTGAATGAGCTCCGGATGAGAGAAGGATACAACGTCATTTGAGAGAGACAGAATAAAATAATAATAAAAAATGGTATATAGATGAATAGTACCTCGGTAATAATACCGAGGTTTTGTAGCCGTAGCAATTCTACCTAGCCTTAATTGAGGCTGGTGTAGAGCCTGTTTTATGAATTTGCCTCGGTAAAATAGATTAAATGGCTTTTTACCTATTTTGATGTACATGTTCTTAGGTGCCTAGCTCAATCCCATGATATATACTGTATTTATTTATTAACATTGTCACTGATCAGTACAGTTTGCACATACCGCATACGTGATTAGTGCAGTTAATTATGGGTCTCACATATATTTAAATGTGCATGATTAAAGTAAAACTACTCATCCAAAAGGTGTTCATATAATTATCAAAAAATAACAAAACATGGTGCCATCGAATTGGGTCAAGTACTTCAAACAAAATTTAGTTCGCATATATATTTCTCTAAATACCTTTTTCTATAATTTTCTTTTTGTTTTCATATTAAATGTTGTCGAAGCCAGAATCTATACGTACGGTGCACTTACAACCTGCCCAGTAGCCATTTTTCTAAACATATTTTAGGAATCCCATCTACTTTTCTGATAATCCACACACAAAAATATGTAGTGGTGTCGTCACCTAGTTAGTGTTTAATTGGTTTCAGTGAGTAATCTGACTCGGTAGTTCGGTTCATGTCTCCATATTCACTTGGTGGAGTCCGCTAGCTGCAAATGACTCCAGCCAGCTATGTGGTTCCGATCGATGTAATGTTCCTCGGTGATGAATATATCTGCATACCCTATATATATATATAGACAAAAAGCATTGGATAAGTTGGCTTCCCAAAGCCAAATTGGCCAGCAGCCAATACATCTCTCAAAGTACAGTGCCATTTCCTTCGTTTTTTTTTTTTTTGATCAGACGCCATTTCCTTCGTTCGCTCTCTCTATATATAGCCCATACGAGGCTTGTGTCCTCCACACTCCTCTACTATCCATCCATACAAGAATCCACCACAGCCTATGTACAGATACCTGTATATATATTCCATTTCCACCCAAACAAACTTTTCTCTCTCCTCCTCTTTCTTCAATGGCAACTCCCACCGAATCTCAATCCTCCCTTCAAGCATCAAAACCCACAATTCCTAACGTCGACGATATCGAACAGCAACAAACAACCGAACCAGCTGGGCTCGAAATCGAGGTAATCGATTACTCTTCTCGAGCTCAGTGGCTCAGAGCCACCATTTTGGGAGCAAACGACGGTTTGCTCTCAACGGCATCTTTGATGGTCGGAGTCGGAGCCATCCAAAAGGACCTCAAGACCATAATGCTCGCTGGGATTGCCGGACTTGTCGCCGGTGCTTGTAGCATGGCTATTGGAGAATTCGTGTCTGTTTACTCCCAGTATGACATAGAAATGGCTCAGATTAAGAGGGATGTCACTAGGGGTACCACTGGAGATGTAATTAAAAGTACAAGTGAAATTGAGAAGAGGAAGAGGAAATTGCCGAGTCCGTTCAAGGCAGCGATCGCCTCTGCGGGGGCTTTTGCATTGGGGGCGTTTGTTCCTCTGCTGGCTACGGCGTTCATTAAGGAGGATTATTACGTGAGGTTGGGAGCGGTGGTGGCAGCTGTGAGCTTAGCGCTGGTAGGGTTTGGAGGTGTGAGCGCGGTGTTGGGGAGGGCGCGGGTGGTCAAACCTTCACTTAGGGTTTTGGTTGGCGGGTGGTTGGCCATGGGGGTTACTTTTAGCTTAACCAAGTTGGTTAATGATCTCGCTGGAATCTAATTAATTACTAAAATCAATATCGATCACTACTGTTATATATATATATGAATAATACTAGATGCATTAATTTTATATTCTAATGCATGGAGTGCTGTGAGTGACTGTGTGAGCCCCATGCATGTATATATATCCGTCCCAAAATGATCAATACAGTACTAATGTTTGCAGCACATTAATTAATTAGTACTAATAAATATTCTCAATGATTTTTCAGAAACTAATATTCTGGGTATGTTTTGTTTTCCTATAAGTACTCATATTACTCAGATCTCTTGCATGCTTAATTTGTTGAAAGAAAAGCTACCTATTTTTATCTTCTTTTTTTTAGGTAACCAGTAACGTACCAGGAAGACTAAAATCATATATGGAGTAGTATTAATTAATTGTCATTATATGGTAGGGTTGGCTGCTTGTTTTTTCTTTTTCGATCTTATTTCTTTTTTGGATAAAGTTTATTGGTATCTTTACATCTGCTGTTAAGATACTTTTTTAGATCTTCTTTCGTTATGTACGTGCTGGACAAGGTCCCAAAAAGTGCTTGCAAAAAGAAGCCAATTAAGGTTATATATATAGCTAGAATGATCTAGATGAAGGAAAGGGACTCTTTTGTTATGTTTTTTATTTATGTTTTCTAGCTAGCTCTAGTGGAGGAGCCATGTCCGTGAGCTTCAATTAATGCAATGATCGATTCAACATTTCATTGGGCGTGCATTTTTATGCAAATTAACTATACAATTTTTATGCAAACTATACAATTTGAGCTGGCTAAATTTGAACTGATCCATGTCATGTGGGTATATTTTGAAATTAACTTAATTGTAAAATAAGTACCCTACTTGTCAATATTTGGACAGACTATATATATTTAGCAACTGCTAAAAGTAGATGTTATTAATGAGTTTAATATTCCTTAAGTAAGGAAATCAAAATTTCCTCAATAACAAGTTCAATATTGCAGAGTTCTTTTCTTTTCTTTTTTTTAATCTTTGAAAACAAATTATAAAGATGAAAATGAAAATGATCCTAAACATGAGACATTACAATGGGCAAAGAGAAAACAAAAAATTCCAACCCCTCACACCATTTATCAAATGCCACCAGGACCCAAAGAGAATAACAACTCAAAATTGGCAAAATGCCAACCAAGATACAACACTCATTAAAAAAAAAAAACATCCACAAAAAACACCCTAAAACTAACTCCTCAAACCAGAAAATATTAATCCGAAGCCAACATGGCTAGCGCTCTTCATCAATTTCCTCCATTTGAGTAATCCTACTGATCACTTCCTCCTCCTCACCATCATAGCCCGTACCTAGCTAGTGTCTTCTCAAAGTCCCAAACTGCTTAATTCTCATCGAGAATGATCTATTCCTATTATTAATTATCCTTCAAATGATAGTGCGGCTGCTACTACTGCCAACCTGAACAGAACAATTTTTTTTTTTCTTCCACCTCTCTTCTTGTGTTTAGGGATGCCAACATTTCTTCAACAGATTTCTGTTTTCATTTTCCTTTCTGACCATGCTTAACCTATTCAGCTAGAGTGAGATCAACAAATAACTCGATACGCTCAACTTCCTTATCATGTAAAAAGCCCTTTTCAGAAAGGGTTCATTGCAGATTTTGTGCTAAACCCTAAAAATGAAAAATAAATTCTTTAAAAAAGTGGAGTCCATGAGTCCATTAGGATTTGTCTAGAGCAACTCATTATTTACATGGGCTATGATGCAGCTCAACTTACTTTTACGAAACTATTTGTAAAAAGAAAACACAAACAAACATGAACTAGAGGTACTACTCCCTTTTCGAATACGCATTAATAATGAGATAAATTTCGTTTTTCTTTAATTCAATAACCACCACCTTGCCCTAATGCTTACATCTCAATTTATAATAGTAGCATTACTAAAATACTAAAAAGGAAATTCAACATACATGCAGAAATAAAATCAACCCTAATGCTTCATAACCAAGCAATTACCCTATATAATAGAAATACTAGATCGAAACAAACTAGGAATTAATACTTCTAGCAAATCTTGACTAAAATAAAAAAATTCCTACTAAAATACTAAATTTGAAATAATAAAATAAAATTCCTTGATTTTTTAGATTAATTAGAATATAGGCTTGCATCATTCTCCTCGGCTTGAAACTCGCACCAAGTAGGTCTTTTTTGGTAACCGAAATTGGCAATGCGAGGTGAACAAGACGTCGGGTTATGGAAACCAACGGCGGTAACCTAGAAATCACAAGGAGTGGTGATCGATTATGAAAGCAAGACAGTGGTCATGGGTCATTCTGGTAGGTAGGCTTGACGATGCGAAATGAACAAGAAGTCGGGTTAAGGTACCCCAATGTTTTAACATAGAAACCACAAGGGGTGGTGATGAAAGAAGAAAGCAGGACGGTGATCGTGGAAGATGCCAATCCGCTGAAGAGAATGCGTAACATAATCAACTAACCCGAATGGTTAAGGGTCCCAAAATCACTCCAACCGAAAAAAATACTTGACCTCAATTCGAACTTGAATAGTTAAGAAACTCTTTTAAGGTTTTTCTCTTACAAAATAACATGATAAACTTCACTACAGTTTGATCCCGTTAAGTTTTCGAGTTAAGCATATTCAAACAACCACTGCTCGGGTCTACTCGACTCATTACCAAATTTATATCTTTCCAAGTCTGAGAAGCATAAATGCAAAGGGAAAATAACGGCCAATGATATTTTCAGCATTAATAAATATTCTCAGCATGTTCTTGGCGGATATTAATTATCAAAACACGTCATGAGCCGCCATTTTCCCAAATGCAAACCTCCTACCTGGCCTGGGTAAGAGGAAGAGGAGGAAGAAATTGGCAACTACAGTTTAATACAGTATGTTTGGCTCCTGTGTTAGACCTTAGAGCATCTCCAATGAGAGATGTCAATTCCTACGTGAACATTTTAACAGTAAAAATTGACACCAAAATTCAATCTAACCTAATAGCCTTCTTTGATGCCAAATACACGTGGAATTGAAGGCAAGCCTTCTCATGCCAACTTTGACAGCCGCCCTCCTCCTTGCCAAATTTCAAAAAATGACCATTTGTATTTTGACATAAGGGTTAGAAAGGGATAAATTGATGTCTAATAAATAGAATTTGACATAAGGGTTGGAGATGAGGTTTTGATGTCAAATTGAAAATGCCAAAATGCCACATTAGCCTTCAAAAAAAAATTGGCATCCCTAATTTGAAGTCAAAGGGTTGGAGATGCTCTGGGGCTGGGTTTTGGCCTACATAATATACTGTCCAACTTTTTGTTGAATTTCCCTTTTCTCTCTTCCCGTTTTTTTAATAAATTTTTGCCTAAAAAAAAAATAAAACTACTGAAAAAAAACTACTATTTTTTTTTTTATCATCAATTGGCAACTACTTTGGCATCAGAATAGTCGCAAGATTCAACAGTACTGTTCAAATAGAATTGCTGTAGGGCCAAGCTTAGCTTCAAGTTGCAAAGCATGTTCTGACATGGACTTGTTTGTTTTGGATTGATTTCAAACGACCAGCACATGTCAAACTCGGTAGATTAGTTCTGAATAAGCTTAGCACAAATCTTCCACAATCAAACTAGGGAAAAAAAAAACCTAATATGCATTGGGAAAGAATCTCTAGATATTCGAAAGGCCCCTCGACCTTTTGCAACAAATCGCAAGATCTAGATACGGAGCAGAACACCTCTAGGTAACTACTAGTAAAAACAATGGTCAAAAGTACTTACCTGATCTAGTGACAGTCAACTTGCTGTTGCAAGACAGCTCCACAAAGAATATACAAATACGAAGATCATTTATGTGCAGAAATACATGGTTCTGCTTACAAAGAGAATTCATAAGCACACATCCAAGGTTCATACTTAACAGAACTCTTGGAACTACCATATTTCCACAGTACAAGAGACTGAGAAACTACCAGCCGTGTATGCAACATTTCCACCACGACAGGAAAACTATAAACATAAATGTGAGACAAGAGAAGTAGCATAATTTCAGTAAGTAAAAAATAGCAAGGCCATTAAACAGATGGTGTATGACAGGAATTCAGATGTCAAACCAACTAAGACTCGAGACAAAAATAGAATATTCTTACGTTTGCACACTACCTGAAACAGGTGCATGCATGAAGGTGAAAAAACAAAAACAAACTATACAGATGAATGATAAAAAAAAAAAAAACCATACAGACGAAGATAAAGTAACTAGGAAAAAAGTAGTAAGAACGGAATCATAGACAACATACTGAAATTTAAGTGCTCCAAGCATTGGCAATATCATCAAAACCATCTTGAAACATCCATTCGTCATGCAAAAGCAAGAATATCATGCCCCCAAAATGAGCAAATATTGTTGGAATTCAACCAGGTGCGGCACACAGGAAATAACTTTGAAATAGAAACAAAAGTGTGAACAAATTATGGTATCTTTGTGTGGAAAAGGAAGATGATGTGGCCCTGAAAGCAATGAAAGTAAACATAAGCACAAGCTAGCCAAAGCGAAGAAATTGGCGGAAAAGAGACCCCACGACGTTACGGGAGCCCTACTTCTGATCCTGATGCAAGGCTCCTGAGCACAGAACAAATCTCCTTCCAGATTCTAGAGCAGCCAATCTTTTGAGAGAGACTGCCCAAGTGAAAGATGGCTTTCATGTGATAGCGAAAAGCGCACATGCATATTGCACAGATGCAGCTTGGAAAATAGGAAGTACAAAAGTTATTCTCCAAGAAAACGAAGTGCAAACTCTCAGATTACCCCAAGACTCATTTTCCTTCAAAAAAACACTTCGGGACCTGAAAGACGGCGCAATCTCCCAACAAAACTTCTAAAGACAGAACCATCCTCCAGATGAATGAATGCATTATGATAAACCACTAGCGAACGAAGGAACGATAAGCTGACTGAAAGAAAAACTGTCATCGGAATCTAGCACCACAATCAGGGAACAAGAACCTTCCTCCCGAAGAAGAGTAACAAGGAACAGATAACCATTTTAAACTATGAACATATGCTGATGAACACTTCAAGAGCTTCAAAACAACTTTGTACATGTTTAACAAGAATGGAACTCTTCTATCAGCACCCCTTGTGGTAGGAGTAACTTATGCTGCAATACTCGTATTTGACTGGCTTCTGCCCCACAAACTTTCACAGTTTTACGAGTAAGAATGCATCCAACTAGGAACAAAACCCAATCATGTATCCAAAAAGACCATATATAGCCAAACAGCCTGCCAAAAGTTTAGTTGCATTAATTACCAGAACTGAAAATCAAGAACTGAAATAAGGAAGTTAAAAATTACCCGTTAATTCCCATTTATGTTTAAGGAGCACTCTATCGAAGAACAGGAAAGGGGGGATTATGCGTCTAAGTCTACCCCAGTCCAAAATAAGAACACCCGACCATAGACAGAGGAACATTTTGCATGAATACCAAACAAACGAAGTCCTCAACACCAGCATCCTAGAGCAGTTTTTTAAAACGCCACAATCTCTTCAGATATGCAACTTCCAGCCCAGGAACATCATTATGCACCCAGCAGGAACATGAAATTCATTATGCAAAGCAGTTGAAAATAAGTAGACACCTGACCGACCAATCAAGAAAGTAGATATCCAGCAGCAATAATGGCAATCACAACACAAAACCAGATTCGAACATGTCAACCAATCATAAGATCCATCAGACCAAGTCGAACATTTTAGGTACATAGAAGGTTTTGGGGTGCCAAGATCCACACTTTGAAAAGATAGATTCAACTACAATGTTCCGCTTGCCCAAACATTTGAGAAAATGTATCATTTGAAAAGGAGCTTCCCACCGCTTCACATCCAGTAGCACTGCCACCAATTTCTTCAGCTGCGAGAAAAAAAGAACAATAATCCGTCTGTGTCATGGTAATCTGAAGAATTCGCAAAGCTCAATCTTGCATACCACATTTTTGAGCAGTTTTTTTTGTTCTTTTACCTGGATCGGAAACCTCCGGAACCCCTGCGGTCATAGGGTCCAGAACGGTCACGATTATAACGATCGCCTCCACCATAGCCACCGGAATCCCTGTTACGTCCCCCAGATCGGTCTCCATTTCTATCAGGACCATAACGACCTCCGCCACCACTGCCATACCTATCATCCCTGCCACCATACCTATCACTCCCTCTGCCCCCTTCACCAGGACATTCCCTGGCAAAATGTCCTGGCTTTCCACATTTAAAGCATTCACCGCCACCACCGAATCCCCGACTACCACCATCACGGTCACGACCACGGTCACGGTCACGGGGGCGATCACTGTCACGGTCCCTACCAGAAGGCTGAGCTTTCTCAACAGTAATACTACGCCCATCTAAATCCATTCCATTCATTGCTTCAATTGCTTCTTCCATTGCTGTCTTCTCGTCGAAAGTGACAAAACCAAATCCACGAGAACGTCCCGAGAACTTGTCAACAGCAACCTATGCCCAAAAGAATGTTATCCAGACAATAAAATCACTAATGACTTGGCAAATATTACCAATAAATTAGCTTAACTAAGAGCATCCGCAATGGTAATAATCAAAACCAATAACCAAAATGTGCCACGTCAACATTTGATTATCCATTTAGTCCATAATCAAACTTAACAACCTCTACCTCCACATTGGTTATTTTTGCATCCCTAACCAAAAAACCCCCCACAATATGCAATGCACATTTGTCCAATCGCAAACGAGTTCCAATCACGCACCCGACCACACCAAATTATTCGTCTTGATGAGACGATTCCAATGTGGTGTTTTTGAGTTATTGAGTTTGGTTATTGGTAAAAGTTGTCGAGTTTGGTTATGGAATGGGTGTAATTTGGTTATTTGCTAAAAGACTTGTAACTTTGCTTATTACAATGTGGGGTGTTTTTTGAGCATTGTTGTTAAATTTGCTTATTACAATGGGATGCTCTAACAGCTTGAACAATCACACCTTCCACTGAAAATCATCTCATAGTCTATCAAAACATGCATAAAAATCTGGCATACAAACAAAAACACAGGAAAAAAGGAAAAATAGGGGGTACTGTTTAAGGCCAACAGCTTCTACCTATAAAAACAAATATTTAACAATGGTACAGAAAGGGACTTCTTCTTTTAGAGTCCGGTTAAAATATCAAGAGTATAACACCTATATACTGTAGATATGCATCTATAAGTCCTAGGTACGTATCCATAAGCCCGTTGCCCGTATGTGGCTAAGTGTCAGATTAACCACACTGCCAAGCCCAGAGACATATTCAAAAGAAGAAGAAAAAAAAAGACATATGGACATTGCTAAATACCCATATTTATTACTTCTTTTTCTTCTTTTCCCTTGGAAAACATGGTGCCTTTATGACACAAATAGAAATAGCTGTATGTATAATGAACTAGAAACTATATCTATGTATAAGATTAAAACACAAGAATCTTCCTTAAACCTATAAATCTATAGATATTATTCACGTGCTTACAATACTTGCATATTTTCAACATTCAAAACATTAAAGTTCACAAAAGTTATGGAATTTCATCTTGCATCGCAAAAGTATAAGCCGGCAGATTTGTTACTCTCCCTAGTCAATATAAAAGAGCCCAAAGAGGTAGTGGGCGTGGGCGGGTTGTTCGTACAGCAACAGGCAATAACAGCAATGTAAAGCACGACTTTGATGAACGCAAACTCTGAAGGTACTACCTTTGCCTCTACAAGGTGTCCAAACTTCGCAAAGGCATCTTTTAAACCTCTATCAGATGTTGACCACGCGAGGCCACCAATGAAACAGCGGTACTCCAGTTCATCTGACATGTTTTCAACTGCTGACAAAAGAAAGAAACAACACGTGAAGAAGCACAGTGAGAGCAACTTCTGCACAGAAAAAGGAAACCCTTGTTGATAACAAAAACACGTACAGAAATTTACTTATGCACGAGCAACCAACCGGTATAGAAGGTTAGAAGAAATAGCAATGAACAATGAAAATAAAAACAAACAAGTTTAGCAGAATCTATCAAAATCAAGAATGCCACAATAGCAGGTGAGTAAGAGCAAGTGCACCAATGATGGGTAAAATAACTACTCAAAATGTAAGATTTATAATTTAGCTCGACAGTTTTTTCCATCATAACTGCAGCAAAGCTCTCTATCTTCTCTGGATTTTCATTAATATATTGCATTATTGCTAATAAATGGCTGACATGGGTATGAATGTAGAGAGAGAGAGGGGATAAAGTACGTGAGAGACTCAAATATTAATTGTTTAATGTTTACCTGTCCTACAGTCCATTGCCAAAGGTACCGAGCCTCTGCAGCCAAAGGTATAATACCTTTGCGAGTAGCTAGGCTGCTGTAGGTTACTATTTCTGAATTTACTACTTAACCGAAAAAGGGAAAGTAAAGAGTCTTATGTACATGCTCTAATTGAGCAAGAAGCTAAAAAAAGAGTTGGCATAGAGTGACAATGTACTAGTAATAACATTCACTGTCTACGCCCAAAAAACTCCATCATCAGTGCATTGAATGTGCTGAGGGAAACCCCAAAAAAGGAGATACATTCGTGAGGTACTTAAAGCCCATATAAGAAGTCAATTGTGTTTCTACAATATCTGAAATCAGACCATTTTTATCAAGTAAAAGTGAATCCATGTGTTCCTTAACTTGGCTATATTCTGCACACTAGCAAAGATATTTTTCCAAATGCAACTTCACTCCCATCCCATCCGTTTCCAATGCCAATTTAGCAAGTTATGGTTTATACTAAACACCTCTTAACAAACAACCCACTATATCCTTAAAATGAGTGTTCATTCTGCTGCAACATTCTAGCTGACCTTCAAGCAATCCCAATTGTTAATACAGAAGGAAACTGTCAAAGGAAATGATAAATGTAACCAATCACTTCTACAAAAACATTCACAACTAAAATAAAAATCCACACACAAAAAATAACAATTGAATCAGGATTAGGAATCTGCACAAAAAATCCACAAAAATTCACAACTAATTTATCAAAATCTGCCACAATTAGGAATGCCACAAAAAAATAAAAAATAAATCAGAGAGGAGGAATCTCAAAAATGAGTCGTGGCAACATAGTTGAAACATCCACTACACCAATGGATATAACATCTAACTACTGAATGTGCTGATGCTTTTGGTGAAAACCAAAAAGGAGAGGAGATACATTCATGAAGTATTTAATGTCCAAATAACTAGTCAACTGTGTTTCAGGTCTTTTGACAGCATCTCAAATCTGCCCAGAAAATAGTTGAATCTATGTGTTCTATAACTTGGTATATCATACACCTTTGGGAATAATCTTTCTGGATTCCAATTCCATTAGGATATATGACCCTGTCCCTTCTCCAATTTCATCTTAGATGAAGTCGTGGTTGTTTCTCAAAAGACAAAAGACACTATATATATCCCTGACTTGATTCTACCGAGACGTTCCAGCTGCCCTCCTCGGAATCCAAATTGTTAATGGGTGTGTCCGGATGCCTAAGTGGTGATACAGGAGGGCATTGTCACAAAGGGAATAGGTTCCAGGGTCCAAAGCAATGCTTAAGGTAATAATTAATTTCTCAACCAGCATAACAACATTCTCGCACTTATTCCAACACTTCCATCAAACCCGACGACATGGTTCCAAATAGTGCACAAATAAAGTCAAATCTGATAATACTCGAAAATTAGTAAATCCAGCTGATATCATGACGATAGGTTTGTCACATCATCTTCTCCAAAAGGCCCTTCTCGAACAGGGGCTATATAGATTATAGCAACCTTAAGGAACCATTCAATCTGTCAACCAGCATAATATCAGTAGTGTCACACTTCTTCCAACACTTCCACCAACTACTAAGACCAGTGTTTTGAAAAGCCCAAGGCGCATCGAAGCACCAAGGACCCTTGGAGCCTAAGCGACGAAGCACGCGTCTCAGTGAAGTGAAGCGCACATTGGAAAAAGAGAGTAGAATGTAAGGTACCTAGTGAGAAAATGACCCAATACCATCAAACATGACATCTACTAGTAAAAGCAAGATACATAATAGGCCAAGTACCATACTAGAAGTCCAAAAGGTAGAGCGTCAATAATCATACATGACATTCAAATGTCCATATATGAAACGGTAACAAAAGAACATACTAAGCATCCATCAAAAACAAATCTTTGAATGTTTAGCTTTAGAAATTAGAAACGAGATGAAGTAATAGTAGGCTAACAGCGGTCTAATATGGCAAGTCGTAGTCTTGTAGAAGAAGTGCCAATGGAAAAAGTATTATAGGATTTAGGGCATATTATATGAGCCATGATTTGGTGCATTGATCTCAATAAAAGCTCTAATCTGGTGTGTTGGATCTTGTTCACCTTAGATTGACTTCAAAAAATGGACGGCAGACAAAGATTTCTTGGAGTTAATGGTTAAGCGCGCTTCATGTGGCTTGGAGAGTCCCCAGGCATACGCTTTTTGCACCTCACCGGCGCTTTGCCACCAGTACCCGCGCCTCGCTTCGAAGCGCACGCTTTTTAAATCACTGAGTAAGACGTTAATTGTAAAAATAGCAAGCAAACGCAATCAAGCTAATGTGCTCCCCGCAAGAGTAGACAATTCAACTCAGCTACAGCATCATAACAGAAAGTTACTAATACCATATACTCGAATTTCATAGGGATTATATATACCAAACCCCTGAACTCTTATCAAAAGTCAACGACGATCAAATTGCGAGGCTAATTACCACAAAAAAAAAAAAAAAGCAAAAGAAAACAAAGAAGTTTGGATCCAAAAACAAGACACCTATAAGTCCAATAAAAATCAGCATATCATTCACGACAATCAGATCCAGATTTTGCCAGTGGTGTAAAGTAAACAGAATCAAAAAACGTAAATAAGCGAACAAAGACATCAGATTGACATGGCAAACCTAGATCAAGAAAGGTCAAACAATAGATAATAACCAATTAAAAGCGCAAGCAAAAAAAAGAAAGAAAGATTGGAATCTTAGTATTAGGGATGAAACACATGATTACACAGTGATGAATCGATTCAAAAAAAAAAGGGGGATGAGTAGAGAGGTACCAGTAGAGATGTAGTAGCAAATAGATCGGATGAGACGGAGAAAATAACGGTTGGGTAGCTAACCTTGCGTTCCTTCCAAGTAAAAGAACCCTATTCCCACTATATATAGGATCTACGGATACGGTTGTAGTGGTCCAGTGGATAGGCGTTTAAAAAAAGAGTTCAGTTTTAGTTGGTCAGCAAAACATTCCGTGAAACTGAAAAAGTTAATGCTTTGTTTGCTTTATAACTCAAAAAGAGTTATTACTTTTTTTTTTAAAATTTTTTCAACTTTCAACATTTTTCTTTTTATTTATTATCCCTATTATTTTTCAAAAAAAATTTCAAAAACCAATCCAAAAAAGGTATAAGTATTGAAAATTGGATGTTAAATTTTCTTAAGCTGAAAAACTATTAGATAAATATACGTACTATATTAAACATTAAATGAAAAAAATGTTGAAAAAATAAAATTGAAGTACGGAGTAAAGGGTGACCTTTGTAAGTAATATAACATAAACATTAAATGGATATAAATATAGTATTCAATTTGGTCTGGTTTGTTTTGAATTAGATGGTAGGGATTCAGTGTCGTTTGATTTGCCTACAAATCAAACTGGACCAGACCATTTTACCTCTAAAATCAAAACCAAATGATTGGTTTGGTTTGGTTTGGTCTGAGTTTAATTTTCAATTTGGTTTAAGCGGGTTTATTTTCACCCCTGGTAGTGGAGTACGCAGAAACGAAATCTTGCTATAATTTGCATTGGCTGAAATTATTACTCCTTACCCCTTACTTTTGGTACTACATTGAAAACTACTAAAGTGAGTACAATTTTTCTTTTTCTTTTTTGTTTAAAGCGAAAAGATTTCAAGACATCTCCTAAAATAAAGGAGAGGACAAACAATACAGACAGATGGAGTATTTTCCAATCCTTTATTTCTGAATTTTTGTTAACTTTTACTTCATCTAAATTATGATTACAAAAAAAATACTTTTGTACAAGATAAAAAATAAATTAAAACAGAGGGATTTATAATTTTTTTAATTTCAAAATTCAATTAATATTTTTTACTTTTTAAATCTCTTGTTGAAACCATCAAATGATAACGCTAGCTAGTGCTAAACTCATTTGATTGAATTTTGAATCACTTTCAATCCATTAACATGTAAGAATTATAAATGATAAGGCTAGCTAGTGCTAAACCCATATGATGTATGGTTTATACTTTATAGTTCTTGGAGTCGAGATGAGGTAAACTTCAAAAAAATAGGAAAAAAAGTTGACCGGAGATAAAGTCTAGGCGGTACTTGTCTTGATTTTGTGATTAAACTTATAAACTGTTTAATAGGAGTAATTAAGTGCATGCCCAAATTTATTTGTCGTTTGGAAAATGCTGACTCCTTCATCGTATTTTACAAAATCGATCATACAAAAATTGGATTTATAAAGGTACAGTTAAAAAAATGTATACCTAAAAGTTGTTTGTATTTAATTGCTTGTTGCCAGGTGGGATGATATTTGGATTTGTCACTTCGAACACTGGTTGCCACGTGCTTGATTTCTCTCTGTTGGTAGACGCATGCCAAGTCCTTAATTTCTCTCTGTCGCTAGACATATGCCGTGTCCTTAATTTAATTGCATACAAAGACGTAGGACTGAATAAAAAAAAATCTACATTTACCAAAGAATTATTTTTATTCGTACATTAAAGTTATTTTTTCGGCAGATTTGTGTAAGCTAGAAACACTCAGGGTTGATTTTCAGAATGATATTCGGTCCATTAGGTGGAATGATATTTGGATTTGTTGATTCGATCGCTGGTTGAGCACTGGCATATGCTTGATTTCTATCCGTCACTAGAGGCATGCAGATTCCTTCATCTAGATGCAGACAAATAAATTAACTTAAAAAAAATTAATCTTACAAAGGGTTGGTTTTTTTTTTTTGGCTTAGGAAAAACTCATACTGAAATGTTGTCGAATCAAAGTACGATAAGCACATCAAAGAGGCTTATACCCCGAAGTCGGGAAGATTATTTAGCCGTCCTCTACACAATTTTCTTGTACTGTGTCTTGTACTGTGAAAAGTAAAAAAGAGAGAACTAGAATGAATTAACAAACAAGAGTATCTATACTATTTAGGAAAAACAAACAAACAAACAAAAGTAAAAAAAACAAAAAACAAAAACAAAGTGATACAGTGCTAACCTACCGGGGAGAGAGAGCACGGCAAAGAGAAGAATTAGAAAATAGCAACATAGTAATTGTTTAGCTAAAAGGAGTATAATAATAGGAAAAAAGAAAAAAAGATGTTTTGATTGGCTTCCATTTGAAACTGAAGCAATTTCAAAAATAGTCCGTAAGTATGGAAGAGGTCAGAAGAATGTAATAGGAAACAAGAAAAAGATGTTTGATTGGTTTCCAAATGGGAACAATTATGGAAGATTATTAGGCAGTATACAACGAAAATGATACAAGTACCGACTAGGGGGAGAGAAAACGTGCTGCCGGTCACTGGATGGCTGATTTGAGCCGTCCAAAAATTTTATAAAAAAAAACCGATAGGGCTTTTGCAAGAATCAATAGCATTCGAGATGTGTAGGGTGCTTGATCCGAGTACCCCTTTTTTTTTTAAAGAATTTTTGGACGGCTCGGAACGGCCGTTTGGTGGCCGGAGACGGCCCAACGGCGGCAGTCGGTACGTTTCTCTCCCCCCTCAGTCGGTACACCTATAGCATTACTCAGTATACAATCACTAACGATAGGTACATTACATTGTTCTACTATATGGTACATTACATTTCATGTGGAGTCCATTCCGGGTCCTACAAAAATTCAGAAAAATATTCATAAATTTTAACATATTGTTTTTATGAGACCTTGTAAAAAATCAACTCCAACGAATATCAGTAAATATTATTTCTTGATCCGTAGGGACGAAACTGCTTAAGAAATAATACTTACCGATATTCGTTGGAGTTGATTTTTTACAGGACCCCATAAAATAATATTTTAAAATTTATGGTATTTTTCTAAATTTTTGTGAGACCCGGAATGGACATTATATAAAATGTAGTATAACTATGTAGTGAAACAATATAGTGTATGTAGCACTACTTGTATACAATAGTGGCTTACGTAAGTCATGGGTGGTCTATGTAAATCATGGCTTGGTTTCCAAATGGGAACAATATATTTTTTTGAATATTGTCTCTACGTAAATCATGGGCGGCCTATGTAAATCAAAAATGCTACTTGCACAACCGTTGTGTTGGTTGTGTACATAATTCTGACCTTCCAGATGTATTTAGACGGTCTAGATTTTAAACATCAGTTGTCTAACATTTCCAAATGCAACTATTAGAGATTATTTCACCTTTTTCAATATATAAGTGCCACGTGTTGCAACCACAGTTCTCCATACTAATGTCTTGTGTCGCAACCACAGACCTCCTCACTAAAGATGACTTTGCTTTAATATATAGTATAGAGTATAGATATAGATCGAACATCTCCCTCCTAGTCCCTAAAGAGTGATTATTCAGTGCCCCAAAGACATTGTCAAGTAGTGCCCCAACTCTCTCCCCACTTGTAACAATCCGGATTTTCGATCATATTTTTTTTTAAAATAATAGAGTTAATATTATTAATAGCATTAATAATATCATAAAAAAAGTATTATTCAGAATAATAATATTATTTCCTTAATAGAACATATATTTACAAACATAATTATCCTATTCTAATTATCCTATTTTATTTTATTTTATTTTGCATGCATGCATAATTACGAAATTCCTTCTATCTCTCCCTCTCCTATTCAGTCTCTACTTCCTCCGTAACCCTATTTTCCGTCCATCTCAAAGCCAAGAGTTAGAATTCCATTGAAACACAATTTTATCATCCTTATCAAAAAAAATTCTCTTATATATACCCCATTACTCCGACCCTAGGGCATACCACAAAATTTTCCACGCTCCACCAGTCCAGAAGAGAGAGAGAATTCGGAGAAAGCAAAGCTCCAATCCATAGAGTTTTAGAGAGAGAAGGAAAGAGAGAGAAAAATGGGTTTCATAGCCACGACCAACCGAGACCCGAATTGATCATTCCAAACACTTTCCTCAACCCCGAACATCCCCAAACATCATTCAATTCGAGCCCAAGGTCCCCCGATCGCCAAAATCGAAGTTGTCTTCTCCAAAAATTCAAGATTCGTTTTTAATTCAATCCAATCCAATTCGAGGTATTATAATCCATTTCAAACACTCCTCTAAGTATATTTAGTGTTTTTATGCGTAACCCAATAGCCAAAATGGTCCCATGCATCGAAATTGTAGCAAAAAAACGAAAAAAAAATAAATCTGGACGAAACCTTGCGGCCGCAAGGTGCGGGCCGCAAGAACCAGTGCCGAGTTCGCGGCTGGGCTCCCCACCGCAAGGTCAACTCGGTCAGACCTTGCGGTTTGACCTGTTTTGTTTCGAATCGACCTTTCGACATCCCAAACACTGTTTTTGACCCCCGAACTATTTTTCCTAGACTTTTCACATCTCAAAGATCATAACTTGTTAACATCATTTTTTTTATTTAATTATCTATTTATTAAATTATTTATTAGTTATCTATCAAAGTTTACAAACGAAAAATCCTTGCGACCTTCCAAACAACGTTTTAACACCCAAACTAATTTTTCCCAGATTTCTTGCATCTCAAAGATGATATCTTGCTAAAATAATATTTTTTTATTTAATTTACTATTTATTGTTATTTCTATAGCGTTTTCAATCAAAAATTCTTTACGACCTTATAAACCTTATTATAAATGCCCAAATAATTTTATTTAGACTCTATATATTCTGAAGATGAAATTTTGTTAACCGCAACATATTTTAATTAGTAAATTATTTATTATCTATTTATTTCACTTTCGGCCACTTTATTTAACGTCTTCATTTAAAATAATCCCGCAACCCTCCGAACCCAACTTTTGATACTCAATTGGTTGCATAGAACCTCTCGGACTCTTAATCAGGTCACGTTAATTATTTTAATATTTTTACCTAATTAATGCATTAAATTAGTTTTTAATTAATCTAATTACTTAGAAATAATTAATGAGAGTCTAGAAAAAATATTTTTTTAAAAAAAAAATTTATTAAAAAGCTCTTACTTATTATCATCTTGGCCATACGAGATTAAGGGCAACGGCCCATTCATAAAAAGTTACGTGGTGTATATGCTTATTATTTATTTCAATTATCATTGTGATTATTTATATACTGCTTCGATTTGTGATTGATATGTTAGATTAAAACCTAGAGACATGGGGTGGCATGCAAATAGAGTTCACTTAGACGGTGCTAAGTAATGGGTAAATTGAAAAGTTTATTTTTAGATCTGCCTGCAGGTAGGATTTTGAGATGTGATGAGTTGGATGTGATGATTTGAAACTGGCAAAGTAAACCCAGTGATGAATTGAAACTGGCGGGAGTTCAGTAATGATTTAAAACCTGGTGGATAGGGCCAGAATTATTTTCTGATGATAAAACCTGGCAAAGTAAGCCCAGTGATATTTTGATAAAACCTGGCAGATAGGGCCAGAGTTATTTTCTGATGATAAAACCTGGCAAAGTAAGCCCACTGATATTTTGATAAAACCTGACAGATAGGACCAGAGTTATTTTCTGATGATAAAACCTGGCAAAGTAAGCTCAGTGATGTTTTGATAAAACCTGACGGATAGGGCCAGAGTTATTTTCTGATGATAAAACCTGGCAGGTGGTCCAGCGATATTTTGCGACAGTAAAACCTGGAGGTTAGTCTAGTGATGTTTTGCGATGATAAAACCTGACGGTTGGTTAGTGACATTTCACGATGATAAAACCTAATGGTTGGTCAGTGATATTTTGTGATGATAAAATCTGACGGTTGGTCAGTGACGTTTTGCGATGATAAAACCTGGCAGGTGGTCCAGTGATATTTTATATTGATAAAACCTGACAAGTGGTCCGGCGATATTTTGTGTTGATAAAACCTGGCGGGTGGTCCAGCGATGTTTTGTGATGATAGAACTGGTGGGAACACCGTGGTGATTTTGATGTGGTAATTAAGATAGGCAAACCCTAGTTATGGTCTGGGCGTGACTAGATTTTCCTTATTGCTATGCTATCGATCAATAATGAATAGAATTATAGGTGTTCTGCTTTTCTGCATTGATGATATATTGTTACATGCTAGCTATAATGTAAAGGAGGGGTGATTGGGTTAAATTATATTATGGGGTAAACTTTTTCACTCAGACACGGATTGTCCGGCATCTGTGTCAGATTTTGCAGAGAATCAGGTAGAGACTCAGGACCCTGAAGGAGGGCGATACTACCTAGAGATGAATTCGGAGATGGAGACTGAGCAAGTATACGCTTGGGTCCGTATCAATCCTAGAAGACGGCTCTGTTATTTTGTCTAAATTATTACCACGAAGACTATTTTCAGTATTTCTACAATGGTTTGTAATAGATGAATCTTTAGGGTGAATTATCTGTTTGGGATTTTGAATTTAATTTAATAAATTTTTAAAAAATTAATATTTAATACCCCCGATTTTATTTTCGAAAATCGGGGCGTTACACCACTATACATTTGTGGTGGGGAACAATCATATGTGTAATGTAAAGATGATCTTTGGAGCAGCACATGGTAATGCCCATCAATGCAACCCATGGATAACATCAAGAGAAATTCATTTTACATCAACGAGCTCCGGGAGAAAAAAAAAACAAACACACAAACAATTTGGATCATTGAAAACAGAAACCAGCTTCATAACCTTTGTTGGTGAACACGTGCCATTTGGCTCATTGACTTCCATTCAAAAATCAATTTCATGAAGCTAAAATTGTGGGGAATGTAAGGTTGTTGAGGAAAGACTAGAATGTCCAGTCAAGGAAAACATAGGAACAGACAAAAAAAAAAAAAAAGGAGAGAGAGATAGAAAGAGCAAAATGAGAAATAGAGGAGAGAGAGGGAAGGGGAAAGAGAGGAGAGGGCCATTGACAAATTCATTTCTCCCCATCTTTTTTTCTTCTTTCCCTTACCTTTCAGAAATCTAATAAGGGTGAAATAACAAATCCATGGAACGTACAGTTGAAATTTGGGACTTCTTCTTAGGTTGAAGAAAACATATATACTCAAACTACATCTACGCCCTTGAACCGAAACAATCGAAAGGATTACATCCAAGTCCTCTGTGCCGATTGCCAGAAAAAGGAGTCCTGTGTTCAATAAAACCTGCACAAAAGAAATTGTGTCATCATCTTCAAAATTGGTTCACACCGAAGGTATTTTTCAAAGCCTTCATGCATTTCAAACGTACATGAACTTGTTTATCTGCCCATGCTTATATATATTTGTGCAACGAGTTTAACAGTTTCCTGTGATTCCTTCAATCAAATTCCCATTACATGCTCGGCTCGGTTTGGTTGGTGTTTTCTAAACAGATTCAACAACATTTTTCTGTTTGACAGATTTCAAAACTTGTTTCTAACGTTCTTCCTTTTTTAAAAACCAAGAGAGAGAACACATTTTCAAGAAAACAATGCACAATGTTTTCAATTTCTCAAAACCATGTTCGCTCAAAGGTCAATGCAATATCAAACCAATATGCGTCTATGATTTGGAAAATAGCTAAGTAAAAAGGGAAAGTGCTACAATACATACCCTTTATTTGAGTGTGTACATTGAAACACACCAAAATATTACGACTCCCAAAATATTATGAATCTATTACTAAAAATTTACAAATCATATTAATGAAAAATTACGAATTTTTAGTATAAAAGTTACGATACGAAATAAAATGTTATGAATGACCGATTCATCAAGTAATTTTGTATGAGGTAGTACAATATGAATCATACAATAAGTGCATATGGTACACGCCTTAAAGAAATGTGTATTGAAGACTTTCTCCGTAAAAAGAATTCATAAGGTTATTCTTTCTTTTTTTGAACTCGTTCATAAAGTTATTTTGAAGCAGGACAAATCGACAATGTTATGTCTTTTGACGTGCGCGCGCACCCAAGTACAAACAAATTGTACATGCCGGGATAAACTTACAAGTATCACTTTTGGTTCTTAAATAGTTTTACCTTTATCATTTCAGGTTGACACTTATAGCAATAAAAAAACAGCAACTCTTAACCCTCTATCATTAATCCATGGCTCCAAGCAAGTTCAGAAAAGCCATTGGGGCAGTAAAGGACCAGACCAGCATAGGCCTAGCCAAAGTCGGCAGCAGCGCCTCCCTCTCCGACCTAGACGTGGCCATTGTGAAGGCGACGAGGCACGAAGAAATGCCAGCCGAGGAGAGGCACATCCGGGAAATCATGAGCCTAACAAGTTACTCGAGGGCCCATGTCGGTGCGTGCGTGGCTGCCATCTCCAAGCGCCTCAGCAAGACAAAGAATTGGGTAGTGGCGCTAAAGGCGCTCATGCTAATCCAACGTCTGCTCGCGGACGGCGACCCGTCCTACGAGCAGGAGATCTTCTTCACAACGAGGCGCGGGACCCGGCTCCTCAACATGACGGACTTCCGAGACACCTCCCGTTCTGACTCCTGGGACTACTCGGCATTTGTGCGGACGTACGCGTTGTACCTTGACGAGCAGCTCGAGTTCAGAATGCAAGGGAGGAGGGGGAAGCGGGGCGTGCTTGAGTATGATGAAGACGAAGAGGAGGCGGGGCCCCCCATGAAAACCACGCCGGTGAGGGATATGAGGAACGACCGTGTGTTTTCAAGAATTCAACATTTAATGCAAATCCTGGAGCGGTTTTTAGCATGCCATCCCAGAGGTCGGTTTCACACATTTAATTTATTACTACAAGGGAAGGATAGGAATCTAAGAAGCATGATCAGTATGGACAGAGACACCAGGCATGCCATGAGGAAATTCTTAAAATGGCGCATGCAGCGAGCTGGGGACATTGCAAAAACAAAACACGGAGTTTATATATATTTTTGGATATGTTAAAAAAAAAAATTGCACTGAAATATCGTACCAAAAGCAATCAAAAGTGAGAATGATAATCTAAAATTCTTACTTTATGCAGTACTTTCTAAATAACATAACCAGTAATGCTACACGCACAGCAAATGTGCACAGATTTTTTTGTGGGGCCCACTACGGGTCTCACACAAATAATCCGAGCCGTTCATTAAATGTAAAACATTTTTTCAAGGGCTCCCGCCAAAAAATCAGCTCAATCCGATACTCATAGATGCTTGATTCAATCATTTAACTTTTCATTCGAATCTCAGGATAATGAAAAGTTAAATGATTGAATCAAACACTTATAAATATCGGATTGAGTTGATTTTTTGCGGAGGCCCTTGAAAAAATGTTTTATATTTAATGAACGACTTGGATTATTTGTGTGGGACCCATAGTGGGCCCCACAAAAAATCTGTGCACAAAATCTGTGCACATTTGCTGTGCGTGTAGCATTACTGTAACATAACATACATAAGGTTTTTATCCTATTTAACATTTTTACTTGCAGTTCCTACTATCTATACTATATATTACCTCCGTCCCAAAATATTTGTCCAGGCCGCAAAACGAGGACTAAAAAATAATGCATTTCTTTCGAGAAAAAATTCAAAAAAAAAATTCAAAAATTAAAAAAACTCATTGATCTAGTGAATTGTTAATTTTTTTTAAATTTTTCTTGCAAAAACTGAATTATTTTTACGTACTTGTTTTGTGAACCGGAAACATTATGGGACGGAGTACTAAGCAAATGTAATTTCCAGAAACAAAATTGAGCTCTTTCCTTAATTTTGTCTCCCATGTGGCATTTTCTTAATAAATTCATTTTCTTCTTTTTTTTCCCCTATACTTTTCAAAATACGACAAGTTATTAAAAAAAAAAGAAAAAAAAAGAAGCTTCTAATAAAACTCCCTTCAATGCTCAAACATTTTCTCTTAAAAGTTTCACATTTAATGTTAAATAATAAATAATGAGAGGTAAATAACATAACAAGCTAGACTTTACCCGTACCTATAAATAACATTGTTACATTAAACATAATATAATTTTCTACTTGCTCCTGTGCATGGCACGGGTAGGACACTTGTGAGTATAATAGGTTTGTAGCAAATGGTTCTTGACAGAGCTCAATGGAGGAAAATGATTCATATAGCCGACCTCAAGTAATTGAGACATAAGGCTCGGTTTGGTTTGATTTGGTTTACTTGCCGTTCTTACATCTCACATTTGAAGTATTGCACTTTATAAAGGGAAATGATTTTGCCATACCATTTTTTGATAATGCCACACCCTGCAAGTGTATTTTTGCAAAAAATACACTTGCAGGGTGTGGTATTATCAAAAAATGGTGTGGCAAAATCACTACCCTTTATAAATCCCGAAAATAGACTTTTTAAATTACGAACTAAACCATGTCGTGTCCCCATCTGTGTGTAACTTAATTGAACACACTTGCTAGACCGATCGATATGTAGACCATTTAGCTAGGCTTGTTGGTGCTTTCCTTTCTTTTTGATCCGGCCTGTTGGTGCTCAAAGGACAGAATTCATGGGAGTCTGAGTTTAATTGTGTTTCGATTTTGAAACAGGTTCAGCACAAAATAACAGGGTTGTGCTCATGGCCCTCTACCCAGTGGTGAAAGAAAGTTTCCAGATCTACTATGACATAGCAGAAATACTAAACACTTTCATTGATCGGTTCACGGCCTTAGAAGTCGTTGATTCTGTGAAAGTTCACGAGATCTTCTGTCGTGTTTCTAAGCAGATTGATGAGCTCCTCGACTTCTACGGCTGGTGCAAGCATGTTGGAATTGCACGATCTTCGGAATACCCAAGCGTAGAGAGAATTACACAGAAGAAATTGGATGTGATGGACGAATATATAAAAGAAAAGTCTGTGTCACAGCGCAACAGGAAGGTTCTGGAAGAAAAGAACGAAAATGAGGAAAAAGAGAAGACGGAAGTTGTAGAAGAGGACATGAAAGAAATCAAGGCTTTACCACCGCCCGAAGGATTTCCCATGGAGCCAGAGAGAGAAGTTAAGGAGGAAGAGGTGAAGAAGGAAGAGAAGAAAGAGAACGGGAAAGACGGCCCCCCAAAAGAAGCAAATTTGTTGGATTTTGGAGAAGATGCGGGGACAAGCGAAGAGTATGGAGCTAAATTGGCTTTAGCCTTGTTTGATGGTGGTCCACCAGCAACCACCGGTGGTGGTACGACAAATCAAGCATGGGAAGCCTTCAAAGATGTAGAAAGTTGGGAAACAACACTCGTTCAATCCGCAAGCCATTTATCAAACCAGAAGACATCGCTTCCGGGTGGGTTCGATATGATGTTGCTAGATGGCATGTATCAACAAGGAGCAACAACACAAGCAATAGCTTCCTCGGGCTACGCAACCTCTGGAAGTGCAAGCAGCATGGCATTTGGATCAGCCGGAAGACCAGCGATGCTGGCCTTGCCGGCACCTCCGATGGCCAATGGAAGTGCCACCGCTTCGACTAGCGCTGACCCATTTGCTGCCTCGCTCCCAGTGCCACCACCATCTTACGTTCAGATGGCGGAGATGGAGAAGAAGCAGCGGTTGGTGGTGGAGGAGCAGCTAATGTGGCAGCAATATGCAAGGGATGGGATGCAAGGGCAGCTTGGATTAACAAAGATGCAACCGAACCCGTATCCCTATAGCACGGGAGGTTTTACACGCACCTATTGAGGCTTCGCTAAAGAGGTACCATTCAACGATACTCTTTTTGGATGAAATCGAGGCCAGGTGTCTTAGTCGATTTGAAGACAGGGATGAGACGATTAAAACCATAAAGACATGTATAAACAGTAATATATATCGAAAAGTCTAAAAGGGTTTGTCTCTTTCTTTCGAGTGTCTTGATTGTGCAGTACAGCAGATCAACAGTACTCACATATTAACCCCTCCTCCGGTTTTGGTGATGGAATTGTACAAGTTCACCCTTTAACAGAGACTTTGTAGTCAATAGTTCTACGCATACTCTTGAAAAGTACTATTCTTCTCTCTTACAGTTTTCCAATTATTGTTCTCTTTGCTTTTCTTTTTCATTGCTCTTTCAAACATCAAAGCCAAAGCACAACCATGTTGAGCTGCCAAGTGTTTAGCCGAAAGAGAGGAAAAAAAAAAAAACCTTAAGTTTTATATCTAAATGGATAAAAGGATAAAGAAAGCAAAACAGTGAAAGAAAAATGAAGTTAAGATTGATCCGAAAGAACAAGAATAAATCAGGATATTATGTATGCTGACCTAGTTGAACAGAACTCTCTGGATTCTGATTTGGTGCACTATACATATATAAGCTAACAGCTCGAAGATATGAGCCAAGTATTGTGATGACAGTAGTTGTCTTCAGATTTATAGCATGGGCGTACTAGTCTACTCCACTTGATCTCACAGTTAAATCATCCTCAATACATACTTCTGTTTGAACATAACAGCAACAAATCACCATAAAGCTCAAATGAAAACCATGATATTACGATGTGCATTGTAAAGTACAGCTTAAGCTTTTACATCAATTGGTGCTCGGTGGTCAACAACTTATCCTAGTACCATTGTCCTATATATCTTAACGAATGGAGGAGATCAACCATGAGTCTATGATTTCCACTTGGACAAAAACTTCAGCAGCAAGAATAGTATTACATATCCTAACAACTGACGGGAGATTATAGCTTAATTCTATAAAGCATTACAACAGCATGCATCCTCAAAAACAAATCAATAAAGAGCGATAGAGGTACAGATTTTGCTGTCAAATGGGCTGTCATTTGACAGGAAAGATTTACCCACAATGTTTAGGACTAATGATTAGTCTGATCTAATGGTTATGGCATTGCTAAGGAAAGAGCTCTCTCAAGAGCCTGAAACACATTGCTCCATATTTGGCAACACGATTTTAGGCCATTTCATTATGGAAGACACCTAAAATCATTCCTACTTCCTGAGCTCTCTCAAGAGCTTGAAACACATTGCACCACGTTTGGCAACATGAATTTAGGCCCTTTCATTATGGAAGACATGAGGTATTGGCCAAGTGGTCCTTGTCTATCGCTACTGTATTTGGCCGGATTTACTGGAGATGGACAATTAATCTACAAATGTTGCCCGTTATTTGACCGAATATAAGCATAAAAATTGACCATATAACAAGGGCCACTACATTACCACTGGGTTAAAATTGTTACTTGCGTCTTAAATATCCTTCAAATATAATCACGCCATTCAATATTGTGCGGTATGACATTATTTTCCCAATAGGATGATATATTCTCTTCACTATTAGTCTCGTCAAACAAATGACCGGTAATGTACAAAACTGAAGTTTAGAAAACAAAATGTTACAGAAAAGCCTACCTTTTATCTTTGCATGATATTTTTTTGGCTAGTTTTAGATAATCCAGATAACCTTGAATATGCCATGGCCAATTAGAGCTGAAATGCGAATCAATTCAAGGAGGATAAAAGCAAAAATTCAAACAAAAAAAAATGATAGTAAAAAACAAAAGTAATTTTTTATTTTTTTTATATCTAGGTGTTCAGGCTAGCTTATGCTCACCTTAATTAATCTCCTCCTAGGTTCAATCAAAGGTCAGCCATCCACGCGAATACACAACAAATTACTTTCTTGGGCTAACCAAGCGGACTGACCTTGGGGCTAGGTGATATGATATTATAAGAAGCTCCCTCTGAACTCTCTCTCATACTTGGGAATTTCTCATTTTTTAATTTTTATTGATTATTCTACACTTTTTAAAAAATGTGTGATATACATTTTATTTTGCTTGAAAAGAAAACTAAGTTCAATTAATGACATAACATATACACGTTTTGAATACATTGAACAGTTCGGATCATTGAAATTTGATCGAAAAATGTGAAGTTCGCACTTAAGCTAAATAGGGGATCCCTTATAAGAAGGGGACTGTTATATACAGTGGGCTTCAGCTAAGGATGCCCCTAGAGTGGGGAAAATGCAGACTTTTGATCTCAACCGTTGAATTATGTTTTGAATGGTCAGAATTCGCGGATAATCTATTCGCGTGAATAGAAATCTATTTGCGCGAATAGATCATCCGTGCATCCAGACCATTAAAAACACAATCCAACGGTTGAGATTGATATCCGCAAATAACTAAAATTAGGTCGACCTTAGCTGAAGCCCACTTTGTGTGTATATATCTCTATTAGTATAAAACAGAAGGGTGTGGGAACAAGTTGTTACAACAACTCAGATTTGTTTGATCTAAGGGTTGATATGTGCTCTCCAACTCTCTTCAGAAAGTGCCCACAATCTTTCAAATATTTCACAAAAATGCCATCTCTTTTTTTACCCAGCTTCTGTCGTTGGCATGATAAAAAAAAAAATTCCAACTCCTGTCGTTTGGGTTCACCACCCCCCCCCCCCCGCCGCCGCCTCTCTCTCTCTCTCTCTCTCTCCTATCATCTACAAATTCCGTCGGAAGTTCGGCCAATAAACATTCATTTCGATTATCAAAAAAAAAAAGAAACATTTCTTTGGGATTTTTTATATATTCCAACGAAGCTGGTTGAAGAAAGTTGCGTGAAAAGCTGGGTCAAGAAAGCTAATGTAATGGGTCTAACAAAGAAACCATTTTTTGAAAGCCATGTGAAACATTCCTTCGGAATTTTTTTGGAGAAGTTTTTGGTGCCTGTTTCTTTCCATGGTGCAAGTAGTGTTTAAATTTCAATCTAACTGCTGTTCCTAGTGGAATTTGTGCATGTTCTAAATGTTCAAGAAATTTGGGTGATTTTTTTTGTGTGGGTGGGTAGGTGTGTTGTTAAATGTCACACATAATCGAGTTTTGTTATTTTGACTCCTCTTGACGTTCCGTTTTGAATGATAGTTTAGTAGTATAGTCCGCGCCCAGGTCCATGTGTTTTTAGACCCTTCTTTTTCTCCCTTCCTTTTTTCTATTATCATCGGGTTGCTCGTGTCTGCATGAGTAGAAATTGATGCAATTCTTGACAGAAATTGAATTTCAGAATAGTAACTCTATGGGTACATAATTTTCAGCAAATTGAGCCAATTCCGATCGGGGTGGGTAGTGCCATAGGCACAGGCAAGCACTATGCCTCCGCTGATCGCTTACACTTAGGTATTTCAACCAAAGCCTGAGTTCTTTGTAGCTTTTTTCAATAGCCAATTTTTTTCTCGCGGTCCGAACTAATTTTTTTTTACTCTTTATATGGTTAGTTTATGGTGTTTGATAACTATTAGTGATTAAAGTTACATTGAGGTTTTTGATTTCTAGGTTCTAATATGTTCTTCTTCTTTTTTCTGCAAATGAGTTTAATAGATGCGGTGGGAGATCCATAGTAGTACTATTTTAACTTTTTTACTTGGTATTTATTGGGATTCCATAAGCAAATTGATAGTTTTTTGTAACCAGCTTAAAAGTTTAATTGGGGGAGTACCGTAAGCATGCGTAATTGTCTTTCGTGCTACTAGGAAAAAGATTATATACTACACACTAATAAATTGATTTAGTGTTTGAACCACTAGCTAGCAAGTGCCGTAGGTACGTGCAATTCCAACCGGAGTGCGTAGTGCCGTAGGCACGGATAAGCACTAGTATACATACAGTTCATTTCACATGAGGGGGTTCTTATTTTAGTTAAAATGCAAACCTTTCCATTTCTCCCATTTCCCAATCGAATTTCAATGATTTCTCGCGGGTACTCTTAAAATCACATTTTAAACATATTGAACGGTTCAGATCATCAAAATTTGATCAGGAACAATGTCAAACTCATGAGGTCTGCATTTTACAAGAATAAAGTCGCCCTAGTTATTAGAAAGTTTCAAATGAGGACATCGTAAAATCCGGACCCCCTTTTCCGAATTGAAGTTCGATGATCCGAGCCGTTCAATGTGATCAGAAAGTGATTAAGCTCATAACTAATTGGGTTCTAAATGAGTCATGACCGATTAAAGACCCAACCCGTCTATAACTTACCCAATTTGACCCAAACCTGCCCGTTTGACACTTTTCACTTTGATATTTGGAAAAGAAAATAAACTACTATTTGAGAAATTTTGTTGCATTAGGGATTTAGAAATTGAGGTCCATTACTTTATTTTAGTTGTAGATAAACTTTTAGTTGGAGTAACTGGAAAGGTTAAGTGCATATAAGGAAAAAAAAAAGTATTTATATTAAGTATTAAAAAAGAGTACTCTTGTATGACCTTGTCTCATGTATATGGTTGTACGTGTGTGTATCTTAAGTGTTATGAGAGAAAATGGTCATAAGTTCTAGTTGATTTATGTAGATTAACTCTTCTTGCGAGCAGTGAAAAAAAAATCAATTTTATTTGATACCATCTACATAATAAGGGAGAAGGGTTTTTGAATCTTATCTCTCTATAAATCCTAATCATTGATTTGCTCCATAAATCCTACGGCTCTCTCTCTCTCTCTCTCTCTCTCTCACGAACGAACGAACAATATTAATTGCACAATTGCCACTAATTAGATCTCACGTTGCACCGTGCCTTCAGGCACGAGCAAACCCTAGTAAATGATATTTTTGCTATTTATTTTTCTAGTTGTGTGAACACTCTTGGTTAATTTCCTATTGTCGTTTTGTAAAGATAACATATGGAAATTTGTAATGTTTTTGAGTTTGCAAAAGCCGACCTCCATTTTAATTTAAAATCAAAAGCAAGTTTGGAGGACCAAACTTCTTAAAGTGGAGGATGATGTGATAACCCGAAATTTTACAATAAAAAAATTTTCAAAATTCATTTTTCAAACTTCATTTCAAAATTCGTCATCGGTAAATCTTAGGATAATTTTCCTAGCCTACAGTAAATTTTGGTATTCGGATAGCACGACCGGATGAGTACCGGTTCCACACCGTGGGTGGAATTATTTGTTGACAGGGGATGTGTATCATTTATTATTGAGATGTGGAGACGGAATTATTGGTTGTGGATGTGTTATAACATATAGATCGAGGTGGGGGGGATTGTCTTTGTCTATTTAATTTTGTCCCTCCTTTTTCTCTATTAGTGCTACGGATGAGAACTTTTGTATTGTGGCTCGGCTGTTTTTCATTTGAGTTAAGTGCCTGTGCTTCACATGGTAGTCACCTCTCTTTGTTTTTTCTTCTTTACTAAGGGTTATTTTCTTCTTCAGTACTGTCTTTCTATATTTTCTCTTCGAACTTGTTTTCGCTTCTCCAGATTTCCTGGCATCTGCTTGTCTCTCTGTATTTTTTTCTCCCCTTTAGAAGGATACTACTTTTATGGGAGGAGGAGGAGGTTTTGGAAAGCAGTAACCAAGAGCAAATGAAGCGACTATGGAGTAGTGTTTTCGTCTGTGGGAAAAATTAAAAACTTTATTTGGAGAGCTGTTCATGATATTGTGCCGTCTATGGAAGTGCTGTGCAAGAGGAAAATTTGTGCGAGTGTGTTGCGTCCGGTGTGCCAAGAGGAAGTGGAGTCTACCATCCATCTTTTAGCCAGTGGGCTCAGATGGTGTGGTATGCTTCCCCGTTACAAATTGATATGAGGACGGTACGTAGCAGGGGGCACGATGGCAGAATAGTGGTGGGCTTGTTTTATCGAAAGAAGGAGAGGCAAATCTGACTCTTGAAAAAATTTAGGTAGCGTCTATGTGAGCTCTACAAGATTAATGATCATATTGCTACAACAGTACAGTAGGACCAAAAATGGAGGTGACGGAAAATCCACAATTTCATCGACAGTAGACCTAATTTAAACTTCATTAGGATATATATACCATGTAAGCTCGAAAAAGATTAAGCCCCGTTTACTTAGTTTTTAAATCAAATGTGTCAACATTACTGCCGAATGGCCCTTCGGATCTTTTCAGCTTGTGCTTTTAGAGCTAAATTTTTGTGAATTGGGCACTATTTTAAAGCTTTGAGACTACGCCAGAAACTCTTAGCTTGCCGGCGTCGCGGGTTTTTATATGTGTTTGCCAAAACGATAAGATCTTATGTAAGCATAAAAAAGAAAAAAATAAGCAAGAGTTCCGTTGATTTTGACTCCAATGGTGACAACATTAGTACTAACGAATGGTGGTCCTTCATATCTTTTCATCTTATGTTTAAAGCAAATACCATGGAGACAGGACCATGGAGACAGGATCTTCTCTGCTGAAAGTTCTTATGCTTCCGTGCCGAGAGTTTTTTTCGACTATTGAATTTAAAATATAAAAAGAAAATCACACAATTCAATGACCGAAAAACTCCTCGACCTAGAGGCATAGAGGTTTTTGGAACAGAGGTGATCGGACCCCAAAACCTTATGCATTGAGTACTACTCTAAAACTGGATAGCCAACATCTAGGCGTCTTGGGTCTTTTGTGTTTGTCAAAATTAGTAAACACAACTTAAATACACCCCATAAACAAAATCACCCAAAAAAATAATAATAGTTGAGGCCCATGTACTTTGATTCAAAATGCATTAAAATTCACTTAAGTCCAATTAACCTACAATATCAAGTCCATAAACGAACCTAATTTTATAGGCGAATTCGTGAACTTACGAGATAACCACAATATATGTCAACTTGGCAAACGAGGAGACAAAATGTAATTAGGATTGTATTCCATATTGTTTGAATAATTTACTTTTTTTGCAAATTAATAAATAAATTCTTAGTTTTGTTACACTTATAACTTCGTTAAATGCTTGTGTATCCTTAATAAAAATTAGAGGCCGAGGTCCACATGATGCATGCACAAGTTGAATTTTGACAAAATATGCCTAATAGCTTCTGCTTATCGTTTGAACCAAATTTGTCAAAATATGCAAAATTAAATATGCCCAATAGCTTCTGCTTATCGTTTGAACCAAATTTGTCAAAATATGCAAAATTCAACTTACACATGCATTGTTTGTGCCCCGGCCTATAGTTAATACTCCCTCTATCTCATTTTTTTCGTCTCTTTTGTGTCTTTTTTCTTTGAACGGCAAAGAAAATTTTATTAAAAAAAGAAGAAGTACAAGGGAGGGCTAACGTGTAAGAGCATCATAACGCAAAAGTAGCATCCCTACCACGTTGGCACCTACCCCGCGAGATTCAAATGCTACTCAGCCAGAAGTTGATAAGAAATCAACCCAAACACACAAAGAAAAAACCTCGATAAACAGGGAAGAAGGGGAACATAGCACCCCAAGCTTCAGAACCACAACCCTGCAAAGAGGGGAAAACATACATCACAAAAAACAGATCCAAAAAACCCATTTTCAGACCAGAGAACATTTTTCGTTGTTGATCATATCAATCTTGATTGAGTGTGCCATCCAGTATAAACTAATAATCAAAGGCAACGATTGAATCCTTTAATCACCAATATTCATCTTGAGATCAACAGAATTCCTCATGTCTCCGCGCTATACCCCAGGTGTTTGAAAGAAAATTACTGCCCAGACAACAACAAGAGGCAGCAGCTTATCCATTGTTTGATCTAAGCTTTCGAGAGTTCCAAATAAATTACGTACCACGGAAGACCATGTGATAGAAGTAGTCTTTCCCCTTGACAGTGAAAATCACCAAGAGATCAGTGGCTAATTTTGAAAAGATTTTCAGTCAGTTTAAGCAACTCCTTCAACGCATCGAAGGCATGTGAGGCCCATCTTATGCCTCACCCAAAAAGATTAGCTCCACAAGTAAGATGCCTCCAAATGACAGCAGAGGGCCACCGTGTTATCAGTGACCAAAAAGGAGACATGTCTTTAGTTAGCTTCAGCAGCACCAACAAGCCATCAAAGGCATGTAAGTCCCATCTTAGGCCTGTCAATGGGCCGGATCCGATAGATCCGAATCCGATAAGATCCGAATCCGATAGTGGTAATCCGGATCCGAATCCGAAAACTTCAGATCCGATCCGAAAACTTTTTTTACTTCAAAAATTTTAGCAAAAAAAAAATATTTTCCCAAAAAAATTTAAAAAAAATTAAAATTAAAAGTAAAAATAAAAATACAACTTCTTAAACATTTTTTTTTTCAAAATTAAAAATTTACTGTTTTTTTAAAAAAATTTAAAAATTTAAAAAAAATAAAGTTTGGATTCGGATTGATAACGGATTTAATCCGATCCGACCCGTATTTGAATTACCGGATTCGGATTATCAGATTTCGGATTGACATTATCGGATTCGGATCCGGATCGGATCGAATTTTTCGGATCGGATCCGGTCCATTGACAGGCCTACGGCCCATCTTATGCCCCTTCAGATGAGAATAGCTCCTAAAGCAAAAGCACCCCTAGCTTTCACCAAAATGAAGTTTCCACCACCCCTCAACTATTTGATAACTAAAATATATGCAATTTCTTATGCAGCCAACTTCACTTGTATTGACTGACAAACAACAATTAGTCCCCACGAACAATGTCCGATCCCCTATCCTCTCCATCTTCACCCATAAAAGTGTATTGAACCGAAGCCGATAAACCTCCACATTGTCCACACTATGAATAGATTTCCTAGACACAATTAGGAAAACCAACAAGATTTCCCCATTGGATTCCACCAAATATCTCCTTGAAACGCATTGAAGGGACGCTTGGAACAACCCTGCTTTTCCGTAAACCTATGATTCGGGGACGATAATCGGTTTCCTCTATCACTGCAAGAGTTCCTTGCAAACTCAATGCGTAAAACTTTCTTTTGAACCCAATAGCATGGGTGAATTGTATGAGTTGGTTGTTTGTGTTGGGAAAAAATTTCGGCAAAAGGCAAAAATCCAGAGAACAATTTCATTGATAACAATCACAATTACAAGATTGAATCAAGTTACAAAATACAATAACAGTGAACAGAAAATAAAAACGAGATACAAACAGATTTCGTTTGATCGAACCGAGTCCTGTGTAATACCACAGTCTCCTTAATAGTTCGACGCTTACCGTGGGTGTTGTAGGTTGCGTCGACAACTTCCTCTCAGGGTTGTAAACCACAAGCCGTCGGAACACCACCGTCGACCGCCTTGGCGAATTGACTACCGCCTGTCTCTCTCTCTCAAAACGTATATCAGAATATGCTGGAAGATTGTGAATTTGCTTGTGTCTTCTCAAAAAACGTGAGCCTCCTTTTATAAGGTGAAAGAGGCAAAAGAGGTGTAATGCAGCCATTAACATACCAATGAATTCTGCCAATGAATAGGGAGGTTACAGAAATAAATACTCCATCATGGTGAGGGTTACGGGAGTTAAAGAATACCACACATCAATACGTCTATTGATTGTGGTGCGTTAAGATTCAACAAGCTCGGAACGCGCACGGTTGTCTCGAGAGACCCTCCAGTTTGCCCCGATTTCATTCATCTGAAATTATGTAAATTTCCAACAGTTTGTAGAGTGGGGGTCAACAAGGGTGCAATCTTTTTTATCCAAACACATTCACCTCCTTTTAGTCTACAGAACACGAAAGCTGGATGATTCATTTCTGTTCAGTACATACAATGTATAAGAGATGAAGAATTGGAAAGTTTTGTATTTCGGTTTCTATTCTGACAGGGGAAATTTTTTTATTTTGGTTGATCCCTTGTCAACTTGCGTATTTTTCTTTTCGGGTTTGCGTCTACGTCTGCGTCTGGCATATGATTGTCAAGGGTCTGAATACCAACATTGTCGGGATGCTTTCTCTATGTTGTGATGCCTCTTTCCACGTGTTCCCTTTAATCTTTGTAACTCTATTTTCAAAGGTTATTAAAAAAAAAAATTGCCATTCAAAAACAAGAGAGATGAAGATAAAGTGTTTAATGAAAAAAAAAAACCCACAAAACTTCGTTTTTATATTTATCAGACTTCTTTTTTTTCTTTGAATTTGGTGGTTGCTTATTTAGATTCATGAAATCTAGAGAAACATGAAAGTACAAATATACACCATGATGATTCTGCAAAATCTAGTTTTGCTCGAGTGCCACATTCTAACCAATTGATCAACTAAAAACAAATTCAACAGCGAAAACAATGCAATTATTTATTTATGTTTATAAATTGTTTCCTTTCTCTGTTATATCAAGTCCCATTGGTGTGATCCTGTGGATTTTGACTCATTTTCTCACTAAGCGACAAAATACGAGATAAATCAAACTAATTAATTTCTCACAAAAAAAAGACTTGACAAACAACACGCCTGAAAAGTAGTTCGCTAGGCAGGAGTAACAATTAGTACCTGTTAAGACCATCACTATGGGATTGTTTCCATGTATAGGTGAGGAAGATATAGCACCATGTTTAAATGGAACACTTGTATCCTACTGTGGAATATTCCAACCTCTACCCCACTAAGAATAAACAGTACTCTCCCAGAGATCTAACTGGGATGGTGGTACGTACTTCTGCCTCTGCCAAATATTAAATCATGGGAGTACCCTACTAATGCTCCAAAGAATCAGAACCGAACCCACGCCTCTCATGCCAAATATAGAATCCAGGACGGAAGGGGATGGAAAAGTGTCTGCGTAGCATCGGTCAATGTCGGTACCGCTGACGATGAGCTGGGGAAATGGTGATTTGCCAATAGGGTTGGTTGTGCATTGTTTTGGTGGAACTTTGTATAATTTGTTGACAAACCCCGTTGGACTTCCCAGTGAGGTTACCCATCCTTCGAAGGCTCCAAAGTGAGCACACTTAACTGTGAAGTTCCTATAGGTTTTGACACCCTCACGACTTTTAAAGGCCTTGTATAAGGTAGGACGATGATTTATTATTTATAGCACACAACTTAGTACCCTTCACCAAGAGATGTGTGACCACTCCTGGCTAACCTCGCCGGTCACTGGTTAGACACCCCCTACACGGGTCCCAACCGCCCTTAGGCCAGTCGACCATTACTTGGAACTCCTAGCGGCAAGGCATCACAATCTCTCCCACTTAGAAACACAGATCCTCGTGTGAGGTCGAGATTCTGTCCCACATTTCCAGTTGGTGCATGCTTTGATACCATATGTAATGACTTGCTCTCGCCCTGTACAATATTGTCCGCTTTGAACACCAAACTCCATCAGACTTCCCAGTGAGATCACCCATCCTTGGCTTACTCCAAAACGAGCACGCTTAATTGTAAGTTCTAATAGGCGTTGACACCCTTGCGGCTTTAAAAGGCCTTGTACAAAGTAGGATGATGATCTATTATTTATAGCACACAACTTACCATTCACCAAGAGATATGGGACCCACCCCTAGCTGACCTCTCTAGTCACCAGTCAGACAGCCCTCACACGGGTTCTAACCGCTCTCAGACCGGTCGACCACTACTTGAAACTCCCAGGGCCAGGGCATCACATGCAGTACTGTATAGTATAGCACACAACAGGTACCTTGAATACACATTTTTTTTCTTCAAAATAAAAAGATCATTTTGTTAATTACAGATTCACCGACTTAGAACTAATGCATGCAAAAATGGTTGAGATATTTTCTATTCTGTTTTGTTGTTTTCTTCACTATAAATCAAAGCATTCGAAATATTTTTTCATTTTATTATTATGTGTTCGATTAATTGAATTCTTGTATAGAGTTTTAAGAATTTTGGAAGAGAGTGTTGGACTTTCGAAAAGGAATCAATTAGTTTGAAGAGTCATTGAAAGGTCAATAAACAATAAATTAGGGTTAATATCTATACAATAACCGAGCATAATTTTTAAATCTTATGTACCATCATAAATCTAATGGTCTAGGATCATCACCAGAAATTCTATGGTTATGATGGATGGTAAAATAACTTATAAATCCACCCGTCCACCAAATAAATTATACGGTTGTGATTATGTTTGGAAATTCCAATTGTTTCCAATTTCAAAGTTCACCACATTTATTTTGTTGCCTTTTCCAACATTCCCTAATTTATATTCGCATATAAATGGTATTTTCATTTTCAGAGCATTCATATATGTTTTCCTTTGGAAAAAGATTTGTGTTGATACCTAAAACCTTTGTAAGAGAAAAGAAAAATCAACATTTTTTTATGTTCTCTAATTGTGTCTACATTGAAGAGAAAATATAAAATTCTTTATCTTTCTTTAAGCTTGGAATAGTAAAATGTAATTAGTTTTGGAAAAGTAAAATATAATTAGTTTTTCTTGAAAATATCCAAGAAAAAACTCAAAAAAATTCGTCAACATTAACAGGTTGCGTCGTGCCTTCAGGCACAAGCAATCGTTAGTACAAAAATATTTGATAAACAAATTTACAACTCCATATATTTAACACAACAAAAAAACTAAATAAAAAGGTTTGGTGCTGCACATATTACCCAATCACATTGAGAGATTACAATATGTTTTACGCAATTCATATCTATAGTTCACAATTAAGAATTCAAAATTCAAAAAAAAGTAATCGAGACATTGACTTAGAATGAAAAATTTGTAGAAAAAAATTAGCAATATTACAAAGTTTCGAGTTTGTTTGATAACACAAATTATGCTGGAAAGAAAAAATGAAATAAAGCGAAGTGAACAAAAAATATTTTCTACTATGTATTTGATTGAAATGTTCAAGAAATTATCCATAATTACTTACTTACCCTTAACACACATACATATACATAAAGGAATTCCTTTGTTTAATTTCTTGCATTTTTTCCATTTTCGTTTTGAAAAAAATTCAAATGTATTTTTTCTCCTTCCATGAACTCAACGCCAATGATGACGAGGAGATATGGGAAAAATCACTCTCTGCTGTAGGAGCATTGCTCCTCCTCTCACATAAGTGTACTAGCGAATGCCCGTGCCTAAAGACACGGCTCAAACGATCAACACACACAAATAAATTATAGACTCGCATGCAATATACCAACTAATGCTCAACAAATCCAACTATTCGGAAAACAATAATCAAAGTATATTCATTGACCTGTTTAACTTGAATTAGCAAATAAAGAACAGATAATTTTCTAATCCCGAACGATTGTGCCCATGATCTTCAAGCACGACGCAACATGTTTGCATTATGTACTCAACAAACGAGCCCATGCCTAAAGGTACTTATTAAAAAGTATTAACCTAATAAATAAAACCCAAATTCATCATTATCTGCATAGATTAAAGCTTAATAAATGCCTGTAAGTTGGTAAACATCAACTCTAACAACAATTAACAACATAAAAAGGAAAAAAAAGAAAAAGAACAGGAAGAGCTCCAACTGAGTTTCTAAACTAATTGAAGCCAATCATCATAACAAAATTGCAGTCAAATTTAGGAAAAATAGACTTCCAAGTTCCAACCAAGCAAGAAAGTCATTCTATCATCAAGCAAAAAATAAAAACTCACAAAAGGCCAAAAAGAAAAAAGACATATTCCATGCCAACCCCCTTGACCCAAATTCCCTCAAAAAAACGACGACACTTTACAACATGCAACCCTTCTGCTAGAACTTTAGTACTTCTGTTCAGAACAGAAGAAGAAAAATAAAAATTGGTAACCATATAAATCATCCACTCATTAGAGTAACACACAACATGAAGAACCAACAAATTTACCTATAACATCAACATGGAAAACTAACCAATTGTACTCCACAAAATAGTTGAATCCATAAGTTATAGATTCCCAACCGCATGATAACAGTTACATTTTTCTTTTAACAAACACCCACATTCACTATGAAGCTTTGTCTATCTTCAAAGCTCCAACAAAGGCACAAAGCTGCTTTCAACAGTAAAATAACTCCAACCTTCCATCCGTGAAATTTTCATCCTATCAGAGCCAAACCAAAACTTTGTAAGAAAGCTACAGACATAGTAGCTTCAAACGCAAATAGCATCTCATTAGGGCAGATAATACCCTCGATTTTAAAACAATAGAAGTGGAAGCATACCCTTGAAAAGTATTCAAGGCCAGACCTCTACCGCTCTATGGCGTTGATGCTGCCACTAAATCATGCCTGGAAGTAATTCAAATAAAATTATGAGAGAATTTCAATTAAAATGGATTCCTCAGATGTACTTGAAAAGAACAAAGGAGTAAAGCCAGTATTATCAATATTTTCGAAAGCAAATACCGCCCAGAACTAAAACATGCAATCAACTCATCATAAATCTACTACTTGTATATAGACTCAATAAATGCCCCATCTTCTCAACTTTTGTTCTCTTTCCAAAAATAGATGAGCTTATACATATAAGAGATGATATAATGAGATTTTAAGAGAGGTACCAGCAATCGAACAATGAGAAATTTGGACATTGGAACATGCTTTTTCCTTAATTAATGCTCCACCAATTCCTTACGGATCTGAAAAAGAAAAACAAAATGAAGTTTAAGTATAGATAGGAAAACTCATGGACAACCTAAAATACCCGATTTTAGCGAACCACGTATATATCCTGTTGTTTGTCTGTGTTTCAAGGATCTTATATGTACAGTCAAATTTCCATGAGCGAAATGGCGTGCACTCCCCTTCAATCATACATGCAAAATGGTGACGAAAAATAATATTTCAGTTTCTCAAAAAATACACACCAGTTTGCACATCCAAACTGACCCTTTTTATCAAAGCCACATGTGTTATCATCGACATACACTTCTTTAGGGCTTTTACTACCAAAAACAGAGGAAAAACCCTCTCCCTCCCATTTATTAGGTCAGCTAGAGTTGGGAATAGGAAGAGACTTTGGAATAGGAAAGGTCAGAAAATATATCTCGTTTGAGTCCAAGACTTTGGAATAGAAATGGTAGCAAATGTAAGGTGAGTTGAATTAATACCCATGACTAAGAGAATATATCAAATAGAGGGGAAAGCTGAATTAATCCCCCTCCTTTTTACGGAACAACAGCTTTTGATCCCCGTGGTGTAGTTCCGTCCGCCCTGAAAGCACTTTAACTCCCCTGAAATCTCAAATGAATCAAACTTTGGTCAAACAAAAGACTATACACGGTTGAGCATAGGAAGATACAATCAAGAAATATGTCAGAGAAATTGTTTGTAGAAGATCTCTAAGTATAGCCTACTTCAGAAAATAGACACACTATGAATAGGAGTGATAGGGGGTAAACTTTTCTCCTACTAATACCGTACTACATAGCTGAATTAATTCCCTCCCTACTAATACCGTGCTCAAATGTTATCATGTCCCCAAATGCTACCAATCATATATCATTGTCCCCAAATGCTATCAAGCTGAAACAAGGGCTAAAACCTAGATAGATGCGCGTACGTCATTCAAACAAACATTAATGTTATAGACATGAAAAGGAAATAAGGAAATATGATAGAAAAAAATTAGAGTACCAGATGGAATCATACCCAAAAAGAATTTTGATTAAGACACCAAATGTCTCCTGAAAAAAAAGACGCAATATTTCTCCAGTTTATAACAAATTGATAGTGATTACCTGTATGCATCAAGAAACTAAAAAATTAACCGATTCAAGACTAAGTGTAATCTAAACACCCTCAAAGAATAGGAATTTAACAAACAAAGGAAAAGAGAAATACCACTTAATAGGTGGCAATTTCCTATATCAGAAAGTTCACATAGGGTCTGTGCTATATTAGAAAGCTCTATATACACACACACATACAGAAGATCTTGAAAGAATGCCAGTCGTCCCTGTCTGTTAAGAAGAAGTCATCTCTTTACCAGCTCTCATTAGGTGGCATCCCAAAACATTTTCAAGTAATCCTAAGCCAGCCCTCCTCTTTCTCTAAGGTCATTAAAAAAAAAGACTAAAATAAGAGAATTACTGAAAAATAGAGAACTTTACAACATAGCGCACTTCTAACCATTCTACTACTTCATGTACCCAAAAAGAAAGAAAGCAGACCCAACAATAACATCACTCTCAATAAAGTAGACGAAAGATGAAGAGCAGTAACATGAAATGAGTGTTTTCTAAAATGAACCTAAGGACATAGATTACTATTTAGAGCATCTCCAAGACTCTAACTCTTACTCAAGCTTTTGCACAAATCCAAAAATTGAGTAGAAATCTATTTAAGCTCATCGCAACACTTGACTTGAAAAAGTGAATTTCATATTAGAGGGTTAGTGAAGGCAAAAATCAGTAACATCCATTCTATATTTTCAATCAGCATCCTTAGGCTTACAAATCAGAGCCAAATATCTATTTTCAATAAAAACAGGGCAACGATAGGATAACAACTAAATAGAAATTGTAAACTTCTACCTTGGTTAGACTCCAAAAAAGGTCCAGTAACCACACAAAATTAGGGCTCCATCTGGTCACCGAATGATACCTGAGAAAATGAGGGGGAGAAAAATATAATGAGACCTGACAACGCACCTAGTTTTGCACAACCAAGTAACCACACGTAAAGTGGCTTGTTAACAGTCAAGTTAAACATGAGAACACTAAACAGAGTTGAATGGAAAAACTAAAAGCTGGTGTGGGTAATTGAATAGATTGTAATTTCTTTTGCAAACAAATCGCAGTAGAGTCTGACTTTGGTCATTGTGACCTAATGCAATGTGAACATAGTGGGTTCTTAAAGTATGAGTTTGTTTCACCAAATTAAACTCATTTCTGTATTAAAAATCAGATTCCAAAAATTCTCCGGCCCCACTTCTTTGGGTTCCAGGGCCTCCTTCATTTTGTCAAAGGTCTACATGTTTCACTTGGTGCTGAAAATGTCCAACTCTCTCGTCAGAATATACGGAATGGGAACCAGCCTTGACTTCAAAGGAGTCAAAAGGACTGCAAACCAAGTTAATAGGCCGGACCCCCAGTGTTACTACCTTTCAGAACAAACAAGTCAAAAAACTAAGTGAATGAAGCAGGGGGCGGGTCTGCTTCACTTGCCATGATTTATATCATGTGAATCAATACTATGATTGTACTGTAAATTCGTTTAAACTTTAAACAGAGCCAATTCACCAATAAATACAATGAAATGTTGAAATTTCTGGATACCACTATTTGTTTTGAATAATTCATACGCACAATAACCTATGCAAAACAAAAAAACAGAAAAGGGAAACCCTAAGCCTGATTCAACCCAAGTCATGACAATTATCAGATATTTCTCACAACCAAATCAATATTTCAACAATGCATTCGACCAGACAGCCCAATTGATACACAATCTAGCCAACTGATTTCATTCACAAAACTAAACTACAATTTTATAGTAAATTCCTTTCGATCAAAGCCAATTCGCCGATACTTACCAATAAATGCCTAAAGTTCAGGATACCAACTTTTTTTATCCGAAGAACTCATAACCTCAATAGCCTATGCAAAATCGATTCAACCTAGTTGATGACTATTATCATATATCTCTCGTAGACTTGGAAGGAAAAAATTCAACCACAGGACACAATTGACACACAAACACGCCAGTTGATTTCATTCATAAACCATCCTCCAAGCCTGAGCAAGAAAAACAGACAGGCCAAATCAAAAATTTCATCGAACACCTGGAATGCATTTAAAAGAATGGAACCGCACCCAGCCTCTCACACACAAAATGCGAGTGAGTTTTGTTTTTTCTACGTGTGACTGGATGTATATCAGTGCTAGAACAGGCCATCGGAGAGAGAGAGAGAGAGAGAGAGAGAGAGAGAGAATAGGTTACCTGGATTGAGTTCGGAACTGTTGGAACTTCAGTGGTTGCGTGACTCATCGCGTCCGTCGGTGGTTTCGGTCGGTGGTGGTAGGAGAGCGATCAAAGAGAGAGTCGAGAGAGGGAGAGGGGGTCAGAGGGAGATAGAGGGAGGGTGATGGTACGGCTAGGGTTTCCAATTCGTTTCAAATTTTGAGAATCTAATCAAATTTTTACCAAAATGGCATTTACGATAACCCTAGGATGAATTAGATATTTACCAAAAGGCCATTTTGTAGAACGAATGGTGGAGATTTGTGCAGGGGATATATCTGAAGTGTTGTCATCTTTTGAATTCAAAACCAATCATGTCTTATTATATTAGATTTGGACCTTGCACACTTTTATGAGATGAATGCTTGTGACCTAGCATTGTGTCGTGGAAGTGGTAGCCTCCAGCTCAGGGCTAGGCCTTCGGTAGTATAGTAAATTTGAAAGTCTGAAGGTCGAATTCACATAAAAGCAATGGAACTAATAGGAGACCGGTTTGTTTTACGTAGGGGTTCCGGCATTAGGACGACCAACCTTTGGAGTTTGATTTGGTGGAATTCTCTCTCTACTTCTAATTTGACTAGAATATAACTTTAACGATAATTTTAACAAATACGAGGTCTAGGGGTTCACTCTACCCATAACTTAGACTATTTTATGCTTCTCATCTATAACTTGTCTCACATGTTATTAGGCATTTTATTAAGCACATAGAGTTTCATGGTTTCGAGCATTACGTGTGCCAAGAAAACTTGTTTACATACAATCAAAGAAGCTAACAACCCCTAAATTTAGATCAAAGATTAGAGTGTTCTATCGATTCACAAACCAAAATTAAGCACAAATATGTGAGAAGCCATTAAAATACCTAAGTCATGGAGTAGAAATCATCCCATGACCAAACTTATAGGTCTACTCCTCCATGGAAGAACAAAACAATGGAGAAGGAGAGAGAGTGCAAAACATCGAGAAAAATGAAAATAAAGACTAGATTTATATAAATAACCAAGATTCGTACAACATTAATGAAGAGAAATCTACACAAAAAAAATCTAGCAATCGATGCTCATTTTTTTATAAGCAAACCTTATTCCATTCATCTTGAAAGATACAATGAAATCGAATGCTCCTTTAAAAATAGGTTGAGAGTTAGGATTGAGAGGGAAGTAGAGAGAGCAGGAAAAAAAATGTAAGATAATCTAAAATTTGGGCATTTCTAGTATGAACCTTGCTATCGAGCATCGATCATGATGTGGAGCCTAATACGTGTTTCAAACGAACGATTCGAGTCATTCATTAAATTTAAATATTTGTTGAAGGGTCTAAATTTGAATGAAAACTTAGATGGTCGAGTACTTGTAGGTATCAAATTGAGCTAATTTTTGTAGGTTTCTCTTCATTAATATTGTAAGAATCTTGATTATTTATATAAATCTAGTCTTTATTTCCATTTCTCTCTCTTACGTGGCTTTTTCATGCCTTTTTTTTTTCTCACTTTTTACTTCATTTCACTCATTTTCTCTATCTTGTAAAATGATAACTCATCAACATTATTTATTTTCTTTAATCACGTCTAAGCTAATTATCAAAATTCCTAGTCCGATCGATATGCCTTTAGATTATTTATTTCTTTTACTGTATTCTTTCTTTTCCTTACCAAAAATTACAGAGCCTTACAAGGGTATCAATTATCATAGGTCGGGAAAAAAACTCGAGTAGTATGTTGCTTTTTAATTTTTAGGATTTGGTCCACAATGGGTAAAACGCTAATGTAAGTAGTATTAATTTTGCGGATCAAAAAAAAAAAAAAAAGGAAGTATTAATTTTCAGGGCAAAAGTGATAAAATTACTGCACATAGCCACGTACAATGTGTGCAGTATTTTAGGCAAAAAAGGAGTGGGAGAAATACACACAGAGCTCAACGCTACGGCGAGAACTAGCGTGCCGGTCGCCCGTCCCGGTGGCCTTCGCATCTCACCTCACCTCACCGTTTCAGAGAACTCGCTCGGTTTTCTTCCTTCAAAACCAAGGTGTCTCTTTCTATCCCTATACTTATCTCTCTCTGTTATCTTTCCTCCTCCCTCTCTTCTCCTGAAGCAAAATCCTCCATTGAATTCTATTGTAAGCGCAGACAAGCCTATATAACCAGTGATGCTGTTGCGCGCTAGCTGTGTATCCTTCTTCGCCAAAACCCCAATCCTCTTCGCATACTCCACTACCCGCTTCCACCCTTCACTTTTCCACCCCTGTTACCACTCCCTGAACTCCATAAATGCTAGAACTCGCTGTTTCAACAAACGTTTCTCTATGAACAAACCGACCCACCTGTTAACCACCGCTGCGGCCGCCCTTATTCGCGAGCCTTCTTCGAGCAAGTCGTCAAAGAAAGCCCGCTACTATTCCCCCGAGGGCAAGCTTAGGGGGAAGCTGGACACCTGCTCGAAGAACGGGGACCTTGCCGAAGCCCTCCGGCTATACGATGACGCTCGGGCCAATGGTATTCCTCTGTCCCAACACCATTACAATGTATTGCTGTATTTATGCTCTTCTTGTAATGGAAATGGCAACGGGGGTGAGAAATTGGATAAGGATTTTGTGAAGTTGGGTTTAGAGAGGGGTTTTGAGATATTTAAGCAAATGGGTATTCACAAGGTTGCTCCGAATGAGGCTACGTTCACGAGTTTGGCGAGGTTGGCATTGGCCAAGGAGGACCCGGAAATGGCCTTTGATTTGGTGAAGAAGATGAAGGGTTGTGGTGTGATGCCGAAATTGAGGTCGTACGGGCCCGCGTTGTTTGGGTTTTGTAGCAAGGGGATGGCTGATAAGGCTTATGAGGTTGATGCCCATATGAGGGAATGCGGGGTTTTGGCCGAAGAGTCTGAGCTTGTGGCTCTTTTGAAGGTTAGTGTTGAAGCTAAGAGGGATGATAGGATTTATGAAATGATGCATCGTTTGCGGGCAGCAGTGAGGCAGGTTGCGGAAGAGACTGCTGGGGTAGTGGAGGATTGGTTCATGTCAGAAAGGGCTGTCAAGGTTGGGGGGGTGAGTTGGGATGTGGAGAAGGTGAGAGAAGGGGTTGTGAAGGGAGGAGGGGGGTGGCATGGGCAAGGGTGGTTAGGGAGTGGGAATTGGAGAGTTGCAAGGACACACATGGATGAGAAGGGGGTTTGCCAATCTTGTGGAGAGAAACTTGTTTGCATTGATATTGATCCTAACGAGGCTGAAAACTTTGCTACTTCATTGACCAGTCTGGCTTGTCAAAGAGAGGTCAAGGGTGATTTCCTGCGGTTTCAGGTTATGACACTATCTTCCTGGTTAATTGGTTCGTTCTTAATAATTAAAGTGGACACTCAACACAGAGTTATTTGAGATGCATGGTATTTAGGAATGGATTCTTATGGTTCATATATCATATATGTCTAGTAGTGAAAATATTGGTAGACTGGCTCATTGCATGCATTTCTTTGGTACTTGATTATGTGATTCTTAAAAACATTTTTTCGTGTCCAAGTGGTTTAAAATATTTCTTGTTGAAGTTTATCGAGGCAAATTAAGACCCAAAACCCAGTTGGACTAGTAAAGCATTGGGCTATGTAAATTGAAGGATGATCTATAAAATCCAATTTTGTACCTACATGGAAGCCATTGTGGAAGACCCCCTCGGCCCCTCCATTGGAAAGTTCATGAAAAAGAATTTACTTTTGTTATCAGGATGTTTAGGAGGTGGGCGATAGATACTCGCTTGTTTCTGCTTGCAAGAATGATTTGTACTTCTAAGGGCTAAGGCTTCAAATTTCGAATAATGAACTTAGTTCTATTGCATTTTTTTGCATCACCCCCGCCCACTCTCATCCACATAAGAACTGAAGTAATTAAATTAAGGTTATGCTATGTTAGAAAAGTGACTAATGAGTAAGTGCTAGGTGTTGGACAATTTTGCAGTTGGTTGCTGAAAGTCTAAGTAGCTTGCCACATACAGTAAGTTCTTGATCAGTCAGTAAGTTTTGCAAATGAAAAATTCATGTTTTATGTAATCCTACACTCGGGGAACATTTCTTTCTCTCGTACTTGAATACTTTCCTTGGTCAATTGGGAATGGTTTTTTTGTTTTTTTTTGATCAACAGTTGGGAATGGTTGAAATACTGTTTTTGATTTGGTGGAGTCATGCTGTCTGCTCGAATAGCTGTGAAGTTACTATTAGGCTTGTAAATACACATGATTAAAATGTTGAAGATGCTCAAATGCCATTGTCAAAGCCCGATAGTTGCTGCTTGTTTATGATTCAGGCAATCAATGCATAAAACATTGTCAGTGGAATTCTGACTAACTAGAAGGTGCACTCATTCAGGAGTGGCTTCAGCAGCATGGTCCATTCGATGCAGTTGTAGATGGTGCAAATGTGGGGCTTGTCAATCAACGCGATTTCAACTTTTTCCAGGTAACAGGGTTGCTGATCACTAGCTTGAGCAGGGTTATATATCTTCTTCTATGCTGGAATCACATTGCTAGATTTCTTACTTGTTTCTTTTGGTTGTAGCTTAATTCTGTTGTACGGCAGTTGCAGCGAATGAGCCCGTCAAAGAGACTGCCACTTGTAGTGCTGCATAAAAGCCGTGTTACTGGTGGTCCAGCCCAGTATGATAAGAATAAGAAGCTGCTAGAGAGCTGGAATAAGTCTGGCGCGCTCTATGCTACTCCTCGAGGTTCAAATGATGATTGGTGAGATCACTTTTCTTGAAGAGATATTGGTTAGCTATTATACCTAGAATGATTTCTCGATGGTAATCCTGAAAATGATTTTTTCACATTTGCTTTGCTTGCTCTTGCAACATCTCTCTTTCTCTCACCCTTCTTTTCCATGGATAGGTGCGTGTGTGAGTGAGTGCCTTGGCTAATGATATTTATCGGCGTATTTACCTTTTTGGTTCCCAAAGTATTAGCGAATGGCCAATTTCGTCCCCAATTTAAACATTTATCCAATTTCGTCCCCAATGTTTAAAATGTGTGTCAATTTGGTCCCCACCCCTAACGCCGTCCGTCTTGTCTGTTAAAATGGAGGACATCAATGGTATTTCACCCTAAACACTACAACAAATGAAAAAAAATCAAAAAAACATAAACAAAAGCAAAAAAAAAATTACTCACCACCGACCCACCCCACATACATGTTCTTCCCAAAACTCCACCACTATTGAGAATCAAATCACAATATTGTGGATGATTCTAGTTCTACTGACCAAAATCATCAGTGCGGTAGTTAAGATGCAAAGTGATGGCAAAAAATTTCAAACTTGAACACTCAGTTCACACGTTCTAGTGCACAACAATACACAAACCCTAGAATCACAAGATTCAGAAACCAAAAAGCACAAAGTTTGACAAACATTACATCATAGAAGTCATTCAACAGAACATCCCTCGCGTCCGGATGGTTGTGGACTAGCAAATGGATGAACTTGGCGAAGTAATGCAAGTAGACCACCAGCGTGGTGCCGTGAGCGATGGTGGGCAGCGATCCGACAACCATCAGGACCCAATCAAAGCGATCGGCGCACGTGAAAAGCCTGGAGAGGGGGACGGCAGCCGGGAGCGGCTCGATCTTGTCCCTGTCGTCGATGTCCTCCTCCACCTCGACGGGGACCGGCTCCCTCTGCGTCGACCACTTGGTTAATTACTGAGTTATGTTTGTGCTCCGACCCCCGTTTGGTGGGGGGGTGGTGGGGGTTGTGCATGCGCGCCTGGTGATCTGTTTGATTGGGTGGGATGGGAGTCGGGAAAGGTGAGAGTGGGGTGGGTCGGTGGTGGTTCACAGGTTTGGGAGAGGGTTGAGTAAGTTTTTGGATTTGGAATTTGTTTTTTTTTTTTGTTTTTTTAATTTGTTATAGTGTTTAGGGTGAAATACCATTGATGCCCTCCGTTTTGACAGACAAAAGGAATGACGTTAGGGGTGGGGATCAAATTGACACACATTTTAAACATTGGGGACAAAATTGGACAAATGTTTAAATTGGGGACGAAATTGGCCACTTGCTAATACTTTGGGGACCAAAAAGGTAAATAAGCCGATATGTATCATTTACAGGTTCATATACTGGCTAACAATAGTCATCATTTTATGACCTATGGTTACAAACTGCTAATTCATAGGCTACACTATGTAGCATGAAACACGGTTTGTTTCCTTATGAGGAACGTGAGGGGAAAATAGTGCGCCACTTGACTTGTGGTACCGTATTATACTATAGATGACAATGAGGGCTTGTATGTATTTGGAGATATAAGCATCCAAGAGAATATACTATTACTTTCTCAACTTTTTCATGTTGATTGCAGAACATTTTTTTATGGAGAATTGTTATGTATCTTTTACATTATGTTTTTTCGAAAGCTCCATGACCTGCACATGAAGTGTTGCTAAGATCAGAACTCGCATTTGCAAAAACTTTCCTCACAGGCAAATTAAAATACTTCTCATATTGATCTTTACGTCACTTTGCTTACAGGTACTGGTTATTTGCGGCTGTTAGTTGCAATTGTTTGCTGGTGACAAATGATGAGATGAGGGATCACTTGTTTCAACTCCTGGGGACTAATTTCTTCCCGAGATGGAAAGAGAAACATCAGGTATTGTCTCTTCTTTAATTAGAATATGATTTTCCCCGTATGGATGAAAATTTTCTAAATGTTGGTAGAACCTGAATCATCTCAAGTGATTTCCTCTTGTGCGATTCTCGCATGAGGAGATCTGGAGCCACCATGGTTTCATGTTGATGATGATTCCAACCGTTCGTTTTAAAGGTCTCAAGACTCACCTTGTAAATTGTTCATGGGAGAAAATCAGGCTAATTAGACATCCTCTAATTCTATTCCTTCTGGATGGTTCATGATCGCCAAAGGCCCCATCCTCCAATTCTATCTTCCCTTCCTAGCTTTGAGCCCTTTCCAAGCAAACAGAAGATCTCCATCACACTAGATGGGAAAACCCATGGTACCTCAAACAACGTAATGAATAGCCAATTGGCAAGGAGTGGAGAGGTCGCCCAGGCTCATATACTAGTTTTGGAGGAGATAATTAACTGATGTGAGACAAACTCCAATAGTCCCCCGCACGTGCAACCCCCGACTTGCACGTGGAGAGGTAAACAAACGATCCATCGCAACAAACAACTGTGCACTTATGGCAAAAGTGCAAAACAAGGGGACCAAATTATTTGAAACCCTAACTCTGATACCATGTTAAAGCATCCAACTCCAAACCAATTGGCAAGGAGTGGAGTGGTGATGTAGGACGGTTTTAGGACACTCAGAATATTGCCGCCAACAAGCGGAATCATGGTGGTTTTGGGTAGGGGAATGAGAATGTTATTTGGATAAGTGCATTTAGAAGAAGAAAGGGAGGAATGAGAAGGAGAAGAGTGTGCACACAGAAGAAAGAGAGAGAAAAAGATAGAGGTGCTTCACCCTCGCAAGGGTTAGGCGGTTTCTGCAAGGAAGGACCGTTGCCCAAACCCCAATTACAATGGCCTCAGCCTTGTAAAACTCAATTCATTAATCAACTCTATTCCAAATGAAAGATTACATCTCAATTTATAATCCATGGGAAAGACTCTTCTAATTCCTAGAACTCCAAATGAAATGAATTTAATTAATAAATACATCCAAAAAGATGTGTGAATGAAACTAACATGTGTTTAATGCATCTAGATGAATATTAATGCAAGCACTAAATTAATGATGACCCTTTAACTACCAAACTACTATGGATGACCCTTGATCTACCAATCCTTGTACGAACCATGCAGCTTTTGATTAGAGTCTCTGCAACTACCAAAATACCCTCATCTAGCAATTTATTAGTTTTTGTTGTCCTCGTCAAGAGGCGGCCTCCTGGCTCATATACTAGTTTTGGAGGAGATAATTAACCGATGTGGGACAAACTCCAATAGAGACCACAATTCTCTAGCCTTCGGACACTTGTTTTCGAGTTTTTTACATAGTGTAGACGTGCAGTATTATGTTGTTCTCATCAAACAAAGAAATTGTGCATACTCGTTCATGCTTATTGCCTTAAACACCCGTTCAAAAATGAAAGAAGATATTTTTGCTTCTGGTGATATTTGGCAGGTTCGATTGGCAACTTCAAACGGTAGGCCTGAACTCCGCATGCCTCCACCTTATTCAATTGTCATTCAGGTGAACCTTTCAAGTTTCAATCAATCGACTATCTTTGTTTCTTTCCTTCTATGTACCTTATTTTTTCATGAATTGTTAACCGCTCTCTGTGTGGAGGTGTAAAAATGCAGGAATCGGAGCAGGGCAGTTGGCATGTACCGACTGTTATAGGCGATGATCTTGAGACCCCAAGGCAGTGGATTTGTGCCACAAGGGCAAGGGACGCATCATCACGCTGTCGTTAAGTTGCACAAACTTTTTTTATCCTCTTCCAGTATTCAGGAAGGGGGAGGGACCTATATTTTAGTTATTTTAACTCTTCTGTTTTCTAATTCATGTTCAGTAAGTTATATGAAATATAAGATGAATTGGGCCTCTCTCTTTTTATTTTTCCTAGCTATTGTTCTTGTAATGCAATTGGGCTCTCTGTCACTAAGTTATATGAAATATAAGATGAATTGGGCTTCTCTCTTTTTATTTTTCCTAGCTATTGTTCTTGTAATGCAATTGGGCTCTCTCTCTGGTGGAGTTTCTATATAGTTATTATTTCAGTGGATTATCTATACACTACATAACAAGCAGATTAGGCAATGTAAGCCATCGGCCGCTTTTTTGGCCAGGATTGCCAAAATGCCCCTTTGTTGGCTGTCATTTGTCGAGAGTTGTCGAGGGGCAATGTTGTGATTTGCTCTCTGTGGGGTCTTTGAGTTATGAGCTGTACTTGCGTTGATGGTAAGCGTAAAGAAATCCGTGGAGGACTCTCTCTCCGGGGACATCAGGCATTGAGAGTTGTGCTTTGCAGGCTCTATTTGATAGTTACTGTGCTACGGCGTGGGGTAGTAGAGGTGTGCCATCGCTTTTGAAGTGTATTCTTTCTCTGCATTTTGGAGATAGGGGAGTTCCTGCTATTTTTGTGCGTAATTTCTGGTTTCTGCATCTTTTGTATTTAACTGTTATGGTCTTTTCGTCTCTGTTGTGCAGGTGCTTTTGGTTAACCAGTTGTGCGTCTTCCTCTTTGATTGGCAGTGAGTTGGCTCAATCTTTGGGTTAGGGTTTTGGTCGTTTATGAATATTGATTTTGATTTGGCTTAGTGTCTCTGTTCAGCTTTCTGGTTTCTGTGCCATGTATTGCGTGTTCATCTTTGCCCTTCGTTGTTGGTTCTGCTTGTGGATTTGGCATTTGTGTTTTTCTATTTGTGTTTGTGGAAAATCTTCTGTGTAGAAATTAGAGCTCGCATGTTTAGATTCAGCTATGTTCCGACTGTGATCTTGATGGATGTTAACCCTGTAATAATAGATGGTTGTGATTTAGTGTGGAAACCTATTCTCTGTGGAAGGAGTCTTTTAGCGTGGGGCCGTGGGCAATAGGGCTTTCACTTTGCTTGGTCTGTCTTGCTGCACTGACACAGCTTAGGCACAGAGCAGACTGTAAACAAAAGGGTCCTAGCCATAGCCGAATTGCATGATGACACACCCTTATCTTCCAATAACCATAGAGTGCAAAGCAAATAAACCACTAAACCCAAGATATAGTGAAACTTGGGTGGGATGTAGGAGTGGGAAGAGTACCTGAGGTCACCCTCCGGGTATATGGTGGTTGCTACAATGGTGATCGAGACCACAGGAGGTAGAGGAGGAGAGAGCTCGGGGGCAAACTTAGAGAGAGAGGGGGATGGTAGTGGAGAGAGAAGTCTTAACCAGAGAGTAGATAGGTGTATTGAATGCTTGTCTTTACTATAGTGTCAATTCTCCTTATATATGAGCCTTGGAGATGAGCGAGCCACGTGTGTGGCTCCTCCCCATTGGTAGGCAGAGTGGAGGTTGATATACTTTCCTCTTTTAGTCCCAAGTCAGGCCTTGGAGTTCGTAATCAAGGAACCAACAGAGGCTATTTCGGTGATACATGGAGACCCGTATCATCTACCAAGTCAGGCGGTAGGTATGATATGGGCTCCGAGGTGCCAGGCGGTAGGTATGATACTTCTTTTGGGATGTCAGATGGCGGTCAATGCCCCCTCTCTCTCTAGGACCGGTCAAGTTAGAGCTCGCCGGAGGCAAGCTCGTTCTCCTTGACAAACCCCTTGCTCTAGCCTCCAAATCACATTCCTCCTTAGGTCCCGAGCGAGGTACCTAGGCCCTACTCTCGGCCTAGGATGCTGTATAGAGTCGTCTTCAAGTATTTGTGGAGTCTTCAAAGTGTTAAGTAGGAGGTGAGGTGCCCAGAGGTGACCTCACTTCTCCATGGGTGGAGTGTTTCTGGAGGAAGCTTGCTTCGGTGGAGGCAAGGTTCGTGGAGGAGGTACTGCTCCTTTGAAGACATAGTTTGTGGAGGAAGTCTCCTCCTGGGCGGAATGTATAATTTGTGGAGGAAGCTTCACTTTGGCGGAGGCAAGGTTTGAGGAGGAAGCCTTGCTCCGCCGAAGGTGAGTATCATGGAGGAAGCCTTGCTCCTCCTCGAAAGCCTTGCTTCTCCCGGAGGTGAGGATCGTGGAGGAAGCCTTGCTCCTCCCGAAGGTGAATATTGTGGAGGAGGCCTTGCTCCTCCTGGAGGTGATGATTGTAAAGAAGCCTTGCTCCTCCTGGAGTTGAGTATTGTGGAGGAAGCCTTGCTTCTCCTGAAGGTGGTCGCCGGCAGGGTTCGGAGAAGGTGCATCTGGATGCGGGATATATCGTATACCCACAACCCGAAACACAAAACGCAACCACCACATACTATGCTCTCAGCATTTACACCCATGGAACAGAAAACATTTACAAACTCAAGGTAAAGATGAAATTGAACTGATAGCCCTGTGCAGGACCTGAGCTTCCTTGACAAAAACGAAAGTGTGCTTAGCATTGTTATGGACCTGTGTTGTGGTTACTTGGAACCAACATTTATTCCTTCTCAAATAGCCACTGGTGATTAGTTTATTAGTTTTTGGGCAATATATTTAGGCTTTGGTTTGCTGTCAGTGGTTTGTGCGGCTGTCAACTACGTTTGCTTGGGCTTTCCATTTTTGTTTTTTCAAATTTAATGTTTTATTGTTGCTTGGGGATTTAGTTTCCAGAACTCAATTTTGGTTCCCGGTTTTTAATCTCCATAGTAATTGGTGTGGTTGCAGTGAATTCCTAGCAATATTTTTGTGTCATTGTTTCGTATTTTATTTACTATCTATGCAAAAGAGTTTATTAAACCTTTGAATTGAGACTTTGGTCTGTCGCAGAAGAACGGGAAGGAAGCTTTTGAGGCTTCAATTGAGATGAAGAAAAAGGAAGTACAACGAAAGATGAGCATTTTTCGATGATCTGCTTGCATTTGTGCTTTTGGTTAGCAACCTACTTTTGAAGATAAGGCGTCTTTTGTGGATGAGCTTTACGTTTCTTAATTCTGGCTCTTTTTTGTGCACTTTTAAGCCTTCAATGAGTTCCATTTTTTATTTGCTCCCTATTTCAATGGTTTTTTCTTTTTGTTTTAGATTCCTAGAACAATAGCCACTGATGTTTATTGTTAGAGCAATATATACCTGTTTTCCCGTTGTGATTTTAGTGCCTCAGTTTGACCAAAAAACAAACAAACAGAAAAAAGATTTCAGTGGCTATTTTTACATAATTCACCAATTTTCATGTTTCTCTTTTTTAGTTTGACAAGCAAAAGTACTAGATAATTTCCCTTGGATGCTCTGTAATATTACTCGGAAGTATACACTTGATACTTCCATTTGTCAACTTTTTAGTGAACTGAAGTCTCTTTGCCTCCAATTTGGGGGGGACTACGATACGCTTTTACCCTTGAACATATTTTTTTATGTGCTAGCTTGTAATGGAAAGTTTTGTTTGATCCTTGAAAAATATTTTAATATCACGTCCAAAAAAATGAGGTTAATGTTGTTGATACTACTTTTTAACTAAAGCAGAAGTAAAAAAACGAACATTAAATTGGTAAAATCATATTGGAAGGTTGAACATCTTTATAGGATTTTCTTGTATGTTTTTACTATCAAGGATCGAATGCCAACAATCTCCATGTGTTTAACCTTCAAAGGTGTGTCATTCTCGCTCTAAACTATGGCTCAGATGCCTCGTATTCTCATGGAATTCTTGGATTCTGCCATCACTTCCATTGTCTTTCTCAAAAGAGAATATCCTTTCAGTGGATCTTCTAACTTATTCCAATGCCTATTCTCATGTATTTGCTTGAAATGAATAATTTTTTATCCTAGATAAAAAAAAGACGAATGAAAGGTTATAGTTGATCTGTTCTAGGCATGTGAATGTGTGTGAGTGTCAATGTATCATATGAAGAGGGTTTTTTTGAATCCCTTTTAAGTAGACCTTAAAGCTAGAAAGTTCCTGTTTTAGGGTAGCTTATTTTCATTCTAAACAACCGGAATAGGGTTCTTAAAGATTCTTAATTTGTTCTCTTTTACTTGTCTTTGGTTAATTTAGTTGAGAAAATAATCACAAAGTGTATATGTATATTCTTGCTTCAATAATGATGAGAGTAGGTGCATTTGAAAGGAGGTGATATATGGATGTGGTGGTTCACAAGGCTTGCCACCCTCAACTTAGAGAATACATTAATTCTGCCGTCACTGGGCTACTTCCTTTCACTGAGAAGGTGGCTAAGTTCCATTACTTCCTCTAGATTGTGTTCTGCAAAATGTATTAACTATAATCACATCTGCGTCAGACTCTGCATGGTCATAATATCCCATTGTGATTTATGGGAGAATGCTCAAACAGAATCATTGATTTTCAGCTTGATCCTGCAGTTTCTTTGAGAAGATCTATTTGTCATTTGTTGACAAACATCTATAGGTGATGCTTGTTTTACAGCTGCACTTGATAATTCTACTCGCTTGAATGTACTTTCCATCTCCTCTCTTCTCCTCAGTGTCTGTTTCGTTCTTCCTTTGAATAGTTGGGAATAGAGGGTGCCAGGGCGGCATGGAAGGGGTTTTCAAGTACTTGTCTCAAGATCGCATTTATCTGAGGAATAACTGAATATTGTAGTGGTGTCTGATACCGAAAACCACTTGCACAATAGCACTCTAAATTACTCTTGCCATGTTAACCATTTGGAGTGGGTTGATGTGCCATTTAGTTTTACTAAAGCAAATTTACCCTTTTGTTAACTAGGGATTGGTAGAAAGAGTTGCTGTTATTCTCTTTGACAGTGAGACAATCCCGTTGGAGAGATTTATTTTCAAGCTTTCTGTTGACTAGTCTTATGGATCAGAGGCGGAAGAAGCTAATTTGGAGTTCTTTCTTCTTTTGGCTTTTATCAAGCTTCCAGTATCATAACCACTGACAAAGGTTTTGGCCTGAGGTAAGTGCTAAGAGTCAGCTGCTTGATTCATAGTCTTTCTGCAGTTTATGGGCATAGTTCGCCCCATGTTATGACCCAAAACTAGCCAACTATGTTTTTGCATTTATGGAATGCTTCTTTTTTTTTTTGGTTGGTGAGAAAATAAGTCGTGCTTGATTATTGCTAGAGTTGGTCAAATGGTTCACGATTCCTTTTGATCAGTTGGTTATGTCATGTGCTTTATTGTGTATTGCTTTGAGATGGGAAATGCGACACCTAGCTCTTTTCCTGTTAGAAATAACAGCTTATTTCTGGTCACTCCCCCTGGGTAATACAAGCAAGGATGCAGAGTTATGGATTTGAACAGACACAAAGCAGTGGCTGCAACCTCCATTAATAACTCGTCTTAAGTGGCTGAATATTGAACAAGCCAATACCTTGGCGATTTGTCTTAATACAATTGTATTTCCATTTAACATCCGGGAATTGGTTTGGCAATGGAAGCTAGAAGATTGTGACAGGGTTCGTGTGTAGGGATCGAAAAAACTTAGAAATTCTTCGAATTGGATGATGATTTAAAAAGTGTACGTGACAATGAGCACGAGACCACATGTGTAGCACGTGGTGTTTACACTAGTATAGAAATAAAAGGTCTTGACTGGAGCCTGGAATTGCAGTTTATCGCTGACTGCGTTTGTTGCTGATACAGAGTGTATTTGCTTCCGAAAGCTGTCTTTGCATTGCTAAAGGACTACTTGTTGAATTATGAATGTCTCTAAAGGAAGACAATGAAATAATTCATTTCCCACCAATATTTCAAGCTTTTTATATGTAGAGCAATGTTCACTCTTGATAAGACGGTGAACATTATCCTTATTTCTAATGGGCTAAAATATTAGGGTCTATTGTCTGGCAACGTTTCGGATGTTTGGTTTCGGTGTGTATTGGTAAGGCTACTAAATGAACCAAGGTATGTGAGTTTGAGCTTGTGTTCGTTCATTAAAAACTTGTTCAAGATTGATTTGTTACATAAACAAACAAAGCTTGAATATTTTTTTGAAGCTCATTAAGATTTCAAGTCAAACTTGAACAAGTCACTACTCGGCTTGTTTTAGTTTAGTATGTATAAAAAAATTCAAGCTACTCGAGATCGATTGGTGTTTGGCTTTGAACATATTTTTGAAACTCGTTATGTTATTAAACTAAGCTTGATCAACTACCTGTTTGGCTCGTTTGTCACCCCTATGTGTTGGGATTGTTACGGGTGTGGGGTTCCAAAGTAGCTGTTTGGTTGCCATTTTTTGGACAACGGGGCTCAACTTGGTGGATTGCGAAACTCAATTAGGGTGAGGTTCGTAGTTCAGTCCGGGGGATTAAGAGGTGAATTGGTATATTGTCACACAAATTTCCTTCCTTCGCCACCTTAACAAATAGTAAAGTCCATTTTTTAGAGTCCAGTATTTCATTTTAGGTTGTTCCGTAGTAAGTGTTCATTTTATAAAATTAGTATATTTTTTATTGTTCCTAAAAGTAGATTCTATTTTGAAACATTTGTGAGAAAATGTGTAATAATGATGTTTCCATTTCATAGATAGTAAGTAGGAAAAATAGAGGTAAAAGTTAATGTGAAAGGTGTAATGATGAAGTTTTCTCTCCGATTTGAAGTAAATTAAATAAGAGACAAAACTACGAACATCGGTATTAATCGCTCCTCATTATCAATTACATTCTCTTCCTCATTCTAAATCATCTCCAACCTCTCACACGTTATCAAACAAGCCTTAAAGTAATTTTAGCTTTAGTTTTGGTTGGGATTATTTTGATGTTATTAATGAAGGAAAAAAGACGAATAGAAGAGGCTAACGGAGCATTGAAAGAGTTTGTTGGATCAAAGAGAAATAATGAAAAAAAAAAAAAATACACAATACAAATAACTTAAAGGGCAAAATCCACATTGACCATTTGAATAACTCTGTCCCGTCCAGCCTTTGTTTTAATTAATCCGCCCAATTTACCCCCGTTCTACGCCTCGGCCTTCCATTTCTCTAAAATTAACTCACGGTACCATTTCTCTGATTTGGTCTGCAGTATGCCTATGGTACTTTTTCCTCTTCATTTTCTTGTTCTTATTGCCGTCCTCCCCATTGCCGCGCTCGAAATCCAACTCTTCTGACCTCGATCTTGCATGCCCCGAGTTCTCACCGCTAATCTCCACCGTCTCTTCTCTCCGCCCTCCGCCTCTGCTCCCCTCGTCTCCCTCCTCAATCTCCATATTCGCCGCCGCCATGCGTGTAAATACATACATCCACATGTATTTGTATATTTCATACATATGTGCGTGTAACATGTGTTTACGAATTTTTGTGTTTTGTGAATTTGTCCCAAGTGTAATTAATGGACAACGGAAGATGCACTGGAATATGCGACGTGATCGTCTTAGGCGGCCATTGACGAGCTCGCTTCTTGTTGGTGCTGATCTCTTTGCAATGCGATCTTCTTTTGCTGTGAGTATGGATGCGATCTTCAAAGAATAGGAAAAAAATGATACTGTATAAGACAACATTAAAGATAAGAATATCAACTATTTGATATTTTTTCATCTTCAATGAACTTTTTTTTTTCTTTTGATCATAATTTTTTTAAATTTTTTTAAGACTTCTCACGTCGAGACAAATGATTAATCCCAAAAATGATGATAAAAAACTAAACAAAAATTTACAAAAACTAAAAAGTATTGAAAAAAAATATCAGACCAAAAATTTATGAAGAATGGGGCCTTAATGATGGGAGCAGCTCTGCTCAGGACCAGGCTTGTGGTGGTGATTTAAATCGTTTATTTAGCTAAAAGTGTTCAGAAAAGCAATTATGCTTAAAATCAGCTTGGTCGGTCATTGATAGACATAGTATATTGTTATGTCTTGTTTTGTATTATGAGCAATACCAGATTAAAAAAATTATTATAAGCAATAAATATAATTTTAAATTACCCATCCAATTTGTAAAACAAGGCACGTTTAGTTAATGTATCTATCAATGTTCGTGTTGAGAAATCGGTCGAATCGCAACTAACCCAATGGTGCAAAGCACAATAAGAAAAAAAGCAAACAACAAAAGCACATGATTTAAATTGTATAGTTGAGTACATTCATGGCTCATACTAATGTTTACTATGTTGCAATGAAGAGAGGGCGAGATTTTGATCGACGGCTGCGTGAAGCAAGTATTTATAACCTAGAGTTTATATCACCAATCTACATAATAAGAGAGATGGGTTTTTGAATCTTATCTCTCTATAAATTTTAACCATCGGTTTGCTCCATAAATCATACGGTTCTCCCTCTTACTCTCTCAAACAATAGTAATTAATTCAATTAGATCTCATGTTCAAAATTCAAATCACTTTCTCCTTCTCCTACTCCTCCTCCGCTCTCTCTCTCTCTCTCTCTCTCTCTCTCTCTCTCTCTCTCTCTCTCTCTCTCTCTCTCTCTCTCTCTCTCACACACACACACACACACACACCCCTTCTTCTAGCTCTCCGCTCCTAAAGGCGACGCTCCCTCACACACCCCTTCTTCTAGCTCTCCGCTCCTAAAGGCGACGCTCCCCCGCCCTGTGATTTTCTTTGAGACCGAACACCCCTCTAGATTAGTTTTGGTCACGAATCCAATCAATGACTCCTCCTCCTATCTCTCTATCATTTCAATAATTTTATAATTCATTTTAGTTGTGTACAAAATGCATTGCGCCGTGTGTTCAGGCACGGGCAAACCCTAGTAATAGTAGGTAGTACAACTATATAGGTTTCGGGGGTGCGCTCCCACCATGGGAGCTGCCCTCTGGACACCTGCTACCTGACCGAGCTTGTTAAACTCTCGAATAGTTAGCCAAGCAGAAATAAACCGAACCAGCTAGGTTCATAAATCCCAAAGTTCGATCAATCAAATTTTTTTCATGTAAGTATGTTTTTTCTTTGCGGGTCTGTCAGATGAACAAATTGGCTCACCCATGTCGGTCGTATGAAATCCACGTAGTAGAATCTTGAGAGGTACGGTGGAGATGGGAGCAGCTCCAATTAATGATACGCTCTTAATTGAGTAAATTGAGACGACTAAAATTTTCTTTTAAATTAAAGTGATTTTAAAATCAAACTTGAAAAAATATCTTCCTGGGCTCTATAAAATTGTACTTAGTATTAAAAATTCGTTCAACTTCGGATCAAGGGTTTTTTTTTTTTTTTTTTTGAAGGCCGTTTGAAATTAATCTCCCATACGGTGAGTATCGAAGGAATATCATGTTCAAAAAGAAAAAAAAAGTAGATGGAATATCGAGACAAGAGAGACGAATCGCGGAACGACTGAACGTAGTGAAGGAGTGTCTTCACGTGCACACACACGAGAGAGAGTCCGGGTCCGAGAGTCAAACCAGCCCCTTCCCAAAAAGCTCACTAACCGAAGGTATCCTAACCAGCCCAAAGGGCCGAAGGGACCAACTTCTGACTTAATAAGTTCTTTTTCCAGCGAGAAAGATAATGTTAATTGGCTCTTACTTACTCAACGATAGAGCGCCTTGGACTAATTCCACTCACGGTATGTGAGATCTTACCCGCTATCCTTTTTGAATGCGATCACACCAGTCAATCTCCGATGAATCAAGTCGGGTAGAATCTGCTGCTTGTATGGATGGTATCGAATCAGCTGTTGGAGGGCTGTGGGACTTCACAAGCTCATGCCATCAAAAGTAAGCCCTTTCGGAAGAGAAGGAGCTGCTTGAAGTAATGTCAACTCCTTCAAAACTCAGATTACTCTAAACACTTTTGAGGCAATGACATCCTCACTAACCTCTACTGTATCCTTCAAGTTTGTGGGGGGTGCTCATTGAGTAGGCAATATTGCCAGACCTCAATTGTAGCCTTCTAGTTTGTATACAGGATCGCAATAGTAAATGTGATTGGGAAGAAACAAAAAACAGACTTGAATAAGAATTGCAGAAAATAAAGCACTGAAAAGACCTTCATTACATTAGCAAACAATTTCCACGAGAAGCAAGGTTCCAAAAGAGTACCAAGACTCAGAGTTCAATCAAAAAGTGAGAGCAGCAAACATCCAGCTAAACACGAGAATCCATAAAACCCAACCAAAACATAAGTAGCTCCATGAGTTAAGCTGTTGAACTTGGTCTTCGTATGCCATTACTTTCAGATATCGGTTATTACTGCTCGAGCTGACGAACGTCGAAATCCTGTCAACTCTTCCAGAATCCTTGATCTTTCAGCAGCCACCTTCGACTTCAGCTCGATATGCATGGTATGCAGCATTGGAGATTTGGCTAACAGAAGCCTAAGGAACTCCATTTCAACCTTTGTGCCAGACACATCTTCCATCCACAGAAACCAAAGCCCATTCAAGGAGACATCCGACCAGCCTTCCAAGTCAAAAAGTCCTGCAACAGGATCAATAGCAGCAGTTGCACTGTGAAATCCCTGGAGTTTGGAAAGAAGAAAAGTGTAACTGTTTTAGCCTTAAGATTTTATAAAATTATACAATACAGACATATTATGTAACATCTGCCATTACTCACGCGAATATCAAGTGGAGTACTTGCAAGTTTGGGGAGCTTCTAATAAAGTACAGAACAGTGGAGACCACATCTGGCTCCCCAAAAGATATATCATGCAACTGCAGAGATACAAGGTGGTTCAAAGTCGGAAGCCTCTCTCGCAGGCCACCAGCAGCCATGCACTAAAAGAAGACGACAAAAAATAACAAAAATCACGATGGAACACGGCTTGGAAAACAAACATATATAAATAAATGAATGACGAAGATTTAGTAAGCAAACCTTACCTTCATAAAAGAATAGTCTAATACCAGAAACGTAACCACCGGTAAACTACACATGACAGAGTTGGATATTTCTCCTTAATTAAATCCTAACCGATTCCTAGATCCTCTCATAAATACTGTGACGCATGCAACGCAAGGAATTCTGATGCAAATAGATCTGAAAAGGCCTTCAAACCATAGCCAGTAAAGATTAGGAGCCACTATTTCAAGGTCATTCAAAGTAGTTGTGGAGCTACGAAGTTTCAGCCGTTCAAGTAGCAGGCAACTTGAGATCAAACTTGAGAGTACGTCACCAGCAATTAAAACATCGTAAAGGTCAAGGGAAACAAGCCTTGTAAATCCTTTAAACCCAGGAGGAGGTTTAAACACACAAGAACGGAGATTCAGATGCTCAAGTTGTAGGCACGAAAATAGAGTTGAGGGCAATTTGTAAGCTTCACCCTTCTGAATGTGAAGTTTGAATTCTCTGATGCCATTCTTTGACATGAAAAATATCAACTAGTCAATTTCAGGACAACTTTCCAAACCTGCTAAGGAGAGAGTGAACTTCAGTAATGGTCCCTGATGGAGTAGCAGAACTTTATAAATAGTCATCATAAGTTTATCTGTTGTTGCCCTCGCTACTGATCCACTGCAGAACTTATCATTAAATACAAGTTGGGGAAGTGTGGTCCACATATACCTCCATTTCCTTGACAAAACACTTGTCCTTGCTGCGTCCCGTACCGTCAAACATACCAAGATTTTTTCAAGGACATTGTATGGAAGATTACTGATTATGTCTGGAGTTGAGCAACTCATTGTCATTTTTTTCCGGGTAGATCCTGCACCACCCGTTTCCATCATGTTACTAACTATCCCCACAAATCAAGAGCTCAGCTCCCCAAGCATATTTGTCGTTGTTACATTGCCTAGCACAAAATAGAATAAAAAACAGGTACAGTGTATTATCATCTCTCGGTAATTTTATATATATTACTTAACTTCTTCTGTTCACAAAAAAAATTCCCAATAATTTCAGGTGGGTCACGTCTGTGCCTTAATTGAATCCTCCCCTGGCTCTAGGGGTGACTTTAGAACAGTGCTGAGACTGTTCACTTTTTAGAGTTTGCCACCAACTTGATATCCGCACAAGATGGTTTTTGGCGGGATTGATGACGTCAAGTAGCGCTAAAAAGTTAACGGTCTTGAGATTACTGAGGTCGGTCCGGAAAAGACCTGAAAACTGCATGCACTGGATCATTCAATCCATCAAATGGACCGGAGAGAATCAATTTCCTGTTTTTGATGAGTTTCTCCAAAATAAGCCACAACTTGGGAGTCCATCACACCCTAGATTCAGTTTCCCCCTTCCTTTTTTGTTGTCGTTGGAGTGATTTATTTATGCCTTGTTATCTTCTATTTTCAATAAACATTTTCAAAAAATTCCCCATAGATTCTCCATACTTTCAACATTTCTCTATCTATCTCTTCCCACTTATTACCCCTACTATTTTTCAAAAAACTTTTCAAATACCAAACCAAACACAGCTCGCAATTTACGTTGTTAAATGCACATCACAGGACAATAATAACCAAAGGACAACCAAAGTAGTACAATGACATTTCCATCGAAGAATATACAGTACTACTTAAATAGCATTTCAAGACTTACCTTACATGGGTGTCTCTTGAAATTCTCTAATGATGATGATGATTTTAGCTCCTCTCGTCCGCTGCTACTTCCCAACTCTCTCTCTACAAGATTCTCTCTGAGTAACTAATGAAGAGTTCGGTGATCAGAAAGGTCATTCATTTAAACAATGGAGCGATGGAGTAGAGGTTTTGAGGGAGACAAACGAAGAGACATGTTTTTTTTTTTTTTGAACAAGAAGAGACACGTTTACTGCCTCGAAAAGTGCAAGATTCTTGGTAGTGGCGAGTTTGGGAGGTTCTTGCGCAGTTACTTTCTGGAAAAATCCTTTTTTCTTTTCTTTTTGGGATCTGTAATTCTGGAAAAATTTAATCAAAGAACGGTAGAAGAGTGTGTTTTCGGACAAGTCTTTTAAAAATGTTTGTTTGTAGCAATAGGCTGTGTTCTTGTAATTATAAATTTAACTTTTTTTTTGAATTTTTTTTACTTTTTATAATTTTTTGTTTTAATTTTTCGTTGTAATTAGTTATTCGTCTTGATAAGATGAATTTAAAATGTATAAAAATATATACTGATATTGAAAAAAATTAAGACAGTGCGTGAGACAAATAAGACAACTATTTGATACTTTTTTCGTTTTTAATGAACTTTTTTTTGCTTCCCGTTATAATTTTGTACTTTTTAGACTCCTCTCGTCGAGACAAGTGGTAATCCAAAACATATGACGCAAATCTAACAAATTCAGAAAAAATAGAATAAAACAGACAAAACGAAATAGAAAATAAGTTTACAAGAATGGAGTTACCCCATACTAAAATTTGATATTTTGAAGAAAAACGTCTGGTAGGATTGTGCGAGAGCCCGTTTCGGCAAGTCATAAGACAAATCCTCAATCAACCAGTAAATTGATTGGTTGAATATTTTTTCATCAGTAATCAACCCACACAACCTCAACACTGACGGCATAGTTGGGTTTCTAATGATCACGAATTGCAAATTAAGGCGGGCTAAGCAGTTGACAAATTTTAAAAGAAATGGCATTTAAGATGAGAAAAAAGACTATGGTACAAGATTAACAATGGTTACTTTAAATCATTAGATGTTAGAGATTGTAACAATCCGGAATTTCGATACATTTTTTTCGAATAAAAATTCAACAATTTTATTATTTAAATCAATAGTACTTAATAAACTAAACTGTTTTGACTCATTAAATGGTTTTATTAATTAATATTGCTTAAGTCTAAACGTTATACGTGCATGCACACTAATTATAAACATATGTGTAATCCCTTAGGGCCCGCTTGGATGCGGGTAAAAAATTGGGAGTAAAAAATATGAATGAGGAATGAGATAGTAGGGGATAATTTTGATGGGTTGACCCACATTGATTTGATGTTTATGGAGGAGAGATAAAATATCATGTGGTTTGGATGAGATATTAAAAAAGGGGATAAAATTTGACTTTGTTTGGATAGTTTATAGAATGGGGGGATAAGAAGGGATTGATGTTGGGAAAAACTGTCAAATGGCTATTTTGCCTATGTGCAGTGTTAAATTTGATTATGTATTAAAATAAATATATAAATTTCAAAATCAATATATTTAATCAATTTTGGACAATTGAAAGTATAAAAAAATAAATTAATTAAAAATGTCTATTCTAAAAAATTTATATTAAAAAACGTTTTTTAACTATATTTTTTAATATATAAATGGTGTAAAAAAATAAGTGTTTCAATTTTCAATCCGTTTGAACCAGTGCGAAGATCTTATTTTTTTGACCATTTTATCTTAAATGGTCATAATGGATTTTTGGCTCTAAAGTCTTTCAATGAATACCCTAAGAAAGCCCTGAAATTAAATAAGGAGTCTTCGGATGCTCGTTGAAATGTCTTAGAGCCAAAAATCCATTGTGACCATTTAAGATAAAATGATCAGAAAAATAAGATTTTTGCACCGGTTCAAACGGATTGAAAATTGGAACACTTTTTTTTTACACTATTTATATATTAAAAAATATAGTTAAAAAATTAAGTGCTCCGATTTTCAATCCGTTTGAACCGGTGCGAAAATTTTGTTTTTCTGATTATTTTATCTTAAATAGTCATAATGGATTTTTGGCTCTAAAATCTTTCAATGAGCACTCTAAGAAAATCTTGAAACTAAATAAGAAATTTTCAGGTTGGGAGATGGGGAAGTAGGGGTGATTTCATCCAAATTTCACCCCTCTACGGCCGGATAAAATTTGGCCAACCCGAGGACCGCCCAAAAGTTTCACGGCTGAAACCCATGGTAGCGTCAAAAAGAAGAACGGAGGAAAAGAAACGAGGGAAACGAATGGTACATCCAAGCAGCGGCAACAGCTTCGACTCCACCCCATTTACCCCCTCCTATTATTTCACACCTCTTTTGACTCCGTCCAAGCAGGGCCTTAAATTGAGGAAACAAAATGTCGGGGTTCAGATTTGGAGGGACCTTTGCCTGATTCAATACTCCTCCTCCGTTGCTCCGTTCACCCGCCTTGGAACCTGCAACCAGTCACTAGGGCTTGGACAGCCCAGTGACCCTCCAACGATCAAATTAGATGTAAGGAGAGAAGTTTAGGTCTAGGGTTAGGGTAGAGTGGCGTACCTCTTTAGGTTAGAATCCCTTCGTATTTATAGACCTATGTTTGCTTGGCCTCCAAGGAAGCGCGTGGGAGTCATGCTTAGGTAACCGCCTTCGGTGACGTCATAGGTGATGCACTGGATAAGGCGGTTACGAAGCACATGGCCATGGTGGTCCTATCTGCCACGTGGCGCCCTTGGTCCCCTTCTGCTAGGTTACATTCTTTCAAGAGATCTCAACGGAACGCATATCTCGGTCATTAACCGAAGTGATAACAGGAGGATCTATACCGAGTCGGTGAAAGTAAGTGTATCTTCAAGGACTTGCCTGTGTAGGACTAAAGATCGTTTCAACTACAAGTCCTCGGTTATCGGGAGTCTATTTACCGAGGAAATAACCGAAGCCTCCACACAAAATATAGGGAAAGTGAGAGACATAGCCGAATGGAGAAAGGGAGAGAGGAAAGGGGTTTTGATCTCAAACTGAGAAACACAATCATTTCTCTCCCATGTAGTCTTGTATAATCAAGTTAATTACTACGTTAGGTCCGGTTAGGATACTCGAGGATAATGTCGAGAGGGAGAAATAAATGCAGGAAGAGAGAGAAGAAGCTGGAGTGTCTTGCACTCAAACTCATCGCATGCATGCACCCTATGTCATCCTATATCCTATTAGTAATTGTTCTAGCCTTGCAAGTCTACTAGAAAAAGGAAGAGCGGGAAAATACTTATCCACATCATTATCATCCTACACTACCCTAAGTTATAGCCATTATGTACCCATGTGCTTAGATGCGTGGAGAGCAATATATATATATATACACACACACACACGCACACACACACACACACAACAAAATCCCGATCTCTTAAGGGATCCCGTACGGGCTTACCGTGCGGAACTCTCTTTTTCCGATCGAATTGCGACAATCTGATCCGCTCAAAGTGATCAGAACGTGATTTTAAGGGTATCCGCGAGAAATCAGCAAAAAAAATAATTGGAAAAGGCTTGATCCGAACAGTTTTTTATTGAACAGTTCATTAAAAAATTGCTCGGATTAAGTCATTCTCGATCATTTTTTTTGCTAATTTCTCGCGGGTACCCTTAAAATCACATTCTGAACACATTGAGCGGCCTGAATCATCGCAATTCGAACGGAAAAGGAGAGTCCCGCACGATAAGCCCGTCCGGGATCCCTCATTAGATATATTATATATATATATATATATATATATATATATATATATATATATAGAGAGAGAGAGAGAGAGAGAGAGAGAGAGAGAGAGAGAGAGAGAGAGATTTTCGTAGGGGCAAAGAAAGAAAGAGGAGAGATGTGTTCCAATCAGGCACTTAATGATATCCGATCAAACTGATTTTTTACATACTTATTCAACTCGACGAGCTCTACGAAGTGAACATTTGTGATCATCGGTCAGGACAACACGCTACTGTCCCTTTAAGGGACAACAGTTCCCCCCATCCACAAATACGAAGTTGGGAAGGGACAGCAGCCTGCCGTCTCGGCCAAAGGGGCTGTGCTCCGATCTCGCTCCAATGATCGAAATCGTTCACTTTGTAGAGCTCGTCGAGTTGAACAAGTATGTAAAAAATCAGCTCGATCAGATATTATCAAGTGTTTAATCGAAACATTTTTGTCTTGAAAAGGATGGATCTGAAACACTAGTTCAAATCTACTAGAACCCATTATTGGCAAGTTATATGTGTTCCGACCAGGCACTTAATGATATTCGATCAAACTGATTTTTTACATACTTGTTCAACTCGACGAGCTCAACGAAGTGAACATTTTCGATCATTAGAGCAAGACCAGAGCGGGGCCCCCTCGGCCGGGACAGCACACTGCTATCCCTTCAAGTTAAGCTACATCAGCTTCCCCAGTCCACAAATACGAAGTTGGGGGAGCTTAAGGGACAACAACTTGCTGTATTGGCCAAGGGAGCCATGCTCCAGTCTCGCTCCAATGATCGAAAACGTTCACTTCGTAGAACTCGCCGAGTTGAACAAGTATGTAAAAAATCTGCTCGATCTGATATCATTAAGTGTCTAATCGAAACCTTTTTGTCTTGAAATGAATGGATCCGAAATACTAGATCAAATCTTCTATAACCCATTATTGGCAAGTTATATGTGTTCCGATCAGGCACTTAATGATATCCGAACAAATTGATTTTTTACATACTTGTTCAACTTGACGAACTCTGCAAAGTGAACATTTTCGATCAACGGAGCAAGACCGGAGCGGGGCCTCCTCGGCCGGGACAACACGCTGCTATCCTTTGCTCCCCCCCAGTCCACAAATACGGAGTTGGGGGAGCTAATGCCCCTTAAAGGGACAGCAGCTTGCTGTCTAAGCCAAGGGGGCCATGCTCCGGTCTCGCTCCAATGATCGAAAACGTTCACTTCGTAGAGCTCGTCGAGTTGAACAAGTCTGTAAAAAAATCAGCTTGATCTGATATAATTAAGTGCCTAATCGAAACCTTTTGTCTTGAAATGAATGGATCTGAAACACTAGATCAAATCTTCTAGAACCCATTATTGGCAAGTTATATGTGTTTCGATCAGGCACTTAATGATATTTGATCAAATCGATTTTTTATATACTTTTTCAACTCGACGAGCTCTGCGAAGTGAACGTTTTCGATCATCGGAGCAAGACTAGAGCTGGGCCTCCTCGGCCGGGACATTACGCTGCTATCCCTTCAAGGAACAACAGCTCCCCCCAGTCCACAAATACGGAGTTGGGGGAGTTGTTGTTCTTGAACTTGTTGTCTCGGCCAAGGGGGCCGTGCTTTGGTCTCGCTCCAATGATCGAAATCGTTCACTTCGTAGAACTCGTCAAGTTGAACAAGTATGTCAAAAATTAGCTCGATCTGATATCATTAAATACCTAATCGAAACCTTTTTGTCTTGAAAAGAATGGATCCGAAACACTAGATCAAATCTACTAGAACCCATTATTAGCAAGTAATATGTGTTCCGATCAGACACTGAATGATATCCGATCAAACTGATCTTTTATATTCTTGTTCAACTCGACGAACTCTACGATGTGAATGTTTTCGATCATCGGAGCAAGACTGAAGCGGGGTCCCCTCAGCTGGGACAGCATGCTGCTATCCCTTTAAGGGACAGTAGCTCCCCCCAGCCCTACAAATACCCACCCATTTTCATGCCATTTTTCACACCAATTTATTCCTCACCCATTTTCCCATTTGGACCCTTTTCTTTTTCTTATTAATGGCCAAGAGAGAGAGTGAAGTCAGGAGGAGAGACTAGAGTTCTGGAAAAAATTATTTGATGCTAATGCGCGTGTTTCATGAGTTAATATCCCATTTTGATGTGGGGATATGCGGTGAGATCAATCTGATCACAATAGAATTTTAGCATGTTGTTTACAACTCGTTTGGATAGAGGATTTGATTTTGGGTGGATATAAAAGGAGGGTGAATTTGAGGGTGGATATGTAAGAATAGTGGATTAATTTGTAATCCAATGTTTGAATTATTTTTTGAGAAGAAAGATTTGGAGGATGGATATAATAGGATAAGATGTGAAATGACTTAATTGCCCCCAGTTTATTAATTTAATGGACAATATAGGTTAATTTCATTATAATTAGAATAAATACATATTTATCATTAATTATGGGATAAAATAAATTCATTTTATCTTAATAATGTTTAAACATTACTTTTTACTATTAGAATAAAAATTTTTTGATAGAAAAATGATATTGTAACGCCCCAATTTTCTAAGGAATTTAGGAAGCATTAACCTTAAAATACACTGAATTTTACAAACTATTAGGCCCCTATTTGTAGTCATACAAAATTTACATAAAAAATACAAAAAATAAATCTAACATTTATTTAAACGTCTACAGAGCGACTTTAGTCTTGATACAGATCCCAAGCATACTCGGTCTCCGCCCTCGGTATTCCTCCTATGTCAAACAGCTCCATTATTGAACCCTACACCCTCTGGCAAATTGATCGCCAAAGCAACCGATTTACCAAGATACAAACATATCCGTGAGTAATAATTCACCCAGTATAATCATTTCAATCCTATCAACCCCTTACTCTACAATTAGCAATCAATAATAACAATAATACTACAATTGATAATACACAAGAGGTACAGAATAATAGCACATCATCATTTTCTTTACTATCCATTTACCTACATGAAATCTAAGAATTTTCTCCACAAAATCCTTTCCTCTCACATCCACTAACTACAACTGTCTCATGGGTCAACTATTCCTCTTGCTTATCCTGTACCAGGGTTCTAGGTGAGCGCACCTAAGTTATGTACATAACATGTTCTCACTTAAGATCATAACAGGAGGATCGAGTCCTCCCATGACGTATCATACATTAGGGTCGGATATGCACTACCCCACGCTAACTATAACCGTCTCATGGAACCCATTCACTTTCCCAAAGAGAAACTTCCCATGACGTATTGTACATTAACGTATCACTAACTATAACCGTCTCATGGGACCCATTCCCTTCCTCGAAGAGAAACTTCCCATGATGTATCATATGTTAGCGTCACAACATATCTCATCACCGAGCTCCACAGGTAACGCATTTTAACACAAGGCCCCATTAGTTACCCTTGCCATCACTATGGCTCAAATCATAATCCACACAATCACGCTTCCAACTCTTTACCAATTTCCATTTACTTAACATCGTCTACGTGAGTCACTACTCGTAACCACCTAATGAATCTAGGTCCATTCTAGCACGTATAATATGATGCAATCAACAACAACTCAAACATGGTACATCTCAATGAGATAATAATATAACAATTCATATGTGCAGATAATTAAACACATAAGGGATTTGGATTGAGCCGATATCTTTCGAGTTATTTAAATTTTATTGAACAAGTATGTTAATGCTGCTAGATTTTGAGGACTTTCATTAGTGTTTTCAAAATCTGTAGGATATTTATAATCTGGTGAATTTAACAATTCTAGTGTTACTCTATTTATAAATTTTAGGATCGTACAATTAGTTTAATCTTTTGTCCAACTATACTTAATATATTTCTTTCTTTTTTTCTTAGCATTATTAGGCTAGTTGGTAGAAATCCAAACTTCCATATAGTTGTTTCTCTGAGTCTAGTGTTAGACATGATTACTAATTTCCTTAAGTGTTCCCAAGGTTGACCATTATTTTATCAAAATGAAAGATTATATTTCATTAATCTATTGTATATTGTTCTACTGTAAAATATTATTACGGAGTATTATACTTATTACCAATTCTATTTTTCATTTATAATTTATATCATTTGATTCTAAATTGATCATTTTTCTACTAATAACAAAGTTAGTTAATGTACAGTTATACATTTTAATACTAATCAAAATTAATGATCAAGGCAAATTGGTCACAACATGCATTTGTCATCCTATCACTAAAATGTAACAACAAACGGTAAAGTAAGTCAAACACATAGTTCAGGGTCAATTTTGGAATTAAGGTAAACACAGGGGGAAAACTGTAATTTCTGTATAAAATTTTAAAACAAAAACGTGAAGGTAACAGTAGCAATCTTGAAAACAGAGTATTTTGGTTTTCGTTTGATGCATGGGGTTCGTTTTCATCCGTTTCATGCCATCTGAAACATCAGTTAGGAACTAAATATGTTTAGGAGGAAGTATGGAAGCGATTATTCTACATCAACTCCGGCCGAAAACGAAAAAAATGGGTTTCGAACAAATTTTAGAAAAATGGGCAAGATGACAGAGCAACAGGTCACCGTGGCTGACTTCGGACAAGTGGTAGGCGTTGCTGAGATGTACGGGAACTTGGTTGATGAATTTGTGAACTGAATTCGGGTTCGGTTGGATGCGAACTCAAAACCCACCTCACTTTCTCTCTAGCCTAAACCTCCATTAATGGTGTTCGTGCTTATCTCTCTAGCTCTATTTTCTGGACCAACAGCAAAAATGGAAGTGAAATGTATATATCTTCAATTTTCGGAGTTATATGTTTTAGGATTTATATTCACAAAAATTTATTTATCACAAGAATTATATAGGTACACATAAACATAAAAACTCAACAAGTAGATACGAAAGAATATACAAGTAATGAAAGTAGGAAAGATGTTGCATGTGAGAATGAGAGTCGTGTAATCACTGTCTTTAAGGCTAATATTCCTCCCCTCGTGAAGGTTCCACTGGAGGGTACTAGCCTCAAGATTAAACCCAAGTGCTCACAAGCATTCTTCATCCGATGTTTACGACCACCGGGAGGTTTGAACGAGTCACGAACCGAGTCGCCCAATCAACATAGAAAATATTGAAAATATAATGTGAACTCTCACACAAACATGTTTGTATCTCTCTTTATGTACATCTCTATGAACATGTGTATATATCTTTTATTTTCCTCTCAATTCCCTTGTATGAGATACACATATATATAGGAGTAATAGTCATTAATATAGAGATAATGATAGAGCATAAATACTCTTAATTTTGTAACCGATATTTCAATACTACATTAATATTGTAACGGTAAAACACTAAAGGTGAGGAGTTAATACTAATATTTATTTTTATTAAAAATAATCCAACAATATGGGCATATATAATGAGAGAGGGTGAGATATTGGGAAGGTGGAGTGTAAGTTTGGAGGATGACTATGGAGGTGGTGGAATGTGGGAGGGAAGTGTGAGAGAGAGGGAAAATCGGGAGAGATGAGGGAGGAAGAGAGAGTGAGAATCGGAGAGAGGTGAGGGATGGGAACCAAATCCCATATTTCATGGGGTTGAAATTCTAGGGTGAAAAATGTTATGGTGTATCTAGCACACCACGGTATAAAAAGAGCCAATGACTCATTTTACTATTGGTGAGAATGACTGAAAGTTGATGCTGCTGACTGGTTATGATGACCATTTTGTTCTTTATGCAAAAGGATCTTGAGCATCCTGGAATACTGAATCGTACTGGGTTTTGCTGGTGACTGATTCATCAGTTGATGAGTCAGAATCCTGACTGGCTTGTGCAATCAGCTTCTGTGCTAGCTCAAGTAACTTGGTGCTCCTGGATTTACTGGATTTGGATTTGGATGTCTCCTGCATGCTGGGTGTAGGGCTTGACTGTAATTGATTGTTCTTGGTTGCCATGGTTTTGACTGGGAATTCTTGCTGAACTTGATCAATTATTCTTTGATGTTTATACGCATCCCACCATTTGACTAGCATTTGGCGAGAAAGTATGTCTGACTGGATGTGGTATCTCCATTTGAAAATCCAAGGGATCTTGTATTTGGCCATAAAAAGTAGTAATGGTGGTAATTTACTGGTATATTGGTCAAGGGGATATACTGATTTGAAGTAGTTGAGTTGGTCAATTAATTCAGACGGTAGTAATTCTGGAGTTGCTCCGTGCTGTGACCACCATCTGATGAACCAAGATGGGATTTGTGATTTGAATTTATGGTCAAAACACAAAAACCAGGAATGACTGAAATTACTATTTTCATAATAGAGTACTTTGGAGAATGCATCAATATAGTCGTAGTAACTATATGGTACTGGGTGATTTGGCAGTTCTTTGAGTTGAGATGGGTGTCCCCATTCTTTTAGACTGATGATATTGTGAATATAGAATGAGTGGTAAATGGTGATACTTGGGTTATTCCTATCAGTGATTGGCTTGATAGCTATTGACTGGTGGTGGAATAGAATATCCTTATAATAAGCTAGGGTTTTTTATGGGTGAGCTGGGATAAAGTGCCAATCAGGTGGGAAATAAGCTTTGGCAAGTTGGATAGGGTCTGTGATTGAGATGTGACTAGGCTCAATATGAAATAGGTTGGAGGATTGGGGTTTTAATATATATTCAGTTTTTCTGGCTGGATAGGGAATTGTAGGTTGACTGAGTTGAATTTGTGAATCAAATGGGTCAGAGATTTGTTTCTGTTCTGAGGAGGAGGAGGCTGTGGCTAATGCTGACTTGTAGCTGGTAACTTGGTTGAGTGGTTGGTATCGATTAGTTAATTTTGCTGGTGGAAGGGCAAGCTGCTTTTTCTGATCCGCCATTCCTATAAAAAAAATAGATTAGGATGTATCTCCCTCAAAGCTCACTGCTCCCTCAATAAATGACTAACTTGCTAAATTCTCACTGCTCCCTCATGCAGATGATAATTATTTACTATTGAGGAGAAATTCTCGAGTAAGAAAATCTGGGATTGAATTTTGACTACCTTTAATATATGTGATATCAAAATCAAAAATACTTAAAATAGCTTGCCATCGAGCAAAGATTTGTTTACTAGCAATGTTTTGAACATCTTGTTTTAAAACATATTTTGCGCTTTTACAGTCTACTCTAATTAAAAACTTTTGATTTAATATATCATTTTGGAACTTTGAAACACATAAAACTATTGCTAAAATTTCTTTTTTAATTGTACTGTAATTTTTCTGGGTTTTATTCCAAACTCCAGAATGAAATCGGACAAGCTGTTCTGGGGAAGAGGAATCTGTCTGTTGTAGAAGAATTCCTCCATAACCTGCATTAGAAGCGTCAGTCTGGATAATTTTGAAACTGTGGCTAGTAGGAATGCCAAGACAAGGTAAGATTTTAATATATTTTTTGACTTTTTGGACAATTGAAGTGTGATTATCTATCCAAGGAGGAGGATTATCTTTTAATCTTTCAAATAATGGTTGACAAATTGTTCTAAGATCTTTGTAAAATTCAGCTACATAATTTAATGATCCTAAAAATCTTTGTAGTTGATTTTTATCAGTAATTATATCTGGAAATTTATCAGCAAATTGAATGGCTCTACTAATTGGTGTGATAGTTGAGTGGTAAATGTCATATCCTAAAAATCTTATTTTAGTCTGAAATAATTTAATTTTTGGGGCAGAAATGACTAATCCATTTTTCTTAATTATTTCTAGGAATGACTTTAAATGTTTTCAGTGTTCTTCTAAAGAATTTGAAAATACAAGTACATCATCAATATAAACTATAATGAAGTGACTAAATGGATTGAAAATTTCATTCATTATATTCTGAAATTCACTTGGGGCATTTTTTAATCCAAAAGGCATTACGTTCCATTCATAATGACTGAATGGTGTTACAAAAGCTGTTTTATAAGTATCATTGGGGTGTAGTTGAATTTGCCAAAATCCGCTTTTTAAATCAAATTTAGAAAATATGACTGCTATATGGATTCTGTTAATTAAATCTTTTTTATTAGGAATCGGGTATCTAATCCATTCTAATACATCATTTAATGGTTTGTAATTAATTACTAATCTTGGTACTCCTCTTTCTATTTCAGCATTTTTATTTACATAAAAGGCTGAGCATGACCAAGGAGATTTACTTTTCTTAATAATGTTATTTGCTAATAGGTTGTTAATTTCTTGTTTGCAAATTTCCATTAACTCAAAATTCATTTGAATTGGCCTAGCCTTAGTGGGTATCTGTTTTTCACTAAAGGTTTTATTGTATGGAAGAGTGACTATGTGTTTTTTCCTATACCAAAAAGTACTTGGGAGATTAGAGCACACTTCTGTTTCTAATTTTTCGTTGAAAACGTCAATATGTTGGGTAACTATTGGATCTTGCAATTGTTGCTCAATTCTGTTATGTCTAATTTCTTTTTGGAGTTGTACTAGTTGATTTTTTTTAATTTCTAGTTGATTTAGTTGTCTTTGTTGCTGTTTTTCTAAAAAGGGAAAGAATACTTGTTTACCATAAGGTTGAGTGGTTATACCAGAGTTACTAATTGTAAATGGGTATAGCAATGTAAGAAAAGGGGTTCCTAGGATTATGTTTTCAGTAAGATTTTTGACTAACAAAAAGGATGTCTTAAAGCAAACATTATCCTGGCAAACGTGTACTTTGGGTAGCTTATAGCTAATCTGCATTTGACTACCATTAGCAGAGCTTAATTGTTCAGTGGTTTTTTGGTAATATTTAACTGGTACTAATTCATCTTTAATGTAGTTTAAATCTGCTCCTGAATCAATTAGTGTAGGAATTTCTATGGTATAATCTTGGATTACTAACTTGGGTTGGATGTACCACTTGTGGGTGTTGATTGAACAGTTTACTGAGTTAGAATCTCCAGGTGGGGTATTTCTTAATGAAATAATTTCTTTTTTGACTTCTTTTACTTTCTTTTGAAAAGTTTGGATGGGAATCTCATCTTTGGTGAGAACGGACAATGAAACATTGCTAGTACTATTACTAGTAGTACTATTATGCTTTTCTTTTTTCTTTTTTACTTTAATATTTTTCTCATAATGATTTTTTATATATTTGAAGATTTTGATCTGACTTATTGTATCATTCATGAATTCTTTCCATTGACTACGAATTTCTGCTCGTTGTTCCTTATTATATTTATTACGAAATTCTTGTCTTTTTTGTTCATTTTTGGGTGACTTATAATTTTTATATAATTTTTTAAAATCAATAGAGAAAGGTTTATGCAGGACATCAAGAGAATGGTGATGTGTGGTTGATTGTGGAATGGCTGACTCAAAATTAGACTGTGTAGGTGATCCTTGATGAGTATCCTCATCATCTAGTTTTGACTGTGTTGAATAACATGGTTTAATAATTTGGGAACTGGAATCTATTCCTTTAAGAGTAACATAGGGATTTAATAACTCTGAATCTTGCCTAGGAATACTAGATGTACTATGCCTGGGTATACTAGTAGTACTGTTTGTTCTACTTAATTCTCTAATGCGAAGAGGGTTGAGTCTCTGTTGATCAAAACTGATTTTAACAGTTCCATCTAAATATTGTTGAATATAATCAAGGTTGACTGTGTCATTTTGAATTACTTGTGGAAAACTTTCATTTTCTGTAATCCAACTCGTGGGTAACTGGATATCGTTCCAAGAAATTGTTTTGGGGACTTGTATGTTAGCTTCTGAACTATTCTGAATTAAGACAGTCTTATCTTTTGGGCTTTTGACTAAGGCATGGATATTTAAATTTGTTTTCATACATTTATAATATAATCTGTAAATTAATGCAATTGAATGACTTCCTTCTAGTATATTGGTGATTGCTCCAGAAGTTTGAATATTTAAAGTTAATGATTTAAATAGGTTTTTGTCTTTCAGGCTTAAAGGTAAGTCTGGGTAGCAGTTAAAATAAACTGGTCCATTGTGTAAACTTGACTCCATTAATCCTAACAGACTATCACTAAAATTGGTGAATCTACTATCTCTTAATGACAGTAGTACAACAGAATTTAATCCTGTCCTAGTGAGGGGATTGACAGCTACTTGTACTAATCCTATGTGGATATAATTGTATCCTCGTTCTAAGTGTCTTCTGATGGACTCTTTACTAAGAAGAATGCATTTTTCTTGTTTTTTAGTTAGAGCGTAGACTTGCTCCGAAGTTTTTACAACTTGATCAATTTTAAAAGTATCATTTAGAAAACTAGTTTTGTATATTTCTTTAATGGACACCTTAGGTATATTCCAGTATCCTAATTCACTATCTAAATTTTTTGTATTCATATTCTTCTTCGTGTACTGTATCCGGGATTTCTGACAACGAAGCCATAGAGGAAGAACTGGCTGAAGAATTACACCTAAATAATCTATTCATTATTCTCTAATTTTAGAAACTTCAAACTAGTATTCTAATTCATAATTGGTACTTTTTGGAACATACCCCTATACACACATACCCAATTCCGACCTAGCACATACCGCCACATACACACATGCCATTTCGGTCTAATCCAAACCCTCCACTGCCCTACCCTGGGACTTACCAACGGGAATTACTGGGAACCTACGCGAGGCGGCTTAAGTGAAAACGGTGTCTAGACGATGGGTGGCTTTACCGGTGCCCAAACGTGTACTATTACGAACCGGACGACCAGTTAAAAATCCTAAAATCAAGAATTTAAACAGATATATTGAAGTGTAATTAAACTACCAAGAACCTCAACGTGGCTCTGATACCAAGAGGGGGGGCGGAAGCACAGATACAGTAGAAGAAAAGAAAAGATATACACAGATATAGTTAAGAAAAGAAAAAGATAATCAAACATGAAATTTATTCACATAAAGGAGGCCCAAGTACAACATAAAAGAAAATAAAAGAAAACTTACTAAACGAGGATGAAGATCAGGGTCTTCGTATCCTGAAACTTAGAGAGAGGGGGAAGAAGAGAGTAATGAAACTAGAAAACTGAAAAATTGAGCCTGCCTCTTACTGGAGTCTGTGGTTCCTTTTATAGAATAAGGAACCAGAAACTGTTTACAAATAATGAGTGGATTTACTGTGGCCATGTGACTTGCTTTTACTGTGGCCATGTGTGACTTCTTTCGGTGGGAAAGTGACTGGATTACTATTGGGAGATGTGGCCATGTGACTTGCTTTTACTGTGGCCATGTGTGACTTCTTTCGGTGGGAAAGTGACTAGATTACTATTGGGAGATGCCCTTGGTCTTCCTGAATGACTAGTGATGCCTTTCCTGGGAGATGCCCTTGGTCTTCTATGAATGACTGTTGAGAGATGCTGTCGGTTCTTGATGATGACTTTTGCTTATGGTGAATTCAGAATTCTTTTCAGAATTCCATCAAATTATCTAAGTTGTGCATTTCTTCCGATATCAAATTATCCCAATAATCTTGACCATTGTTTTCACTGGCAGAAAAATCGGATGCTGTTGACGAGTTGTTGCTGGTTTGTTGACTTTGGTATTTGGCCACTAATTCTCCAAAATGAGTATGGAAAATAAATGGAACTTCTTCAATAGGTTCAGTAGATCTGATCTTCTGGATTGAATCTTCACAAATTAATTTGTAATTATCTTCTAAGTATTCAACGTAATGATCAATGTCTCCAAGTTTGCAAGCAATTGACCAAGCTCTATGATGTCGGATTTGACTTCTGGTTGATTGTGAACAAGGCCATGGGACCTCATCTTCAATAAGTTGAATCGGGAGATGAATTCTGCTGAATGGCCAGTTGGCTGAGAGATACATAATATGCTGGGCTGGTATTATGCTCCCAGTATGTGTCCATTCCGGCATTTTCCTCTTGATCAGAAATTGGCAACGCCAATCTCCATATTTGGCGAAAAGGTTATTAACACAGACTGCCAGTTTTCTGGTGACTTGGTCTGTTTGCTCCGGATCAGTAAAAATGATTTGTCTAAGAAATCCATGATCTAAAAGAGTCATGGGAGTAATTTCAATAATTTTATTTTTGTAAGTAGCATAAATATTTTTAAAGTACTGCATATCAATGCAGGCTTTAGGAATGCTAAAAATTTGTTGACAAGGGCAATCAATTCTTTCTAAAGGTATATTTTTACAAAGAGGGTTGGTTCTGGGACAATTGACTCGATCTTGGTTTTCTCTATAAAGAGTTTCCCAAGTGATTTGTAAGCCAGGAATTATTTTTGTAGATAATTTAGTAAGAGTTTGAAATAGAAATTCTTGAAAATGATAACCACTTTGTCTGCCCAGATGTTGAATATGGCTAATTAGATCAATAGGGAAATTGTTTGGAAAATATAATCGATTTTTGGGAGACAGGTGGTTGGTTGAAATATTTTGCATAAGAACAGGCAAATGGCTAAGTGCCTCTGGTAGCTGGAATATCATGTTACTGATGTTTCTTTCTACAATCTCACTGCTCCCTCTAAGCTCATTGCTTTCTACAATCTCACTGCTCCCTCTATGCAAATGTTTACTGATGTTTCTTTCTACAATCTCACTGCTCCCTCTATGCAAATGTTGAGAAAATTGTTGCTGAATAGTTTTGATTTCATGTTGTAAAATATAATTTTTTGCTTTAAATTGAATATTTTGTCGTGAGATTTTTGAAAGTTTAGTAGTTGAATATTGTAATTCAGTGACTACTGAGACAAAAGATTTATCATTATTATCTCGAATTTTATTTTGCTCACAAAAGTAATAATTTAAACTATTTAATGTATTTATATAACTAGGATTATAACGATAATCCCCACACAAGTTCCAGAGAGCATCTAGGAGACATTGTTGGGTTTCGTCAATATTTTCTAAATAACTGAGTTTCCTAAATTTAATACTAGCTCCCTCAGGAATGGCTGGTAGTGTGAATGCTCCGAAAGCTATTCCTTTTTGAGTCATCATCGGTAGAACAATCCAAGAAGTCATTAGTGGGATAAATTGAATAAGTCTTGAGTTGTTGTAATTCATTTTGTCTTGGTTTAGTAAGGAATTCAAACTGTATTTTTTATTTATTCAAAGTAGTAGTAATCTTGTTACTAGAAACCGTAAATGGATAAAGTAGATAAATAAAAGGTACTCCTAATATTACTTTATTAGATAAATCCTTTACTAAAACAAAAGAGGTGATAAAATCTGTTTTGTTTTGTTGAACAATTACTTTGGGCAGCTTATATGCTATTTTCATGTTACTACCATTTGCTGAGCTTAGCATTTCTGTTGTTGACTGATAATATTTGTCAGGTATTAAATTTTCTTGAATACAATTGAGATCTGCTCCAGTGTCAATTAGAGCTGTTATTTCTATAACAAAATTATTTATTATAAGCTTGACTTTTGCATGCCATTTCTGGATATTTATGTTATTTATTATTTTTAATCTGGTATTTTCATTTTCGTTTTCTAATCCTTCCATAAAATATTCTGTATTTTTACTATGGTTGGATCTAGAATTACTAGAACTGGACGATTCGGATAAAGTTTGGTTATCAGGAGTAGATGAGTTGCTTTTAGGAGTTTTTAATTTTCTTGGTTGGAATTCTAATTCTAATTTTTGGGTTATTACTTTTAATTTGGTTATTTCTGTTTTAATGAGATTTATTTCTTGTGCCAGATCTCTGACAGTGATCTCTATGTGGGTTTTATTAAATCTTTCTATGGTTGCATTGAGATTTATTATTGGTTTAGTGTATTGTGGTTGTGTTTTATTCTGCTGAATCATTACCTTTTTGAGTTTGTCAATATATTGTCTTTTTAACTCAAAATCATCTATTTTACTAATTAGATCAATTAGTAATTCTTCTTCAGGTATTTCTCTGTTGAGTGTACTTATACTTTTATTACAGCAATTATTAGTGCATCCTATTTGTATTGGATCATCATTAGAACTGTCATTTAGAGAGTGATATTCAGATGATTCGGATGATTCTTCTAAACTGTCCTCTAAATCAGTTGTATTTGCTAATCTAAAAATTTCTAAAATATGTTTCTTTTCGGTTTCTGAGATATTTAGTTGATTGATTTTTTCTTTGACTTTGCATTCTGTTTTATAATGTCCCTTTTTCCCGCAATTATAACATGTAACTTGACTTTTGTCATTCGTAATAATTTTCTTTTTGTTTTTTGATTGGTGACTTCTTGATTTTTCATAATATTTATCTTTGGAGAATTGAGGTTTATTTCTGGAGTATTTTTGAATTTTTTGTTTTTCAACACTTGATTTCTTTTTACTTCTAGAAGGGGCTATAGGGGGTAAACCATATTGTTGACAGAAATTTCCTAATTCATATTTAGCTTTATTTTTATCTTTCTGTGCTTGTTTATTAATTTTCATATCAATACACATTCGTAGTCCTTCTTTTTGAATAGTGCTGACTATGTCACCATAAGTAAGTTTATCATATTCAATTATTCCAGTAGGTTGACTTAAGACATCCCTAATCTTATGAGCAAATAGGTTAGGAAGGCCATTAATAAATTTTTCTTTCCAAAACGACTTTGTGCAGTCGTCACGGAGCATTACTCTGGACATAAAAACATCTTTGTACCATCTAAAGTCACTCAATGTTGGACAGTACAAATTACTTAACTGGTCATGAATTCTAGAGGTAATGTTACTAGGTTGACCAACAAAATGCTTAATTATAGTATAAATTAATGTATTTATTCCATTAGGTATTCCCAATCCTATTTCATTATAAAAAATTGGGAGGCCATCTTCTCCTATTTGGGTGGCATGTATTATTTCTTGTCTTGACTCATGGGAGAGGTACTTATCCCACCATGCCTTTAGCATTCCAGTGAAACCGGAGGTTAACAGTTCTACTATTTGTGGTTGACCATGGTCAAGGTTACTTAGGTAACTATTTGCTACCATTGACATATGATTTAACTTTTCTAAAATTTGATTTTCACTGAGTCCATCAATATTCCATTCGTAGAGTTTACTAGAGGATACTGAAAACTGATGAGTTATTTCTTCATACTGTAAATCTGGTGGAGTGGGGTGAGATTACCACTTTTTGGTTAGGCTTGTTGGATTAAATGTTGGTGTAACTAATTTATTTATTCTTTGGGCAGAGAATTGCTGTTGTAGTTGGGAAATATCACTGTTAGATGAAGACTGTGATTGTTGACTAAGAATAGGATGTTAGTAATGGTGCTAATTTGTGATGGTTCTGCTTTAATGGTTAATTTGGTTAATAATTCTTCTATTTTATTAATATCCTGTTTTGTTTTAGGAATTTTTGTCCTATTTTCAGTGAGTCTTATTAGGGGTTTTTCTATAGTAGACTTACTGGTTGAAGGGGTGAATTTTACTGATAATTCATCCATTTTAATTTCTAGTTTATCTAATTGTTTACTAATGGTATTGAGGCACTGATTGGTATAATTATTTTGTTCAATAATTTGACTGTTGTCTGGTTTACTAGGTATTTTAAATGGTGAGGCAGTAACAGTGGAACCTTTGTGATTTATAATTATGGTGTCTAAAAGGGGATGACTTGTGTGGACTATGGAATTATCTGATTTTTTCCATCTTACTTTTGTAATAGTATTTACTCTCTTATAATGATTTTCTAGATATTCAAAAAATGGAACTTGACTATTAGTTTTGGCAATATACTTTTTCCAACAGATTTTTATCTTTTGCCTCTTTTCTTTGTTGTACTTTTCCCTAAACTTTTCACGTTTTTCTTTGTTTTCTTTTGATTTGTATTCTTTTTTTAAATTATTATAAAAATTCTTTCCTATCAAAGTTACACTGCTAATAGACTTTACAACAGAGTTTTCTATTCTGTGTTCTATATCCTGGTTTTCTGACAACGAAGCCATAGAGGAAGAGCTGGCTGAAGAATTACACCTAAATAATCTATTCCTTATTCTCTAATTTTAGAAACTTCAAACTAGTATTCTAATTCGTAATTGGTACTTTTTGGAACATACCCCTATACACACATACCCAATTCCGACCTAGCACATACCGCCACATACACACATGCCATTTCGGTCTAATCCAAACCCTCCACTGCCCTACCCTGGGACTTACCAACGGGAATTACTGGGAACCTACGCGAGGCGGCTTAAGTAAAAACGGTGTCTAGACGATGGGTGGCTTTACCGGGTGCCCAAACGTGTACTATTACGAACCGGACGACCAGTTAAAAATCCTAAAATTAAGAATTTAAACAGATAAATTGAAGTGTAATTAAACTACCAAGAACCTCAACGTGGCTCTGATACCAAGAGGGGGGCGTAAGTACAGATACAGTAGAAGAAAAGAAAAGATATACACAGATATAGTTAAGAAAAGAAAAAGATAATCAAACATGAAATTTATTCACATAAAGGAGGCCCAAGTACAACATAAAAGAAAATAAAAGAAAACTTACTAATAGAGGATGAAGATCAGGGTCTTCGTATCCTGAAACTTAGAGAGAGGGGGAAGAAGAGAGTAATGAAACTAGAAAACTGAAAAATTGAGCCTGCCTCTTACTGGAGTCTGTGGTTCCTTTTATAGAATAAGGAACCAGAAACTGTTTACAAATAATGAGTGGATTTACTGTGGCCATGTGACTTGCTTTTACTGTGGCCATGTGTGACTTCTTTCGGTGGGAAAGTGACTGGATTACTATTGGGAGATGTGGCCATGTTGAGGCCCCCCTCTTGGTATCAAAGCCACGTTGAGGTTCTTGGTAGTTTAATTACACTTCAATATATCTGTTTAAATTCTTGATTTTAGGATTTTTAACTGGTCGTCGGGTTCGTAATAGTACACGTTTGGGCACCCGGTAAAGCCACCCATCGTCTAGACACCGTTTTCACTTAAGCCGCCTCGCGTAGGTTCCCAGTAATTCCCGTTGGTAAGTCCCAGGGTAGGGCAGTGGAAGGTTTGGATTAGACCGAAATGGCATGTGTGTATGTGGCGGTATGTGCTAGGTCGGAATTGGGTATGTGTGTATAGGGGTATGTTCCAAAAAGTACCAATTACGAATTAGAATACTAGTTTGAAGTTTCTAAAATTAGAGAATAATGAATAGATTGTTTAGGTGTAATTCTTCAGCCAGTTCTTCCTCTATGACTTCGTTGTCAGAAATCCCGGATACAGTACACGAAGAAGAATATGAATACAAAAATTTAGATAGTGAATTAGGATACTGGAATATACCTAAGGTGTCCATTAAAGAAATATACAAAACTAGTTTTCTAAATGATACTTTTAAAACTGATCAAGTTGTAAAAACTTCGGAGCAAGTCTACGCTCTAACTAAAAAACAAGAAAAATGCATTCTTCTTAGTAAAGTGTCCATCAGAAGACACTTAGAACGAGGATACAATTATATCCACATAGGATTAGTACAAGTAGCTGTCAAACCACTCACTAGGACAGGATTAAATTCTGTTGTACTACTGTCATTAAGAGATAGTAGATTCACCAATTTTAGTGATAGTCTGTTAGGATTAATGGAGTCAAGTTTACACAATGGACCAGTTTATTTTAACTGCTACCCAGACTTACCTTTAAGCCTGAAAGACAAAAACCTATTAAAATCATTAACTTTAAATATTCAAACTTCTGGAGCAATCACCAATATGTTAGAAGGAAGTCATTCAATTGCATTAATTTACAAATTATATTATAAATGTATGAAAACAAATTTAAATATCCATGCCTTAGTCAAAAGCCCAAAAGATAAGACTGTCTTAATTCAGAGTAGTTCAGAAGCTAACATACAAGTCCCCAAAACAATTTCTTGGAACGATATCCAGTTACCCACGAGTTGGATTACAGAAAATGAAAGTTTTCCACAAGTAATTCAAAATGACACAGTCAACCTTGATTATATTCAACAATATTTAGATGGAACTGTTAAAATCAGTTTTGATCAACAGAGACTCAACCCTCTTCGCATTAGAGAATTAAGTAGAACAACCAGTACTACTAGTATACCCAGGCATAGTACATCTAGTATTCCTAGGCAAGATTCAGAGTTATTAAATCCCTATGTTACTCTTAAAGGAATAGATTCCAGTTCCCAAATTAGTAAACCATGTTATTCAACACAGTCAAAACTAGATGATGAGGATACTCATCAAGGATCACCTACACAGTCTGATTTTGAGTCAGCCATTCCACAATCAACCACACATCACCATTCTCTTGATGTCCTGCATAAACCTTTCTCTATTGATTTTAAAAAATTATATAAAAATTATAAGTCACCCAAAAATGAACAAAAAAGACAAGAATTTCGTAATAAATATAATAAGGAACAATGAGCAGAAATTCGTAGTCAATGGAAAGAATTCATGAATGATACAATAAGTCAGATCAAAATCTTCAAATATATAAAAAATCATTATGAGAAAAATAATAAAGTAAAAAAGAAAAAAGAAAAGCATAATAGTACTACTAGTAATAGTACTAGCAATGTTTCATTGTCCGTTCTCACCAAAGATGAGATTCCCATCGAAACTTTTCAAAAGAAAGTAAAAGAAGTCAAAAAAGAAATTATTTCATTAAGAAATACCCCACCTGGAGATTCTAACTCAGTAAACTGTTCAATCAACACCCACAAGTGGTACATCCAACCCAAGTTAGTAATCCAAGATTATACCATAGAAATTCCTACACTAATTGATTCAGGAGCAGATTTAAACTGCATTAAAGAAGAATTAGTATCAGTTAAATATTACCAAAAAACCACTGAACAATTAAGCTCTGCTAATGGTAGTCAAATGTAGATTAGCTATAAGCTACCCAAAGTACACGTTTGCCAGGATAATATTTGCTTTAAGACATCCTTTTTGTTAGTCAAAAATCTTACTGAAAACATAATCCTAGGAACCCCTTTTCTTACATTGCTATACCCATTTACAATTAGTAACTCTAGTATAACCACTCAACCTTATGGTAAACAAGTATTCTTTCCCTTTTTAGAAAAACAGCAACAAAGACAACTAAATCAACTAGAAATTAAAAAAAATCAACTAGTACAACTCCAAAAAGAAATTAGACATAACAGAATTGAGCAACAATTGCAAGATCCAATAGTTACCCAACATATTGACGTTTTCAACGAAAAATTAGAAACAGAAGTGTGCTCTAATCTCCCAAGTACTTTTTGGTATAGGAAAAAACACATAGTCACTCTTCCATACAATAAAACCTTTAGTGAAAAACAGATACCCACTAAGGCTAGGCCAATTCAAATGAATTTTGAGTTAATGGAAATTTGCAAACAAGAAATTAACAACCTATTAGCAAATAACATTATTAAGAAAAGTAAATCTCCTTGGTCATGCTCAGCCTTTTATGTAAATAAAAATGCCGAAATAGAAAGAGGAGTACCAAGATTAGTAATTAATTACAAACCATTAAATGATGTATTAGAATGGATTAGATACCCGATTCCTAATAAAAAAGATTTAATTAACAGAATCCATACAGCAGTCATATTTTCTAAATTTAATTTAAAAAGCGGATTTTGGCAAATTCAACTACACCCCAATGATACTTATAAAACAGCTTTTGTAACACCATTCGGTCATTATGAATGGAACGTAATGCCTTTTGGATTAAAAAATGCCCCAAGTGAATTTCAGAATATAATGAATGAAATTTTCAATCCATTTAGTCACTTCATTATAGTTTATATTGATGATGTACTTGTATTTTCAAATTCTTTAGAAGAACACTGGAAACATTTAAAGTCATTCCTAGAAATAATTAAGAAAAATGGATTAGTCATTTCTGCCCCAAAAATTAAATTATTTCAGACTAAAATAAGATTTTTAGGATATGACATTTACCACTCAACTATCACACCAATTAGTAGAGCCATTCAATTTGCTGATAAATTTTCAGATATAATTACTGATAAAAATCAACTACAAAGATTTTTAGGATCATTAAATTATGTAGCTGAATTTTACAAAGATCTTAGAACAATTTGTCAACCATTATTTGAAAAATTAAAAGATAATCCTCCTCCTTGGACAGATAATCACACTTCAACTATCCAAAAAGTCAAAAAATATATTAAAATCTTACCTTGTCTTGGCATTCCTACTAGCCACAGTTTCAAAATTATCCAGACTGACGCTTCTAATGCAGGTTATGGAGGAATTCTTCTACGACAGACAGATTCCTCTTCCCCAGAACAGCTTGTCCGATTTCATTCTGGAGTTTGGAATAAAACCCAGAAAAATTACAGTACAATTAAAAAAGAAATTTTAGCAATAGTTTTATGTGTTTCAAAGTTCCAAAATGATATATTAAATCAAAAGTTTTTAATTAGAGTAGACTGTAAAAGCGCAAAATATGTTTTAGAACAAGATGTTCAAAACATTGCTAGTAAACAAATCTTTGCTCGATGGCAAGCTATTTTAAGTATTTTTGATTTTGATATCACATATATTAAAGGTAGTCAAAATTCAATCCCAGATTTTCTTACTCGAGAATTTCTCCTCAATAGTAAATAATTATCATCTGCATGAGGGAGCAGTGAGAATTTAGCAAGTTAGTCATTTATTGAGGGAGCAGTGAGCTTTGAGGGAGATACATCCTAATCTTTTTTTTTTACAGGAATGGCGGATCAGAAAAAGCAGCTTGCCCTTCCACCAGCAAAATTAACTAATCGATACCAACCACTCAACCAAGTTACCAGCTACAAGTCAGCATTAGCCACAGCCTCCTCCTCCTCAGAACAGAAACAAATCTCTGACCCATTTGATTCACAAATTCAACTCAGTCAACCTAAAATTCCCTATCTAGCCAGAAAAACTGAATATATATTAAAACCCCAATCCTCCAACCTATTTCATATTGAGCCTAGTCACATCTCAATCACAGACCCTATCCAACTTGCCAAAGCTTATTTCCCACCTGATTGGCACTTTATCCCAGCTCACCCATAAAAAACCCTAGCTTATTATAAGGATATTCTATTCCACCACCAGTCAATAGCTATCAAGCCAATCACTGATAGGAATAACCCAAGTATCACCATTTACCACTCATTCTATATTCACAATATCATCAGTCTAAAAGAATGGGGACACCCATCTCAACTCAAAGAACTGCCAAATCACCCAGTACCATATAGTTACTACGACTATATTGATGCATTCTCCAAAGTACTCTATTATGAAAATAGTAATTTCAGTCATTCCTGGTTTTTGTGTTTTGACCATAAATTCAAATCACAAATCCCATCTTGGTTCATCAGATGGTGGTCACAGCACGGAGCAACTCCAGAATTACTACCGTCTGAATTAATTGACCAACTCAACTACTTCAAATCAGTATATCCCCTTGACCAATATACCAGTAAATTACCACCATTACTACTTTTTATGGCCAAATACAAGATCCCTTGGATTTTCAAATGGAGATACCACATCTAGTCAGACATACTTTCTCGCCAAATGCTAGTCAAATGGTGGGATGCGTATAAACATCAAAGAATAATTGATCAAGTCCAGCAAGAATTCCCAGTCAAAACCATGGCAACCAAGAACAATCAATTACAGTCAAGCCCTACACCCAGCATGCAGGGGACATCCAAATCCAAATCCAGTAAATCCAGGAGCACCAAGTTACTTGAGCTAGCACAGAAGCTGATTGCACAAGCCAGTCAGGATTCTGACTCATCAACTGATGAATCAGTCACCAGCAAAACCCAGTACGATTCAGTATTCCAGGATGCTCAAGATCCTTTTGCATAAAGAACAAAATGGTCATCATAACCAGTCAGCAGCATCAACTTTCAGTCATTCTCACCAATAGTAAAATGAGTCATTGGCTTTTTCTATTCATGGAAGATAAAAGCATCATCAGTTACCCACGCAATGAGGAAACATTTTCCTATTCAGTCAGCTTTACTAAAAGAAAAGGCATCACTGGTCATTCAGGAAGACCAAGGGCATCTCCCAACAGTAATCCTGTCACTTTCCCACCGAAAGAAGTCACATGGTTACAGTAAAAGCAAGTCACATGGCCACAGTAAATCCACTCATTATTTGTAAACAGTTTATGGTTCCTTATTCTATAAAAGGAACCACAGACTCCAGTAATAGGCAGGCTCAATTTTTCAGTTTTCTAGTTTCATTACTCTCTTCTTCCCCCTCTCTCTAAGTTTCAGGATACGAAGACCCTGATCTTCATCCTCTTTTAGTAAGTTTTCTTTTATTTTCTTTTATGTTGTACTTGGGCCTCCTTTCTGTGAATAAATTTCATGTTTGATTATCTTTTTCTTTTCTTAACAATATCTGTGTATATCTTTTCTTTTCTTCTATTGTATCTGTGCTTCCGCCCCCCTCTTGACTTTTCTTTTCTTCTATTGTATCTGTGCTTACGCCCCCCTCTTGGTATATATATATATATATATATATATATATATATATATATATATATATGAGTCACCTTCTCCTAAGGACCACCTTAACTTAATAAAATAAGGACATTCCTTTCCCGATAGAATTTCGATCATCCAAGCCGCTCAATGTGTTCAAGACGTGATTTTAAGGGTACCCGCGAGAAATCAGCAAAAAAAAAAGACCGGAAAGGCTTCATCCGAGCAGTTTTTGTTTGTTTTTTATTGAACGATTCAAATAAAAACTGCGCGGATGAAGCCCTTCCCGGTGATTTTTTTTGCTGATTCCTTGTAAGTACTCTTAAAATCACGTTCTGAACACTTTAAGCGGCTCGGATCATCGAAATTCGAACGGAAAATGGGAGAAATGGAGAGGTTCGTATTTTAGTTAAAATAAGAACCTCTCCATTTGAAAATGACTGTATATATATATATTAATTGCATGTTCTAATCCTACATGAGTACTAAGGAAGATATTAAACTAATTAGTCCCAAGACTAATAATAAAGAGGATGGTATTTCACCATCAAATATTCGGCCGCCATTACCAATAACTGGTTTCAATCTTATTGACCCTAATAAAAATTCTGATTTACTCAAAGAATTACGGAAGAGATTTAAGGGCCTAACTCTTAATGCTCTTACAGAAGAGCAAGAAATGTCACAACAAGAGGTTGTAGAATTAGAAAATTCTTTTCTTCAGTCTCAACATGAGACTATTAGTAAAATCCAATATCCCCAGAAATTTCCTTATGGAGGAGCCGATAGGTATTATTATCCTAGACCAACTCCTCAAGATATGTTATATGAAGAATCTGATTTTCAAAAACAGATGTCTTATAGTGGTAGGACTATTTATGAATGGAACATAGATGGTATGACTGAATATCAATTTTTTTGTGTAGTACATCAAATGATGATGTATAGCACAATATGTACTAATAATAAAAATGAAGATAAAGAAGTTGCTAGTTGGATCACAGTTGGATTTACTGGTATGATTAAAGTTGGTGGGACAATGTTCTGACCACAAACCAGCGTCAAGAAATATTAAATGCAGTAAAAACTAATGAAGCTGGCGAGGTAAAACAAGATGCGGTTTATACTCTTGTCCAGACAATAATTTTACATTTTGTTAGTCACTAGGATAACCAACGAGAAAGAAGTAGAGAACTGCTTCAAAATTTGAAATGTCCAACGTTAACACATTTTCGTTGGTATAAAGACGTATTCCTTGCCAAGGTTATGCAAAGGATTGATGCTAATAGTGAGCATTGGAAGTCAAAATTTGTTGATGGGTTATCTTATTTCTTTGCAGAAAAAATAAGGAAAAAATTGAGAGACCAAAATAATGGGTTAACTATTAATTATGATAGATATACTTATGGACAGCTGATATCCATAATTATACAGGAAGGATTGACTTTATGTAATGACATAAAGTTGCATAACCAATTGAAAAAACAAAACCTAACTGGGAAACAAGAGTTAGGACAGTTTTGTGATCAATTTGGCTATGATTTACCCCAATATTCAAAACCTCAAAAGAATAAGAGTAGTAACAAGACTACTCGAAAATATTCTAAAAAGAAGTACGGCAAAAAGAAACAGAAGGATAGGAATGAGCAATCAAGCTCAAAAAATACAAAGAATACTGCTAAAAAGCAGAAGAATAAAAAGAGTGATAAGAAGATCACTGCCAAATGTTTTAAATGTGGCAAAATAGGACACTATGCAAATAAATGCAAGACTAAAAAGAAATTAGAAAAACTTTAATTAGATGAAGGGTTAAAACAGACTCTTTACAAACTTTTAATTGATTCTAGTGATTCTGATTCAAAAGATCAAATAAATGATCTCCCTGAAAATAAAGATACCTCTTCCACTTCAGAAGAGGAAGAAATCACTAATAATTGTAGTTGTAATGAGATTGAGTGCTCAACTTCTGATGATTATTGGAAGGCAATAGTTGAAATGAATGGTCTCAGTATTAATGTTCTTACTGAGAAACAACAGGGTCTTTTAGAAGTCATTGATCAAGTTGAAGATCCTCAACTTAAAATGAGAATCATAGAAACTTGTATATCTTCAATAAAAGAAGAAGAGGAGGAAAAACCACAGCTTCCTAATAAAAATTACAGTTTAAAAATTGTTCTTGATAGATTAGAGCAGATGGATAATTTTAAACCTGTTACTATTCCTGAATTAAAGAATGAAATAAACACCCTGAAAGCGGAAATTAAGTTGCTAAAAACTTTCCAGAATAAAGCTGCTCAAGAATTTTATGATATAAAGACAAGATTGGTTGTTTTAGAAAATAGAGGCGAACCCAGTAAAGTAGATGAAATGGCCTATTTGAATTCTATTAATAAGGTGGTTTACCGAAAATGGCATATAAGGGTCAATCTGGTGATCCATAAAGAATATATAATCAATAATATTATTGCTCTGGTAGATAGTAGAGCTGACATGAATTGTATTTCAGAAGGAATAATTCCAACTCAATATTTTGAGAAAACTTCTCAAAGTCTCACTAATGCTAGTGGAGCGAAAATGATAATCAAATACAAACTCAATAATGTTTACATCTGTAATAAAGGTGTTTGCTTAGAAACAACTTTTCTTTGTATAACAAATCTTAAACAGGAGTTAATCCTTGAAACTCCTTTTTGGCAATGTTGCTACCAATGAAGACCAGTACTACTGGAATTACTGCTCAGGTGGATGGTCATGAAATATTTTTTGAATTTGTTTCTCCAGCTGTTTACAAAGAAATTAATGATAGTATGAGAAAAATTACACATAAAGATAAACAGATAAATTTTCTTAAAAAAGAAATTCAAATAATGAATATTGAAGAAATGTTACAGAAACCTTTTTTGAAAGAGAAAATTTCTCAAATAGAGAATAATTTCAAACAGGAAATATGTAGTGATATCCCTAATGCTTTTTGGGATAGGAAAAAATATATTGTTTCATTACCATATGAGAAGGGTTTCGATGAAAAAAGAATTCCTACAAAAGCTAGACCTTCTCAAATGAAACAAGAATATTTGAAATTATGTCAAAATGAGATTGACAGTTTGCTCAAAAAGCAGTTAATTAGGAAAAGCTATTCTCCTTGGAGTTGCACAGCTTTTTATGTCAATAAAAATGCTGAAAAAGAACGAGGTGTTCCTAGATTGGTTATTAATTATAAACCATTAAATGAAGTTTTAATGTGGATTAGATATCTCATTCCTAATAAAAAAGACTTACTCGATCGGCTGAATAAAGCAGTTATTTTTTCCAAATTTGATTTGAAATCTGGATACTGGCAGATTCAAATTCAGGAATCTGATCGCTATAAGACAGCTTTTGCTGTTCCTTTTGGTCATTATGAATGGAATGTAATGCCTTTTGGTCTGAAGAATGCACCTTCAGCATTTCAAAATATTATGAATGATATTTTTTATCCTTGTGCTGATTTTGCAATTTGCTATATTGATGATGTTCTATTATTTTCTGAGAACATAGACCAGCATGTTAAGCATCTTAAAATTTTTAAAGATGTAATTAAAAGAAATGGTTTGGTTGTCTCTGCTCCTAAGATGAAATTATTCCAAACTAAGGTTAGGTTCTTGGGACACAATATTCACCAAGGGAGAATTATCCCTATTGATAGGGGTATAGAATTTGCTTCTAAATTTTCAGATGAAATTAAGGATAAAACCCAATTACAGAGATTTCTTGGGAGTCTCAATTATATAGGAGACTACTATAACGAACTGACACAAGATTCTGCACCTTTATATGATAGACTTAAGAAGAATCCTCCTCCTTAGTTTGAACAGCATACTAGAGCTGTTCGAAAGATTAAATTAAAAGCCAAGCAATTGCCCTACTTAGCAATCGCTAATCCAGAATGGAAGAAAATTGTAGAGACAGATGCCTCAAATATAGGTTATGGAGGTATCTTGAAACAATACAATATTAATTCTAATAGAGAAGAATTGATTAGATTTACTTCCGGTTTGTTCCAAAATGCTCAAACTAATTATAGTACTATAAAGAAAGAAATTCTTTCTATTATTAAATACATAAATAAATTTCAAGATAATTTACTCAATTAACAATTTTTACTTAGGGTTGATTGCAGTGCAACTAAATAAGTGTTGAAACAGGATGTTAAAAATCTCGCTTCAAAACAAATTTTTGCCAAATGGCAGTCTGAACTATCTGCCTTTGATTTTGATATTGAATATATTAAGGGAGAAAATAATTCTCTACCTGATTTTCTTACACGAGAATTTTTACAGGGATGAATCACAATAATTTTGTTCTGCAAAAAATAATATTTCAGCAATATTTGAAACTTCAAAGGGTTGTTTTCAACACTCATGTTGAAATGACAATATTAAAATGGCCTCATCATCGTAGCCATCTTATAAGATGGATACATGCCAGGGAAGCACTGCTTCGGCATTATCAACAATATGGCACTGATGATAATGAAGACTGGGAAATAGAGTTGCTCCAGTTATCGATACAGAGGTTTCAAATGGAGTTCACAATTTTGTCTATTGCTTAATTTTGCAGAATGAATAGACCACCAGATCGAGGACGTGGTCGAGGCAATTCTCCTCGAGGTAGGGGTCGTCCAAGGGTGACCCAAGCAGATGTGGAAGCCTACTTAAAGGCTCAAAAATTACAATTTCAATCTCTACATGAGGCCAATTCAACCTCAATATCATCACCTTCAATGGCGGAGGTAGTTCAATCTGAAGAAGTTTTCAGAACCTCAGAAATAACTGAGACAATTATGATCCTAGAATCCCAGGATGAACAATGAAAGGATTGATCCGTGGGAAATAAAGTCACGATATATTGATATAATGAGTTATCCAGTCATTGAAGGCAAATATAGGTCTTTTTATGAGGCAATGCTGATTCAATCAGGATCGGTGGAATTCACCCATACTTTTGAAAAAATAGGCCAAAAGAATGGGTCTATAAGTTATAGCAAAGCTATAATAAAGATGGTTATTCTAGTACACAAATGGGGAATTCACCCACAAAGGGCAAAATCTTTGTCCATAAAAAATGAGCATGGAATGTCAATAGTCCAATATAATTATTGGGATTATATTGAGGTTTTAACAAAAGCTTTTTATTATCAAAATCCAAAACGCAAACATTCATGATTTTTTAAGATATGTCCACAATCTATTGGGCATAATGAATTTCCAAATTGGTTTATTTCTTGGTGGAATAAATTTGGACCACACCCAAATTATTTGCCTCAAGAGTTACAAGAGGAAATGGAGTCCTTTATGAAATTACAGTCTCAATTATGGGGACCAAATATTCCAAAAGGAAAATTATTCCCTCAAGCAATGGCGTCTTGCGGAACCCCGTGGATCTAGAGATGGGATATTCAAGTCGCCTCAGATAAATCTGGCTTTCCAATATTGGAAAGATTTTATCAACACAAATGGTGGAAAGGGCTTCAAATAGATGAGCAAATGCTGACAATTAAGTTGAAGAACCAAGAATTGGCAAAATAAGTCCAACAAAGGGAAAAACCTTCAATGAAGAATCCATTTTTGGAAATCTCTGCTCAAATAAAAGCAAAAAAATCCATCTTTAACTGATGATGAAATTGTCGTCAAAACAATGGAGTTTATGAAGGATCAATTTCTGCAAACAGTTAATCAAGTCACAAATGATGCGTCCATGACATCGGCTACAAGCATTGAGGCCGACAATAATCCTTTTACTTGTCTTGCTGGAGATTCTCAGGACCCTTATGAAGAGGATCAGAATGAACCCACATTGGGAGACTTTTGGGACAATATGGTTGAAATTATGGCAACCCAGTCACGAAAAGGCAAAGAGAAGAGGGATCAATAATGGTTGCCTTTGCTTAAAGTCTTAATAATGAGAGCTTGATTTCAAAGTTTCAACAGAAAACTCAATTATGGAGTAATTTCAGGAACACTCAATAATGGAGTAGTTATCAACTTTCGGTAGAGATTTTTGTGCGATGGGGCCCAGAGTGTGTACCCGGCAATTATGTCCACAGTTTTGTTGTAATAATTTCATTTTACTGTTTAAGTCTTGTAGAGTCCTCTATATAAAGGACATGTCTTTCTTTGTGAATGCAGGTTTTGGTTTGCCCTCTTTCTCTCTGTAAAAACTAAGCTCACTTTCTCCCTCTCCCCCTTGTAATATTTGCAGTCTCTTTCCCTTAATAAAAAGGTTAGTATTTTTTCGATCCTTTGTATTGTTTATTATCATTACATATTTCATTATCAAAACTAAATAATCTTCTCATTATGAGATGATTGTGTTAGTGTTCACATAATCCATACTATCATAATCCAGCCCTTTTTTTTTTAAATGAAAGAGAACATTTCTGATAGCACGTCTGTCAACGATTTACCGGAGCAAGGTCAAATCACCCTTCCCGGGTCCTCATGGCCGGACAAATCCGAATGTGACTTGGGTGACGTCCCACTACCATGAATGTTAGCTTACATTTAAATTTTTAGGTTAAGTTTTATTTTAAAAGGCTTTATCATGATATCATGGTTTATGCTTACACTAACAGTTAAAATTATGCCATAATGGCTCTGATACCAAATATGTAATGATAATAAACAATACGAAGGATTGGGAAAATATTAACCTTTTTATTAAGGGAAAGAGACTGCAAATATTACAAGGGGGAGAGGGAGACAGTGAGCTTGGTTTTTACAGAGAGAGAGGGCAAACCAAAACCTGCCTTCACAAAGAAAGACGCGTCCTTTATATAATTATTATAACAAAACTGTGGACATAATTGCCGGGTGCACACTCTGGGCCCCATTGCACAAAAATCTCCACCGAAAGTTGATAACTACTCCATTATTGAGTGTTCCTGAAATTACTCCATAATTGAGTTTTCTGTTGAAACTTTGAAATCAAGCTCTCATTATTAAGACTTTAAGCAAAGGCAACCATTATTGATCCCTCTTCTCTTTGCCTTTTCGTGACTGGGTTGCCATAATTTTAACCATATTATCCCAAAAGTCTCCCAATGTGGGTTCATTCTGATCCTCTTCATAAGGGTCCTGAGATTCTCCAGCAAGACAAGTAAAAGGATTATTGTCGGCCTCATTCTTGTAGCCGATGTCATGGACACATCATCTGTGACTTGATTAACTGTTTGCAGAAATTGATCATTCATAAACTCCATTGTTTTGACGACAATTTCATCATCAGTTAAAGATAGATTTTTTGCTTTTATTTGAGCAGAGATTTCCAAAAAGGGATTCTTAATTGAAGGTTTTTCCCTCTGTTGGACTTATTTTGCCAATTCTTGGTTCTTCAACTTAATTGTCAGCATTTGCTCATCTATTTGAAGCCCTTTCCACCATTTGTGTTGATAAAATCTTTCCACTATTGGAAAGCCAGATTTATCTGAGGCGACTTGAATATCCCATCTCTAGATCCACGAGGTTCCGCAAGATGCCATTGCTTGAAGGAATAATTTTCCTTTTGGAATATTTGGTCCCCATAATTGAGACTGTAATTTCATAAAGGACTCCATTTCCTCTTGTAACTCTTGAGGCAAATAATTTGGATGTGGTCCAAATTTATTCCACCAGGAAATAAACCAATTTGGAAATTCATTCTGCCCAATAGATTGTGGACATATCTTAAAAAATCATGAATGTTTGCGTTTTGGATTTTGATAATAAAAAGCTTTTGTCAAAGCCTCAATATGATCCCAATAATTATATTGGACTGTTGACATTCTATGCTCATTTTTTATGGACAAAGATTTTGCCCTTTGTGGGTGAATTCCCCATTTGTGTACTGGAATAACCATCTTTACTATAGCTTTGCTATAACTTATAGGCCCATTCTTTTGGCCTACTTTTTCAAAAGTATGGGTGAATTCCACCGATCCTGATTGAATCAACATTGCCTCATAAAAAGACCTATATTTGCCTTCAGGGACTGGATAACTCATTATATCCATATATCGTGACTTTATTTCCCACGGATCATCCTTCCATTGTTCATCCTGGGATTCCAATATCATAATTGTCTCAGTTATTTCTGAGGTTCTGAAAACTTCTTCAGATTGAACTACCTCCGCCATTGAAGGTGATGATATTGAGGTTGAATTGGCCTTCTGTAGAGATGGAAATTGTAATTTTTGAGCCTTTAAGTAGGCTTCCACATCTGCTTGGGTCACCCTTGGACGACCCCTGCCTCGAGGAGAATTGCCTCGACCACGTCTTCGATCTGGTGGTCTGTTCATTCTGCAAAATTAAGCAATAGACAAAATTGTTAACTCCGTTTGAAGCCTATGTATCGATAACTGGAGCAACTCTATTTCCCAGTCTTCATCATCATCAGTGCCATATTGTTGATAATGCCGAAGCAGTGCTTCCCTGGCATGTATCCATCTTATAAGATGGCTGCGATGATGAGGCCATTTTAATATTGTCATTTCAACATGAGTGTTGAAAACAGCCCTTTGAAGTTTCAAATATTGCTGAAATATTGTTCTTTGCAGAACAAAATTATTGTGATTCATCCCTGTAAAAATTCTCGTGTAAGAAAATCAGGTAGAGAATTATTTTCTCCCTTAATATATTCAATATCAAAATCAAAGGCAGATAGTTCAGACTGCCATCTGGCAAAAATTTATTTTGAAGCGAGATTTTTAATATCCTGTTTCAACACTTGTTTAGCTGCACTACAATCAACCCTAAGTAAAAATTGTTGATTGAGTAAATCATCTTGAAATTTATTTATGCATTTAATAATAGACAGAATTTCTTTCTTTATAGTACTATAATTAGTTTGAGCATTTTTGAACAAACCGGAAGTAAATCTAACCAATTCTTCTCTATTAGAATTAATATTGTATTGTTTCAAGATACCTCCATAACCTATATTTGAGGCATCTGTCTCTACAATTTTCTTCCATTCTGGATTAGCGATTGCTAAGCAGGGCAATTGCTTGGCTTTTAATTTAATCTTTCGAACAGCTCTAGTATGCTGTTCAGACTAAGGAGGAGGATTCTTCTTAAGTCTATCATATAAAGGTACAGAATCTTATGCCAGTTCTTTATAGTAGTCTCCTATATAATTGAGACTCCCAAGAAATCTCTGTAATTGGGTTTTATCCTTAATTTCATCTGAAAATTTAGAAGCAAATTCTATACTCCTATCAATAGGGATAATTCTCCCTTGGTGAATATTGTGTCCCAAGAACCTAACCTTAGTTTGGAATAATTTCATCTTAGGAGCAGAGACAACCAAACCATTTCTTTTAATTACATCTTTAAAAATTTTAAGATGCTTAAAATGCTGGTCTATGTTCGCAGAAAATAATAGAACATCATCAATATAACAAATTGCAAAATCAGCACAAGGATAAAAAATATCATTCATAATATTTTAAAATTCTGAAGGTGCATTCTTCAGACCAAAAGGCATTACATTCCATTCATAATGACACAAAGGAACAGCAAAAGCTGTCTTATAGCGATCAGATTCCTGAATTTGAATCTGCCAGTATCCAGATTTCAAATCAAATTTGAAAAAAATAATTGCTTTATTCAACCGATCGAGTAAGTCTTTTTTATTAGGAATGGGATATCTGATCCACATTAAAACTTCATTTAATGGTTTATAATTAATAACCAATCTAGGAACACCTCGTTCTTTTTCAGCATTTTTATTGACATAAAAAACTGTGCAACTCCAAGGAGAATAGCTTTTCCTAATTAACTGCTTATTGAGCAAACTGTCAATCTCATTTTGACATAATTTCAAATATTCTTGTTTCATTTGAGAAGGTCTAGCTTTTGTAGGAATTCTTTTTTCATCGAAACCCTTCTCATATGGTAATGAAACAATATATTTTTTCCTATCCCAAAAAGCATTAGGGATATCACTACATATTTCCTGTTTGAAATTATTCTCTATTTGAGAAATTTTCTCTTTCAAAAAAGGTTTCTGTAACATTTCTTCAATATTCATTATTTGAATTTCTTTTTTAAGAAAATTTATCTGTTTATCTTTATGTGTAATTTTTCTCATACTATCATTAATTTCTTTGTAAACAGCTGGAGAAACAAATTCAAAAAATATTTCATGACCATCCACCTGAGCAGTAATTCCAGTAGTACTGGTTTTCATTGGTAGCAACATTGCCAAAAAAGGAGTTTCAAGGGTTAACTCCTGTTGAAGATTTGTTATACAAAAAAAAGTTGTTTCTAAGCAAACACCTTTATTACAGATGTAAACATTATTGAGTTTGTATTTGATTATCATTTTCGCTCCACTAGCATTAGTGAGACTTTGAGAAGTTTTCTCAAAATATTGAGTTGGAATTATTCCTTCTGAAATACAATTCATGTCAGCTCTACCATCTACCAGAACGATAATATTATTGATTATATATTCTTTATGGATCACCAGATTGACCCTTATATGCCATTTTCGGTAAACCACCTTATTAATAGAATTCAAATAGGCCATTTCATCCACTTTACTGGGTTCGCCTCTTATTTCTAAAACAACCAATCTTGTCTTTATATCATAAAATTCTTGAGCAGCTTTATTCTGAAAAGTTTTTAGCAACTTAATTTCTGCTTTTAGGGTGTTTATTTCATTCTTTAATTCAGGAATAGTAATAGGTTTAAAATTATCCACCTGCTCTAATCTATCAAGAATAATTTTTAAACTGTAATTTTCATTAGGAAGCTGGGGTTTTTCCTCCTCTTCTTCTTTCATTGAAGATATACAAGTTTCTATGATTCTCATTTTAAGTTGAGGATCTTCAACTTGATCAATGACTTCTAAAAGACCCTGTTGTTTCTCAGTAAGAACATTAATACTGAGACCATTCATTTCAACTATTGCCTTCCAAAAATCATTAGAAGTTGAGCACTTAATCTCATTACAACTGCAATTATTAGTGATTTCTTCCTCTTCTGAAGTGGAAGAGGTATCTTCATTTTCAAGGAGATCATTTATTTGATCTTCTCAATCAAAATCACTAGAATCAATTAAAAGTTTGTAAAGAGTCAGTTTTAACCCTTCATATAATTGAAATTCTTCTAATTTCTTTTTAGTTTTGCATTTATTTGCATAGTGTCCTATTTTGTCACATTTAAAACATTTGGCAGTGATCTTCTTATCACTCTTTTTATTTTTCTGCTTTTTAGCAGTATTCTTTGTATTTTTTGAGCTTGATTGCTCATCCCTATCCTTTTGTATCTTTTTGCTGTACTTCTTTTTAGAATATTTTCGAGTAGTCTTGTTACTACTCTTATTCTTTTGAGGTTTTGAATATTGGGGTAAATCATAGCCAAATTGATCACAAAACTGTCCTAACTCTTGATTCCCAGTTAGGTTTTGTTTTTTCTATTGGTTATGAAACTTTATGTCATTACATAAAGTCAATTCTTCTTGTATAATTATGGATATCAGCTGTCCATAAGTATATCTATCATAATTAATAGTTAAACCATTATTTTGGTCTCTCAATTTTTTCCTTATTTTTTCTGCAAAGAAATAAGGTAATCCATCAATAAATTTTGACTTCCAATGCTCACTATTAGCATCAATTCTTTGCATAACCTTGGCAAGGAATATGTCTTTATACCAACGAAAATGTGTTAACGTTGGACATTTCAAATTTTGAAGCAGTTCTCTACTTCTTTCTCGTTGGTTATCCCAGTGACCAACAAAATATAAAATTATTGACTGGACAAGAGTATAAACCGCATCTTGTTTTACCTCGCCAGCTTCATTAGTTTTTACTGCATTTAATATTTCTTGACGCTGGTTTGTGGTCAGAACATTGTCCCACCAACCTTTAATCATACCAGTAAATCCAACTGTGATCCAACCAGCAACTTCTTTATCTTTATTTTTATTATTAGTACATATTGTGCTATACATCATCATTTGATGTACTACACCAAAAATTTGATATTCAGTCATACCATCTATGTTCCATTCATAGATAGTCCTACCACTATAAGACATCTGTTTTTGAAAACCAGATTCTTCATATAACATACCTTGAGGAGTTGGTCTAGGATAATAATACCTATCGGCTCCTCCATAAGGAAATTTCTGGGGATATTGGATTTACTAATAGTCTCATGTACATTGTTTCATTAGTTTATAATATACTATACTTTATAGATTATAATATACTATATCAGTACGTTATAGTTATAGTTTAAGTATATAATATACTATACTTTACAGTTTAAGTATATGATATACTTTATAGATTATAATATACTAAATGGTAATTAATATATTTCTCATTTTAATTTTATAATGGAATCAATTTGAATAATTGCATGTTCTTTCCGTAGTATTTTGCTTTTGCTTTTCTTTCCAATTCTAACGTAGTGCTAGTACTCATTGGTGTTTCCATTTTCCCCTTTAAGTAAACTGATTGTGTTTTTCACCGATTCACACATTCAATTATTCAATTAGTCATACTCTGATTCTCTTGTTCTTCCATACTGTGTCGTAGAAAGATGCTGACTGTCTCCACTTTTGGTGCTGAAATGACCGAAAGTTGGTTACTTTCAGTAGTGCCACAAATAGTGCTTTTGCCATCATGACTAGCTTTTGACTAGGATATTACTCGTCCATCATATTGTCGATATTCTGTAATTCCTCACACGTCAGATTATTCCAATAATCTTGCCCTTTATCTACACTTGTGATCTCTTGGCCTTGGTCAGACTCCTGGTCTTCTCGATCTTCAAGTAGGTGACTTTGGTATTCTGTGACTAGTTTTTGAAACTTGGTATAAAAAATGAATGGAACTTCTTGAATATGCTCAGTGGATCTGATTTTTTGGATGGGATCTTCACAAATTAATTTGTAAATACTCTCAAGGAAATAATCATTATCCCTAAGATTACTTGCAATTGACTCAGCTCTGTGATGTCTGATCTGCCCTCGAAATGCCTTGGAACACGGCCAGGGACATTCATCTTGAATAAGTTCAATTGGTGGATGGACCCTACTGAATGGCTAATTTGCTGAGAGATACATGATGTGTTGTGCTAGTATCACATTCCTTGTATTTGTCCATTCTGACATTTTACTTCTGATCAATAATTGGCATCTTAGTGCTCCATATTTTGCAAAGTTGACACATACTGCCAATTTTTTGGTAACTCGATCAGTTTGTTTCGAAGAAGTGAAGATTATCTCCCTAAAGAACTCATAATCCAGTAAGGTCATTGGACTGACTTGGATAATCCTCCCTTTGTATAAAAGAACAAGGTCTTGAAAATACTGCATGTCAATACAGGCTTTGGGGATGCTAAAGATTAACTGACACGAGCAATCCATTCTTTCTAATGGGATTTCTTGGCATAATGGATTAATTTTGGGGCAACTGACTCTATCTTGGTCTTTATAATAGTGGGCTTCCCAAATGATGGATAATCCTAAAGGTGGTTGACTGGCTATTTTAGTAAGGGTTTCAAATAGAAATTCTTGAAAATGGTGACCATCCTGTCTGGCTAGATGTTGAATATGGCTTACTATCTCTGATGGTAGTGAATTAGGGATGAGGGATAAGGATTTTGGTAAAGCCATGATTTTGGAGGTCTTCTTTTGAAAGGTTTCAAGCACATTCATGCTTTCATCATAATTTAGTAGAGATGACTGTCTTTTCTCTACTTTTACCAGTGAGGTAAAAGAGGTCTCCTTTTTCAATCTTTTTGACTGGTACTGTAATATATAGACTTCTGCTCTGAGCTAGTTATTCTCATTCATCTGATGGTGATACCTGTAATTTAAATCTATGAAATAGCGAGTCATTGTTTCACACTGCTCACAAGAAGGGAAATTAGTATATGAACTACTGCTGGTGCTGGTAGTATTTTTCTTTTTATTCTTTTGACCTTTAGGTTTTTCGTAATATTTATCTTTAGAGGATCGTGGTTTATTATTCCTAGAATACTTGTGATTTTTACTCTTGTTCTCAACTTTCTTATGATGTTTATGTTTTCTTCGTGATGGTACTACTGGAGGTAGACCGTATTGTTCACAAAAGTTTCCTAACTCATGCTTGGCTTTATTTTTATCTTTCTAAGCTTGTTTACTAATTTTCATATCAATATACATTCTTAATCCTTCTTTTTGAATGGTTCTAATAATGTCATCATATGTTAATTTATCATATTCAATTACTCCTGTTGGTTGACTAAGAACATCTCTAATTTTATGAGCAAATAAATTAGTCCGTTAATAAATTTTTCTTTCCAAAATGACTTTGTACAATCATCTCTAAGCATTACTCTAGATATAAAAACATCTTTGTACCATCTAAAATCCCTTAGTGTTGGACAATGTAAATTACTTAGCATGTATTCTAGAAGTAATGTTACTAAATTTTCCAATGAAGTGTTTAATTATGGTATAGATAAGAGTGTTAACTCCATCTGGTGCTCTCATGCCAATATCATTATCAAAAATTAGGAGACCATTCTCATCAATTTGGACAGCATGTTTTATTTCTTCACGTGACTCGTTGGTGAGATATTTATCCCACCATGCTTTTAGCATTCCAGTAAACCCAGAAGTTAATAATTCAACAATTTGTGGTTGATTAAGGTCAGTGTTGCTCAAATAACTATTGGCAACCATTGATATGTGATTTAGCTTTTCTAGTATTTGATGTTCACTTAGATCATCAATATTCCATTCATACAACTTATTTGAGGAAACAGAAAATTAATTAGTTAAATTATTTAATTGCAGATTTCTAGACAGCCTAAATAGTTTGAGTATTTATTTAATCGGCAAAATAAGAATAAGCAAACTAGTGGAGTTATTTTCCCTAGATCTTTGGGTGGAGTTTCCTTAAACCCATCCCTAGCCAGCACTTGCAGTAGTTCATATACTAACTTCCCTTCTTGTGAGCATTGTGAAACAATGGCTCACAATTTCATAGATTTAAATTACAGGTATCACCGTCAGATGAATGAGAATAATCAGCTCAGAGCAGAAGTTTATATATTACAGCACCAGTCAAAAAGAGTGAAAAAGGAGACCTCTTTTACCTCACTGGTAAAAGTAGAGAAAAGACAGTCATCTCTACTAAATTATGATGAAAGCATGAATGTGCTTGAAACCTTTCAAAAGAATACCTCCAAAATCATGGCTTTACCAAAATCCTTATCCCTCGTCTCTAATTCACTACCATCAGAGATAGTAAGCCATATTCAACATCTAGCCAGACTGGATGGTCACCATTTTCAAGAATTTCTATTTGAAACCCTTACTAAAATAGCCAGTCAACCACCTTTAGGATTATCCATCTCATGGGAAGCCCATTATTATAAAGACCAAGATAGAGTCAGTTGCCCCAAAACTAATCCATTATGCCAAGAAATCCCATTAGAAAGAATAGATTGCCTGTGTCAGTTAATCTTTAGCATCCCCAAAGGCTGTATTGACATGCAGTATTTTCAAGACCTTGTTCTTTTATACAAAGGGAGGATTATCCAAGTCAGTCCAATGACCTTACTGGATTATGAGTTCCTTAGGCAGATAATCTTCACTTCTCCGAAACAAACTGATCGAGTTACCAAAAAATTGGCAGTATGTGTCAACAATCTCTTTGTGTCACGCCCTCGATTTTTAACATAAATAAAGATAGCTTTTTGTAAATAAAACTCCTCACGATATCTTACATAATACCCCAAAAGATTTCACCATGTCCTAATCATTAAATTACAGATCCAACTCCAAGAGTTTGAATATATTACATCATAAAAAAATAAAAATAAAGGTTCCATTACATTCCCAAATCCGTTTTATCAAAATGTCCATAGGTCTCTTTTACCACCTCTTTCGAGAATATCACTTGAATGCATGCACTTCGCTCCATGTTACTGCTTTGGGTTCATACCTAAAAAATGATAGGTTGAGCAACACTAGCCCAGCAGAGAAATCTACACAACCATTATATGCAAATGGGATGACAGGTAGAATGAATAACGGAGACAAGGTAAGGTATCTCAAAGTAGAAACAAAACATGACTAGTGATTGTCCCAATATCGACGACATAAATGAAGTACCGTGACTACACATCAAGACTATAGGCTAACCATAACACCCTATTCCGAATACTCTATCCGCTCCTCGATTTTGCTTTAGTCATAACGTCACATGTTTAAAGAAAAGGACCTGTTGATACATGACTCTATAGTGTTGTCTCAGCAACCAATCATTTCTCTCGTATATTCATCAAATAAACCCTTACGTTTACTCATATATATCACCGTTGCAATCCCACATCACATGTCATAAACGAGTGCTCCTTTCGGGCTATTTATGGAGTCCCGCTACTCCCTACAAATACCTTCCTCACTAAAGGAACTAAATCACATCACGTAGTATAAGTCACCGTACCACAATTCCTCCAACACACCTCACAACTCAACCATTCTTCTCAATCACATATAATGAATTCACAACAAAGACTTACTCACAAAGAGGTGGTACGGACAACTTCATCTCAATCAACTCGCGATCATAACGTTATTAGTTTCTCATCACCATACAAGCACTCACATATCAAACGATATTCTCTCACAACGATTCATAGATTTTCACCTTGCAACTCGTAAAATCGTATAAGTTACGCAAGAGGTATACCACATATCAAACACAAGGAAATGTCTCACGTGTCCACGCCTAGCGTTGTTTAACTCAAAAGAGTGTTCTGCGTGTTCATTTTTCACATCGCATGTCAACACATATAACCTTCGCCCACCTATATTCCTTATATTCTTTAAACACTCGTTTCGGTGTCAAACGACTCATACGGAACCCAATGACCACTACCAAGCATTAAATATACCACTAGCCTCGTCAACTCATTCAACTAGTACTCAGGAGAACCTAAGAACACCCGTGTCTCACCCAAACGATTCTAAGGAAAAGGATTTTGCAACATATACAAACATATCCATCTTATTTTGGCTACCAAATCTTATTGGTTAAGAATTAGGATATGAGACCACCACCATTGGAAAGTAAATTTCCGGTACATGAATTTCGATATAAAATTTGCCCAAAACGGAGTTCGGATGAAAAAGTTATGCCCGTTCGAAGTTTTGCCAAAATGCTGAATTTTTCATTTCCTACCGGTAGGAGACCACAATTTCACGAAAATGACATTACTGGACAGCTTTTCTACCGGTAGGGCCCAAACTCCTACCGGTAGGACTTGGGTTTTCAGTCCACGACTTTCAATTTTCACCAAAACAATTCCAACAACGAAACCAACAATCTAGGGCACGATTCAAACACCAAATCAACACATAAACATATAATAGAAGTGAGAAATCCCTACCTCGAAGTTAAAGAACGAAATCCAAGCCCAACCAAGCAAGCCCTGGCTCCGAAAACTTCGAATCAACTGAATACTCCTTTCCGAGCTCAAACCCATGAATTTCCAAGCTCTAGAACACTTGAATGCGAGAACTTTGCAGTGGATTGAGGTCGACTTCGAGATATTTTGAGGTGTTAGAGTGTGAGAGTTGGAGAGAGAGATAACGAGAGGAGCTGAGAGAGAGACAGAGATCGGGAGGAGAGAGGGAGGGTTGGAGATTTTTTTTTCCTCTACACCGTCACACACACATATATATACTAGGACACACACCAACCACACTTGCACTCCCTCCACTTTCAATCCTATCACATTGACCCCAAAACAAATAAATTCAACAAATTTCACATTTACTCGATATTCTAACATTAATAAAACCTTTAAATGAATTTTTTTTTTCGAAAATACGGGTCTCTACACTTTGCAAAATATGGAGCACTAAGATGCCAAGTATTGATCGGAAGTAAAATGCCAGAATGGACAAATACAAGGAATGTGATACTAGCACAACACATCATGTATCTCTCAGCAAATTGGCCATTCAATAGGGTCCATCCACCGATTGAACTTATTCAAGATGAATGTCCCTGGCCGTGTTCCAAGGCATTTCGAGGGCAGATCAGACATCACGGAGCTGAGTCAATTGCAAGTAATCTTGGGGATAATGATTATTTTCTTGAGAGTATTTACAAATTAATTTGTGAAGATCCCATCCAAAAAATCAGATCCACTGAGCATATTCAAGAAGTTCCATTCATTTTTTATACCAAGTTTCAAAAACTAGTCACAGAATACCAAAGTCACCTACTTGAAGATTGAGAAGACCAGAAGTCTGACCAAGGCCAAGAGATCACCAGTGTAGATAATGGGCAAGATTATTGGAATAATCTGACGTGTGAGGAATTACAGAACATCGACAATATGATGGACGGGTAATATCCTAGTCAAAAGCTAGTCATGATGGCAAAAGCACTATTTGTGGCACGACTGAAAGTAACCTTTTTTGAAAAGTGTGTCATTTTCAATTGTTTATATCTTTCAATGTGAATGTAAAAAAATATGTAATATTGATTTTGTTTGATAGATTATAATTAGTTCTATTAAACAAAGTTTTCAAAATCACATAAAACTTCGTAAACCGAAAGATATAAGCATTTGAAAATGACACGGAGTCCCAAAAAGGCCATTCATTTTGGAATGGAGGGAGTATTAATTTAGTTAATTTAACTAAATAAAATTTGGAATAGATTTTTATTGAGAAGGAAAGAAAAGAAAAAGAAAATAAAAATTATGGTCAAAATTCGAGTCGTTACAGATGTATATGACCAATTTGCTGTGTTTTGTTATTTTATGCTATATCAATAAGTTGGTGCATAATGTAATTTTGAAAAGTTATTTGAATTATGAAGGGTTAATAGCATGAAAATATGATATATTTATTTAGGCTAAACTGTAATTTGTAATAGTTACAAGGTAAATTGGTACACGTGTATAGTTCAAACCTCAGAACCACCAACAAATCACCTATGTCTCTGTTTCTACCTCTCTCCAGCCCTAATTTAATTGATCAGAACGAGGAGCTTTGATACCACTCCGCAACGATGGAGGCCCTGACCATGATAGGTATAACACTCCAGGGATGATGGGTACAACGATGGTGGGTTCGGCAATCCAATCAATCCACCCCCAAATCTGCATCCAAAACTCTGATCACGACAACGACTCAGGCAACGAACAGTACTTCTCTCTCTCTCTCAGATAGACACAATGCGTGATGGAGTAGAAAAAGGAAGGGCAGAACGGTCATTCATTGAGGCCGCTTCACCGACGATAGGGTACCCCCTATCGTTACCTAATCCGAGAAAAGGTGGATTTGTAGTCCAGACGCCTCAAATCCCCCTTCCAAATCCGGCTGCAATTTTCTCTTCCAAAGATCGGAGATGACGAAACAAACGGAGATGTAATCCCCCTCTTGGCAAATCCACCTTCAAATCCGGCTACCAAACAGGCTGTTATGGTGATAAGACGCACATATCCAACAGTCACAATCTTATTTAAGGTAATCCGAGGAGTATGCAATATGCTTTCCACTTCCGGAATCCTTTCCAAATTCTCATTTTTGTACTCCTTTTGATTATCTTGTGATAGTATTTGTTTAATCTTGTAAAATATTGTTGAAAAGTGAAATAATTGTTATTGAGTATGATATTGTTGGCTGAGTACTATAGAACTGTTTAGTACAGGGATCGAGTGAACTTACCAATAGCCTGTGCAATATCTTGAATGGGTCCAGGTGTAACTCGGTGAGGAATGTATTGGGGAAGGGTCACTGATCATGTACTGAGGAGGGCATGGTATGAGGTTCCTTGTGATTATTAGCTTCAACTTGGTGATCGGTTATCGTTTATTGATTCCACTTGAATATGAGCATTGTTATTCTATTGTATCATAGACTTCTCGGATAATTTATTTTTCAGGTGTGAAGGCCAGATTAGTGGATATTGAATCGGAGCACTTAAGAATCATTTGAAGGGTCTTGAAAAGTTGTTATTTTTGGAGTTATCTAGAGGATTATTTAGTTGGCCGCATCGTTTATTTTGGTGATGTAATTGTTTATAGAGAAAATAGAGGTCTAGAAGTGTATAAAACACAATGTATTTTGAAGATTATTTATTGAAAAAACGGGGGCGTTATAGAAAACATACTTTACAAGTTGAATGACAATGTAAGTAATGTTTTTCAACACACACATATATGTATGTATTCTTCAAAACACACACACATGTATACCTAGGAGATCGAGATGTGTTCATGACAAATGGACAAGATTTGATCTGCAATAAAAAAATACGTCACCACACATCTTAGCAACCACTCAATTTAACCCGGTCATTCTCTCCAACCATGAGCCGGTTAGGGTTAGTTGATTTGCGGGTTATTATCTTTTGCATACCCCTAGTTGCTTTCTACAGTGCTGCTGCCTAAGAAATCAAAAAAAAAAAAAAATTCTCCCAATAAAATATGCAAAAAATTCAGTAGAAAATAAATTTGGAAATAAAAACTATCAAAATAAACAAGCTACAAGTCAATCTGACCTATTAATTTTGTTCTTGATTAGAGTGCAATTTTTTTCTTATTTTACTCTTGTCCATTGGAATTTTTTTCTTGGATTCGTGCTAAATACATGCCCCACAAGTGTCGATTTCTGATTCCACAACTAGCTCGATCGCCATTTGTGATGACTCACTACTTGTTGGAATAACTTGCAGAACGATTAATTTACTTAGGTCCCGTTTGGCTAAATAAGTCAACTGGCTTATTTTTTTGTCCTTATTCAAATTTTTTTTGGTATTTTTTAGTTTTTCATCAATTTTTTTGGAGATTATTGTATCGTTATGACAAGAGGAATCTAAAAAGTAAAAAATTATGATCGAAACTTAATTTTTTTAAATAAAGACAAAAATAAGCCAATAAGTCAATTTTTTCTTCTTTATTAAAAAAATTTTGGATTTCGATCATAATTTTTTACTTTTTAGATTCCTCTTATCATGACGATGCAATAATCTTCAAAAAAAAAATTGACGAAAAGCTGACAAATACGAAAAAAATTTAAATAAGGGTTACTAATCATGACAATAATGTGAAGGGTTTATGGAGATTTAATTTGATTTTGGATTAATCACCAGTGGAAAGAGCCTCTCAAAAGGTCATTCAGTAGTAGTAGGCTTCCTTTGTGGTTGGGGTGCTGTGGGGGTAGATATGTGTGTAGCATTAAGCATCATTTTATTGGTCACCTGAAAGTGAAATAGCATTAGAAACACGCAAATATAACCGCATCGATTACAATGTATATCCGTTAAAAACAGGATGAAAGGTAGGATATGACTACGTGTTTATTAGCGTGGGCTTTGAGATCATCAATCCAGCTGTAGCCGACATGGCGACACCATCGCTGAATTGCTCTTTCTGCCTATAAAGAATAGGCTGCAGGGCATCAAACAGGACATGCTAATCTAAGCACATTCACCAAAGCAAGAGTTTAAATGCAGAAGTGTTCTGATTTGGGATTGTTGACCTTTGGCAAATAGGGGTGTTCTTCATCATCGAAGGCCCTCCTCAGAATCCACTTCTCGATTCGCCCTTTTTCTCGATTAATCTGAAACATGTTTGATGAAAATTAGTGAATCCTCCGAATAAAGTACATTAGTTTTTTACATACCAAACTAATTGGATCGAAGTCTTTACCATCTTCCACTCAGGGTGGATGCTCATCGCAACATTGATAAATTCTTTATCCAAGAAGGGGATCCAAGCTTCTAGTCCCCAAGCAGACGTTGCTTTGTTAGCCCTCAAGCAATCATATTGATGGAGAGCTTTTATCTGCAAACAAAAAACCAAAACAAGAACCATCTCACTTTTCCGATACATATGAAAGGTGAAAGATAGTTGACTTTGTAGGATTGAAGGGTAATTTGCACCCCTCCTATATCATAGATTATAGCCGCATAGGAACTGTTACAAGAAGATTAGCCCACAAAGTCCCTTTCTCCAAAATAGTCCCGTAATTGAAACAAAGATTTAATACCTTGCGACAAGTCTCGCGGTGGAATTCTTCTTTGTTGTTGGGTGCCTTGTGGCAGTATAAATACCCACCGAAAACCTCATCAGAGCCTTCACCAGACAAGACATCTTCAATCCCAACGACTTAATTTTATGGGACATGAGGAACATAGGAGTGTTTGCCTTATTGTCGTCACATCATATGTTTCAATATGGTAAGTGACATCTTCAATGGCATCAATGCCATCCTGCCCACATGCCCAAAGACAAATTTTTTCATCTTAAATAACTAAGAAGAAGAACACAAAACACATGAGAGGTTGGGAAGGTGAAATTCTTTGTATTGATACCTGTACAGTGAAAGTAAACTCGTGGTGAACAGTACCCAAATAGTCTGCAACTTCTTTTCCGGCCTTCAAATCTGGTGAACCCTTTTCAACTATGAGATCTCGTATTCCTCTTTTTGTCTTCCCCAAAACCATCCCACAATCTTTTCAAAAAACATTGCATAACAATCATAACTAATTATATATAATGACTTTTTCCATAAAATTTCCACAACACTGACATTCTATATTCTGAATACTTTAGGTGAAAATACTCCAAATTCGTATCAAAAGATTGTGAGCTCACCTTGAGGCCAACACAGAAGGAATGGAGTTGAGAGCCCCGTTAATAAAAAATATATAGAGCCAAACAGAAAACACCTCTAACAATCACAACAAAATTCAGGATCACATTTAAGATCACTTACCCGATAAAGAAACCAACAAACAGAGAACTAAAGAAGCTATGGTTAAACAAACGTCTCTCCATTGGTATTTATAGAAGCCATTAAGGGGATGGATATCGCTCACAATGGGCTTAAATTTACAACACCTCCAAAATGTTGTGGATGTTTATAGTTGCATTCACCCCTGTTTGAATACGGTTGAAATGGTTGCATTAACGAGACATCAAAGTCTCCTTCAACGCCAAACATCTCCACAGTCACAAATCCATGGTGTTGTGGTTGATTGTAGTATTACAATCAAAGAGTACCATTAAGTTCAAACATCAAAGTTTTGACCAACCTAAACCACGGCAAAGATAGTGACATATGAAGGGAAAAATCAAAATTATCCCAGCCCCAATGACCATAACAAGACAAAATACATTACAAAAAATGGGACATGGAGGGAATTCGTTAGAAGTCCGAAAACCCCTTAAAGTAATCTTTAAAAAACAGGTAAATAGACTTAATTTGCCCCTAAAAACAGGTGACGTGTAACAAATTGAAGGGTTTGATTGGAAAAATTGGACAGAGTTGTCCTATGGATTTCATGTACATATGTAGCCATCAAGGTGATGTGGCACTGCAAGAATGGTGATTGCAAAGTAGTTTCAAAGTGGTAATTCTCCCATTATTAGTCATGATGTGCCTCGTAAACAGGTGGGGTTGGTGTTATGATTGAGTGTTGCATCCCTAGATTATTTCGTGCTCCACGACACTTCCCCATCACTCGATGTGGGCTCCACCTCACTTGGTGGAAAGACTTAGCAGTATAGAGAAAAAAGTTCACTCCAGGAAGGCCCTAGCCTCTAGGTTACAGCACATGCGTTTCATTCATAGCACACTCAAAACTCTGAGCAACTCCAGTAGGAATAGGCCCAAATCCAACATATACTTTCCAATTCCCACACCCCACCCCCGTAATCTTGTTGTAGCGTCGGAGTCTCGGACTGCAATTTTATCCGGTCAACAGTGGTGCAATCCAGTCGTTTCTCTCATTGCTTGGCCAGCAAAATGCAGAATGAGGGCTAGAATTATGCTGTAATACAGAAAAATGTTGCCGTGTTGCCCTCTTTTCAAGGGACCGTAGTGTCTTCCACTATGTGCAGAAAAATCTAGCAACTACAGAGATATTCATAAAAGTCTAACCAAAAATTAAACAAAAACTGTTCATCTGAGGCATATCAGTAACCTTGCAAGAACATTCATCAGATTGAAATATTTCAACTGCAATCATGAATATCTTGTCTAACCAATCTCAAAGTGTTTGCACCTCTGCAAAAACAATGGCATTTCGGTGATCATTTTGGCCAATAACAAACCGTAAGAGCAAAGGTCCGTATGTTGAGGAATTAACCTTGATTGGGTGCTGGGATACATGTTTGCAGCCTCAGCACAACCTTTTTCGTAGTTTTCGCCTATAAGGAAAAACAGAGTCAAGGGTCAACATTTTCAAACTCAATTTCTATTTTAACATGGCAAGATAAAACACTTATATATGATAGGGCTCTTCCTGGAGTACATATAAACACAACTCTAAAGTATATACTGCCACGCGAAATAATAAACAGAATGCAAGGAAAGGGTTATTACCTTCTTGGGGAAAACAGGTTTAGTTTGCCCACCATACCCTGATTGTTTGCGATCATAACGGCGCTTGCCTTGTGCAGCCAAGCTATCCTTTCCCTTTTTGTATTGTCTTACCTTATGCAAGATGTGCTTTCGGCATTCCTTCGACTTGCAGTATGTCTTCTTCGTCTTTGGAACATTCACCTGCACCAACATATTACACATGGTGAGATCACATTTTTCATGTTCTACTGCAAAACTTCCATCTGTAGCCAGTAGGAAATAGAGTATACTTCAGCCTACAAGGAATCAATCCAGAGGAAAAAAAATTGAAAAGCCAATCCAATAAGAGCATGCTTTTCCTGTTTCTTTTACAAGAATACATAGTTTCAATTTGCGCTTCTACCAAAGGCTTCATGATCTTAAAGATCAGAGATGCATAACAAAATAAAGAAAAGGATGCACTAAGTTTTTTAGAACATTAACATCTTTATAATTATGACTGCCAACAACTGAGTTTATACCCTCATTTGATCACTTGGGGAGTAATTTTCAATCGGCAATACTTGACTTTTTATCCATGTTGCTTTGAAGAAAAAGCCTTAACGAAAGATGCATAACAAAATCATCATTTTCTCAATCAGATTTCATCATATCTTGTGAAACCAACATTCCAACGCAAACAAAAGATGGCACCCAATGATGCTAAGATCAACCTACTCTTGATTACTCGTTCAATGTGGCCTTTAATATTCCAACTTATAGAGGCAAAAGGGGCAAAAAAGAATATTAAGGAAAGAGCAGATGGCTCAAGATTATTATCTATCTAAGACAAGACTACATGCACAGATAATGTAACAAATAGGTAGGGGCCAATCCTTATTGGAACATCACTGGGAATTTATCACATACCATCAAAGAATCAAATTGTCTAGACGCTCGAATTCATCTGCCTCATAATTATTTTAACCAACCAAAATAATTCAAAATCACAATAATCATCTGAGGCTAAAATAATGGAACGACCCATAGTCCAACACTCCAACCAGCAATTTTGAAGTTTTTGTGAAAAATAAACCAATAGACTATCACCTAATACACAGAATTTACTATCTAACCCCAGCCATGGGTCATCATAGTAATGCAGAAACTATGCGGGATTTTTTTCTTGTTATCGTTCGGGTGATCTAGAAAAACAATAACTTAGAGCAAAATGTCAGCTGTTTTTAAAGAATAAAAACCACCATTAAGGAACATAAAAGGGGGATACATCTCGTACACAACAAACAAAAGGACTGCGCAAATCCATCAGCCTGCAAACAATTGAAAGAATCATCACTCAATAGACCCCAATTTTTGCGTGGACAACGGACAAGCATTCAACCTACCTGCTGAATTTGCTCTTCTATCTAATCAACAGCAAACAAGAATGACAAGAAAAATGAATGACTTTAGTTTCCAGCACATTTCCCATTTACAACTGGAAGGATGCTTCTACCACACAGAGACTAATCTAGATGGCAATATGGTGTACAAATTTTCGTTAAAGTAAAAGCAACCAGCAATGTTTCCCTTGTCATGCACCCATGGGGAAAACGCTACAATGATGTAGCAAGAACGAATAAGTAACAAGCAAGCACAGATTATACCATAGTGGCACTTCTATTCAAAACAGGAGAAAGATCACATTCAACATCACTTACCCAATAACGAAACCACCGAAGACAGAACTAAAGGAAAATATGGTAAAAACACATATCTCTCCATTGGTATTTATAGAATATATAGCCCACAATGGGGTTGAATTTAAGGAAACACCACCACGGGGTCGTGGTTGTTTGTAGTTGCCTTTAAATGATACATCCAAGGTCTCCTTCAACACCTCCACAGCCTTAACTCCATGGTATTGTGGTTGATTGTAGTATTAAGATCAAAGAATACCATTAAAATCAAACACCAAAGTTGTGACCAACTCAAACCATGGAAAGATAGTGGCAGATCACAAGAAAAATCAAAACTATCCCTGCAACAACGCCATAAAAAGACAAATTACAATACAAAAAATGGGACATGGACGGAGACATCAAAATTCCGAAAACCCTCTAAAGTAGTCTTTAAAAAACAGGTAAATAGACCTAATTTACCCTTGAAAGAGGTGATGTGTACGAAATTGAGGGATTTAATTGGAAAAATTGGACAAAGTTGTCCTATGGATTTCATGTACATATATAGCCATCAAGGTGATGGATTTACAACACTCTCTTGTGTCCTGAACCCATGGCCAACCGTAATCTTCTCAACCTCCTGAAATTAGCAAAAATTATAACTATTACATATGCATTGAATAGATCTATATGTCAAAATTAACTAGTAAGTTGTTCAAAAAAAAAAAAATTAGTAAGCAACAAATAATAAAGAACTTGTACCTTGACCTTTTCATTGGACAATGTCTTTTTTTTTTTGTTTCTCTTTTCTTCTTCATGGCTATTTCCACAACACCTTGCTTGGTGGTGGGTTCGATTATTGACCACCCACTAAACAATATTCACCTCTGGAACACCAACACTCCTTGGGATTATAGTATTCGTGTCGGACAGTTTAGGGACACACACCACGCAGGGGACACGAGACACATCCATTAAATTTCATATTTGACAAGGTGATTTTTGTAAACTTTAGATGCTTTTGAGGGTAAAATATGTCTAAGTTTAATGGTATTGGGCCACAAAATAGTATCTAGATATATGGGCCTGTTCTGTCAACACAACATTAGTAGTTCTGTACATTTTGGGCTTTTCCTTTCAATTTGGAACAGCCTTCTTCCCTTTTGCCCCTGCCCCCTCCCCTTTCCAGATTTCAATGGGTACATTTTGGGGCTTTCCTTTCAGTTTCATTTCTACCTTTGCTTCTATGCTTTCAGTTCTATCTGTGGGTCATATGCTAGTAGTGGTTGTTTGTATTTAATGAGGGAACCACCTGCCCCAATCTTGCACTCCGGTTGCTGGGAATTGTATGTAGTATGTCGTTGCTAGCTTGTTTGCTTCGAACTAGCAAACCAAGCAAGGAAAAGTACATGGAGACCCGAAAGGTATCAACACCTACACAACTAGAACAAGAGAAAAAATCTACGGAGCTGAAAACAAATATTCTATTCAAAGAAGTGCTATCTGAAATAATCATCATTAAATCAAGCTTAAACCCATGCTGGTTGTCACCTTCGCTGTGCTGAACATAGGAGTCCGCTGCCACCAGTGGTTCCTTCCTTTTCAGCTTGCTTGGATCCCCTTATTGGAATTAAGCTGGCCGTGTAGTCACTAACTTGGAATCTAAATTTACTACTACTAACTTTGGATCTCAAACCCTCCAAATCAATCTGAATATTGCTTGTTTCTTGTGTTTTGGGATTGCACAATTGCAGCACATATTTTGCTAGTTTCTTGTGTTTCATCTGAATGCAGTTTACCTTCTTCCCAGTCGTCTGCCATTGTAATATAAGAGGCCGACGTCATCATCGGTTGTCATTTCAGTGCCATTCAACTAATCCTCCACAGATTAGAGCTAGTCAAACTAAAATTGAAGGGAAAGAAGACTATCTATCTCTCACAATAAAAAAGAGTGCGGGTTTCAACTCAGATCCACAAGGAGTAGAGATAAGACAGGGTAGAGGATAAGGAGAAGACGCAGATGTATACAAGGAGAGGGTTCAGGAAAGACAAAAGGGAAGAAGAATACATGATTCTCTTAAACAAAGTCAAGCTCGTAAAAAACACCATGAAGTTTAAAAAGCATACATAACATAAAAGCTTTACAAACATAAACAGTGGAAGGTTTGTCCACTCATTAACTTCAGAGCCCCAAAATTAGTGGATTTGGCCCGGTAATCAGGTTATCAAAAAGAACAAAAAAAAAAAAACTAAATACATTAGCTTTACAAACCATCCAAAATACCCTTCTGTCCTTGATAATAAACCCCAGTTCTTGTCTAAGCAACTTGATGCTCAATTTTCCTTCTTTTACCAACCGTTCCTTCTTTTTCAACTTGCTTGAATCCCCTGATTGGAACTAAGCTGGCTGTGTAGTTACTAACTTGGAATCTAAATTTCTCAAATTCGATTCTCAAACCCTCCAAATCAGTCTCAATATTGCAAGTTTCTTGTGTTTTGGGATTGTACAATTGCAGCACATGTTCTCCAAAGAGTCTAAACAGAATCTCTCCCTTCTTTGAACATCCTACAAGCGTCATAAAGCTTGAGGGTCCAGCGCTGAATTTCATACTCCATGAGGAAGAATCAGCTTCCATCACCCATAAGCTAATCTTGTCTTCCCAATTTCCTTTAGGTGGCCAAACCGCACTCGCAATCACCGCCACCGAATTCTCAAAATTCACTAGACGTTCAACGAAGGGCTCCTGCAAAAAAACGAAGGGCTCCGGCAAAAACTGCGGCCCCTCTCGGAACACCTCTTTACCCACATCAAACCAAACCACATTAACAAACGGATCCCCGTAGAAATAGGCCGACCAGTACGGTTCTCCATTCACAATTGTATCACACCTGGTGGATAAATATTCGAATGGAGTCTCGACCTCAATCTCAATCTCTCTCCAACAATCTGTACCTACCGAGTACAGTTCCACGCGAGGGCGAGGTCGAAGTTCCATATCTTCATTGAACCAAACGACGTTCAAAATCTTATAGTCATTTCTAAGGGAATCGAAGCAGAACCCAATTGAGTAACCGCCTTGGTTTGGGAGGAACTTGAGGTTGGGAGTTGGGATGTTGAAGCAGTCTTTAGTGGCGGGGTTCCATAGGATCGAAACCAAGCCGTCGGTCTTAGAGGTGAGACAAACCAAACCGTTGATTGAACCGACTAGGTCCATGTCACATTGATTGTTTCTTTGGGGGAATGGGTGGTTTAGATCGAAGGTGAGAGGGTTTTTTGGGTTTTCCAAGTTTAACAGCGAGAGGCCGTGGTGGAGTCTCAAGGAATCACGGGCGCAGTTGTGGATGAGGATAGTGTCGTCGTCGTCGTCGTCGGAGCGATTGCGATGGAGAAGGTGTTTGTGAATGAAACTAGGGTTTGAGAAGAGAGAGAGCCAGTTTTTACAGACGCACCTGGACCGAAGGAGGGATTTGGGTGGGAGTCTGGAGAGGATGTCGAGTTCGATTTCGCCTGGTAGATCTTGCCATGGAAAAGCCATCGCTGCTCCTTTGCTCCTTTGTCTGTGTCTTCCTTCCTTGGCTGTTGGAATTTCCCAAACACCATATCCGGTGGTGCGGATCGTGAAACGGGATCCAGTGCGGATCCAATTTTTCCGTAACCCTTTCAAGCGGCACGGGAGCATCATACTACCGATGAATTACAGTTTTTGGATTGAAAATGGATAAATCACAATTCTTAGATTGAAACTAAAAACTAAAAATATGGTGGTTTTGTTAACAACAAAGTAGTTTTGATCCAAAAAACGGAGAATTACTTACCACAGAATAAACAACTTATGTTATTTACGAAGGCAACACTTATTATTGTTTAAGGTAATACTTACCACATAAACAGGCAACACTTATTACAACCGGTTGATTAGATAACAAGTTGCCATTAAGTAAAAAAAAATAGTACCTATTTTTTGGCTGGAAAATTTGCAGATTTTAAGAATTTATATATTAGAAAAATTGTTTAAAAAATTGTGTTCATTTATAAATCTAATTTAAATTTTTAAATGTATTTAATTAATTAATTTTTAAATAATCATTTATTATAGATGTATTTAAGTAACTTAGTTTCAAATATTATGGAAAAAACAAGATATTTATTAATTATAGTGATCAATATGATATATTTTTGCAAATCTAACAACTAATAGTGTTTATACTAATATACTAGGCAGCGATCAATAAACGAAAATTGATTCATTTGTAATTGATTGATCTGGTTATGTGTTCAGCCAATTGATCAAACAATTTGAATCGATTAAGATCATATTTGGCAAATGTGCTGGTTAACAATCTTGTTGATTGATAGTGATTAGTGAAAATTAATATAATTAGCTAAAGTAGGCAAACAAATTTGTTTAATTGCTTAACCACGGACTTATCTATTTCAATCCTTCAAGTTACACAAATAGCAAATTTTAAAAATGGTTATTTGATGGTTAACATTGATCACTTAGCAAATGAAGGAGTAACAGTCTTTGAGATTACATTGATCACTTGACTAATGTAGGAACTACTAGTGAACCAGTAAATTGAAATATCTCATTTATTTGATTATTTTTTTAAAAGTAATTTTATTAATATGAATGCATTTATTTAATTTATCATAAAAGTAATACAATAGATCCAAATAAAATTTAATGTGGTAGGTAATATGATATTAATGGTGATATACATAAATGTATACCTACCCGTCATTAATGTCATACTTACTAAAGAATAAAACTTACTTACCAAAGTATAAGGCTAGAGATACTACAAAAACTGAATTTTTACGATGGACTAATAATCGTTGATAAAATTTACCACGTGGTTGACAAAACTTACAATAAAATAAGGACAAAAAGACTACATGCTTAAACCAGTGTTACCACACAAATTGATTCACATTTTGCTAATTGCCTTGTTTATCTACCACCAATTATGACATTAATGGTATTAGGTTTCTCCATACCTACCTTAAACCCTGCAAACTTATCCACTATAACTCCTCTAGCTCCCATTCATCTCTCCTCTTGTCCAGAAAGCTCCTATTCATCTCTTATCTTGTCCAAAAAAAAAATGAAGATTTAAGAAGAAACTCCATAACAAGTTGAAGAAACTCATCAAATAAATTTTTTTGAGAAACAAACTGAATTTAGTTGTGATGATTACCTCATACCAACTTACCATATGATCATAAGTTGAATAATCTCGAATAAGTGTTCTATAATAATCTAATGAAGCTTCCCAGATTTTTACGTTTTTTATGATTAAACTTACCATTGACTATGGTTTTTTATTCTTCTTTTTATGGTATTTTTATTACGGATGAAAACCATATTTAGGAAGTATCAGGAGAATAAATTCTCTATATTCGTGGTAAGCATATCCAAAATTTAGTAAAAAACTTTTTTTTTTTGGTAACTATGATTATGGAAATGATAGGTAATCTCCGTAGGTAATATAGTTTTGTTTGTCATACCATAGGTAATATAGTATTTGTGGTTAACATATCTATGTTAGTTTTTACCATTAACTGTGAACCTATTTGTCTAGATCAGATTCTAAGAGATGGATGATAATGTTCAGAGGAATGGAAAGAATGTAGTGATTGACATTTGTGACGACTCTAGCAATGATGACGGAAATGACGAAAAACAGTTGGATGAATTAACGGATGAAGAAGTCTAACAAATGACATTTGATATGCATGAGGATGGAGAAACATTCTATAATGCATATGCTAAAGTGAACGGCTTTAATATTCGAAACTATAATATGCACAAGGACAATGCTAGTATCGTGAAGTCAAGAAAGTGGGTATGCTTAAAAGAATGATATAGAGATACTAAATACTTGGAGAGAGAAGATCGAATAAGAAGGCCGCAGACACTTACTAGAGTTGGATGTCATGCTGTATTTAGTGTCACATTGAAGAGAAGTTTTGGTAAGTACTTGGTTAATAACTTTGTGAGCGTCCACAACCATCCCATGATAGGGCCTCGTGGTATCCCTTTTCTCCGCTCTCACAGGAAGGTTAGTAGTTCTGATAAAACCTCGGCCAATACTATGCATAAAGTAGGTATTAAAACAAGTCACATAATGAATTTTTCGGCACAACAATCCAGTGGATATGAGTCTGTCGGATACACGCTAAAAGATCTTCACAATCATTTTACAACCCAGCGCAATATAGAGGTTGTGAACGGTGATGCGGAAGGAGCCTTAGCCTACTTGTGTGCGACAGCCGAAAATGACCCCTTGTTCTATTACAAATATAACGTGGATGAGAAAAATTGGTTAAATAATCTATTTTGGAGAGATGTAACATGTAGGACATATTATATGTGCTTTGGAGATGTGCTAATATTTGACTCGACTTATCGGACGAATGCGTATCGAAAGCCATTGGTGATACTAGCTGGAGTTAATAGTCACTTTTAAACTGCAATTTTTGGTTGTGCATTGTTGACTGCTGAAATTGTTGATGCTTATACATGAATGTTGGAAAGATTTCTTGATTCCATGGACCACAAGAAGCCTGTGTCGGTAATGACTAATGGGGATAAGGCTATGCAGAGAGCAATAAAAACTGTGTTACCTAATGTTAATCATCGTTTATGCAAATGACATCTTAAAAAAAATGCTGTTAGTAATGTCCATGTTCCCGGATTCTTAGCTGACTTTGAGAAATGCATGTCAATGTCAACTGAAGAAGAGTTTGAAGTTGCATGGAAGAATCTTTTGAATGACTATAGTCTTCACCAAAATAAGTGGGCGATAGATGTTTATAAAAAGAAGATCTTCTGGGCAGAGGCATTCTTGCGAGGTATTTTTTTTTGCGGGTGCAAAAAGCACACAACGTGTTGAGGGAAAGAATGCATACATGAATCGATTCTTGAAACTACGTCTCAAGCTTTTTGAATTCGTACAATCATTTGATAGGGCTCTTGTAAAACTTCATTATAACGAGGCTAAGGCACAAGTTGAAATGAGAATAGTACTCCGATTCTTTCTACATGCACAAAATGAATTGAAAAACATGCAGCTAATACATATACTCGGGGCATATTTAACAAATTTCTCAAAGAAATTAAGAAAGAGCAATCATTGTTTAAGGTGGACAAAGTTGAGCTTGCAGATTTTCGGGTTTACTACTTACCTCGATACCAACAATCGGATGCCACGTGGAGTGTCAACTATCAGCCAAATAATGGCATCATGAAATGCTATTGCTTGAAATTTGAGTCAATTGGGTTTCCATATCAGCATATGATCTCAGTCATGAAAATGGAGCATATGAGAGAAATTCCCTCTTGTTTGATCTTACAGAGGTGGACAAAAATGGCGAAATCCTTTCCCCTACATGGGAGCACACCAATGCCGGAATGGGTCACGCAAATGACAAGATTTGGGACATTGTCAAGCGCATGTGTCAAAATGTGTTATTATGCTTCTCACCTAACGAATGGATATAATGAGACCAAAGAAGAAATCACCAAGTTAACATCCAGGATGAGGGAGCTCTTTGTGTTACATATTGATGAGGAGTAAAGAAATATGGAACAAAACGATAATGTTGAGGGGACATCTATTCATTTTGGTGTTGGCAACCCAACCATTATCAAAGGTAAAGGAACCCATAATTTGGCTAAAAACTTTATCCCGAAAATAAGAAAATGTGGCATTGTAGAGAACCTGGTCACATAAAAATCAAATGTCCAAAATTAGTGCATGGAGATAATCTGGGAAACATGAATGAAGATGAAGACACATATGAATCAGATGTGAGCATTATTCACTAACAATCATTTACTGGGCGAGACTCATCGGTATATCACCCATGCATCGCTTATGCACACTGATTACACAACCAATGGTTGTGAATCTAGCGTCAACCCTAATTTGGTAAGCCTCTTGCTATCTAGTTAGCTGATAGACTATTATTTATTTGTCCATTCACTAATTTTCAAACTTGAACTTTGTGGACTGCTAACTAGTTAAGAAATCCCGAGAGTGTGCAAGCCCAATTCCATGGCAGCAACATTGGAGGATGGGAAGATGATTTCGGACAAGGATTTTGAAGGATAAATGTAACCTTTAGTTGTATTAAGGCAGTGAGTAGGGACAAGAATTTTATTGTAGTATTTTAATTCAGTAAAAGTAAGGCAATGAACTGGACAAGAATTTATCTGTAGTCATGGTAAGACAGTGACTACAAGTATTGAAATGGTAACAATACTCAGGTTTTAGCAAGCATACCCTGTTTCTATGATAAGTATTGCTATAAAAATGAGAAGTATGCCCAGATTTCTGTAAGTACGATTATTGAGATGGAGTTTTATCCCTAGATTTTAGTAAACACACCCTATTCAAATGGTAAGTAATGCTATGGACATGAGAAGTATGCCTAGAATTTTCATATGTACAGTTATTGAAATAGTAAGAATTTCCAGATTTTAGTAAACATACCCTGTTTAAATGGTAAGTAATGCTATGAACATGAGAAGTATACCCAGAGTTTTCATATGTACGATTATTGAAATATTGAAATAATAAGAATCCCCAAATTTTAGTAAGCACACCTTATTTATATGGTAAGTATTGCTACGGAAATGAGAAGAATGCCCGAATTTCGGTAAGTATATGTATGAGTATTGAAATGGTACAACTTATTCATGGCACACCAAACACCACAAAGATACTAACCAAGATCACCATTTATCAAACACCAAGAGCTTCCAATTTTACAAAAAAGGCAACATTTGCCATATCAAGTTTACAACAAAAGCCACAAAGGCACCTCACATTCATCAAGTTTACAAAAAGACAGCATTTGCCATATCATATTTGTCTCCATAACTGAATTTTAACAACGTTTGTCACAAAAAAAGAAGAACTACAATTGGTATCAAATTATCCTTTCAGTGTTGCGGTATTTTTCTTGAGCCTTTTGGATGACTTCATTCTTGATTATGTTCTCCCCACAAAGGATCAAGTCCAAAACCAAGTTGTTCCTACCATCTTCAGAAGTGAATTTCAACTACATTTAACAAAATAACCAAAGATTAGAAATAATGAGTTGTTCAAATGAATTGTAACTATAAGATGAATAAAAATACTAATTTGATACCTTAACGGCTTCTTCCTCATTAAATTGCTCCAAATCAAAGTACTTGGCAGTGTGCACACCACAATCATCGCTACTTAGTTCTTGAATTGGAAGCCATTTCAGTCTTTTAATTGGTAGCTTATGGGCTTTGATGACATATTCATTATTCCGCAAGTGTTGAATTATATCATCCAAGTATTGAAGCACACACAAGACCTTCTCATTATGTACTTTGGGTTTGCTCAAAGAAGGTAATGAATCAAGTACATATATAACTACATGTTTGAAGTTTATGACACACATAAACCAATGAATGTTGTTATTATTGATTGGGATGTACACCCGTTCCAATTCTTCAAGTATCCCTGTGTATCGACTAGATCCATCATAATACTTGACCCAAGTACGAGAATCAATACCACCATTGAGAGCATAACTCTATAAACAAATATAAAGGAGCACTTACACATTACTATAGCCACATACTATCGTTCAAATTTCCAATGCATTACAATTACATGCCGCTAAATAAGAGGTCAAGTACCATGATGGCCATAATGCATCCGGGTCTCTCTTCCTTTGTATTAAAGTTTTTCATAAAGCAACTGCATTTATGATCTAAAAAATATAGCCCTTAGTTAGTTATTGCATTCTTTTAATCTATTATAATAGGCCCAAAAAATTATAATACTCACCTCACTCACAACCCACCCATTCTTCCGTAATGATATAAAATCTGAACGAGTTGCATAGCCTATTCCAAGGTTGCAAAGTTGATCTCTACATTATGCCAAAGTTGCAAAGTTATCAATCTACGAATAGAACATCATAATTTATGTACAGCTTGTAATAATTTTCTACCTTACAGACAACGTTGTGTCAAAAACAAATCTTAGGACCAACTCTCGTACCATCTCCATAGTAGGCTTCTACAAATAAATAAACGCGTATGGTAATGAAGACACATATAAATTAGAAAGTTCTATAAGAATTAAGCTTATGATACTTAAATACAATGTGTTATCTCATTAACATTTTTCTTCACGGGTTGAGATTCTTTCAACCTAGTCCTTGCCATTTCTCTTTGGTATTCCATTGTATGCTTTTACAAATAAACAAACACGTATACTAATGAAGACACATATAAATTAGAAACTTCTATAAAAATTAAGCTTATGATACTTAAATATTTTGTGTTACCTTGTTGGCATTTTTCTTTACGGGTTGAGATCCCTTAAACTTAGTCCTTGCCATTTCTTGTGGGCATTTTTTCTGCCTCTTGTTCATGCCAATAGTTGGAGGAGCCGTTGGGGACATGATAGCACCAATATTAGTGGCCATCTTTCTTGGTCTCTTGATGAAGGCTTAATTTTAGGTTCTTTCATGTCTTGTTCCTTGTTTGTCTTCAAAAGAGATGTCCAATGACTCAATGATGGCTTTTTAGTATTTTCTTCCTAGTTTGCCTTCAAAGAAGATGTCAAATGACCCGATGATTGCTCTTTACTATCTTTTTTCTTGTTCGTCAAAGGAGATGTCGAACTATCAAATGAAGGCTCTTTAGTGCCTTTTTTCTTGTTGACAACGGGTGAAGGAGTGCCTTTTATGTCCATGCTTACTTTAGCCTGCCAATGAATTGTCATTAGTTTTCTTCCCCCTTGCATCCATGGTTTCCATTATGCTCGTCAGTTTCTTTAAAATACTAGTTAATTCTTCTATCCCTTGAACTCTCTCTATCAGTATATTTTGGCCAATCTCCCTTCCTTGATCTACGGCTCTCTCTCTCTCTTGCCAACTCCATCCTTGACAATGATTTTGAGCTATTATGGAAAAATAGATGCTATGATGTTAAGCTATTACATATATTTAGCATTTACTACGTAAATAGATGCTTAAAAAGATGAAACAAAACTAATTGATCAAAAAAATACCAAGATTAACTTTCGAGACCTGCTTTGATCGAGCCAATGTATCTTGTCCCTAATCTCTTCATCTCCCCAGCGTAAGAGACGAGGTGAAGGCCAACATGCACAATGAGAAATGAAATCTTTGGCTGGTGTGCAATGTTCAAAATAGAACAACTGTAGAGAAAAAAGAAAGAAATACATAATCAATTCTACAATGAAGCAACTACTTTGATGTAAAAAAATAGAGTTAAGAGATGTATCATTAGAAACAATACACAGTCACGGATCATTTTTCGTCCATTGTCCTTGTATTTTTGTATGCCTTTGGCTAAAAATTCAAGCACAAATTAGCTCCAATTTAATTCACTCAAAGAAGACGCGTCCTTTAATGCATGTAGAAAACGTCAATTGACTCCCAATTTCGATATTGGACATAGAACAGCCCCCGTAATGAACAATACAAATGCAACCTTGAAATTATCATTGTCCTCTTCCATGTTCCTTAAATATTTTTTCAAATGACGCAACGGAATTGAATCTTGATCACTCACATAATGTGTCTCACACAAGGGAAGTATTTCAAAAAGGTTTCCTTTAAGGATCATCCTTTTACCTTTACATGGCAATCCCAGTATGTGGTACATATCTAATGGTGTAATTATGAGGCTCTTACCATGCACATATAAACAAAGTGATACGGGATCAAATTTACTAACCAACCGCTCACAAAGTTTTCTATCTAGCTTGGTACATTTCAAACGCAAAAGACCTCCAATCCCATTGCCTTTACACTCTCTACTTGTTGCGGTTGAAGATTGCGTATAACATCACATGCCGTCTTAAGTTGAGTTCTTGTAGTAAAGGTTTTCTAAACACAACATCAACAACTCTATTCAAATTCACAATCAAGTAAAAATGGAAAGGATATGCATAAACATAAGTGTTAAAAAAATAGAATATTTACACCTTTGATTCTTCTTGAGGATCAACCTTAACCTTTTGCTCTTTGTACTCTTCAGAACTTAGCTTAGCCTTTTCAATGTACTTTTGTTTAGTCTTGTCTCCTAAAACTTTCCACTTTGCACAAATTTCGCTCATTGACTAAAACTATTGAAGGAGTGCAAATCCTAGTTAGATACATTGACAATTCACATGTGGGTAAACACAAGTATAGAAAAAATTGTAGTTACCATTTATTTTGATGAACTCTTCTTAGTCATCTTCGATTGTTCTTGGCTACAAAAAATATTGTACATCAAATTGAATATTGTAACTTGTGGCCATTAAAAGATACTCAAAGTCTCAAAAAGACATACAAGAATATAACCATCCATTACAAGGATGCTTTGGAACAGCTTTATGGTCTTCCTTAACCATTTTCAACTCCTAAAACAAATAGACCTGTTAAATAAAAAATTGATAGTTAGTTTGTCAAAAACAAGGTTGAATACATATGTACAATGCATTCAATATGGAGTAGGAATAACTTGAAAGGAATGGTCTGCCTTAGATTTTGTATAAACTTTCATTTCTAGCTACTCTCCACTATGTCTAGAGACAGAGGAACTTGCTGCTTTTCAAGCAAAAATTGAGTGGATGCTATGGTACGAATACTTTTGATAGATTTGAGGGACTATGTGAGCTCTTGGAGGCATATTGAGAAAACGGTCACCAATTAATCAGTACTTGTCTATCTCAATAGTCATATTTTATCTTTTTGCTCACAAATGTCAACAATCATATTTCTCGACTGTCTGAAGTGTCACCTGGAAAGCTGACCTAAATGGGACCATTCCTGGACACTTCATACGTCACATGTACATTCTAATGTGCTAACGAGGATAATAGATTGCAGCTTGGTTCATTTTTATGTCTACTTTATATTTCCCTTTTATGGTCTATGTTTTTCAAGATGTCTTTCACGTTAGGCTGACAAAAATTGAGGTACTTCTATGCTACATTTGTTGATAGTATTTGTGGGTGAATTCCATATGGAAACCCCGTCTATGAAGGATGAAAAAAACGAAGTTAGCAAATGGCTTAACTAAAAGATAAAACAGAACCAACATGTGTTTTGTAATTTTCGCTAGTTCAAAGCTTTAGAATGAACTGTTGATAGTCAGGGATCAATTTTAAGTGGTAGGGTGAAATGGTTTTGTAACCCAACTAAAAGAAGGTATCTATCCAAAAGTCCACATGCACTTCCTCTACAAAAATCTTCTATCTCTATCCATTTCATTATTTGACTAAGTCAAACCCAAAGATTATTCACAACATAGCTTCATTAAAAGATAGCAAATATTTGACCAAGGGATAAAGCACTTTTAGAAAGGAAGAAAATCCCACAGTAATTACTCTTACCAACATTTATAAGTTATTTTAGTAAATGGTTGTCCGCAAAATTAAAACACCAAAATATGTGATCAAACTTGGGGGACCCTCATATCTGCCATTATCCCCACATTGTTCTCTTTACATTATTCAATCCCTATCTATAGAGCAAACCAAAAAACACTCCTGAGGTACAATGATTAAAGAAAGCAAAATCTACAACCCCAGGTCAAACAAACTAAATAATTGGAATTTTTTACAGACTATAATGAAACGTGTGGAAATTTGAGCCAATCATGTACAAATCTAGTTTTTCAACTAAAATAATACAAATCAGTTCATAGGAGAACCCACAAACCCACGTTAAAACAAAACAATACAACAAACCCACGTCAAAGCTTAGCGACAAAAAAAAAATGTTGTCAAAGTAGGAGGCAGAGGTGTGGTTTTCTATTCCATATTCCCGGATTCTTAGTTGTCTTTTGGTTTTCTATTCCAGGGAACCCACAAAAACCTATGTGCAGGGGTGTTTGTGTATTTTAGTGGTGGCTGTGTGTTTAAGAGAATGAGAGAGAGAAATAGCTCGCATAATGCAGAGGGCTTTTCGTTGTGACCTACTATTGAGGACGAGAAAGGGTTCATCATTGTTTGCTTAGGGGCTATGGAGGTATAGAGGTGGAAGAGTGGTGAGGGTTTTCGTCGACTGTGCAGAAGGGAAAGAGATAGAGGCGTTTAGAGCTGTGGAGGTGGAGGCGTCCAGCTATGGAGAGGTAGACGATGATTGACGAGAGGAGGAGGCGAGGAGAGAGCGGTGGCAGTGAATTAGGGCTTTCAAAATTTTTACCTGTGATGCGTAACTTTTTTTTTACTCTGACGTGATGCAACCGGGAATAGGAGGTAGTGAGAGAAAGAGAGGAGAGGGATGAATTGCATTCAGGGTGTAATGACCCAGATTTTCGGTAAATAAAAATTTCGGTAAATAAAAATTTCGTTAAATATTTAAATTTTATTTTAATTACTTGGATTTGCTTTTAAATTTTTAAATTTTTAATAATCCGTCATAATTAGATTTGATATTTATAAAATTATATCTTTTTGCACCGGACAATCTAGTTATTTTCTAAAGACAAGTACACTTGTAGAAGCACTTATATATTTTCCTAGTAAATGTAATAAAATCTTTAAATTATATTTCTTGACTAGAAATCCTACGTAGCAAGTAGAATGAATTTTTAACCGATTAGTTGGAGAAACCAAACTACCTAGTTCCTTTCTCTTTCATCTTTTGGTTAATAACCGCTAGAGAAACTTGTAACCGTTGGGTAATAGAGTTTTAATGGCCAATAAGCTTTGATGTGACAAGTCAAGAAAAGAATCTTAGGTCATGTCATGTCAACCTTATTTTTTCTTTACCCTTTGGTCCATAATTATTAGGGGAGATATTACCCATTGGATAATAGTAATTAGTCTACTAATATATATATATATATATATATGTATGTATATGTGTGTGTGTGTGTGACAAGACTAGTCACATGGGAATCTTGTACCATGGGAATCTTGTACCTTGCTTTCAAGAAGTCAACCTTGTCATTTCAATCTTTCATGTCAATCTTACTTTTTCTTTACCCATTGAGTAACAAATGTTAGGAGAATTATTATCCATTGGTTAATAGAGATTAGACTTGCTAAGTGTATATACATATATATATATATACAACTTGATAAGACAAGACATGTCTAAGGTTATAGCCTTAAGCCTATTTATACTAGAGTTACTTTATATACACACACACACACACACACACACACACACAGAGTCCTGCTCTTATGAGAACCATCTCATTTTAATAAAATGCGGACCTCCCTTTCCCAATCGAATTTTGATGATCCGATCTGCTCAATGTGTTCAGAACGTGATTTTAAGGGTACCCGTGAGAAATCAGCAAAAAAAAAGATCGGGAAGGGTTTCATCCGAGTAGTTTTTGTTTATTTTTTATCAAACGGTTTAAACAAAAACTGCTCGGATGAAGCCCTTCCCGGTTATTTTTTTTGTCGATTTCTAGCGAGTACCCTTAAAATCACGTTCTGAACACATCTGAACACATTGAGCGGCTCGGATCATCAAAATTCGATCGAAAAATGGGAGAAGCAGACTCTCTCATTTGAGACTGACTGTATATATATATATATATATATATATATGTACATAGTACAAGAGGGGAGAGAGAGAGAGAGAGAGAGAGAGAGAGAGAGAGAGAGAGAGAGAGAGAAGCTGAGAGGGAGAGAGGAAGGCCGAGAGTGACAAGGAGAGGTGGAGTGTGTGCATGTGTTTTGGACACTTGCATAAGCTACCTATTAGCCAACCCATTTCTAGTAAAATTCTAGCATAGAATCCTAGCCTTTAGTCATCCTAGTCCTAGCTCTTAATAACCTAGATTTTGACTACAAAAACCTAGATTAGGATTGACCATACATGGAAGGCTATACTTTAGCCTAATCAAACCCTACCCTAGACTTGTAAGACCTAGGCCATAATCACCTAGATTCACCTAGAAAGCCTAAGATCCTAGTTAGTTTATAGCCTTAAGCCTAAAAGGATTGGACAAGACAAGTCATGGAAGGCTTTCAAGCATGATTTGACCATGACCATGGGGCAAATCCATGGGAGATAGAGAGAGAGAGGGAGGCCAGCCAAGAGAGAGGAGGGAGAGCCCAACATTTTGCTATAAATAGGACCACCCTCATGCCATTCAACTCACACCTTCACCTAGCAACTTCTCTCTCTAAGAAAGCTTGTGTTCTTGCTTAGTTTTCCTTGTTCTTGAAGCTCTTCTTGTGTTCTTCAAGAAACTCATCCCCAAACCACCTTTTCGATCCATAAAGTAGAGTAGTTTTAGTCTCAAACTAGTTTCGAGAGAAACCCTTCTCTTTCGAAGCTCCCGGAAGCTCACCGTAAGAAGTTATTCCAAACACTAACTTACTTTCTATAGTCGTCAACTACCACCAAGAAGAAAGGTGGATTTTTCCATCCTCACTATGTCTAAGTAAATGTAGAGTCCCATATACGCTATCTCTAAGTGTACGTAGAATCCCTTGTCCCCTAACTCAACGTATAGTGTAGAATCAACTATTAGAAAGTAGAATGTCTTTACTCTTTAGTTCAAAGTATAACATGAAATATTTTTAAGTAGATAAGGTTATCTACTGCTTTTAAATGTTTGAAATGCATGATAGTGAATAAACTCATTTTGCTAATGGTAGTATGAACATGTTGGAATAATCGATTTTTACTCTAATAAAGATGTGTTGTTTTGAATTTCCCATAAAGGAAGAAAGTACGGTTTTGCAAAAGATAAGACTTTATTGTTGATAGAAGTATTCATATTTTGATCTTTAGATGATTATGAGCATGTGTTATGAATTGTTTGCATTACTTGTCTTGTTGTAAAGCATAAGTGATTTTCACTCCAAAGGCGTCCGTACATATGGCGTTATGTTTTAAGTTTTGATTTGAGCATGATTAGTAATATAGAGTTGGATGATCTGTCTAGTTTAGTTTCAAGATTACAATGAATGATTTATGATTTCGTATGTGAAAAGTCCTACCACGGAGTCGTTGCATGAAAACGCGACACGAAAATCAAGAAAGTTGAAAACATGACACCTAGGGTGTGGTTAATGAAAAAGGCGTGTTTGAAAACGAGAAATGTTTTGGAAACCGCAATGTGGCCGGACGTGGTAACCCATTGTCCGATGTGTGTTTTGTGTGCCAATGGAAACCCGGCGCGGCAAAACCATTGTGAGGATACTCGAGAGACCGGCGCGGCGGAACTGAGGTTGGGTGAGTAGCTTGGTTATCTGCGGAGAGGAGCCAATACAAATTTTATGTGCCAATGGGAACCCGGCGTGGCGGAACAATTGTGAGGATACTTGGGAGACCGGCGCGGCGGAGCCGAGGTTGGGTGTGTTAAAAACGATTTTGGAAATATTGATATGGTTATGAAATATGAAAAATGATGACACGGTCTACGAGGAGTCACGTAGGAGAAACTCGGAAAATAATGGACACCAACGTTAGTTTGGATAATGAATGTGGATGTGTCATTGTTAACCATTTTGTCAAATATGTATGAATTATGTGGAAATCATTAAATTTATGATTGATTGTTCGTAAGTTAAGGGTTAGTGGGTATGGGTTGTTCTATTGAGTTTTTGTAACTCACGGTGTTACCTTTGGTGACCCTGACATATTATATTGGTGGTGACGCCGGTATAGTGTGTTAGATCTAATAGACGAATAGGGTGAACTCTAAACTTGGAAGCCTTTAGAGCCGAGGAGCTAGCCAGGATGGAGGAACAGGCAGAGCAGTAGATAGGAACCTTAATTCCCACCCTTATTTGAATAAATGTACTTTTGTTAAGGGTTATGATGTAATATTGAGCCAGACTCCATTTAATTTTCAATGAAATTATCCTTTTAACGTTTCCAAAATTCGGGGCGTTTCACAGGGGATTTGATGAATGACTAGGATTAAAAGAATCACATCCCATGGTTCAGATTTGATGGGAGTATGATGCTCCCAAAACCACCAAGGAACATCATAGCCGGACCCGTGCATATCCAGACATGTAAAATTGACACGTAATAAATGGATGAAAACTAAGCGACGCGATTCTTTCAAAGTAGTAGGAGTACATCACTGCAAGGCTATCGTATAGAGTCTACCCTCATCGTTCTGTTTCACCGTTCTTCCCACCACAATGCTCAATTTTATTGTTGTCTTAGCAATTAATAGTTCAGATTTTAAAAAACTCTTTCAGAAAGAACGAAAAGAGTTTTCCAAAATTCAGATCGTTCAAAATACTTTTGAACGGTAAGAATGAGAGAGGTATGTGGAGTGGTGAATGAGAACGGAGGGGTTAGACTTTTTTATTGTATCGACCTTTTAAGGCAAGTAGAGTGCAATTGGCCTCTCTTATATTCTTCCATACACATGGGCAAAGTTCGACCTCCGTAAGTCTCATCCGTCTCCCCAAGTACCCTAGGATATTGTAAATTGAGAATAACAAATAGAAAAAAAAAATTGCAGTTTAAAGAAAAAGAGAAAAATTCAAAAATAACCCGACTTTTTAACTCAATGTCCTATAAACACGCGAGCTTCAAAAAAAAAAATCAATTAAACACCTGTCGTTTAGCTACTGCCCTGGGTGGTGGTTACAAGAGCTTCTGATCTCTATCCACACAATATGTAAATAGAGCAATTTTTTACTATTATATGGGTAGACAGTAGACTAATCCTTACAATTTTTTTCATAGCTAATTCACATGCTTACGTATGAGAGTGAGATAGTTTAGGGTTGATCCTCACATTTCGAGGGCTTTAGGCAAAGTTAGAAAAATGGATCCTTATTTATTCTTAGACTCATTCCGAGTACCAACTATTTTTAAGCTTATATTTTGGTACTAAATATAATTGAAACCCCAATTTTTACACTTTTTGGGAGGGCATATGGCGCCTGTAAAGTTACGGGCTTCTTGGCCCAAGGTCGTCTCTGATATGGCTCCAATAGTTGATGGCAACGAGAGTTGAACCTAAATCTTTAAGAGGGAATAAACTTATAAGTCTCAAGCTTTGATCACTAGAAGGCTTTATCTCAGTTTGATATCTTTCATTCTCAATTTTCTTCTAAAACAAAAAAGATAGTAGCATATTTATCTTACGATAATTTATTGAAAACAACCTGTTTTCTATAAATTTCAAAAGTAGTATTTTTAATTTTTTTTTCAAAATAATTCCGCTAAAAATATTTCTCAAAAATGCATTTGTTTGTCAAACCAAATACATATTTTCAAAAATCAAAACAACTTCTTTTTTTTTCAAAAGGCAAAAAAAATATTATTAGGAAACTTGAAAAATGGAGAGAGGAAATCAACCAAAGGTTGATAGAACACCAAACGGACTAAGCCCAAACACCCAGGAGGGCCGAAGGTCAATCTCCAAAAACGAGCCAAGCCCGATCACCTAAGAGCCATAAACACCCATATCCAAAAGTATAGCCCAAAAAAAAAAAAAGCAAAACAAATGGGCCAAGCCCAATCTCAAGAAATCCCTAAATCCTAACCCCAAAACAGCTCGTCACCTATGCAGTTACCCTTCAGCGGACCACCTCCACCCAGCTAGCAGACCATTGCCACCAGAGTGAAACGTCAGTGGCCCGAGCTGCCGCTAGCCCTACAAGTGAACACATCCTAGAGTTGACCGCCAAGAAACCGTGGAATCGTTATGTTTATTTTTATGGACAACATTCACGTAGTCAAACACTAGCGTTTGTGGCCGTTCGAAGCACAGGACCACCGTTACGTGGTATCCAAAATTTATTTTCCACCACACATATCTTTCAGTGCATAGAGTGAGACCAATGCTAGCTTGCATTGAACACGGGACCAGAAAAAAATATTAAACTATCTTTTTTATCATCTAGCGTTGTGCCTATTCGATGCACGGGACAAAAAATAATTTGTGCGGGCTCGACACTTTATAGTGAGAACCACACACGTGTGGTGGAGAGATAAGTTGGGCCACCACATAAAAATGTCACTGGAATTATACAAAAAATAATTTGTGCGGACTCAATACTTTAGAGTGAGAACCACACACACGTGTGGTGGAGAGATAAGTTGGGTCACAACATAAAAATGTCACTGGAATTATTTTTCCTCAATTCTCCCCACATCCACATCCACATCCACATCCACATCCACGTCCTCTCTCTCTCTCTCTCTCTCTCTCTCTCAAGCACTACATTATTTGGCTTCATCCTAGCCGCTTTTTACTTACTGATGGTGTGAAATCCCTCAATTAGGGGCCGAATTTAGTCGAAAGGGGGAAAGCTACGATTCAAGGCAGCGCGCACATAACTCCTTGATGCTTGATTATGAGACCTCAAAATGGATTCTTTTTCCTGCTTTTTCTTACTACCATTACTCATCCCTTTTTCTTCACTTGTTGAAGATTAGATAATTGTGTTATAAGCTCGGGAGAACTGGGTCTTCTTATTATTTTCTGCTATTCCATAAGTGAGCAGTACGAGCGGAAAGGCTCCCATACTGTTTGGTGTAGGGCAAGGGGCATAGATGCCAAACAAACCTGATCCCTCTCTATCTTAGTAGAAAAGAGAAAGCATTGCATAGGAAGTCAAGAAAAGAAATGTTAGAGGCAGCAGAACAGAGACCATTTATTGAAGCGAAGGGCAGGCAGGGCAGATGCTACTAAAAGAAGGCCTATTTGAGCATTTTCATTGACCTGTACGCTGCCTATGAGCTACCGTGAACACGTTTTTTGCTTAAAGTAAAGAAAGATTGCTATAGAGACGACTAATACAGACAAGGGACAACTTTTTTTAAAATAAGGAACCAAGGTATTCTATCAATGAAAGAGAGAAGGTAATTTTCCGCTTGACAAAAAAAAATGAAAGAGAGAGAAGGGTTCAGGGCAGGTATACAAGAAAGATCGACCTTTCTTTTGCCCGAATTATCACATTTGAGTCCGCATTGAGCAGTGTCATAAAGAACAAACAATTGAAGATTGGGAGAAAGGAGTAGACCCATCTTGGCTCGACGAACTCCTGGTAAAGTATCCTGAAAATGATTATCACGGGTTGGGCACCCAAGACTATGCGGAATATTGCTAGAGAAAGCAGCTTCACTCCTCTTCATTCGAGGCTCGACTGCCACAACAATTCAACAGTGAAAAAGCTTTACTAGAAGTCAACATGATTACGGAAGCCAGACTTGAGGAGGAAACTGTATGGAAAGCACCAACAATGCTTAAAAGCCCAACTAGTTTTCCAAAAGAAAAGACGTGAAATGTGCCATTCTGGCGCCGACGGTTCCTTTTCCTTCTTCTGGCACCGAGGGTTCCGACAGCTCTAGAAGAGGGGCTTAGGTTTCTTGGAAGTCGGTCACTTCGCCCTTCGGGCTGGCTAGGATACCTTCGGTTAGTGAGCTTTCTGGGAAGGGGCTGGTTTGGGGGTTTTGACTCTCGGGCTCGGACTCGGACTTCCACTAAGATCGTAATTTGTTTTTGGTGGATTATCTTTTTTTTGAAGGAAGAAGAAGGGTAATGTTGTCTTTTAATGTAAAAGTTCAACTTTATTTATGTGCTTTTCTCAAACCAACTCTCATAATAGGTATGTGTACTACAACTTCCATCAATTTGGATGGAAAATATAACGGTTGCACTTTAGTCCGAAATCATAACGAGATGAAATAGTCATTTCCAAATGTGAGAGAGGTAATGTGTCAAAACCCTAAATCACAGGAAGATAATCTATACTTTGCCCAAGAAATAGTTTGCCAAAAGACAAAGGAGCCTCCTGGGAGGAGAACTTGAAATCTACAGAATTAACAAAAATCACCGGACCATTAGTGCTAGCGCTAAACATTTGCCAAATCATGAAATGTTTTATATATGTATTAAAAACTGCTAGGCACGGTGCAATGTAATACATGAATGCTCATAAACCACCTAATTTCACGAAAAATTATTGCACAAAACAACAAACCAAAATGATACATGAATACTCAGAAATCCATTGTGGAGTATCCACGTCAAGATTGCCATCTATAACTTAGTTGCAATTTCTCTGCCAGAAAAAACATGAAGGAGCAATCTTGATAAGCACGAATAAGAAGCATGGGCTTCAATATATTGATGACCAAAGGAATCAGAAAGTACTATATTTTCATGATACGGAGGGTTGCCTACCTTTTTGTATTGATGACCAAATTTTTTCCAAGAAGAAAGAATATGCAATTACCTAGAGAAGATCCCACAATAATGGGCCCAAAGGAAAAATCAAATTGATTTTGCACACCTAAATCACAATATCTATCAAATACAAATAGTTAGAGTAACCAATATCATCCAGCCCTAATTTAAAACTTCTAAACCGCTAAAAAATTCCTACAAAATATAAAAAAATCAATAACTTCATTCTGTTTCTCAAATATCTGTAAAAAATCTCAATTAAAGAGAATGTCAATGGAACAAATACAGCCAACGAGTAGAGTTACCCGTGTTCACATCGGGAAGCTGTCAATTCACGATTGAAGAAGGATAAATGACTAACATGAAACATTTACAAATTTCAATATAGAGAATAACTAAAAACTTCAAAAGAATTTCTCTCAATTTGTAAAGATTCTAAACCAAGACCTCATATGAATCTCATTGGCAAAGAAAGTAAAAGCTTCTTACTGGAGAGACATTGTCGCATCCTGTCAAAAAGTGGGATGAAAGCAACAAATTAGAATTAGCAAGGCGGCCTTATTCATTAGATCAATTGTTAGAAGAGAGAAATAACACGAGTATACTACTCATGCAACTCAAAGAACTAATTAAAAAGGATAATCAAGGCAGAACATTGCAGATACCACTTGCCAATAATCGCGCAAAGAAAATCCCTCAAAAAACTAAAAAGGATAAACAATTACTATAAGACACCAAATATCCACACTCCATAGTGATGTTACAGCAGTACCAAAGACCAACACTTCATCCAACAAACCGAATGGAATAATAAAAAAAAAACTTACTGAGATACAGTTGTAAGTTGAAGCGATCTTTATCATCAAATTAAAGATGGAAGTAATTTCAGTCCTTGCAGAAGCTGTGAAGCCAAAGTATACGAATCAAAAACCCACATTCAACAAAGCTGTTGGATTACATCGTTACTTCTATGCAAGTCTAAATTTGATTCAACTCATATGCAGAAAATGGTATTCTACTGATCGACAAAGCCGCAAAAAACACAAAAAAAAAAAAAAAAAATTTCAAGCATGCATAATACGACTGTTAACCTTACCCTACCTTTACCTTGCTGTTGACCGTATAGGTTTAGAACCTAGTTTTGTTTTTTCCCTTCACCCCCTCTACTTAATGTACGAGCTAAATTGATTCTAGATGTAATCTATATGGTATTGTCCTGCCATCCACCTGATATGTATAGCAAAAGGTAAGAAACGAGTTTGGATCGAACCGTTGAAGCAAAAATGCCCAAATCATAAATCTTTGAACATTTAAGCCCAAAGATAAACCTTTCAAAGAAATCCAAATGGAAATCGCAATTGATTAAAGCAAAAAAGCCCAAATCCCCACAATAATAACCTAAGCAATATAATAAGATAATCAACATTTCAATTTCTGCAAACAAAGTTGAAGAAAATAAAGCAGAAACTACGCAGTTAGTAACTAAATTCTTCAAACCCTATAAGCAACGAAATTCTTCAAACTAAATTAGCAACTAAATTCTTCGCCATGCTGAGTTATGAAAACATAGATTTGCAAGGCGGAAACGATTTCAATTCTAACCGGCTGTAAAATTTTTGATCAATATCTCTGTTTCCCGTATTGTTCACTTGGCCGAGTTATAAATTAATGGCTCAAACAGAATTCACAAAGGTGGCATTTGGACCAGGGCAGTTTTGTCCACCTCCCTTAAAAGAGGGTGAACATTACCCTCCATCATATTTGTTAAAATGATGTAGATTCCAACACAAAGTGATATATACTTTTTGGTAAGCATGACATCACTTCGTGATGGATCCACACAATTTCAACCAATAGGAAGGAGGGTAATGTTCACCATTTTAATAGAGGGTGAACAAAACACAATTCCATTTGGACTGCTTAAAAAAAAAACATGTGAAAAACAAAAGGAATGGAGAATCCCATTGTGAAACACAGAAACTGGATGTGTGATCATCAACCTTACCAATCAAGCACGGCTTCTGCTTGGGCAATTCGCCAGAAAGCTTCAAGATTCAAACTTGAACACTAAGTAAATTCTTTTACACCCCCTTTGGCTACCTAGGTGAGAAGAGAAAAGAAAAGAAAGGGGTGTGGTCTAGAAAAGAGTGTGGTTTCTCGCCATCTCACTTGGATGGACAAAATATAGGAGAAAAAAGAAAAGAGAATGTGAAATGTATTTTTACCAATGTATCCTTTCCTTTTCAGCACTACATGAAATTGCACCAGATTCGATCGGATTCTTTGACGCCACCACCACCATTACGGGTTCTATAAAAATGATTTAAATTATAAGTTATTCTTAAAATAATTTTTATGGGTTCTTGAAAAAAAATTAGCTCAATTTGATATTGATTAGGGCTTTTTCAAAATTTGTAGGATGTTCCAGTATTCGTTAGGCCTCTACGAATGCTGAAAAAGCCCTTACGCATATCGGATTGAGCTAATTTCTTACATGAATCCATAAAAAATGTATTTTAAGAATAACTTGCGGTTTGAATTATTTTTGCGAAACCCGAAATGGGCCCCACAAAATCATGCTCATTTAAGAATAAATTTTTTTCACATTGAAGGGGCTTTCTGTTAACAAGTTGCTAGTGCCGTTTGAGAGCAAAAATAAGACTGGGACGTGGCATAATAGGGAGTCTTGGATTTCTTGCAGTAAATCTTAGCCATTAAATGGACCATAATGGACGGTACAAAACTGGATGAAATATGAACCCAGGTCCTTTAGCCAGTAAATGGACCATAATGGACGGTACAAAACTGGATGAAATATGAACCCAGGTCCTTCAACTGGAACCATAAACAGAGCAAATTCGGTAGTTTTCGGGCTCTTTATATATAGTACTTACCTTATGAGTTACCTAGACTTTAGCACAGTACAAAACTAGATGAAATCTGAACCCAGGTCCTACAAATGGAACCATAAATAGAGCAGATTAAGTAGTTTTCGGGGCATTTCATGTATAGTACTTACCTTAGAGCATCCGCAATGTATATAATCAAAAGTTGTCACGTCAGCTTTTGATTATTTATTTCGAGGGTTACTAAAGTTAGCAATGTGAAATCCCACATTGTTAATTTTGATTATTCAAATGCCTAAATTTAATTATTAGTTAAGAGATTGCTAACTTTGATTATTACAATGTGAGCACGTTTTTAAACACACATCGTTAACTTTAACAATCTTTTGATTTTGATTATTACATTGTTGATGCTCTTATGAGTTACCTAGACTTTAAGGCCTTCTTTGGGGCCCAATTGTCAGGGATCACGTGATCCCCCTGATTGTGCCGGAGAGGCGATCTTCGAAAAGGGCTTCCGATGGTGGTGGTGGTTGGCGCTGCCGGGGGTCGTTGGGTCCACCCAAAAAAGTGAGGAGGAACGATCACCGCCCAACGACTACCCCTCTCTGTGTATGTGGACGTGAGTTTTACAGCCTGTTTGACTATCTATCTAGATGATAAAAGAAGGTGGCCGCTATTTGCAACGCACTTCTTGCTACTCGCAGCCGATTAATTTTTTTTATCAATTATGGACAAAAATGCCCTTATTCAGTTTGACCATTATACCCTTAAAATCTCATGTTATTTGACTATTTTACCCTCTTACATAATTCATTACATACAACCACAAAAATCATCTCCTGTCCATCCCACCCTCCCTCCTAGAACATACAACCACAAAAAATCTCCCCGTCCATCCCTCCCTCCCCCATTCAAACTCCTCCATTTTCATCCCTACCTAGCTGCCATCACCCACCATAAGGCCCCTCTTACCAGCAGCCAAGTCTGTCTATCTTCCTCCTCTCCTCTTCCTCCTATATTGTCAATGGAAACCTCGATTGTTTCTTCTCCCTCCATTGATAAACAAGAAAAAGTTGACCCATCAATACACCACAATTTGGAGTCGGAAGATCACACAATGGATGTTGAGAAACATGTCACAGATGTTGTAGTGACGGAGCAAAAATCGCAACAAAAGGTAAGCCCGCCCATTTCAATTTCAGAAGCCCTCCATTTTCAATTTCAGTTCTGGCCCGATGTAGTTGGACACGCAGTGCCAAAATTTTACTAACTTTTCGGACTCTAATATCTGAATTATGTACAACTATTCGGATATTAATATCCGAATATTGTCAACATTGTTGGACTCTTATATCCGAATTTAGTGCTAGTTTTCAGATATTAATATCTGAATGAAACTGCAGAGAATCCTGCACTTATAGTTGGATACACAGTGCCATAACTTCACTAACTTTTCGGACTCTAATGTTTGAATTATGTACAACTATTTGGATATTAATATCCGAATATTGTCAACATTGTTGGACTTTTATATCTGAATTTAGTGCTAGTTTTTAGATATTAATATCTGAATAAAACTGTAAAGAATCCTACACTTACCTGGTTTTTCTTTGGGTGTTACAAGGTGACACTTCAACACTTGGTAGTTATGTACGGCCATCGACTATATCTACTTCGACTTGTCCTCCATACGATTATACAAAGCATTTTACAACGGAGATGATGAGTGTTTTTTTGATAGAGTATTTATCTTGTACAATCTTATATTACGGGTTATAATTTGTTGTTATGTGTGTGTAGGTTTTTCCATCCGATGAAGCGTTGGTAGATTGGATAAGATGCACTGGTAAACAACACTGGTTTATCATTGTGATTAAGGGTTCTGAGAAATGTATTAAGAATCGTACACCTAAGATGAGGTTTTCATGTGAACAGAATGGTAAGTATAGGCCGTTTGTGACGAAAGTTGATGGGAAGGTGGTAGCTGTGAACAAAGAGAGTGCGGTCCACGGGCACCAAAAAATGTGAATGTCCATTTGAATTGAAAGCTGCAAAGGGCAATGATGGTTGAACTGTCTCTGTCCACAATGGCACCAAAAATGTGTTGTGACCAAATTCCCTCATCCCGCCTATTGCAAGGAATTGGTATATACATCACTACTTATTCGCGGATGGATGGGCTACACAATATTCAAACAAGATCGAAGAGTTTAAAAATATAGTGGGGAACGATATGGCAACGACGGACATAATCGAACTAGACTAGGTTGGCTCAAACGACTTTTATGTACAATTCTAGTTCATAGAATCTTATTGTAAAATATGAAATTTATGCAAACCCTTTTTTTTGATAGTGTTCTATGTTTGTCTAGAGTATTGTCCGTTTGTACAACACTCCTCATTTAAATCTAAATTTTCAAGAATGATTCAAACCATAAAATTTACATTTTGGTGCCCTGCTTAGTATTCATATTTTCACGGTATTCAATTATCACAAATATGGTAATAGTTATCCGCAAAAAAAAACAAAAGTCATTCCACCACAGAAAGTAGCTCATAAACCATGGCCATAAAGTGTCCAAAATAAATACAAGGCCATATCCATAAAAAATAAGTCATACAACACCAAGTCTCAACCACCACATCCTCCTCACCGCCAACTTCTTGCCTATGCCCTTGTCCTCGTGTTTTGCCTCGTTTACTTTCCAAAGTTAAAGCTTGCTTATCCTTCCTCTTCCTTGCAAAAACGGTAGGAGGAACTCGTGTCATTGTATTTCCTGTACATTGCAAACAATACATTAGTCCAACTCTTGAATTAAAGGTAGCAATTCTTGATAAGGTGGTGGTTTGTAGGTAGCAATCAACTGCGAGTAGCAAGAATTGGGCTGCGAATAGCGGCCACCTTACAGAAACTAATTAGAGGGTACTAATCGAACTATAATGTCCGAAAGGGGTATACACTTTTGGATATTAAAGTCTGAATGAGGCAATATACTTTGGACATTAAATTCTGAATGAGCTAACAATTCAACTTTCATAATATTCGAATAGCATGTCTACAACCCAATCAAAACTTAATATTTAGCCATTTTGAATTAGACAATATGTGTATCCTCGAGTTCCAGCAAACTTGCCCAAAACCAGTAGTATCAGACAGATCAAACTACAGAAAATATTTTAAGCTACAATTATAAGTACACAAGTTTGGAATATGAGAGAGAGAGAGAGAGAGAGAGAGAGAGAGAGAGATTTGTGGCTTTGGCAAGTTCGTGTATTATGCTGGTAATTTTATCAACATTGTCAATGTGAATTACCTCAAACACGTGAGACAACTATGTATGCCTAGAATATTTGAAGCTTTCAATATTTCATACTCTACAAAGTGCCATCAAGGTGCATAATTCTATTAGCTGCATCTTAATTTAGTGTAGACAATAGCTCCCTCTAATTGATCAGTACTTTTTGTAGGGGTTCAGGTTTGGAGGGATCTTTGCCTGGCACAATACTCCTCTTCCGTTGCTCCGTTCGTCCGCCTGGGAACCTGCAATCAGTCACTAGGGCTTGGAAAGCCCAGTGACCCTCCGACGATCAAGTTAGATGTAAGGAGAGTAGTTTAGGTCTAGGGTTAGGGTAAAGTGGCGTACCTCTTTAAGTTAGAATCCTTTCGTATTTATAGACCTATGTTTACTTGGCCTCCAAGGAAGCGCGTGGGAATCACGCTTAGGTAACCGCCTTCGGTGACGTCATAAGTGACGCACTGGATAAGGTGGTTACGAAGCACATGGCCATGGTGGTCCTGTCTACCACGTGGCACCCTTGGTCCCCTGGTGCTAGGTTACATTCTTTCAAGAGATCTCAAAAGAAAGCATATCTTGGTTACGAACCGAGGTATTAACCGGAGGGCTAATACCATGCCGGTGAGAGTAAGAGTAACTTCGAGGGCTCGCCTGTACGTGACCATGGATCACACCATGAGTCCTCGGTTACCGGGAGCCTATTTACCGAGGTCATAACCGAAGCCTCCACAATAGCCCCTCAAGCCCCTGGAGCTTTGCATCCCTGCTTCAGGGTCTTGACACTCCTCTGGGAAATATTAAGCCTTGGTGAGAGTGCTCTCCTCGGTAAATTCCACTCATCCTACGTCGGTAGGGAGAGCCACGTGTCAGCAATCGCCGAGGTCTCAGGATGGTAAAGCTGTCTCGGCACGTGCCCTGTCAGTTGATTGGTATGAAACGTTGCTTCGGTGACACGCGTCATTATACCAATGGTTCGTTCGTTCGGCGCCTGTCCTCGGTGCAGACCCCTCAATTCTGACCGTTCGATGGCTATACGTGTCAGAGATCTGACGGCCCGGTATACGACGCTTCGTTTCCCGCGCAGATTCCCATCCTCTCCATTATAAATAGACGGGTCAGAGAACAGACGGCCACCTACTCTCTGCTTCTGAAGTCGAACCGCCGCCGCCTTCTGTTTCAAGCTTTTGATCGAGCTTATTGAGCGTTTTGGGAGCAGATCCTTGACGTCGATCTCAGGTAAATCGACCTTTAATGTCTGGTTTCTATGTTTCGATTACTTTCTTCGAGTTTCGTTCAATTCGATCCACATTTTCCATGCGTCATGACTGCTCCGCCGCTCGCCGTTGTCTGTTCCGCGGCGGTGTTGGGCGTTTTCCTGCGTTGTTCATAGTTTTACCGAGGCCCAAATTCGACCCGAGGCCTATATTCTTCCCGAGGGCAATCTTCAACCCGAGACCATAGGAACAAATATTGGCTTCGGAGACCTCCCCCGGGGAGAGATTCCCTGAAACGCTCCGAAGAGTGATGACTGCTCCGCCCCTTTTACTACTAGGTCGTGCTACTTTTCCCTGAGCATATAGCTAACGGGTTTTTGCACATTTCTTGCTAGGAAGGGGCGAATGGTCATCGAAGTCTCTTCGGACAGCACCAGTAGCAACATTTCTGCCGAGCTTGAGGAAATCTTTGCGGAGTGTCGCGCCGAAGCCATTAACCGACTGCCATTAGACATTATTGATCCTTCAGACCCCTCCAGACCCTTACGCCCAGTTACATCCTTCGCCCATTTAGAGATGGAAGCTCCTGGCACCTCTGGCCACGGTCCGGGCCCATTTGCCGACGCCCCGGAGGAAGTCCGAGGACGAAGGAGGCCGATGAGGCCATGCCCCTACCTCCATCAATACTTCAACGGGACCCCGGCTGCCCTTGCCGAGTTCAGAAGGGTCTATAGTATCCCCTCGGACGTGGAGATCCGACTTCTTCCCGAGAACAACCCTAAGGCCCTCCCTCACCGACCAGGGGAGTTGATTTTCCCTTTGATGGCGATCACTGAAGGAGGGATCAGGTTCCCCCTTCACCAGTTTGCCCGGCGAGTCCTCCGAACCCTTTCTCTCACCTCTTCACAGCTTACAGTAAACTCCTACCGAATTATTATGAGTATCGTTGAACTGAGGAGGCAGTTCAACCTGACTTTCGGAGTTGAGGAGCTCTTCGGAGTGTACCTCTTAGGAGTTAACCGGGAGAGCGGTCGGTATTACCTCTCCTGCCGGACGGGGTACGACACGTTCCTTGTCGACCGACTCCCGGACTCCAAAGAGTGGGCGAACATCTATGTCTCGGTGACCGGCAACTTCATGTTCGGGCCCGGAGAAAACGCTGATACCACAACGAGAGTGCAATACGGAACCGGGGCTCCTGGTCGGTAGAAGTTTCTCTTCTGTAAACATTTATGTTTTCTGCTTATGTACTGCGTGTCTTGTGCTGATCATTTGTTTTCGTTTTGCCTTGCAGCTGAGGGAATTATTCAGCAGCTTCGGGAAAGAGCAAACCGAGCCCGTATTTCAGCAGCATACGCCATCCCGATCACCAGCCGGTACGCTCCGGAGTTACTCGGGTACGTCCCCACCTACACGTGCTTTCTGAAAAAGAAGCCGAGGCAGCAAGGGGTACCGCGGGCAGGCCGAGGACGAGGCCGAGGAGGGAGAGCCGGCAGGGGAGCAGGAAGGGGGGGAAGGACAGGAGAGGACGAGGCCGAAGGGAGCACGTCGGCGCCTCGGGGTGTTATTCGGGAAGAAATCAACCGGGAGACGCCCGAGAGGACCGGACTAAGCTCAGAAATGGCGGGCCCTGGTACCCGAGAAGTGATCAACCTCAGACGCAAAAGGCCTGCTGGCCGAGGCAGGGGGAATGTCCCCGGTACTCCTGGTGCCGGGACTTCAAGGGCGCCCCCTGTGTCACCACAGGAGCCCCCGGAGAAGAGGCCTCGGCAGGAGGAGGGAGCCGGAGAAGGTCAGGAGCCGATCCTGATTGAAGAACAGGGGGAGCCCCAGGGGGGAGCCGGGGAGGCGGGAGAAGGAACTTGGGTCAATCCAAAGGAACTCCCCTGGGCTCCCGAGTTCAAGCACTTTGCTGGCCGGCCGATCCACCATGCCGATAGCGTCAAGAACCTCGGTGTGGCCTTCGGGATGCTCTAAGGAAGTATTCTTCCTAGGGACGCCCGGGCTGTCACCGGCTTGACCGAGGACTTAACGGCCGAGATAGCTCAAGCCCTCTTCACTGTAAGTTGATTGTTTGCGTTCCACTTTCTTCAGCCTTTAAGAGGTTTATACTTAGCTGAATCTCATATTCTTTGTTTGCAGGCTGGAGCTCGGGCATTGGCTATTAATGACCGATGCAAAGAGCAGGAGGAGAGAGGCGACAAGCTTGCTCGGGAGCTGGCTCAGAAAGAAGAAGATCTCAAGCTGGCTCGGGAGACGTGCAATCTTTACCTGGCGGACTTTCAAAGATGCGACAGGGAGAGAGTGGAGGCAGAAGCCAGAGCCGCCAAGGCCGAGGAGGATGCCAACACGCTGCGAGTCACCCGGGCCACAGAGGTCGACTTCGCAAGGAAGAAGGGCTACGATGAAGGCTGGGATGCCGCCGGAGTAGAATACAAAAAGCAGGTTCGGGAGATCGAGGCCGAGCTGCACCGAGACCGTTTCTTGGATGGCCTTCGGTACGGCCATGAAGCCTTGCTGAGGAAACTCAATCTCCCAGAGGACTCCGACCTTCGAATCCTTCCCGAGGCGCCTCCCGAGGAGCTTGTTCTTCCAGAAGAGGAAAAGGAGGTGGTAGAGCCGGCGTCTGAGGACCAAGGCTTTGGGAACCAGACTGATCCGAATGCGCCTGCGCCCGAGGACCAGCTCGACCACCAACCTCGCTCTTAGGATAGTTTCTTCTTTTTCTTTATGTTTTTGCATCTTTTGATTGGACAGCTCCAGGCATTTAGGAGTTTGCTGTTCAGAGCTCTGTAAATATTTAATATTGAAGTAACTTTTGTTCAAACCCATAGCTCTGTGAATGCTTTCTTTCCTTGAATGTTTATCTTTGGAATGCTTTGAATGATTGGCTTGCTCCTTAGGTTATGATGCCCCTGCTTTGGTGAAACTTAAGTTTGTAAAAATAAGTGTGACCGAAGCATCAACCGAAGCATTTTGTCAATCAAGAAGAAAGATATTTAATCAAGAAAGTGATTTAGATCCGCAGCCCCTGCTCTAAAGAGGGTCGGTAGGACCGAATCAGGAGCAGTTAATGAATTTTTGGGTTTATAAGCCCGTTCATTTAATGGATTTTAGTCTGATGAGCGAACGCTAGATCGTATTGCTGCTAGGGGACGTAGGCCGAGGGTACGAAGGGGTACGGCTTGCGCCATAGGTTCGTAACACAGCGAGTCCGAGCAGTGGAAGTCTTCTGGCGGGTCGGTTTAAGGGGCTCGGGGGAAAAGTCGAGTATCCTTAAAGCGAGTGGACAGAAATCCAGATGACCGAAGAGGCCATGATGACTTGGTGGGAATTATGCCCGAGGGTAGCACCTACGGTAGAGCAATATCCCTGAAGTCGGTATAAAATGGTCCGGGCGAGAACGGACCGAGTCAGTATTGTAAACAGCCAAACTCAAATTTGTACGAATAGTGCCAATAGAAGGGATTCTCATTCAATACTTGAAGTGCTGCTAATACATAAGCAAATTGCCTCCCATTTTTGTTAAAAGAAAACGTAACATAAAGACTGAGAAGGCTTCTGTAACCGAGCTTTAACCGTAAAATTTCTTCAAATTGTTGGCATTCCATGTCTTGGCAATGGGGGAACCATCCAACTTTTCTAATTTGTAGTTTCCCGATCCGAGGTGTTTGAGGACTCGGTAGGGACCCTCCCAATTGGGCATGAGCTTTTTCTTCTTGGATTTCTCCACCACCTTCTTCCAGACAAGGTCGTCGGGCTTAAAAGACCTGAGGCGGACACTCCGGTTGTAACCCTTCACGACCTCCTGTTGGTAGGAGGCGAGCTTGATTCTTGCATTTTCTCGCTCTTCTTCGGCTAGATCAAGGTCCAAGGCAATGCTGCCATCATTGACCGACTCTTCAAAATTTTCAGTGCGCATAGTTGGGAGTCCGACTTGGAGAGGGATGACCGCTTCCATGCCAAATGCTAAAGAGAAGGGCGTGCGACCAGTGGAGCGCCGAGGAGTAGTACGGTAGCCCCAGAGGACCCTAGGTAGCTCTTCGGCCCATTTTCCCCGTCGTGACTCGAGTCGTCGCTTGAGCCCGGATGAAATAGCTTTGTTTGCGGCCTCGGCCTGACCGTTACCTTGGGGGTAAGCCGGGGTGGAAGTATCCCATTTTATACCATACTCGTCAAGCAAGGCTCGGTACTTCTGTCCTGTAAACTGCCTACCATTGTCTGTAATGATGGCGAAAGGTACACCGAAACGAGAGATGATGTTTCGCCATACGAAGCGGATGACGTCTGTTTCTTCGATGGTGACAAGGGGCTCGGCTTCGACCCATTTCGAGAAATAATCAGTTGCAGTTAGGAGGAACTTGAATCCACCTGGAGCGACTGGGAGCTTTCCAACGATATCCATGCCCCATTGAGAAAAGGGCCAGGGGCTGGTGAGGGGGCTGAGGTCCCGGGCCGGTTGATGGATAATAGGAGCGAACATCTGACACTTCTTGCAACGCTTGACAAATTCTTCTGAATCCTTCTTCATTGTTGGCCACCAATACCCCTGGGTGAGGGCTCGGTGGGCCAAGGACCGTCCACCGGAGTGGCAGCCGCTGTCGCCAGCATGAAGCTCTTCAATGATCCCCGGGACTTGATGGGGGTGTGCAACCAATAAGTATGGTCCGGTAAATGATCTTCGGTAAAGCTTGCCGTTGGGATTGAGCCAGAAGAGAGCGGCTTTGTTACAGAGTCGGTGAGCTTCCTTTTTGTCAGCTGGGAGAGCGTCATCTCTTAGGTAAAGGATAATTTCATCCATCCAGCTTGGGCCGAGCTCTATGTTGAGTATCTCTCTGTTTAATTCTTCAAGTTCGAAGCTGGGCTTGTCAATGGAATTGAAGGAGATAGAACGGTGTTCCGAGGATGAGCATGCCGAAGCGAGTCCTGCTAAGGCGTCGGCGTGGGCATTCTGTTCCCGGGAGATGTGCTCGACTCTGATTGCTTTGAAGCGTTGAATGAGCTGGAGTGCGGCGCTGAGGTAGGTGCGCATGCGATCGTCCCGAGCTTCGTATTCTTCAGAGAGCTGGTTGACCACTAATTGGGAATCACTATAAACCACCAGTTCTTCGATGCCAATGGCTTCGGCAGTTTTGAGTCCGGTGATTAATGCTTCATATTCGGCCTCGTTGTTGGAGGCTGGAAAGTTAATAGAGACTGAGCTTTCGTGAAGAACACCGGAGGGTGAGAGGAGGACGATGCCAGCACCGGCGCCTCGGCTGTTGGAAGCGCCATCGACGTACATTTTCCAGACATCTCCATGAAAAAGCTGCCATGCTGTGCTAGGGTTGGCCTGAAGTGATGCCTCGGTGCTTGGGGTGGGAACCGAAGCGTTTGTGTTGGTTGGTGTGAGCTCGGCAATGAAGTCGGCTAGCACCTGAGCTTTGATAGCTGTCCGAGGCTGAAAGTGGATTTCAAAATTTGCAAGCTCAACGGCCCACTGTGAGATTCGGTTAGAAAGGTCGGCCTTCCGCAGGAGAGACTTGAGAGGGAACTCAGTAAGGACGATGACACGGTGAGACTGGAAGTAGGGAGCGAGCTTCCTGGATGCTGAGACAAGGGCAAGGACGAGCTTTTCTAATGGTAGGTAACGCGTCTCGGCTGGAGTCATTGTCTTGCTTGAATAGTAGATTGGTTGATGATCTCGATTCTCCTGTCGAACAAGGACCGAGCTGACGGCGTGCTGAGAGACAGCAAGGTAGAGGAACAGGTCCTCTTGGTCCCGAGGAGTTACGAGGAGGGGAGCTTTGGAAATGTACTCCTTGAGTTGTTGTAGGGCTCGGTCGCAGTCTTCTGTCCAGTTGAAGCTCCGTCGGCTGCCTTTCAGAAGTGTGAAAAATGGCTGGCATTTATCCGAGGAGCGGCTTATAAATCGGTTTAAGGCTGCGGCCATGCCGGTCAAACGTTGAACATCCTTCTTGTTGTGGGGGGCCGAGAGCAGAGTGATAGCAAGGATCTGGGAAGGGTCGGCCTCAATACCGCGTTGGGAGACGAGGTGGCCAAGGAATTTCCCGGAGCTAACACCGAAGACGCACTTCTCGGCATTTAGGCGGAGCTTGTGTTTCTTTAGTATCTCAAAGACTTCGGTGAGGTGGGCAAGATGATCACCGGCACGTAAACTTTTAACCACCATGTCGTCGATGTAGGCCAGCATAGTGTCGCCGAGCAGTGCTTCGAACATCTTGGTAATCATTCTCTGAAAAGTAGCCCCGGCGTTCTTTAGACCAAAGGGCATAACCAGGTACCCGAAGATGCCATGGGGGGTAATGAAAGCCGTGTTCTCAACATCGCCTTCGCTCATGGCGATCTGGTGGTAGCCTCGGTAAGCATCCAAGAAGCTAAGACGCTCGTGACCGGAGGTGGCGTCGACGAGCTGGTCGATACGGGGGAGTGGAAAGAAATCCTTTGGGCAGGCGTCGTTGAGGTTTGAGTAGTCAACGCATACTCGCCACTTACCGTTCTTTTTCTTGACTACAATGGTGTTGGCCAACCACTTAGGGTACTGAACTTCCCTGATAGCCCCTGCGTTCAGGAGTCGGTTTACTTCTTCGATAACTGCTTCGGAATGATGGGGGGAGGACCGCCGTGCCTTCTGCAAGACCGGGCGTTTGGCTCGGTCGATGTTGAGCTCGTGGCAAATGAAGGAGGGGTCGATTCCAGGCATCTCGTATGGGGTCCATGCGAATACTTCGATGTTATGTTTGAGGAAAGCTACCGTTTCATTCCGCTCGGTTTCACAAAGTGAGGAACCGACAAGGAAGAAACGGGAACCGTCATCAGTTATTGGAATTGTGGCCACGTCCTCAACGGTTTTGTCGTCGGGCAATCTACCGACGTCGTCCAAGATTGGGGCTTCGGGGACTTCAATGAGGTTAATCCGAGAGGTCTGTTTGTTACTTCGGACGGCGTTGATGTAGCATTTCTTGGCTGCTGTTTGATCTCCGTACAAGTCTTCCTGTTGCCCATGAATGCCAATGAAACGGACCACTTGGTGATAGGTGGAGGCAATTGCCTTGAGCCTATGCAACCAGGTGCGTCCGACAATGGCGTTGTATGGGCTCGGGACGTCGACTACTACAAATTCCATTTCCAGAGTTACTGAACCGGCACGAACAGGAAGAGTGATCGTACCGATGGGCCAGACAGGAGCTCCGCTGAAGCCGATAAGAGGAACTTTGGAGGGATGGAGTTCGGTGTCGGGTATCTTCAGTTCCTTGAATAGAAAGTAGTACATTACTTCAGCCGAGCTGCCTTGGTCCACGAGGACGCGTCGGACGTTGAAAGTTCCGATGCGTAGCGTGACCACGAGGGCGTCGTTGTGGGGGAGCTGGATGCGGTCGAGATCCTTCTCGGTAAACGTTATCGTCCATTTGGAGCCGTCGTTTGTTCTTGGGCGCTTTGGTTCGGGACCGACCATCATGATCTGCTTGGAGGAGGAAGCTTCAGTTAGGTCAGCTCGGATGATGCGGGCGGCTTCGGGGTTTAAGGGACCGTGAATGACATGGATTGTCCGAACTTCTTCCTCGGTATTTGCTTCGGTCCTTTGTGCCCGAGCCGCTGTCTTTTCTTGATCAATGAAGTTGCCGAGGTGGCCAGCAGCAACAATTTGCTCCAAGTATGCCTTGAAGGGCTTGCATGCCGTGGTGAAATGACCTTGTTCGCTGTGGTAGCTGCAACGCACAATGGGGTTCTTGATCTTGCCGTTCTCGGTTCCCATTTTTTGATTTGGGAAGGAGAAAAAGGGTTGATCCTTTACTTGGTCAATGATTCGGTAGATTGGTATGTTGAAGACGGTTTTTTCAGCGTTGAAATCGCTGGGCTTCGGTCCTCTTCTCGGTGACTGCTTGATGGTATTAACCTGCTTCTTCGGAGCTGAGACAGGTGGGGGAACCGATGTGGAGGCCGAGGCGTTTGTTGCTTTTGAACTTGTCGGCTTCCCGATACCTCTCTCTGCCTTCGATTCAATGAGCTGGCACCAACCTTCGATACGAGTCATGAGGTCTTTCATTGAGTTTGGCTTATGGCGAGCGAGGTCGTCATAGACTTGTTCGTCTTGGGAGGTAAGGCCGAGCTTGAATCCTCGGGCAGAGATAACGCCGTCGCAGCCCTCTATTTCATTGAATAGCTCCCAGTAACGACCGGCGTATTGCCGAAGCGTTTCATCGTTTCTCTTGCGGAGGGCTAGGAGGGAATCAATTTCCTTCTCATGTTTGTTGCTTGTTACAAATCGAGCCATGAAGGCGTCGCAGAGGGAGTCAAATGAGGAGATTGACCGAGCCGGGAGCTGATTGAACCAGGTGAGACCTAGGTTACCGAGGCTCGCAGGAAACACTTTGCATAAGAAGGCGTCGTCCGAGGGTTCATTCCGAAGAAACAGAGACATGACAAGTTTATATTGAACCAAGTGGGTGTACGCCTCGGTCTTGCCATCGTACTTGGCAAACTTGGGTTGGGTGAATCCTTTGGGTGGGGTAACCGAGTCGATCTCTCTTGTAAAAGGAGAGGTCGTGAGTCGTGCAAGTCGTGCGTCGCGATGAGGTCGGATCGAACGGTCGGGACCGTCTGGACGCTCGGTCGCTGTACGCTTCTTGGGAACAAGCTTGTCTAATCGTTCATATTCCTTTTTATCAGGGGCAGGACTAACCGATTTCCTGGGGAAGCGGTTCTGGCGGTGGTGGCGGTAGCTATCCCGAGCAGAGGGCTCGAGGCGCTCGGTGATTGGGCTGCTGCTGTGTGCCCCGGCAGGGTTTGTGATGACAGGGTTTCTGGATCCGGGGCCTTTTAGGCGTTCACGGTATCCCTTGGTCTGGATCTCTACAAGGCCGTCCTCTCCCCTGGGAGCCCTTGTGAGGCTAGGGGTAGATTCCCGGCCTGCCTTGCCCACTTGGACCGAGTGAGTGGAGGAGGCAGAGACGCTCCCAGCACCGAGCCTTTCGAAGGCCGATGGTCTCCTTCGAAGTTGCACGGGGGAGCGGGAACGGTCTCTGTGCGATGCGTTCCTTAGGGTTCGAGTGTCCGCTGCTCTGGGGGACTCGAGACGGTCTTTGGCGGAAGGGCGAGATCTGTGCTCTAGCTGGTGGCCGACTTCATGACTGCGAGGGGATGTGCGACGGTCCCTTCTTCCGCCGCGGCTTCCGGAGGAATGAGATGGAGAGATTTGGAGGAGATGTTTAATCTCTGCCAATTCATCCCTCACGTGACGGTCGCGCTCCATGGCCGTCGTAAGGTCATCGATCTTCCGCTCGAGATGGCGGACGTAGGAATGGAGCTCGGAAGATGGGCCTGCTTCTGGTCCTCCGGTGCCGATTCCTATTGATACGTGAGTTTTTCCCAGGGCGGCTGCTCCGCCGGAGGCCGGGCTGTGATCCACGAGGGAACCAAGCCCGTGGGTGGTTCCTCCGTGGTGAGCGTCATCGATTTCGACCATTTTTGAACCTGGAATCGTCGAACGGAGCAGAAGGAAAAGTGAGGATGTTGGATTGATGGCTAGATCCCCAGTAGAGTCGCCAATTGTAGGGGTTCAGGTTTGGAGGGATCTTTGCCTGGCACAATACTCCTCTTCCGTTGCTCCGTTCGTCCGCCTGGGAACCTGCAATCAGTCACTAGGGCTTGGAAAGCCCAGTGACCCTCCGACGATCAAGTTAGATGTAAGGAGAGTAGTTTAGGTCTAGGGTTAGGGTAAAGTGGCGTACCTCTTTAGGTTAGCATCCTTTCGTATTTATAGACCTATGTTTACTTGGCCTCCAAGGAAGCGCGTGGGAATCACGCTTAGGTAACCGCCTTCGGTGACGTCATAAGTGACGCACTGGATAAGGTGGTTACGAAGCACATGGCCATGGTGGTCCTGTCTACCACGTGGCACCCTTGGTCCCCTGGTGCTAGGTTACATTCTTTCAAGAGATCTCAAAAGAAAGCATATCTTGGTTACGAACCGAGGTATTAACCGGAGGGCTAATACCATGCCGGTGAGAGTAAGAGTAACTTCGAGGGCTCGCCTGTACGTGACCATGGATCACACCATGAGTCCTCGGTTACCGGGAGCCTATTTACCGAGGTCATAACCGAAGCCTCCACACTTTTACTTATAACTTACAAGAACCTCAAAATTGCATTTGCACAAAAAAAAGATATATCAGTCTCGCTAGGAAATTATTTCATCAGACTATTGTAATGAATAGGGATGTCACAATAATGCATTCTCCATAACCTGACTGGTAAAAGAAGAAATCTCCCTTAATAATCGAGTATATGTTCAAGCTGTTTTGCTTCATAACTTAATATGTTTAGCTTTCTAGCAAGGCACCTAATTGAAAACTATGCGACAAGGAAACACCCTCCAACTTGCATGAAAGCGGGGTCTTGAGACTGCTAGGACTAGATTGGGCTGTGGTGACTATACTCAATATTGTAGCTAACAAAGCTGGCGCACACAAATGCCTTCAAGTTTCCACATTTTATGCTTTCACTCTTTCTCAAAGGATTTTGAAAACTTCGTGCAGAGGAGGAACTAATTGAGAACTTTTGATTGGTGGAAAAACTTCGAATTTCTTTTCACACATGTACATAATTTGCTAACCCAATTAAAGGAAAAGACTACCAAAAAGGAACCATTAAATTGGGACACAAGGAGAAACATACGATACAACTCTTGTTGTTTTGGTGGGAAACAAATCTTATACGAACATGCTTTTCTATCTATCGTGACATATCTTTTTCCATAGGCTACAATAATTGACATAGATAACAGTATTTTGACAAAACAAATATGATTTGGGAACCATCCATCAATTACTTATAATAATCGAACACTTGGATTGATCTTTTTATTTATTTTGGTAAAACTTCTTTCAATATGTATTATGCCTACAATGTAGTTTTAGTAGGCCTATTCGACATAAATGCATCCCTAACTTTAAACAACATTTTGGGCTAAGGGGCTACAAGGTCTACAGTAGGCCTATTGGACATAAATGCAGCCCTAACTTTAAACAACATTTTGGGCTAAGGGGCTGCATTGTATACCTTGCCCCAAAGTCTACCCTGCCACTAGCACTATCATTTTTTTGGGGGTTGTAACCAAACACAAGAAGTGAAATTTCAAGAAGACATTTTCTACCGAAACAAGTGCCTTATAGCAATTAGGTGGTAATAATTGGGAATAATTAGTCATCGGCAATAAAGTTCACAAAATAGCAGGGGATACCAACTTATGCTTCAACAGGTCCATTCGACAACATGATATGCCAGATTAGCCATTACTATGAACATTTGAATTCAATAATACAACTTTTTTCCACAACTCACGGTGTCCTGGCCGGCACATGCGCAACTTAGACTAATCCCGCCCAATCCCCCCGTCCACTAGTAGAGACCAATTTAAACAAGTCGGATTAATTCCCATCTTATCCAAATGCATAACTCATATACACAGTATATCGTAACTCTATATATATGAACATGTCAGTCAATCGGAAGCTTCCGACTAATCTCAGGTATTAAAGCAGCTTAAAGTCCGAATGAGGAAATACATTTTGGATATTAAATTCTGAATGACCTAACAATTCAACTTTTATAATATTCGAATAGGGACAATCGGAAATTAAAATCCGAATGAAGCAATCAATTTCAGATATGAAAATCCGAAAAAGGGGCAAACAATCAGACTTTAATATTTGAAACTGTGGAAAACAATCGGACTCTAATATTCGATCAAATCTGAAATATACGAAATAGCAACGTACTTTTTATTGTGGGTTTCTCAAAAAAATTTAAACAAAATTCGAACAAAAATAAAAAAAATCCGCAAAATAACAAGATTCAAAATTTTACCGATGTTCAACTTTGACATAATTGGTGATGCCGGCGTGTTGTGCTTTCTTCTCACACCTCCTTTGCGCTCAAAGTTGTACTGCTATTATGGTGTGGTGAGAGTGGTGTTGTGGTGACTGATATTGGAGAAGAAGAAACGGGCAAAAGGAGAAGAAGAAACGGGAGGGAGGGGGCGGAGAGAGAGAGAGAGAGAGAGAGAGAGACGGGAGGTGGGGGTTGGTGGTGGCGGTAATGGTGGGTAGGTAGGTGGTGGCGGTACCCGTGGGTGGTGGAGGAGCTGTGGACTGAAACGGATTGGAGATATGGTAGAAAACCTAGGTTAGAAAAGGGAAGGGAACTAACGGACTGAATTGGGTTGTATGTTTATTGTATAGAAGGGTAAAAAGGGGACTTCATGGATAATTTGTTGGTTGCAAGTAGCAAATTCTTATAAGGTGGTGGTTTGTAGGTAGCAATCGACTGCGAGTAGCAAGAATTGGGCTGCGAATAGCGGCCACCTAAAAGAAAAGAAAAGGATCTGATTTCCTTATTACTAAGAAAAGTCTCGTTTGGATGGACAAAATAAAGGGGAGAGAAGAAAGGAAAGGGTTGTATTTTTTTTACCAATATAGCCTTCCTTTTATTCCAATTTCCAGCATTCCATTTGTACGTACAACTCTTCTTGAAAAAAAAAAACCCTCACAGTCCTCTCTCCGTCACCGCCCCACGATCACCACCATCACTCCCACCGATCGTCTCCCTTAAACAAAAAATACTCACAGCCCTCGTCTTCCTCATAGTTGTCTCCTCCTGGCTCCTCTTCCTCCTCCTCTTCTTCTTTCTTCAAAAAAAAAAAAAAAAACCTCACAGCCCTAGATCCACTGGATTGCAGCAGTGACGGTGGGCGAAGGACACGAAGTGGTGATGCGGCGGCGGCGGTGAGGGGGGGCGGAGGAGGGGTAAAAAGGGGATCTTCTCTCTTTCTCACAGATATTGGTGAGAAACGAAATGGGGGTTTGAAGAGGTTCTGCTCTCTCACCCTCTCCCACCTGTTTCTCACCTTCTTGTCCAGCCAAACGTGCGAGAGAAAGCTCTGTCCATCAATTTGTTTCTTCTCTCTCGAACTCTCTCCATCCAAACGAGCTGTTAGTATTTTTCTTCTTTTTAAAGTGTGCTGACTCAGCACATTTGTGTGGGTTGGTTGTGGCAAATCTTTGTGTAAGAGGGCAATACCGCAATATCGGCTTGCAAATCCAAAAGGAAAACTATACCCTACCAAACAAGCCGGGCCGGGCACGTAGACGGCTGGGCAAATTCATCTGTCTGTTTAGGTATTCAATTCGCCTTTCTACTTTTTTCCACCATTTGTATCACAACTTGTTCACTCTTCTGATCCCGTCACGTGCAGCTGACTACTAGCCCACCAACTGTTTGAAAAAATGCCAACTCTGTTTTAAGTGATTACTAGCTGTTGGAAAGCCACCACCAATTCCATCGGGATGTGAGCTCCAAATTTCCCATCTTCTTCCTCAAAATGTTGACAATCATCGTGAAAGGGGCGGCACCAGTGTTTTAGTTTAAACAAAACGTGTAGGGAAAAAAATTATGATACAAAATTCTACATGACTCTTTTTGGATGGTTAAAGATTTATTGGGCTGATTTTAATTTTGATTTTGCTAGACTCTCACAAATTTTAGCGGTTTTCGCTCGCTTCGGCTTTGTATGAATAATCGAATTCCATGTTGAAAAAGTAAATTTAGTGCCGGCTGTGTCTTCAGATTTGCTGGGTAATTGTTGATTTTGAACAGCATTTCAGTAGTGTTGTAGTTAGAATAAGCATATTGAAGGTTCATAAATTGAGAGTGTTTGGTTAAACCGTTGAGGGTACTTCCATGTTCTTATAAGGGTAGAAGTAGAAGGCTCCGTTTGGATAGAGTAGATTTGAGATTTGAGATTTGGTGTATACTTTCTACACTCAAAAGGTGGCTTGTGAAAGTGAATGAAGATAAATTAGAGGTAGAACAGATGTGCTTATTGGGATCATTGTGCAAGCGTTGAAATCACAATGGTTAAATTGTCACATCAAATCCATCATTACAAAGCTCGTACTCTCAATCTTGAAATTCAAACAATAAATGACAATGTCTGAATTTGAGCTATTCTCATTAATATTTATCACCAAATCCGCTCATTCCAAATCCACAAATACAAAGACAACCTAAAAGTCTGGATCTACAAATTATGTTTGAATATGAGATTTGACTTTTCGGAAATTCCGTTTTAACTTCCAATTGTGGACTGCTGGTTGTTATTGTTCTTTTGATATTTGTGCAAAACTGCAGAGTTTCAGGTCGTTCTGATGGATGAGTTGTTGAAGAATCAGGTTTTTGCTACCCATGCAATTGCAGCAGCAGGATCAGTCGCATTTGGCACTGCCCTCACATACCCCCTAGATACTATCAAAGTTCTTATACAGGTTTCACTTTGAATCCAACCTTTTCGTCACATTTGTAAGCTTTGCATGGAACTATATTTTCTTTAACATTGATGGTTGAGCAAATGCCAGGTAGGGTCAGGTTCCAATAAGCAATTGACTGCAGCTCAAGTTCTTGATAGAGTTAAAAGTTTGTCAGGAAGTTCAGGTGACTCCATCAAATTATTCAGTCTTAATTTTTTGAACTTCGATGGGTGCTATGAGTTGAACAAAATCCCTTAAAGTTCGATTATTAGCAATTATTCCTTATTTTGTTTAGCCAATTTTGGTTGACTTGGGAATTTATGGGTTATGAAAATCACTATATCAATATGCTTTACACCTTAAGCAATTGAAGAGTGACAAGGAACAAATACTCCCTCCATCCCACTTTAAATGTCCCCTACGGGACTCCGTGCAATTTCAAACCCCCCAAAAAACATATTTTTACATAATATTATTTTTATTTTCTTATGCCAAATTAAAGTACTCAATGAGCACTTTAATTTGGTTAAGAAAAATGAAAAAAATAATATGTAGAATTTTTTTTTGAAAATGCATGGATTCCGGTAAGAGACATTTAAAGTGGGACGGAGGGAGTATTTTATATCTAAAAGCCATCCTTTTTTTCTTTTGAAATTAATCTTGAATTCTGAAATAGGATAATGTCCTCAACAATGTGGTTTGTGGTTAATGTTTCAAAGATTTTTATTTGGAACTTTTTCCTTTTTTCTTTTTTAAAATCTTTTTTGGATAAGTGAAATTGTATGTAATTAATATCTTTGTGAAAAATATGTGTAATGATATAGTTGACATGGTTAATATCTACATCACATATGTATGATGTCTGATATTTTGGAATGAGATGGGTTTCATTCTTAAAGACTAGTCATCGCTCTATGGTTCTGGAATTAAAAACCAACTTGTATTTTAGTAAAAAAGTGGAATAATAAATTGTGTCCCCAGTTTATTTGCACAAGAGGGGCTATGCTTTACTCCTTGAATTGGCTTTTATTCATTAGTACTGTGAACAAAAGGTGAAAACCGAAGTATGGTGGTAGGTGAAATTCTCATAATCTCTGTTCAACAAGATTGATTGTTTTCATGCATCCGACAATTTGGCATGAGCAGAGATAGAAAAGTGGGTAAAGGAAGGATATAATTTATGCTTATGAGGTGCTATGTTGTATTCTACCAGTTAAATGGACATTCTCATTGATGAAATCTTGTAGGTCTGTACAGTGGTTTTGGGTGGTTGACCTTGGGGAGGATTTTAGGTGTTGGCGGTCGCTTTGGTACTTATGAAATTTTGACAGCTTTTTATAAAGGTACGTTCTTCATTTCAAGGGCCATTACAAGTTATTATTTTTTATTGATTGATTTCTTTTGTTGAGCAAATTTAGGGAAAGAGTAAAAGAGAACATGCGTGAATGTGATGAGAGACATGCTACATATCTTCATAAATAGTTTGAAAGCCACCGGCTTTTCTGCTTAATTTATAAGACTCTAATGAATGGGAAAGTACCACTTGTTTTGGTTCTCAATAATCTCAGTCACTGCTATAAATGGAGTCGAAACCTTCAGCATAACAATTATTGCTCTAGTTCTCCAACCTGCATTCTCCAATTTATATTTCTTAGTGAATAGTGAATACGAATGTCAAAATTAATATATCCTCCAAATCTGACCCATTTTAAACAAATTTATCTTGCATTGTCCTGCTGCATTCCATGGTAAATGTGGCGTTGGTGCAATAATGTGAATTTGAAAGCGCGAAAGCATCACTTCTCAAAATTCATGAGAGTGAGAGCACCTTGAGAGCATGTGTAGTATATATTACTTTTAAAATGTCATACAATTAAATATCTTAGTACATAAAAAGTTTCTATGTTCACATAGTCTCAATTTTGCATTACTAAGTTTAGCTTATATGTTTTAGAATTATGAATTATGGTAGTGTATGATTTTCGTGGCAGTTCTGTATGCTATAGGAGGAAGCCATGGTACACTTAGTTGTACCATCGAAATGTTATGCAATTTTTCAATGTATGTTACGCATATATTAGGTGTATGTTTCGCATGTTTTCGGTTAGTTACAGAAGGTTATTCCTTGAAACTTGGAAGTACATGGTAAGAATATTTTTTGTAGGATGGTACACATGTCTCTGGTGCCTAGTGCCTACACATGTTTTTGGTGTATGGTACTCATATTTGCTTATTAGTTATTAGTCAAGAAATTTATTTTTTGGGTGAACTTACGAATAGGGGTGTATAGTAACCCCCAAAGTATTTACCTTTTTTTTTTTGGTTAGTTGCGCTTATATTCTGTATTAGTTACTCATTTTTTCACTGTTATGTACATATTTTTTTTCCCACCAAATTCTTTTTATCGGTATGTTTAATATAGGTAACCATATGAGTTTAGTATGTAAGCATATTAGAGCCGAAAAATGTATCCGCGAACTATCAAACACCTGTCCTCGAATTACGGACAGATTCGAGCTTAGTTTGAAAACTCTTGCTCTAGTCCGCAGGGTAGCACCTTCACGAGGCGAACTATGTGAGACTAAGGTACAACCTATCTCTAACTTGGAAAAAAGCTAATGTTTAGTGTACCTTCACTGCCCATGGAAGATCATATTGGGTGAATAAATCGACCATAGTATAGAGGTTTTAGAAAGTAAGGAAAGACTCTAATTGGTGGCAATTGGATTCAAGCTCTCTTGCACCTGGTTACAAGTTGTATTTAGTTTTGATCCTTGGGCATAGAATCTAAAGCAGGCCAAGTTTGCACCAAGAACCAACATGTGGAAGCCAAATGCATCAGAATTGTGAGCATCTCCAACCCTATTCTTTACTTTACCTAGCAATAAGTACAAATTTAGGACGATCTCTATTTTACCTATCCACTTTTCCATCAATGTATTCCAACCCCACTCTCTATCTTTGCTATCTATTCAAACTAACTTAACCAATTTTGAGAATAAATTATTAAAATACCTCCAGCTACAAAACTTCGGTATTAATACCTATGTACTATTTATTCGGAACCCCATTATTTTGATTATTTAATTCTCTCTCTATCTAATATTATAATAACAAATTTTTTTTAGATGTTTTATATATTAAAAAATATGGTTAAAAAAATAGGTGCTCCAATTTTCAATTCGTTTGAACTGGTGCGAAGAACTTATTTTTCTGATCATATTATTCTAAAGGGTCATCATTAATTTTTGGCTCTAGGGCTCTCATAATTATCTGCTCTTTATTTTTGTGACCTGTATAACTGAAAAATACGATCTTCGCCAGGGATGGTCATCTTGGCCAATCCGTCCGTATCCGATCTGTAATCGGTCTCGAACGGATCGGTTATTCGGAGATTTTTTCGGGGATCAGGGTGGATATAGATTTTTTTTTAAAAATTCGGGAATCGGATCGGATTTGGGGGTGAGTTTGTCCCCGATCCAATCTGCCCTGAATCTGTTCCCTGATCCGCCCCAAATCCCCAAACATAATATATAGGGGTTTTTAGATCCCAATCCTTTTTTTTTAGCTTTGGTTTTAAAATAGTCCTTTACACATTATTTTTACCCAATCTTTTTAAAATAGTCCTGACCCATATTAATTCGGACAAAAATACCCTTGGCTATGAGATCTGTCCCTATGAGAACTGGGCTATGTGAACTGAAAATACACAGTTCACACAGCCTCACCACACACTGAAATACACAATTCACATAGCCTCACCACACACTAACACATTTCACATAGCCTCAATACACATAGATCACATAGTCTATTACATAGTTCATATAGGCTCATGACACACTAAAATACACAGTTCACATAGCCCCAACGCACACAGTTCACATAGCCCCAACGCACTTCACATAGCCCAAATATACACTAAAATACATAACTCACATAATTTCACCACACAGTTCACATAGCCTACCATACACAGTTCACATAAATCCAACACACTATTTTCCAACACTAATTCCCCACACTTATAAGAACCACAAATCAGAAATGGACAAAACCAAATCCTACCTTATTATCTTAAGAATCTCACACTGAGGCTCCACTAATCCTTATCATCACATAATCAACATGTAATACTTAAGCCCCACCGACGATGAAACAATTGTCGTAGCCTAGGCTTCCCTGTGTGATCGAATTCAATAGGCATTCTTTTCTTCTTCTTTTTGAAAATGGCAGATCAATACTACTGCGCGTTGCGTTCCTTGCTTGCCTTCATGTTGGCAATGGGTGCTGTACAATTTGCTTGTGAAGCAAAACGACCAGGAAGAAAGCAACGCCGCCGTTGCCGCACCACAACGATAGAGACTAGCGGAGAATGTAGATCATAAGGCTCTCTTGAATCATAATCAAGTTTTCTCTACAGATTCCAAATAAAACATAATAATTAATACATCAAATAAATTGAAGAGAAAAAGAAATTGCAAAAAGTCCAGCTGTACCATTTGTTGAGTTGTACTTGGCTGGCTACAAGTGCCGTGCGGGAGTGGCATGAGGCATTTTGCCGCTTTGGTTGTCGTGTGGGTTGGAAACCCCAAATATGAGAACGGCTTCGTATCGTACTTTTGCCAAAGGAAGGCTTTGTTGAGCCAGTAGGTGATACTCTAAGCAACCAAAATTTCCCTTGTTAGAGCATATCCATAGTAGACTAATCAAAATTGGATAATCAAAAGTTGCCAAATCACCTTTTGATTATCCATTTAAGGGTTGCTAAGATTAGCAATGTAGATGTCCACAGTGACATAATCAATATTGAATAATCAAAACTTGCCACATCACATTTTCAACGTGTAAAAATTAAAAAATTGTCACCATATAAAACAATTTTTTTAAAATAGTTTTCAAACTAATAAAAACAGGTTATTAGAAATAGAAAATAATTTTTTGAAAAAACACTTTTCCGAAAAACTTAAAAAAAAAAAGTTTTTGAAAAAAAAGACATTTTTTTTAAATAACAGTTTTTGAAGAACAGTTTAATTGTTTTTGCAAAAAAAAAAAAACTTCTTTTAAAAATGTTTTTCTTAGAAACATTGAGAGAGAGAGAGAGAGGGGGTTTTGGTTATTAGCAAAAAGTTGTTAGTTTTGATTATCCAAATGCCAAAATTTAATGGGGTTGTTAAGAGGTTCTTAAGTTTGGTTATGCCACTGTGAGCATTTTTTTAAGGAACATTACTAACTTTAGCAACGTTATGGTTTTGGTTACTCCACTGTGGATGCTCTTATGTAGCTATTTAAGTTTTCCAATTAAACCCACACGAAAATAGATAGAGTTTTCCGAAATTACTTCCATATATTACAACTAAGCAAGAAAGATGTATATTTATCTGGATGTACAAATTTTAGTAAATACGTACATATGCTCCTGTAGGCCCCCCTAATCTTAAACTAAGGCCCTTAGCTAGCACATGGAGAGGTTGACGCCAGACAAGAAAGAGGGAGAAGAGGAAAGAGATGAGAGAGACACACACAAGGGTCAAAACCCTAATTTTGATCAAATTCTCATTAATCAAGTCTAACGATTACATCATTGAACGCCTTATTTATAGACTCATAACCCTAATGAAAATAAAAAGGAAACATTAAAAATAACCTAATTAAATATTTAAAAATCTCCTATTACTAATAATTAAAATAACAAAATTACTAAACACACTTATTGAACCAAAAAAGACTTAATTCTACTTGTCGGGCCCGTGGGCTTTACTTGAGGCTTCCAAAGTGGACAACTATGGTCCAACCAATCAATGGCTACCCCATCAATTCTCCTCCGCTGAAAAAAACTCGACTCCGGCGAGTTAGGCACAGGACCAAGGATACCATTAGAAGGAGGGACACACCTAATCAACGAAGAGGTCTTCTTCAACTTGACGGTGCGTGAATCGGTGGCACAAGTAAGGGTGTACTTCGTGATACCGTCAATGAAAGAATAAGTATTGGCACGCCCCACATGCTCAACATCGTGATCCCATATCCATGTGCTGCCCAAAAGAATGTGGCAAAGCGTAAGAGGAAGAACATCACACATCACTATTTCCTTGACTTTGCCAATAGTGAATGTCACGGGACACTGCTTGTCAACCTTAAGCTTCATGTTAGTGATCCATGCTAGATGATAAGGCTCGGGATGCAGATCAACTGTTAAACCCAATTTCTTCACAGCTTCCTCGGATACGGCATTCGTACAACTCCCGGTATCAATCACTAATGAGCACACTTGGTCAGTACACTTTACCCTTGTATGAAAAATCTGCCCACGCTGCAGCTTCTCAAGGTTTGGTTTATCTCCCTTAGTGGCAAGTAGAGGACGCATAATTCCAATCACTTCATTATCAGATTCCTCATCGGATTTGTGATCAAGAGGCTCAACAATTTGGTAATTAAACTTTGATTTCTCCAATTTTTGTTCCTCCACATTGTCCTCATTCTCAATCACAGCAACAGACTTAACATGCAAATTAAGTTTAGGAGAAGGCAATCTTTAGCATGATGTCCAAAACCATGACAATTAAAACAATTGGACTTAGTATTACCTCCATATGGAGTTGGAGAATGAAAAGAAGTAGCACGGGGAGGGCGATGAAGGAACTTGTTACGGATTGGATCCACAAAAGTCCTCTCACTCCTTGTAAGGGATTCCACCAAAGGGCGTACGGGAACCTTCTTCTTATCCTCCTTTTCCATCTGAAGGGCTACTTGGACTGCATTTGCCATGTTGTACAATCTACTAGAAGCCAATTCACAAGAGATTTGTGGATTCAAACCTTGACGATACATTGAGATCATCACATCTTCATTCCATGGGAACTCGTATCTGGTCGCCAAACTATGGAACAATCTGGTGTACTCTTCCACAAACTTGCTTCCCTGTGTCAACTGGGTAAACTGCAAGTGAGCACGCTATGCTACTTGTAACTGTGGTTCGAACAAAGTAGCGGCAATTTTCATGTCCTCCCATACATGAATAGCAACATAATTTTCCCTTTGAAATTTAGTCCACCAAATTCTAGCTGTACCCTTCAACTTGGCTTCGGCAAAAAGTAATTTTCTTTCCTCTGTCAGTTGATACAACCGAAAGAAACTCTCTATACTATGCACCCAATCAAAAAATACCTCCGGATTGTGGTCCCCATTAAAGTCTGCAACTTCTAGCTTTGCTTCTCTATCAACATCAGTTAACCGTGGATCTTCTACCGTGCGTTGTGGGCCATATCCTGGAATTTGTGGAGGAACATTGCCAGACCCACTAGCTTCAGCTATAGCTTTCAGTTTACTTTCCAAACCCGTGGCTGCTAAATTTTCTAAAAGAGCTTTCATCTGCGCAACGTCTTCACTCAATACTTGTTGTGCCTTGTTGATCTCTTCCACTGATTTCTTGACACCTTCTTGTTCTTGATATAGACTATCAAATTTTGAGTTCAACTCAGCATTGGTTACCATGGTTATGGCGGGGGATAAAGAGTTTTTTTTTTTTTTTGGCTGCCTGAAAAGTAATTTGGGCTGGGTTGAGTAGGGTTTGGCTGTAAGAGGTTTGGGCCTACGGTTTCTGGTTTTTTTTTTGTAAGGTGGGCTGGATCTGGATGTATAAAGGCTTATAATGGACCTATTAATGATGGTGTTAATGTTTTAATTGGTGGGTTGAGAATCAGCAGAAATTCCTTAGGGTTAGGTTTAAACAAAGGATGGGCTGGTCAAAGAAGTAAATAGTGGGCTGGTCAAAAGCTTTATGGCTCAACTGTATATTGGATAATGAGACAAGGGTTGGAAGAAAAATGAACTTACGTTTCTCCCAGCAGAGAACAAGAACGACGCAGCAGTTTCTGCGGGTCTTAACCAGTGACCAATAATGCTCACATGAACAGATTCCTGACGGCTCCAGTGAAGACAAGGGACAACAGAGTTGAGGACGATGACGGCGGTTTGTCAGATCCGTAAGTTGGACCACAAGTTGCGGACCGGATCTAGCAGAGATGAACGGTACCACGCGTGGGATCAAGAGAACTCTGATACCACTTGACGCCGGACGAGAAAGAGGGAGAAGAGGAAAGAGAGGAGAGAGACACACACCAAGGTCAAAACCCTAGTTCTCAAATTATCATTAATCAAGTCTAACGATTACATCGTTGAATGTCTTTATTATAGACTCATAACCCTAATGAAAATAAAAAGGAAACATTAAAAATAACCTAATTAAAAAATTTAAATGCCTCCTATTACTAATAATTAAAATAACAAAATTACCAAACACACTTATTGGACCAAAAAGACTTAATTCTATGCGTCGGGCCCATGGACTTTACTTGAGGCTTCCAAAGCGGATAACTATGGTCCAACCAATCAATGGCTACCCCATCAGAGGTAAGCAATAGTTCCATTATTTTTTATGACAATTAAACAAGGTGCACTTTTTAGAGCAAATAAGGGAATCAATCATCACTTACCACTACCGAAATAGAATGTCTTGCCCAAAACCTGCCAAAGCCTAGCTATGCTACCATGGAAAAGTATCAGGCTCAAAACCAATTGCTAATGATTGGAGGGTCTGATAGGGTCATAAACTTATTTTGGAGGTGATTTAACCGATGTAAGACAAGGTCTGATGCCATGGCATTGGTACTCCTGAAATATCTTTTTTGTTTGTTTTGCTACATCCTCAACCACTTAATGTGTGTGTGTGTGAGGGAGAAAGAGAGGGGAGGGGGGCAAGTGTGTGGAGTGCCACCTAAGATTACTGTTATATCAGAGGATACTAATAGTGAAAACTGAAAACAGAAGTGGCTGCCCTATCAACTCTGTTTTCTTGGTTAATTCTATCTCTGAGTTTTTGCGTGAACTTGCACCCGTGTGCGTACTAACAGCCAAACTTAAATTATACGCCTATGCTGGTTGTATTTTTCCTTAGCATTCTTTCAGAGACTGTATTTAAGAACTGATGTTTTCAACCTTCATACCTGATGCTCGGTTTTCTTTGTCCATTTTCTTGGCAGATGGTCGAGAAGACAATCATGTGCATGTCTCTGAGGCCCTTATGGCAGGAATTGCAGCTGGTGCCTTGGAATCACTCATAACCTCTCCATTTGAACTTATTAAACTTCGTGCGCAAGTGACTTCGGCTTCTCGAATTCCAACTTCCACCGCTGTTACGGAAAGAATATCTTTTTCACCTTTGCTTGCAAGGTTACTACCGGGATACTCTCCGGATATGAAGGCTTTGAACCATTCTGTGGGCCTTTTGTCCACCCTGACAACCAAACATCCCAATATGGTTGGTGCCCTAAAAGAGTACCCATGGATGATGACCGGATCTGGGAGGCCACCATCTGTCTGTGATGTTAGAAGGCCATCAGACATAATCTCTTTGGAAGGATGGGGTGCTTTGTGGAGAGGTCTCCAGTCCGGGGTAGTTCGGGACTCCATTTTTGGTGGTATATTCTTTGCAAGTTGGCAATTTTTACATCAAGCGATGCTTGACTGGAAGGCTGTGAATATGGATCCTCCACCCAGGTTTTAGCTTCTACTATTGTAGACTGTTCTAAGAAAATTTATTGCATGGTACTCGTGATTAGCCTTATTGTATTGTTGGTAACATATCATTACAAATTCTTTACCATCGTATTATTCCAATTTTACAAGAGCTTATCAGGGCTTTTATCTTCTTTCCACATAGGCCCTTTTCCTTTAGATTGTCTTTCTTCAACCAACAAAAGAAAAAGAAAAAGTTACTTACCCATGGTATTGGTTACAGGAAGTGAAATATGTGGGTCATTGTTATATCTTTCATTCCTTTATCCATGTGGTTTTATAATAGTGGTGTAGGTTGTGACTTGGAGATTGTCTTCTTGAAATTTACTATGTTTCACCATGCTCTTGCTTGAAAATGTCTTATGGAAACTTTTGATATTGCTATGCGCTTGGTGCAACTGTTGACCATTAAAATTTTGGGCACCTCTTTATGATAGTCTTTAGTCCCTCAGCCTGCTTTTATGTCATTGGCTCACTTGGTTTCTCAGTGGGTTTATGCTGAGCAAGCCAATTTCTTATCGTTAGGAAAATAGAGCACTAGACCAATGAGAAAAATATTGTTCTTGGTTAAAATCTGTCTATTTTTAAAAATTACTATAATAAGTTCATGCATGTTTCATCACTGTAGACACATGAAGCATTAAACCTCTTCCTACCCTCAAAAGGAAAAAAGAATGTCCAGGGAAAAAATCTATGTGCTTCTTGCTTATTCGAATTGTTATCTATTATCTTTTGAATTGTTATCTATTATCTTTTGAATTCAGGTACGATGTGGAAATTGGTCCATTGTCTCCTCTAGCTGTTAGTCTTGCAGCGGGCTTTTCCGGATCAGTTGCTGCAGCTGCATCTCATTGTTTTGACACTGCAAGAAGTAGATCACAATGTATTGTGTTGCCCAAGGTATGTTAAGAAAGACATGCATTACAATGTCTTTGAGTATCTAAGAGTTATGCCGTTGTAGCAGGACAGAGTGAAAGTTTGACCTCGGTAACTTTTTATCAGAATGATGTCTGATTCAGTTGTGGTCATTAACGGCTTTGTGGGCTGAGTACAAAACTCCAGTTCTTGCTAAAAAGTAGTAGTATTGGGTGTCTCAATCGTATTTTGGCAGTAGATCTAGCAGTACAAGGTTTTCCCCAACATTTTTGTGCGCATGTGGGGAATTATGTGTATGTGCTATACCCTGAATGAAGTCATTTTTTGCGTCATGTACATTTGGACCAATATTCAAGTCTTATAAATCAGATATCTATTTTTGGACAAGTTGGTATGTAGCTCAATGGATTGACTATTCTGGGGATGAGTCTCACCATCTATTATTGGGAGCCCAATTAGAGTTAGGGGACAACCCTGTATGGACTAGCCCAACATTGGAAATGATAGCATGCAGGTGGGTGTCGAATCCCCAAACAAAAGGCTAGCCGATGGCCAGATGACTATCACTTCACCAACCCCTGGGGTTTAAAACTTGGCGCAAGAGAAAGACCTACAAATCATATTTCCTAGCCCAAAATAAAAGATGGATTGAAGTTATAAACTGAAACACTGACAAAGGAATAAGTCCTATCAACAATGATATATACTCATGTCAGGTATGAAAGCCAATTTGTGTAGCCATGTTATTTGCGATAGTGAGCGGATGCCATGACTAGGTCCCATCAACAAGTCCAAAACTGTGTAGGCTTTACAAGTTTATCCTATTTTGAGAGTGGAGTAACTGTGGTCCTTTGTAAAGATTTTTTTCCCCATTTTACTCTGCTTGTAAGTAACATTATACTTTTTTGACTTGAATGTTTCCCTTTGTTGTCCTGAATCATGGAATGAGATAGGTAAGTGATGCTCACAACCATGTATTTACATGTCTGTGAAGTTGCGTGATTGTTTCCTGCAGTATGTAGCCATGGAGAGGAAGCTTCTCAGATGGAATCGACCGGGGAAGAGGTTTGAGAGACTAACTGGAATCCATCCTGCGGATAGGAATATTTTATTCCGTGGCATTTGGCCGCGGATGGCTCATAGTGGAATTGGATCATTTGTCATTGTAGGAAGTTACTTCTTGGGTATTGATCATCTGGCATCGAAATGAGTGATTTCATAGTATACAGACACACTCTCTCTCTCCCCTCCCCCCCCCCCCCCCTCTCTCTTCAATACAAGGTCAAGAGTTCAAATCTTTTTTCCCTGTATGCAGGCTCTCTTTGTTTAGAGTGGTACTTGTGATTGTCGGGCTTGTTGAACTTTTTGTAATGTTTGTGGAAGGCAACATGGAATACGATGAATCCGCTTTCCCAACCAATCTAAGCTTTAAGTCTCAATCAGTTGGGGTTGGTTACATGAATCTATTTTTTCCTTTATGTCCTTATTTGTTGAAATGTCCTGTAATCCTATTTTATATACTCACTCCTGATGTATAAGTTCTCACTTTTTGAGGTTGGGGGAAAAATTGCCCTATTTTGGCCAAGCAGCTGAGGGTGGATTTATCATTTTGCTGTGCCTGCTTACTAAAATTCTCATTCAGACTAGGCAATGACAAAATAATTTACTCGGTAAAAATTTCTCTGCAAAATGAGAGGGCCTTTTGTGGTCATTTTATTTGGAAATAATAATTCACCTTTGGCTCATTGTACCAAAAATATCAATAACACATTAGTCTTGTAATTAGTTTAATAATTTCTTTTGCAAACAATTTTCTTGTAAATTAAGAATCCATTTTAGTTTTACCCTCGTACAGTCATCAACTTCATCGTAGTAGATTGCAACAAATAATTACTCCTTCTGTCCCTTTTTAAGTGTTGTTTCGTAATTTCAATTTATTAAAGATATAATCAGTACACCTTTCACATCAATTTTTTCTTTCACTTTCTCTATTTACCAATTATCATTATACTTTTACTCACTAACTTTTCAAAATGAAATTTACTTTTAGGGACAAAATAGACAATGCATCAACTTTTATCCCTCTAATTTTACAAAATGGACACTTATTAAGGGACAATCTAAAATAGAATACTGGATACAAAATAAGGGACGGAGGGAGTCAAAAACCAAGTTGTACAAAATTCTCCCACACAAATATAGAGAGAAGGGTTCAAAAAATTAACCCCTTGAGGTTCGTCAAATTATGCCAAAAGTGGCATCTCCATTAGGGCACAAGTTCAATTATTTCTACTAATGAAATGAAATGAATACCTCCAATCCATCTTAAAATGTCTCCCTTATAGTAACTATATAGGAGTAATAACTTTCTTAAATCAAAAAACGCACAAGTGGTGTTTCGACTCATTATTGGGCTTCTTAGCTTTCACTTTTGATGTTTGTTCATGGACTGGCATAATTAGCTTTGCTCAAAAGCTACATATATGTCGGCCCAACAATCGTTTTCTTTTTGTTAGGAGTAATTTGTCTCTACCAATAATATGTGAAATTAAAAATTATCATGACTTCGATGTTTGGAGGTACTTATATGCCCATTAATTCTAGTTGTCACTTATTAGAGTATCAACATCCGCTAATTTTGGACCTTAGGGAGAAAAAACTACTCACTTTGTCCCTTCTTAAGTGTTCAGCTTCGTTATTCTAATTTATTAAGGAGACATTATCATTACACATTTCACATTAACTTTTACCTTCATTTTCGCTCCTTACCCTATATGGAGACATCATCATTACACTTTTATTTACTAACTTTCCAAAATGGAATTTACTTTTAGTAGCAAAATCAAAAATGTACCAACTTTTACCCACTAACTTTACAAATTAGACACTTATTAAGGGATAATCCAAAATAAAATACTAGAGAGAGAGAGAGTACTACCCCCTTGTCCCACTTTGTTGTGCTTGTTTTCTTTTTTGGATGTCTCAAAAAATTATCTATATCTCTTAATTTATAATAGTTGATATATTCAATATGGATCTTATTTGATAGATTTTGAAATCATAAAAAATATTATAAATTGTCGGATATAGACAATTTTTTATGAGATGTCAAAAACGAAATAGGCACAACAAAGTGGAATAGATGGAGTACTTTTTTACTCAAGCAAATCACTTTTTCAAATGTGTAGACTCCTATTCAAACTCAGCTTCATTAAACTATTATTTTCCTCCAATATTCCTTGTTTTATTTTTTCCGAAGTAGTGGTTGAGAGAATTGAAGAGGAGGGAAATGAATACTACTAATAGATAAAAGTTAGAAGTGAAAAGTGCCTCCTTATTTTTTGAGGAGGCATTGCAGCAAAACTAATTTATTGAAGTGCTTTAATGAGCACTATCAAAAAAATCACAATAGCTGACGAAAAAAATGGTGACGAAATTTAATTTTTACTATAGGTGACGAAACAACAAGATTTCGTCACCAAAAGTTACTATAGGTGACCAAAGGGACTTTCCTCAACAACTTATAGGTGATAGGTTATCTCCGAAAGTCATTTTTTTGTCACTTATAATATGTTTTCGTCACCTATAGTAACTTTTGGTGACGATTTTTTTTTCCTCGTCAGCTATTGTGAATTTTCTTGCAGTGGAGGCTAGTGGAGGGCTAGGTTTATGGTTTTCCTCCTCAATTTAGTTTAGAATTTTGTTTAGGTATTGAGATGTTTGGTGGGATAGGAGTGAAGCTATGACTCAAACCCGTTTCTGCCCTAATATCCGGTGAATGGAGGCTCCCTTTATGATTTTCTTCCTCAATAATATCATTTTCTCTCCTAATTTTTGCCTGAAAAGGGTTTTTTTTTTTCTCCGATGGATTCATAATTCATATCAATACCTCTCATTTTCTCTCCTTCGGTATATCTCTATCAAAGAAACTAGAGCTTCAGATAAAAAAAAAAAAATTAGAGCTTTTTGTATTTTTGAAAAGGAAGTAAATAACTAAAGCTTTGTGAACAAGTTATGAGGGATTGGGCCATAAGGGAGCATGTCTTGTGCAATCATAATGGCTTGCAGTTTGATTTGGCCATTCCAAGCAATGTCCAAAGCAAAACCCACAAAAATTTTACTTTGTATGAGATCACTGACCGGAGTTGCCTTTGTTCACAATTAACTTGCTCAAAGTGTGCACTTACAGCACAATGCACATGCCTCTCTCTCTCTCTCTCTCTCTCTCTGTGTGCACGTGCTGTTGTTTGTATATGTGCTCTGTATGGGTGAGATGATTAGTCTGCTCTGTGCTTACGAGCTAATCAAGCAATGAATTACTAGTAAATTAGTACCTCTTTTTTTTTTTATCGAGGAAAGTACATTTAGTACTAGTAATGTTACAAATTACATGAAAAGATTCACTCATTTAGTACTAGTAATGTTACAAATTACATGAAAAGATTCACTTTTTGATTAAGATTAGAGAATGTTTTGTGTATTTTTTGTCAGTTGTCCTGATACCTAAACAACTCCCAAAAAGAAAGAGTTAATTTCACTCAAATCCTAGTATCTTACGAAACCACCTTTTCTGAATAATTTTTCTTTTTAATTTTTATTTTGTAATCAACGCTCGCAGTCGGCTTTGTTCTTTTCCAAAAAACACTTTAATTGCCTTTACCTTTTCTTTTGTACCAAAAAAAAGAGAGAAAAAACACGGCATTGGAAAACCTAGACAAATCCAAGCCAGTTGACCAAAACAGGGTTTCACTTTTTACTGCACATAAAGTTATTATTATAGTTAGTGAAAGGAGATAAGATTTTATACACAAATTTTTTTTGCGCGCGCACATACGTACACACACACACACACACACATATATATATCAGTCAGGTTTCGGTGAGGGATCTCGCATTTTAATAAATTGCGGGACTCCCCTTCCCGATTAAATTTAGATGATCCGAGCCGCTCAAAGTGGTCAGAACGTAATTTTAAGGATCCTCGTGAGAAATCAGCAAAAAAAATGACCGGGAAGGGCTTCATCCGAGCAGTTTTCATTGAACGGTTCAAAAAAAAACTGCTCAAATGAAGCCCTTCCTGGTCATTTTTTTGGCTGATTTCACGTGGGTACCCTTAAAATCACGTTCTGCACACATTGAGCGGCTCGGATCATTGAAATTCAATCGGGAAGGGGGAGTCCCGCACCGTAAGAAAGTGCGGGATCCCTCATGTGAACCGTGATGTGTGTGTGTATATATATATATTTCATGGGAAACATGCATCCTTCAGTAGATCTCTTCATTTCTTTCATTTTTGAATTAAATTTCGATGATTTGAGCCGTTCAATGTGATTAGAACGTGATTTTAAGGGAATATACAAGAAATCAGCAAAAAAAATGACCGGAAGGGCTTGATCCGAATAGTTTTTTATTGAACGGTTCTAAAAAAAACTGCTAAAATCAAGCCCTTCCTGGTCATTGTTTTGGCCGATTTCTCGCCGGTACCCTTAAAATCACGTTCTGCACACATTAAGCGGCTCAGATCATTAAAATTCGATCAAGAAAGGGGGGTCCGCATTTTAAGAGGTCCTCATTTGAAACTTTCCAACAATATATATCTTTTCTTCTCCACTGTGTGGTCCATTTTTATGGCAACTTCTTAATCATTTCTTTTATCAACATGCATACTTCATAACAAATTAGAGTAGTTTCGTTCCAATTTCATCAAAAATTGAACTGGAAAAAAAACTATGTGATATCAACAACTCTGTACTATAGGTTAAGAATAGATATTGAGTGAAATGGTGATACTATGGCATTGGGAGACAACTTGCCCAGTTAAATTCATAAAAGATGATGCTCCATCGTTCTACCTTGTACCATTTGAGTTTTCTTAATATACTAGGTATAATTATACGGTCGGTTTCATTAAATACTTACCTCTTGGGTATTCATAGAGGTCTAAGGGAAGACATGTCTCCATGTGTTTTATCCTAGTGGATGGAGATATTTTCAGTTATGTCAAGAGAGAATTGTCATGTGCTAGTCCTCCTCTTTCTACCATTTTCAATTTCCCGTAAAAAAATCAAACATAAAAATTGTTGAATACTGTATATAATAAAGCAAATTTTACGTGCAAAATTCTTTTCACAAAAAAATGAGAGATCCATGAGTATTGGACTGCTACTTGTGGATACACCTTGGTCTGGATTTGTCGAGAAAAGTATAAGCACACAAACTTTACCTACAACTAATGCATGGGATACTAATAAGTATAACTTCAACTTATATTTATATATGTGACCTAATAATAACTAATTGTGTGGTTGGATATATGTATTAATTGGACGCTAAAGTTCATTTTGTGACCAAACCCGGCCATGAGTACTGGTTCCAGTACTCCACACTGGCCTTATCAATTAAGTAGCTAGAGTAGTACTAATTAATCCATAATACAGTACTAATTGTGAGAGCCAGCTAGCTAGCTTGCATCAGACATGACCCAATGCTTCTCTAAGCACACACCCATTCCATACGAAATTGTGAGACAGTACAAGACAACTAACTACCAAATAAGTACACACCCCAACACCCATAAATGTACAAAAGCTTTAAAAAGAGAGGCTACTTTTTGTAGCTGAAGGAATGCACAAATGAACCAAGAAAAGCCCTCTTGCAGTACTGCCCACTGGAACCCACTTAAAATTCCTTCCTCTCTCATGCATGAATCTTGACAAAGAATCCCACGTGTGATGATCTAATGTGATTCTTCATGCCATGCAATTAAACTAAGATTCATCACAAAATCTTTGACTATCTGAGTCGTTTATTTTGTAAAACTTGACTCGTAAATCATCCTTGCATAAATTTAGGTATATCGAACATCGGTAAATATTTGGTTGAATTATTTGTTTAAGAGGAAATGGACGCCAGACTCTCACCATTCGCTACTCTTAAGACGAATATAGTTTGATCGAATAGATAACGATGTATGATCAATCTATTTGCATGAGTGGTATACTGTATACATAGCGAGACCTTGGAGTAAGATATTGGTAAATTTCATTTTGCATATCACATTGATCATCGATGAGATGATCTCAATTGCAATTTGGGTTCCAACCAGTTCCTTCCAGTTTCATATTATTTGTGGGTCATTCTTGGGCTCACAACAATAGTCGGAATCGTTTACTTTTGAGAGCTTGTGGGAAATATTAACCATGCCAAAAATCACATTGATCAGATATTGAAATATATTTATCTTCGGATAATTGTGTCAAATGAGTTGCAATGGCCAGTGTTCCTATACCCTTGTTTTTTCCAAACCTAATGCATCTCGAAATCATATTAAACGATATCAATCAACTTGATTTTTGACGTGGTAAATGTTTTTGACGAGCTCTAAAAAGTGAACGATTTCAATAATTGTTATGGACCCGAAAAGGACCCACAAATGGTCCAAACTGGACCGGACTGGTCGGAACCCAACTGGTTAGAACCCAGGAGAGAACCCTTGCCCTTCCAATACACGGGCATCAACATGGGTCCCACTCGACTCAAGTGCACACAATTTCCACCCAACGGTACTGCCACTTGGATAGCCACAAAACCATCAATGCGCTACAATATATTACATCACCAATCTTTTTTGTGGAGAATGAGTGGCTTGTCTTGAGTTCATGAATTCTGTTTTTCTCGTTACTAAATTGGTTTTTAGGAGAATTTAATTCCGAAGTTAAAATGCCATTTTGAATTTCCATTAACTTTTTGGTACAACATTTTGCCAGCTAGTAACAACAGTAGGGCAATGGTTTACATGAATATTGAAGAGCTAGCATTGTAAGACCCCTAGCAATTAACAGATCCTGCTTGATAGGATCTAATTATTTGGCAGACTAATTTCGTCGAGATCGTCCAATGACAAGAAAACTTCATCCAAGCATGAAAGCTCCGCACTGTTATCACCGTCATCGCAATTGCGCTCGTAAACTCGACACAATACCCATGTGCTGTAATCCTAAAAAACCGTTTCCAAAAGAAAGTCATAAGCAACACATTTCATATCTCTTCATATGAACTAAACGACCAGTAATTTTATGTAATAATTTCTTTGTATAGTTTTTCATGCATCACAATATCATCTCTTCTGTTAGTGTCCTCTCATTTCAAACAAGTTAAAACACCCACCATTCGACTTTAATTTTTAAAAATGTCAATGTCACATCATTTTAAGTAATATATATATATATATATATATATATATATAGTTGGTCAATGTATATACTTACTACTTTTTGATTATATATATATATATATAGTCGGTCAATGTATATACTTACTACTTTTTGATTTCCTCTTCTCTTGGATGATCTACCACTACTAGTAGAACCACAATCTGAGAGCCTGAACTCCTGCATTATCCAATTTGTTTTGACCTCTGCTGTAGCTTCCATTGTTTTGTAGAAAACATAATGCTTCTTCATACCCACTTTCTTGCTACCAGTACTAGTACTGAATACTGGTTCATCCACTCCCAATGGTTTCCAGAACCCACTTCCGGATATCCGGTTTTGCGTCTTCCGGCTAAAATAGTACCATTTGTTCCCCTCAGCCAAGGCTTTACCTATACATAAAAACACAAAAGAATAGAAAAATGAATAAATTGCTATTATCCACAGTAAGTAGAGGTCGCTATAAATCACACATAATTAATGCGTTTTGTAATATGAGAATCCTAGCATGATTTTCTTTTTTTAAAATTTAGATGAGATGAGAAACGATTGATTAAAGTCTAGAGAAGTCCTGGCTTTAAGTATAATAACTACTCAAGTTGTTGTGAAAGGTTGAAATAACAAAATCAGCTTCCTGGGATAATTTTGACGTAAAAGATGGAGTTTGGACTCACATGAACTAGAGATTGTGTGTGCTATGGATTTTTATCCCCATTATATTTCATAACTTAGTTTTTTTTTTTTTTAAATGGTCATTATTTATGTTTCTGGATAAACATATATGTAAGTAGAAAATTATTAGATGATCAATCACATGGTGCCATGATTGGGTTCAAATAAATATAATTTTAAAGTTCGTGATATACCGCTACCCTCAAATTCTATACATAGAGAGCTAGATGCAAACTATATATATATTGTAATTCAAGCATATCGAGTACGTTTACCGTCTAACTCCCAGGGATCGTAAGGATAGAGATTGAGATCAGGGATGACATCGGGATGAAACGGTAAGAGAGCGGCCTTCCGGTGGAGGAAGTGGACGACAAGCTCCTCATCCGTGGGGAAAAATCGGAATCCTGGTGGAAGGTTGACATTGTTACCATCCATATATGTGCATGTGTATGCTTATATATGAATATAAAGAAGGAAAACAAAAAGAATATATATAGTGCTAGCTAAGGATGCAAGAAATTAAAGTTTGAGAAGAAGAAGAAGAAGAAGAATGGGCTGGAAATGGTGGTATTGATTTGAAGGTTTGGTTGTGGGAAGGTCCGTAATTATAGATCGAGTAAGGGAGGGAAGAGAGAGAAAGAAGACTGACGTGAGATAGAAGCTAGCTGGGTATGTCTGGATTTAAATGTGTTACTCCTATTATAGAGGGAAATCTGTACTACGTATATGTTTTACATGAATGAGCCTCTGTATATTTGTGACTAGCTAGCTATACGTATAAATGTGTGCTATAATATGGATCGTTTCTGCTGTCAAATTTGGTGTAATCTCAGATCCTTGTATGCTCACTCAACATCTATACCTATGATTTGATTTGTTCATCCGGTAGCCTCAGATCATTTATTTCAAAAATTAATTTGTTATCAAAAAGACATTCATATATAGATACACGAGCCAACTACGTACATTTATAGAAAATCAAGAAACGAAGAGTTTAAATGTCAAAAGGTATTTGACGTCTCGATGGACATATGATCCGGGCTGGCCCAAGGTATTTGTATACTCAAGGTCTGTTCTAAATTGATACCATAAACTCTTGACAATTATAAATCCCCTTAACTAATACACACACACACACACACACACACACACAACACACACACACACACACACACACACACACATATATATATATATATATATATATCAAAATTTGAAACTTCCCTTCAAAATAATTTTAATTTTAATTTTGATACTTGCTGCCCACGTGTTGTTTTCACGTGCAACCACTCTGTGAGCAAGTGGAATATGTGAAATAAAGGACTTTATAGGTGAACACTTTGCCAATTGAGCTTTTGCTTTGTCGATATGGTGCAAACAAGTTGCAAAATAAAGCCTCCCACCTATAGTCTCATATCGCTAGTTGAAGGGAACAATGAAGGCAAAGAATCTTTTATTAGTAGAAAGGCAAAGAATCTTTTATAAGTAGAAAGGCAAAGAATCTTTTTATAAGTAGAAAGTCCTACTGTCTCAGTACCAATGTTTAAGAGACTGGGTCTTATTTCTGAAATTTAGACTGGATCTTTCCTAAAAAGAGTCCTATCCAATCCAAATACTAAAAAAAATTGAAGTGTCCCAAAAATTGGACATCTTGGAAATGCCCAAAGCCTAGGCCTTGTGCCTGGACCTGCAGTGGACATATCAAACTAATTTTGACACAATCGAATGGCCTCCTCGATGCATGAGAGCTATGGAATTTACGATATATATCAATGAATGATCAACATAGAATCAGGATTGAATCTCTACGATCGATCTATATTAGACTAAAGTGAACAAATAAAACTACTACTACTATGGTAGGGTGCTGGGTACGTACGTAGTCCATTTGTATGTATATTTATATGTGTATATGTGTGTGTGTGTGACATGTCTATATATCGATAATGTAATGTGGTGTGGTGTGGGTCATGATCATCACACTTCATGCTTATATCATGCACATGTTGGCAGCCACGTGTCATGGTTGTAAATGGGGTTTGGTTTTTTTTTTTTTTTTGAGTGGGCCATATGGCCTAAGGCCACCCACTTGGTGGAGTGCATGCCCAGAAAAACCATTATTACCATAATGCAATTACCTCATTATTGGATTCTTTTTTCTTTCCTTTTTTCCCCTTTCTGTCTTTCACAATGTATGTATCCATAATTACCGGTACGTACGTTCCCCATTTTTTGACTTAAAATTAGATAATTTTAAAAATATTTGGGTGAAAGTAAATTTTTTTTTTTTACTTTTCAGATTCCTCTTGTCGAGATGAATCAATAATTCACAAAAATTTATCGCAAAACTAATGAGCACGATTTTTTTTAGAATAAGGACAACTTTTAAAAAGTGCTAAAAATTAAGGGGAACCGAGCGTAAATAGTGAGGATTATAGCTACCTCTTAATTTCTTTTAGCTAATGATCAGATCCAGAAAGAGTAGAGTACTCCTGCTCCCTTTGATACTTCCAAAATCCAACTGCAAATAAATCAAACTCTTCTCTGTTTCTTCTGTTCTGGTTGTTTGTAACGGCACTTTAGCTTCGACTTGGCCCATTGGTACCCTCCCTCACAAACCATTGGGGACCCTGTATTGTAATGATGATAACCTAACTAACCTCTGTTGTAGACTTGTGTAGTTTCCAAACTTTCTAACGCAGTTAATTAGATCCTATTAGTCGGGTGATGTAGCTAGATAAATTTTATTGGTCAAATGACACAGTGCTTCCTGATTTGTCGAACGACACGACGCTTACTGATTGGTCGGATGGCGCACTTCTTTGTCTAAATTTTTAGCTATATATAGGGACCTTAGCTCTCTGTTTCATTAGTTCATTAATAAGATTTCCAGAGATATAGAGACGTACGTACGTACTAGCTAGTGTAAATAGTGAAAGTGAGATTGTAAGAAATACGTACTTCACTAGTGTGTGTGAGTGTGTGTGTGTGTGTATATATATATATATATATATATATATATATATATATGTTTTTTGGTCTTGAAGATCGAGTAAACTCTTTTCTTCCTAGTTAATTTCTTGCAAGAAACTATTTTCACTCTATATCTTGTGTTCTGTCGTGCACTTAGTTTTGGACAGTACTCTTCCTTCTCTTACCTCACTGGGGTTCCAAGTGCATGCATGTATACTTTCATACTTATCTACAGAATGCATGTATATATATCACCCCCATAGTGGAGATATATATAATGACATAAAGACTAGGAAGTGGAAACAAGGACAATGACCCTCGCTCGTAGGCCATAGCCGCATCACCTAAGTTTCTGCAGCCTGGCCTTCCTTCAACTTGAAAACCCTCCTTGGTGGACTGATTGCAGCACAAAGAAATTAAGAACCTAAGAAGAAGAAGATCGAAGAAGCTTCTCTTCATTTCTGTCACTCCAAATCAACCATATCCATCAATTTCCTTCCACCAGTTTACTTTACTTTTTGAACAAAATGGCCCAACCCCATTGCAGTACTACTCATTTTGTGTACATGTGCAAGTTTCAGTGTCATGGCCAAACCAATTCCATTATAGCTCAAAAAATGAAACCATTTTTTTTGAACGGCGATTTTTTTTATATTAATCTTTGAAAGTTTACAAAGACTGACGGAAGTAAGGAAAAGGGCAACAAGTGCTCATTCGATCGAGAGTCAAACCCTTGATTGGAAAGGTGCCAACCAAAGGAAGACCCCAAGGAACAAAGCCAGCACCTAAGAGGATTTAAAGCCTAGATAAAACATTAAACGTAAATAGGATGCAGCCCAAATACTTAAAAAGGCCTCAAAGCCCAATTATACAAGGGGATAAGCCGAACATTAAAGCCTTCCTGCCGCACTCTAACCACCACCAATGAGAAGCTAAACACCACCGCCGCCTCACGAAGCCGTTAGGCCAACCCCAATCAAAATTAATCCAAGAGAAAAAAACAGTGGAGACAAACCAAAAACCAGCCGATGAGCAAAACAAATTTCTCCAACAGATAACCGTCGGTCGACCACCGGGGTAGAGAACGAAGCCAAAAGCAAGGAGCGATCGAGAGGAGAGAAGAGCAACGATTGAGGAAGACGGTAAGGGAGACGGGGTGGAATAATAGATCCAATGGCGGAACTGTTGCAGCCACGAAACCCGAAGACCGCCATGAACCTGCCTTATTTTGCCAGTCCCAAAACCATCGATAGCAAGAGTGCCCCATTAGCCACGCCCACCATGCCGCACCTAAAAGGAAGCAAAAAAAGAAAAGAAAAAGCGAAAGGAGAAGCCCGGGGGAGGAGGGACAAGCCCCCTCCCCCCGCCCCCCGATCTAAAAGGGAAGACAAAGAGTTTAGGATTTTAGAGAGAGAGGGTTAAATTCTTTTATATGTTTTTTTTTTTATCAATCGATAGAAGAGATCATTTTAGATCAGATACAAAGTACAGAGTACAAATCTGGGACACTATATTAATTGTGAGAGTCGACAAGACAACCAAGCCCAATAACTCAACCAATATAAGAAATAAGCCCATTATAAGATAGAAACAATGAAAGAAAGGAAAAGTCCTCTAAGAGAATTAAGAACACCCACACGCAGGTGAGGAGTGAGATGCAAGAGTCCTGGCAACTAAGCTAACCCCTGTTGGTTCTTTTATATATTGTCAAGGTATGAAAATGATGGTTAGATGTAACCACGTCAAAAAAAGCCTAGATTTGCAAGAACGATTCGAAAGTAAGTTCAATCATGAAATCAAATTGGAGGAACCAAACTACCAATTAGCCAAGTCAAATCAAGTTTATACGCACCAAATCCATAAGCAAGATCTTAATGAATAGTTTCAATCACACTCAAGAGCGTACGCGCGCCATGGTATCTCATCTCTAACAAACTCCTGATGATTTGCTGGGAAAAAGAAAAACAAGGCTCAGCACCAAACCTATGGAGAAGTACACCATAATATTCATGTTTTAGTAACTCAAAAGACAAGCATTTATGCAGTTAACAGGGCAAAGTAATAATTGCACTACATATTTTGTAGGTGGTGGGTCAACATTCAGAAACAAGGGAGACATGACATTTGCTAATTAATCGGATCCACCACAAATAACAATCACTAGCACAATGGTTTTACCATTAACCATATTGTGCACTTACAAGGACTTATTACAGGGTTGAAAGAGAGTGTGGATGTTGAAAGGGGGATTGTACCTACTTTTCCCAATTTTATCTGCACTTCCCATAATTTTGGCTTTATACTGTTTTTTGCCTCCTAGAATATAGTAATTACTCCTTATATGATTACGATATTTTATGATTCTCTTGATTTTATTTTGATTGTAATTGATTACGATTTTATTATAATTATGATGATTCCCTTCTATAATTAGGCTCCTTCCCCTTGATAAATAGAGGCCTCATTGTATAGTTTATTATCGAAGGAGTCTTGCTATGGGGACTGACCGGTCCCCTACTGAAATCGTATCGACAACCGTGCCGGGCCGTCTTCGGCCACCGGACGGCCGGTGGGGCCCCTGCGAGAATCAACGGCATCCGATGTGTATAGGGTACTTGATCCAAACACCTTAATTTTCATGTGGGCCCCCTCGTGTATATGCATATATACACGAAAATAGAGTGTTTGGATCAAGTACCCTAAACACATCGATGCCATTGATTCCCGCGTGGGCCATCTCATTTTTTTTTTTATAGAATTTTTGGATGGCTCAGATCGACCGTCCGGTGACCGGAGACGGCCCGGTGCGATCGTAGGTACAATTTTGGTAGGGGACTGGTCGGTCCCTATAGCTTTATGGATTATCGAAGTTAATAAAATATCTCTTCTCTCATATTTATCATGGTATCATAGCTATAAGATTTGGGCCTTGTGGAATTTTCACTCTTGGTGGGCGGCCTAGACTTTGTTGCCGTCCGCCAGGCACTTGTAGTAACATATAACTAGCTTGCTCATTCGGATTCCATCTCAAATACGTACTCTCATGGCTTTTCTCACTCATGGCTGTTGTTTGGCTCTCCTAATTTTCTCTTGGCTTGGTTGCTCCTGATTTCTATTGACTTAGCTTGGTTGCTCTTGGTTTCTCTTGGTTTCTCTTAGCTTGGTTGCTCTTAGTTTCTCTTGGCTTGGCTGCTCATGCTTTTTCTTGGCCTTTTCAAACTCAAGTTGGTAAACCTACTTGAGTTTGAGAGGAGATGTTAGAATATAGTAATCATATAATATCATAATCATGTCCTGATACAATTACGATATTATATGACTCCCTTGATTTTATTTTGATTGTAATTGATTACGATATCATTATAATCAGGATGATTGCTTCGTCCATTGATATATAAATATATGATCACTCCAAGCGTATGGCTAATACCTCAATTGAAGCATAATAATCCGGAAGACCGGGTATCGCACCCAAGGGAATATTTAATACTGCTTGAATGGATTTGTAGATGTAAGTAAGGTTTTCGGTGTTTAGACGGCCAACTTTGTTAATTTTACTTTAGATGGTGAAAAATAAATGGCTAATTTGAATGAAGATTTAACTAATATAAAAATGGAAGGCTAGGTCTAGGATATCCTAACGTACTCACAACTCAAGTCAATCCTCTTTTCTCATATTGTTACTCGGTTTGAGATATGCAACTAAAGTTCTCAACCCGGAAGATTTTACAATGAAAACCATTTTAGACTAAAAACGGGGTTCAAATACCGGGCGAGTTCTAGAATTTATTTGGCAAATGCCTCGAGCGACATTGCTCCAAGCATCATGTGTGGCAAGTAGCACGCTCTTGCCTACACATGATTAAAGAGGTTAACACCTCAGCAATTTGACAAACGAACCCGAACTAACTTGATTTTCGAACCAAAGATTGAAACTTTATGATGAGAAAAGCAAGATCAACCCGAGCTATGAGGTACTAATCATCCCATGACCAAGCCTTATGAACTACTCACTTATATCTAGAGAAATAGAAGCAAGGCAAAAACTAAAAAACATATTTAACCAATGGAAATTGAAATAAACTTGAGATTACTATAGATCTAGAGTGTAGCTACAACTTTAATAAAGACAGAAATAAGCAACTAAGATTAACTAAGGTAGAAAATGCAGAATTAAGCTAGGAAAATGAAGAACAAGCAAGAACAAAATAGCAAGAATAAGCAAATCCTATTCTAGTTCTAAAAAGTTGTACTCTAGATATTTGTGACATAATGGGTTATTTATACCAACCCTCATTCATCCACAAGATATCTCACAAAATGCCCTAAAAATTTGCTTTGAAGGTCCTCAGTACCGATACCTCCACAACCTTGGTAGCGGTACCGAGCTCAATAAGTTGCCTCTAAGCTCCTCGACACCGATACCTCTTCTTCCTTGGTATTGGTACCCATGCACTTGGAATAGAATGGGTCACTTTGGTCCTCCTTTTGGCCTTCTATGCTTTTGGGTCACCTCCGGGGCTTCTTTCCTTAGCTCTCGAGACTCGGACTCCCTCAGGGGTCGTCCATGGCATCAAAAGTAGCCTTATTTGCATGGTTTTCCTAAAACATCTTCAAAACAACCTTACGTGCAAAAGCAAACAAAACAACTAAATTAAAGACATAATTAAGATAAAACTAAGGACTTAGAGCACCAAGATTGGGCATTATTGGGTGCTTATCAATGATTACCTACAGTTTTTTTTTTTGATAGGCAACAAAGTTTTATTAAGAAACTTGATAAGGGTATATCAAGTTGGGGGAGGGGAAGGGGAATCCAACAAAAAATTGAAAGAAACACCTATTGGGACAAAAACACTTTATCGACCTCAAAATGTCCAGATTAAACAATAAAGCTCGAAACCCTACAGTTTTATTATAGAAGTCAATAAATTAAATATCTCCTCTCATATTTAACCGCCTAACTAGCTATTTGGTAACGGTAAACATTAATAAAGCAACTAATCTGTTACAGGTCTAATAATATACATGGAAAGTTCAAATTATCCAACAAGGAACATAAGCCAAAAAGGACTTTGAAATGACATGAAAGGAGTCTGCTTTGTAGTATCAGACATAAAGGCATCCTCTCTTACGATGTTTAGGCACAACTAACTAATGTTTTGTGTAATGTGGATATATGAAGCAATGGTGTTTGTGGTGGTGTCACTGTCCCAGCTGTCACTGTCCCAGCATCAAAGATGGTTTTGCCAAACTTACAATTCAAAAGAAAGGATAACAACTAGCAACAACCAAAGGATTACAATGGATACTTTGAAGGAAAATGATCTTTGCACTCCACTTTCTTATAAATGCACTTTAAATTTGGGTTTTTAGTGCTTGTGTTGTGTGTAATTTAGACACTGAAAGACAAATTTTGGAGTGAATCTATAAAAAAAACCTGTCAATCTTTGTAAGCTTTCAAAGATTAATAAAAAAACAATTTGCCATTCTCCTTGCTACCATCAGTCTTTGTAAACTTTCAAAGATTAATAAAAAAAAATCGCCGTTCAAAAAAAAAAAAAATGGTTTCATTTTTTGAGCTGTAATGGAATTGGTTTGGCCATGACACTGAAAACTTGCATGTTGCACGTGTACACAAAATGAGTTGTATTGCAATGGGGTTGGGCCATTTCGTTCAAAAAGTAAACTGGCGGAAGGAAATTGATGGATATGGTTGATTTGGAGTGACAGAAATGAAGAGAAGCTTCTTCTTCTTCTTAGGCTCTTTCTTTGTGCTGCAATCAGTCCACCAAGGAGGGTTTTCAAGTTAAAGGCCAGGCTGCAGAACCTTAGGTATTGCGGCTATGGCCTACGAGGGTCATTGTTCTTGTTGGCCATTGGATGCACCCTGTTGGGCGTGGGTTTTTCGGAAAGGTGTTACTACAAGGTCATCCATCGGAGTCATGAAGGAGCTAAAGCCATCAAGCTGAGTTAGGAGAAAGCCCCAGAAGGCTTTCCCTTGACCCAACTAGACGGGCCCTGAAACGCCTCAGCTAAGTTGGCAGGGGTTAATTGGTTTCTCTGTCGCCCTATCGCCTCGCCTAAGTCGGGTGAGAACGACATCCCTCTGCTCAGGCATCTGGCGTTTGATTTGATCAGAGATGGGGACGATCGTCTCCGTTGGTTGCTAGTTCCGGATGAGGTTATTGGCACCTTCTAAATATCGATGCATTGTTTGGAATACATGATGGTTTGTTACAATTGATACTTGAAGAGGATGTGTCATGATTGTTGACTATTTGTCGCGCCCAGGATTTTGACTGTGGGGCTTTTTCGGCTCGAGGGATAGTGAGGGGCAATCAGGTCAAGTGATCGAAGTTCATTACGGTGTAATTTTGAGGAAGAGCTTTGTGTTATATGAAAGATGGATTTTACAGCTGAGAACGCAGAATGTTTTAGAAAATAACTCGGAGTCACCACCTGGCATGGACTTCAGTTATGGTGGGTTAGCTCTTGAATTACCCTTTTCTTGATACCTGCACGTGAGGGCAATGGTCTTGCACATAGGATGGCCAATAAGTGAAACACTAAGACACCAGTTCCAAAATGTCTATACTTTTTTTTTAAGCACGGAAAATAGTATGTCTATACCGATAGTGCTCATTGCGACACACCTTGTTTGTTTGGACTTGCCACTTGGTTTTAGGAACCAAGAAACCAAATTGAAATTCTACTCTTGGAAGGCACCCCTCTTCGCCTAACTAAAAGGTTGGCCTCTAATTGTTTGACATGAAGGTTTCAATTTATTCATTGATTTTGCAAATAATTGATTTTGTCATTGGATAGATAAGGGTGATAACAAGGAATAAAATCACATGCGGGGAAGGGAAGAAGGAAAACAAACAGAAAACAAGAGAACAGAGGTTCTGTCAAACAGAATCTCTGGTGACTGCTAAAAAGTCTAGCGGTCAACACAATCTAACTGGTGGTCGCTGCTTAAGATCTAGCAACCGCCATATGCATATTTACAATCTAACTGGCGATCGTTGTTGCTCGTTATGTCTATAGATCTTTCAATATGAATTTTAAAAAATATGCAATATATATGGATCTTATATGATAGAAAGAACTGGCAATCACCATTTAACATGGCGCTTTGGCGATCACCACTTCAACTCTAATCAACTAATTAAACTTCATGGGCTCACTTCAGACACTTCCGAACTTCGATTTGCATGTTCTTTGGCAGACGAGAGCATTCAAAGAACTACAGTTGGATTGATTGTAAGTTCTACAGAAGATTTGAGTCCAAGTTCAACATCTTCAAGTTCTATTGAGCAATTTGAGTTCAAATCCTCTTTTTCCTCATGCTTCGATAAATGGATGCTCTCTAGTGTGTTGAAGAAATTTTTGGTTGCAAATAGGGTATTGCGCTAGCACACATATGGAAATTAACTTTGCGTTTATTGTTCCTCTCTCCTCACATGCTTCTATATCATGAATGCACTTTGGCCCTGTTCCGCTAAATTTCTTATTTTTTAAGTACTTCTCTTAATACTGTGAAAACAAAATCAAATTTCCCAGTTCTATTTAGATATTTCATTCAAAATTAGGAACCCAAACACCCACTATGAACAAGACACAGCAACTTTATTTGCTGCAAGGCCCCGTCGTTTTTGAACGCAAGCTCTCTTCTTCTCACCGGACACCTCTGTTTTCTGTACCATCCCTTTTTGTGCATCATAATAGTTGTATGTTCTTAAACCCACTTTCTTTGTTTTTAAACCCACTTTCTTTATTTCTATTTTTTAAAGTTTTGACTATGATTAAGGTTAGACTGGATTAGCATAAAGCCGATAAGATGGTAAAAGCCAATAGAGGGAAGGGTATTGTTCACCCTCTTTCATTTTAGGTGAACAAATTCGGACTTTCACTATAACGGTGCCACTCTACGTAAACTTTTTGAATCACCCACTTTGCACAATGGATAGGCAATAGACAAAACAACTTAAACATAGTAATTTACATACCGAGGTCTACAAAATAAGCAACTCCCAACATCAATAGGACTTTGATGAATCCCATTTACGTCACAGGAAGATAACATGAGAAATTGTGACATCATTATTACATCTCTCAGGTTTAAAATTTGTTTTTCCCCTAGTTTTGTTTTCAATTTTCCTTCCTTTTCTCTCAGCCCAATTTCAGATTTGAGTAACCATGGGCACATAACCATAAAAGGAATAACAGCCTTGTGTGGTTAATCTAATGATAATCCAACAGTGAGGGGGACACAAGATTTGTTGTAAAGCTAGAAATCATACAATCTATATTTAGTTCTGCGGAAAGAGAACCAAACACGTGTTTTTTAAATTGTTTTATGCACATAAGTCTCACACAATGTATGTGTAACCCATATACATTTCACAGCTAAAGACATACGTACACCTAGCACACCAGAATGCGCTAGGCGATGAGTCGAGGTGGACCATTGGACCGAGCAGGGCCACGAGACAGACACCCCTAGGGAAGAAACCATGTACTAACTAATTACAAAACTGAACTATTACAGATTAAGATTACAAGAGATTATTTTTTTGAACTAAGATCAAAATGTAATCTAATCGATTACAAGATGAACTTTAGGGAGACCAGAAGCATCCCTCTTGTGATCTCTGCAACTACTGCTACCCTAACGCGATCCTCTAGAAAAAATTGACTATCTACTTGCGGATTTACAGTGACATTTGGCTGGAGTAGTCCTGTCCATCTTCTATCTTCAACAATCTGAGGGACATCATAGAAAAAAAAAGAATCGAAAACAGCCTTATTCCTGTAAAAATTGGAAGGCTGGATTTTCAAGAAGTTCAGCAGCAGGTTTTACGTCCGAGAAATCCTTCTCTTTGACTGAAATGCTAAGGTCATCATCGGAGAAGGGAATGCTGCATTTATGGAGCACAATTAGTTTCAAATATAATTTGCTTCATGTAAGGTTTTTTTTCTCTCCTCGTACCTAGAATTGTCATCCAACAAAAAAGAGTTTCTATCTTCATCATTCGAGTCTTCTGTCATTAGTACCTTCATGCTAGATATAACCTGATCAATGTGACAGTTGGAGCACAGAAGCGTGCCGCAATTAAAAATACCAAACAAGAAAGAATAAACAAATTGCAGTACAATACGATAATTCTTCTTTCAAAGAACCAAAGAATCTTGTCGCTTCTTTTAGCTTACATCTGCGGATACACTTTCAGTGTTATAGTCGTCATCCCAGTATAGCGTGCATACTCTATAGAGCTGCTGTACACTAAGAATCTGAAATAGAAAGCATCAATGTGAGAGACAAGAGAGTCACGAGAAGGTGGGTGGATCACAGGCTAACCAAATCTTTCCTACCATGCAATTCTTTCCCCACAACTATGTTTTTCTAATTCTTTCAAACAAAACTTTTCAGGACCACAGGTTATCCACCAGTTAACCAATAAAAATGAGCACACCGCAATAAAAACTTACAGGGCAGAGATCATTTGTAATTTCATCATAGGAAATTCGTGATTTCTGATGTATAACCTGCATATATAATTCATAGCATGAATCGACCAATAAACATAGGAACAAAAATGTTCTTCACATATGAATAAGGTCAAAAAAATAACTACAGGATAATCCCCTTAAACAACTCCATTACCAAAATGACGACTAAGAACCTGAACTCTTACCTAGTGGTTTAGGCTTCATTGTCTCAAGCAGTATTTCAAATTGTGGTATCGGGAAACGTAATGACATTGGTGATGCGGCCATATATCAGCCGATACAAAGGTAAATAAGGGTGTCAGAGGTCCAAAGTCCCGTTACGTAGCGGCCTTTATTTAATACTCTGGTCTGAAGCATCAGGTTGCGTTCCGCATACATTTGAGCATAAAACTTCACTAAACAGAATCGAATTTTTCAGCAGGAAAAACAGTTGTGATCCTTTTTCTTTACTAACGGGTAGATCAATCTAAACAGATAGTTTGACTTGCATGCTTTTATTTGTAACATCACTAACACCAATGAATTGTCTAGTGAAATGAAACGGATATGAGCTTTTCCAGAAGCAAATGGAGGACAGTGATAGAGAATGTGGAAACAAAATTGATGGAGAAAGCAGGAGGAAACAAAGCTTTACAAAGGTATGTAATCGATGATGGTGTTATGATTATTGTTCCATGGGGTTAGCCCACATTTATAGGATGAGGTAACTATGCACCTGAGGATAGGTGGCACCATGGCACACGTTCCTAGACCTCTGACAAGTGGTGCAAAAGAAGTGGAGGTCGTGGTCGTACTATGCCACAACAGGCTCATGGGATTCTAGCAATGTCTTTGGTGTTCTGCGTGCTTGTGCATGCCACATCGTGGCGGGTGCACTATGTGGGCATTAAACAGGTAGACCAGAATTGATCTTGTCTAGTGACAGGACAAGGTGATCTCCTCTTGTCATCTTGTGTCATGGTCCATCTATTTGAGATTGAGGTATCGCCATGCCTGGATGAGCCTCTAACTTTCGCCTCTAATGCAGATCTTCTTCAAAGGTCCCACTGGGCTGCTTCAGCTCTGCTCATAGCCCAATGCTTGTGAGGGTGCCTTCAAGATTGACAAGGACTAAACCTTCGGTCTTGTTAGGTTGAGGAGACATGGCCCAGACGCCTAGGTGAGGGAGAATATCCTTCAAAGCGAGGTGGATGTGCTTCAAGGAACACTTTCACATATTCATCTACGTGTCACGTGACTTGCTTGGGAGCAGTATACCTACAATAGGCCCTCAGTGCTTGTGCTAATACGACCAAGTAGGAGTGCACAAGCACTAGCCTTGCAATGTGTGTAATGCATTTGAAGTGAAATGCCACATGAAATGACTTTTGCCATGGGGTGTAATATCACAATAGTGAGAAAGAGGTCCTGAAAGGGGTATAATATCATAATCATCCCTATATAATGTTTATTCCCAATATTAGGTTAGGGCGTTTCAAGGTTGCTGCTTCGTTTCCTTTTGTTTCGAGACCATTGCAGATGGAAGCAAAGAGAGGAACAACTCACACCATGGTGGCATGGCTAGCAATATCATGCGAACATTGTGCCTTTTCTTGATCAGGGGATGAGTCAACTACAAAGCCATATATTCGTGTCTACCTATGCCACAGAGCGTAAGGTGGTGAATGTTGAAGATCTAATTGCTTCAGACAAGGTGATTCTGTGGCAATAACAATTTTCACTAGAGCAATACACTTGAGGTTTTTACGGTGTGTCAGATGTAACCCCATCTTGGACAGATTAGACCAAGGGGTGACGAGTCTCTGCCTTATAGGTTGAAGAGCTTGAAGGATGTGTTTGAGATATTGTAAATGGCAAGACTTTGGACGAGGAGATTAAGAGGCGTGGGGATTTCCTTCTGCAAGGGTGAGAGACTATGAAGCACGGATACTCCGAAACTAGTCATGTACAGGTATCGGATACTTCCAGGATATGGATACGCGCCCGATATGTATCGGATACGGCAAATAAGTATCTTGTAATTAAATTAAATGTTTTTATTTTCAGATACATTTTGGATACGCGAGGGATACGTCAGGATACTTTTGGGATGCGGCGGGGTCAAAAATGATTTTTTTTACATATATAAGTAGAAGCTGTAAGGGGAAAACTGTAATAACACTATAAATTATGTATTTTTATGATACGAACCCTAATATTATACGACTTCTCATCTTGAGATTGGAGTCGATATCCTGTGAGGGCAGGACCAGTCGACTCCTCCAAAGTCCAAACCCTAGATTGCTACTGGTTCTCCAAGGCGCTCTCTCTCTCTCTCTCTCTCTCTCTCCATTGGTCTGGATACTCCCTGTTTTTTAGTCTCTGATTTTAGTTTTTACTTTATATTTGGCACACACACACTGACATATATTATATATACACGAAATTGTTGGTCCTGGTGGAGGATATAGAATATACTCCCTCCGTCCCATAAAGTTTGGCACTTTCACTATTCCAGCCCTGTGAAAAAATTAATTATATCTTTTAATATATAATATTTTTTATAAGTAATATGGATCTTGTTTAATAGATTTTAATTTGTTCTAATAAACAAAGTTCAAAAAATCGCCTAAAACATTATGGATTGAAAGATATATGCAATTTAAAAATGGCACGCATCCCTCAAAATGCCAAACTTTATGGGAAGGAGGGATAACTATATACTAGTATTTAGTATGGAGGATATGCCCCTTATTAATTTTACACTCTTTTAGTTTTAACTTTTAACTCTCTTTGTTTGGAATGACTTTTGTCTATTGTCATTGACATGTGCTTAATGCTTGGTATTGGCAATTTAACTACCCTCATGACTTCTTATGCCTAGTAGGAGACTCATAATTATAAAAATCTATAATTTGCACAGTCGTATCCCCAAAGTATCCGTATCCTAGTTTTTTAGGTTTTGCCGTATCCGTATCCTAGTTTTTTAGGTTTTGTCGTATCGCCGTATCCGTATTGTATCGTATCCGTATCCCGTATCAGTATCCGTGGTTCATAGGTAAGACAAAGTTGGTAAGGTGACAGGGAGGGATATATGTGGAGGAATTGGGAAAAATTTGAAGTTTTTGTTCACGGCTCCGCTCTTGAGGCGATTATGTGACAAATGTCGGAAATGATACTAGCTTGAGTCGTTTTGCCACTTTACCAAGTCGACTTGTGCTGAATGAGGTATATCCTATTTTGTGTTGTTTTGTCAACTTCCCTTCATCTCCTTTCCTAAAACTTGGACAGGTGAAGGATTCATCACAAGGTAGTACTGTCCTTGAGCTTGGTGTAAGGTCATGGCTTGCTGAGTTACTCTGTTTCTAGTCCGACTAGTACCTCTTCTAGTTTGACTAGTTCTAGATTGAGGAAGTCTTGAACGTTGAATGCCTATAGGCGGTGCTTCCAAGTCCTGTAGAGTCAGCTCTTGCGCATCCAGCTCTGAAAGTACTGACCGAGGTTGTCTTGCTGAGAGCGGTACATCATTCCTCATCTATTTTAAGCTTTCTTAGTTGGGCCTGATCCAATAATTATTGCATAGGATGCAAGGCATAAATGGATGACTAATGGCGTTGATGTGGAGACGAGGAGACTATATGAGAAACTGGCGAAGAACAAGAGGAAGATATTAGTGAGGAGTTTCAAGGAGCCAAGAGCTGGTGATGAGGATGTTGCTGATACAGCTGAAACCACTTGTGTAGCAAACTGAATTCGAGGCGTGCTAAATAGGAGTGTGCCCAAGGAGGCTGCTAGTGAGCAATTTGGGAATTTTGAGTTAGTTGCCAACAAGAAAGACCAGTGAGCATCAAAAACTGGTAAAATACGGAAGATAATCTTTTCTTGCTTAGTCCAAGAATCCTTCAATTAGAGCATTGATGGGTCTGACACGTAGATGTCCACCAACACTCAACAGTCGTACCTGTTGGAAATTGTAATCCATAATTTTCCAAGGAATTGGGGATGCATGTATCTTTAGTAAGATACATGATAATAGTAAGTATGGTTTTGTTAATGTGTGCACCTAAGGCACATGATAAAGCACTTAATAAGGTTAATTAAATTTATTTTGGAGACTAAAATACCCCTTAATTTTTTCCTCTACTCCATTTCATTTGTGTTCTCTCCTGTTTATTTTTCCCTTTCATCTTCTTTTCTTTTGGCGTTTTGGCTTGACATTTGTCCTTCATATGTGGCATTCTTCAGTAGGCAAGGGGTATTCCAACTCTTTTTTTTTTCATTTGTTTGTTTTATATATATATAAATATCGGGACGGTTCCGCGGACAACTATTTAGACACCTAAAAAACACCCCAAATCTCAATCTCATAATTTCCGATCAAATTTTTATGATCCGAACCGTTCAATGTGTGCAGAATGTGATTTTAAGGGTGGCTGTGAGAAATTAGCAAAAAAAATGACCGGGAAAATATCCATTCATTTAAATGTTCAACAAACTAAGGTGTACAATTTTTGTTCACAGACTTGTCGCTATCATTTTATTGTAATGAGGTTAATTTGTTTATATACCAAAGTTAAAAAGAGAGCTTTTTGACCTTTTTTTTCTTTTAAAAAAAAAAACCATGAGTTTTGATAATAATAAAAAATTGTACTTTTTCAGCTCCTCTCGTCAAGACGAATCAATAAGTCACAAAAAATCGACACAAAATTAACAAATTCAAAAAAAAAAGAAAGAAAAAAAGACAAAAAAAAAAGGAGACAAGAAGGTGAAAGGGCAAAATAAAAAAATAAAAAAAAGTCGCTGGTTACTTTTTAATCCAAACCCACCCACCCATTCATTAGCCATGTTGGTTCTCTTTACTTGTTGGTAATGGGCTATGGTGCCATTATGTATGACTAGTACTTGTAGGAAAAATGTTACTACCTTGATGCCAAAAGACAAGAAGGTGAAAGGGCAAAATAAAAAAGGAGGAAACACAAATAAAATGGAGTGGAGGAAAAAATTAAGGGGTATTTTGGTCTCCTAAACAAATTTTACTCTTCATCCAATATTGCAACTACTTTCACTACTTTCTACAATAGTGGGGTTTAATTGACCTCATTTAACGAACATTATCAAGTACTTTATCATGTGCCTTAGGGGCACATATTAACAAAACCCTAGTAAGTATTATCATATTGGAATATGTGAAGTCCTCTAGGGACTTGTGATTCATTCTCTAGATTCATCTATGTAGTCCTATAAAAGGACATGTTAAGTTATGGGTGTAGTGTGCTATTAGTTTATAATTAATCTCCTCTGTAAATAGATAGATTAGTAGATAAGGGTGTAATGTGTAATTAATTCTTTACTCTTGTATAACTTAACGTAATGAGACAATAACCCTAAGTTTTGGGGTCTCAATTCCACCGTATAATTTTACATGGTATCAGAGCTTAACGACAAACCTAGGACACTCTTGTTGACATCGTCGTGCTTCGTTGGCCTTCCACCAGCATCGTCATACTTTGCCGGCCTTCCACCAGCACCCATCTCCCTTGTACGTGTTGCTTGTTGCTCGTTGAACCCTCTCCAATCATGTCCTAAAGCTGTCGGCCCATCTCTAGAGGTTTCCTGACAACGTCAACCCTTCACCAACCCTTTGCTGACATCGTTGACCTCCGGCGACTCCTCTCTATGCTTGCCGACCACCGCCGTGCCTTTTCTGGCGTCCGACGACCTTTGACAGAGCTCGGAACTTATTGGGTGTGGCCTTCCAAGCTCGGAACAGTCCGGGTTTCCATTTTTGAAGTGTTTTTTTTCGGATTTCCTTCTTGCTAATCGACACTTTTGCCTTCCACAATCACCGGGCTTGTTCTTCTCAGGTTCTTTGTGGCCTTATTGGTATTTTTCAATAGTTTAAGGTTGGTTTTCAGTTAGCCTGTTTTTTGTCAAAATGTCAGAGGAGAAACAAAAAGCTTCCACTAGTACAAAGGATGAGTTGAGTTGTGTAGGGACTCTTGATAACTCTCTTCTAGATATTTGCCATATTAAGTTTGATGGTACCAACTATTTGATTTGGTCTCGAACCTTTACTTTGGTTATTGAAGCCAAATGGATGTCAGAATTCATTGAGGACCCTGTTACTCCACCTGATGAGGCTGTCGAACTTAAGAAATTTAAATCTCAGAAATCTTTAGTCATGATCTAGTTATTTAACTCTATGAGAGCTGATATTCGCCATACTTTCCTGCTTCTCGATACTCCACATAAGATTTGGACTATTGCAGCCCAAACCTATTCTCAGCAAGATAATAATGCTTAGTATTTTGAGTTGAGGAAGAGCCTCCGTAGGTTAGACCAACACAATCGATCTGTCGCTGTGTATTTTGCTAACTTGAATAGAGTGTGGCAGGAATTTGATTACTATCAGGGATTTCAGGTTGTTTGTTGATGCTGCTAATTGGCTTAAGAGGTTGGAGAAAGAGCTTGTTTATGACTTTCTTGCTAGTGTTGATATAGAATATGATCAGATTAAAGTGCAAGTATTAGGTCGTGTTCTGTTTCTGTCTTTGGGAGAGGCCTATGTCATTGTTTAGTAGGAGGAGAGTAAAAGGGGTATTATGTTGCATACTCATACTTCTGTTCGTTCTGCCTTGATTGCTATTCCTCAAGGTCAGTTTGGTCCTCCTCCACAGAGTGGTAAGTCACAGTCAGGGGCTAGCAGCGGACCTATTGATCGTGAGTCACTCCGGTGTGATTATTGCCACAACACTTGCCATACTAGGAATTTTTGTTGGAAGTTACATGGCCGTTCCTCTCGCGGGCGAGGGGGTGGACAGGGTGGTCGCGGTCGTGGTCCCGTATGTTCTCAGGCCTGGGCCCATGTTTCGGAGTTTACAGTTGCTACCTTGCCGTTCAGGCATCTTTTGATCCCGTTGGTGATCCTTCCTTTGTTACCTCTCTTAAAGGTTTTCGGTGGTTTGTCCCTTTTATTAACTGTTATTCTTGTGTTACTTGGGTGTATTTACTTAAGTCAAAAAGTGAAATCTTTTCTTGTTTTAAATCTTTTCATGAGAAGGTGCGCACTCAATTTGATATGAATATCAAAAATTTTCCATAGTGACAATGACACTGAGAATATCGAAAGGAATTTTAAAGCTTTTCTGGATGAAAATGGTCTTCTTTTTCAGACGACTTATGCTGACACTCCACAACAAAATGGAGTTGCAGAACGCAAAAATCATCATCTTGGTGAGATTGCTCGCTCTCTCTTGTTCACCATGAATGTTCCCAAATATTTATGGGGAGAAGCGATTTTGACTGCAACTTATCTTATCAACCGTGTGCCATCTAGTGTTCTCCACTTCAAAACTCCTATTGAGTGTTTCCCTAACAGTACTTGTGTCCTGACTCTTCCCCCGATAGTTTTTGGTTGTGTGCGTTTTGTTCATGCTCCTCACTCTTCTGGTGGCAAGTTGGGTCATAAAGCTCATAAATGTGTTTTTGTTGGGTATTCTATTACCCAGAAGGGCTATAAATGTTATGATCCTCACTCTAGAAAGTTTTTTGTCTCTATGGATGTCACCTTTTTGGAAACCGAGTCTTTTTACTGTCCCTCCACTCTATCTCTGCAGGGGGAGCAGTCAGGAAGAGATGAGGGAAAAAGAGGTGTTTACATCTCAGAATCCAGGGTCATGGTCTTTATCACTTCTTTTCGTAGTGAGGGGAGTGTCTGTTGATAGTGCAAAACAGAACATTAGTGGATGAGTGAATGACCTACTACCTTGGTAACGTATCAAAAGAAAAAGAAAGGCAAATCTTCATGTGTACTGCCACCTTGCCAATACCAACCCCTACTTCAGTTCCGGACTCCTCAGCGAACTCATCTGGTAATGAATCTTCTCCCATTGAACCTCTTATTATTGATTCTAATAATCTTCATGTTGCTCTTTGGAAAGGTGTTAGGCCATGTACTCAACATCCACTTCCCAGTATGTCTCTTATGATCGTTTATCTCCTTCGTACCATGCCTTTGTTTCGTCTCTTTCTTGTATATCTATTCCACAGAATTGGCAAGATGCATTTATGATATCTGAGTGGAAAGGAGCTATGGTGGAGGAGATGATGGCTTTGAAAAAGAATGGCACTTGGAAGCTGGTGTCATTCATAGGGGGAAAGAAATCAGTGGGATGCAACTGGGTTTTCACTGTCAAGCAAAATGCTGATGGTACAGTTGAAAGATACAAGGCAAGACTTGTTGCCAAGGGTTTTACTCAAACCTATGGTATTGACTATGAGGAGACGTTTGCTCCAGTAGCAAAGATGAACAGTGTGCGAGCTCTACTTTCTTGTGCTGCCAATTTGAACTGGCTTCTTCACCAATTTAATGTGAAAAATGCATTCCTTCATGGGGAGTTAGAGGAGGAGGTGTATATGGATGTACCACCAGCTTTTTCTTCCTCTGAGATTGAGCGAAAGGTATGCAAATTGAAGAAGACTCTTTATGGGTTGAAGCAATCACCTAGAGCTTGGTTTGGCAGATTTTCAAAGGCTGTGTTGAGATTTGGTTACAAATAGAGCCATGCAGATCATACTATGTTCATCAATGGAGGTGCGGGTAAGATTGTTGTCTTTATTGTTTATGTTTATGTTGATATAATAATGACAGGCAATGATGTGGATGAGATTCTCAACCTAAGTCTAGTCTAGCTCAAGAATTTGAGATTAAGGATTTGGGACCACTGAGATACTTTCTTGGAATGGAAGTGGCAAGGTCTGATAGAGGTATTTTAATCTCCCAACGGAAGTATATACTTGATCTTTTGGTAGAAACAAGTATGTTGGGTTGTAGACCTGCAAATTCTGCTATTGAGGTGAATCATCATCTTAGTGGAGATGTGGGGGAGTGCACTAATAAGGAGAGGTATCAGCAACTTGTAGGTCGCCTAATATACTTAGCTCACACCCGACCGGATGTTACTTATGTAGTTGGTGTTGTTAGTCAGTTTATGCATGACCCTTGTACTTCACATTTGGATGCAGTTTATCGTATCTTGAGGTATCTGAAATCTGCTCCAGGGAAAGGAATTATGTTCTCCAATCATAGTCACTTGCGGTTGGAGGCATTTACTGATGCCGACCGGGCTAGTTTTGTGGATGATAGACGCTCTACTTCTGGCTACTGTACTTTCCTAGGGGGAAATTTGGTTACTTGGTGAAGTAAGAAGTAGTCGGTGTCTCTAGGTCTAGTGCAGAAGCTGCGTATAGAACTATGGCACATGGTGTTTGTGAGCTCTTGTGGCTCCAAACCTTATTACGTGATTTGAGACTTTCTGATAGTGGTCCTATGAAACTTTACTGTGACAATAAAGCCGCCATAAACATTGCTCATAATCCTGTTCAACATGATAGAACGAAACATATAAAGATTGATAGGCACTTCATCAAGGAGAAGCTGAGCGAGGGTTTGATATGTATGCCTTTTGTGAGATCTAAAGATCAATTAGCTGACATATTCACAAAAGAACTTGGTAGCAAGAGTTTCCACCCCATTTTGTTCAAGTTGGGCTTGATTGATATCTTCGCACCAACTTGAGGGGGAGTGTCAAGTTATGGGTGTAGAGTGCTGTTAGTTTATAATTAATCTCTAATGTAAACAGATTAGTAGATAAGGATGTAATGTGTAATTAATTCTTTAATCTTGTATAACTTAATGTAATGAGAAAATAACCCTAAATTTTGGGTTCTTAATTCCACCGTATAATTTTACAGGACATCATATGTTATTGTTCAATAACTAATAAGAAATAATCAAAAGTATCATCAAGTCATAGCATATTCTTTACTAGCAAGGTTCTTCGGTAAAATTCTAGTTATGTAGGAGCTTTGTAGGGCTTTGCCCTACATCTCCAAAAACATCTCTGTTTCTTTCTTTTATTATTTGCTTTTGCTGCCCCCAAAATTCCAACATGATATCAAAGTGGGTTGTGTTTCTTATTTGGGCATAACAAAGTGGTTACATTCCTACCCCTTACTTTCTTGTGTTTAACCTCGCAAATGTTTTGCCTGAACCTTTTGTTTTTTGAAAATGATGGATTCTATGAAAAAATAAAACATGTTCCCATGATCCAATGCAAAAAGTTTTTTTACAAAATAAAAAATTTCACGGTAGCCAATTGCTATCAAAGTTTTTTTTAAACAAAACAAGAAAGGAATGCCCAAAAGGCAAATAGCATGTTGGGAGCCTGTTTTTGCTTTTCCAAAATCAAAATTGGATTTGTCAAACGACACCCTAGAATTGGAGCATATCTCCCACAAAAAATGGGCCAGAAAGGTAGCAAATCTTCCACACAAAATCGGCCGCAACCAAATTGTAACATTTTTTGAGTATTCAGTTGTTTCGCAGGATCGTGGAGAATGAAAATATGACCATCGTCATTGAAATATCGTTCAAGATTCTCATATATGAGATCGTGGACCACATGGCACCACCAATTTGCGAATCCTACCAAATTGTAGGCCAAAGGTTCAGGGCAAGTGTTGAAATTCACGACAATGTTGTTGAAGGAGGAAAAATCAAACTTTACAGTTCTGTGCACAAAAAGAAAATTGAGGCTGAGCAAGAAGCTACTAAAAATGCAATTGAGCACTTCAAGAATTTTCTAGATTTTAAAGTTGAAGATTTCAACTATCGTGATAAGGAGCCATATTGTTATCATCTCGACCAAGCAAACTTCACATTGGCTAATGCACTGCAAGAGAATAAGGCTCTCACAGATAATATTGCAAAAATCACAGCAAAGGCAAAGGTTGAGAAAATTATGAATTAAGGGGGGCTGTTAAGAAATTGTAATCCATAATTCTCCTAGAAATTGGAGATGCATGTAGCCATAGTAAGATACATGATAATAGTAAGTATTATCACATTGGAATATGTAATGTCTTCTAGGACTTGTGATTCATTCTTTAGATTTATATATTTAGTCCTGTAAAAGGACTACATATTCTTTACTAGAAACAATCAAAAGTATCATAAAGTCATATCATATTCTTTACTAGCAAGGTTCTTTGGTCTAGTTCTGTAGGAGCTCTGTAGGGCTCTGGCCAACATCTCCAAAAACATCTTAGTTTCTTTCTTTTATTATTTGCTTCCGCTGCCCCCAAAATTCCAACGGTACCCAAGTCCACGCACATAGATCTCTATTACTTTTACCATAGCCAAGGAGTACCATTGAGGATGCAAAACTGGTTCAACAGCATAGATATAGCTAAGGCTAAAGCATACATATCTGAATTTCCGCATTTAGAGCAAGAGAACGTACCAAGAATCCGACAGCCTGTCTTATGTGCTTTAGTTCATCCCATGATGAGCCTGCATACTGCATTGGCAAGAAATCAGACGAAAATTATTCCCAGATCTAAAATGTGTGTGATTCAGTGGAACTCTACCTGACCAAAAATATACTACCAAGAACAAGGGTGCAGCCATACATAAAAGAAAAAATGAAAAGTGCTGACACAGGTGTTTAGTCTTATTGAGTTTAAGCACGAGAACCAATTCGAGTCTGAGGGCAGCCACATCGCTGAGTTAGGTTTCTAAATAGTCCATTATTGCAGCAATTTGTAATGACCTTTAAGGGATTTCACGATTAAAACAAAGACAGTACCTCTTCTTTTACTTGGCCACACCATAATTCTAACTCAGCTAACCCAGCCTTTACGTATTCCCCATTGTTAAACGTGCAACACTCTCGACGAAGGAGAAGGCTGCAGATGCAAATTCCAAAATTAAAACACAACATAGTCTGATAACGTACAGTGATAAGTATTCCAGCTACAAGGGAGCAGCAGCTACCTGTTAAATATCTGTACATTAATATAACAAAAAAGCTGAGTAAACATCTTTTGACAGAGAATTGGAGGAACCTGAAACAACAATATAGTACTAGTCAACGTGCAACACAAAGAAAATATAGTGATTTTGCTTTTTTTGTACAAAGTAAAAATCACGTACAAAATTTTCTTTCAATATGCTGAGAAGCCCATTTAGGCTCTGAACAATGCTCCGCCAGTGACTGGCCGGAGGACTATTGCTGAAGGACCGCCCAGAAGATCGCAGAGCATTTCCTCTTGAAGCTCTTGGTGCCTGGATTGCACGATTAAGTCAAGATTGGAGTAACATGACAAGTAACAAACAAGAAGTCTAGTTAGATAACAATCTAAACTCAAGCAATACTTAAAGCTTGCTTCTTGGTAACTTCTGATTTTGGAGGGTAAGTAATCAACTCTAGCACTTTGACTACTTCTAAACTTACTCTATGTAATCTATTTTACTCCTACGGATTCTAAATCCTTTTGACACCAATGCTTGAAATTTAGCATTAACACCTCCTGTAGTTTCATCTACTAACACAATATCATACACAAACAAATGACACCGTGGGATATCATTGAGAACTAGCGCATGCATTTGAAAATTTTGGTATTCAATATGGCTTCGCGTGTCCTAAGTGTTAGCGAACTGCCCATACCTTAAGGTCAGGCGCAACTTGATATTGAATTTGCAACAACTGATTATTCAAATCAATTACGTACCAATTAGAAGGCATTTGCGATCCTAACCATCAATTGTCCACAATAAACACAATTTTCAGCAATTAAACACCACGTTTAGGCATAGGATTTTTCATTGTCTATCCGTACCTAAATGAATTGCCCTTCCTACTATTGACCAGCCTCACAAATAAATTTCAATCACCCCAAAAGCTCTTTTTTTTTTTTCCCAATAAGTTTCACCCTCATGAATCCATGGTCTAAGACCTGATGGCTGCAGTATTCTTAATATTTTGTCCCTAATGAACAAATCATAATCGTAATTAAACCTAGTCGATATGACGATCTCAAGTTCACAATCAACACTTACCCATAGGAATTACTATGAGAACCTCATATTATCTAAGAAATTCCTGTTTTGGTATTTGATTTTTTAAAGAATGAGAGAGAGAGAGAGAGAGAGAGAGAGAGTTTTGAAATCGAATTTGGAATAAACATGAGAGAGAGAGAGAGGGATTGATTGGATCTTCCCAAAAATGGCAAGCCCTGGGATCTCCGCCGTTGGATTCAAGTGACCACTCTAGACCAATAGATTTATGTTTACAAGATTCAAAAACTAAGCTTAGTTATTATATAGATATATATAGTCAGTCCATCCATAACTAAGGAAAAGAGAAAAGGACTCAAATCGAACCCCTGGTGTAATCCTAATTCCTAAGTCACAAAATAAACATCTAGGGAAATTTGAACTTTAGACCAACTTTCAAAAATGCACTTTAACCTCTTAATTAATTTCCAGAGCATCTCCAATGTGTTCGTACTAAAGAAAGATAACAAAAAACTGGACACACATTTTTAACGTTGTATTAGTGTCAAATGCGGATATGTATGGCCAGTAGACGTGCTTCTTAGCTTCTTCATAACTAAGAGATGACCTATCAAAAAAAAAAAACCAACAACGAGGCACAAGTGACAATTTGTAACAAGTTAAATCTAACCCTTGAAATATGTTTTCCAAATTATAAAGTGATGACACACTGTGTCCCCATATGTTTCTTAAGTACATGCATGTCCCCAGCATAAATGCTATTGTCACTACATGGACATACCACTTGGTGTGTCCCATACCTATCCCCCCACGTGTTTGTCACAAGCATGTCTGACATGGATATGATGACCACCTAGGGGTGTCGGTGCTTTAAAGACGGCAAGCAATAGACAAGAAAAAACCACACAGGGTACACAACCTCTCTAAACTGTGACAAACTTGGAAAAATACATTTGGTTGATGAAAGAAGATAAGGTTTGAAAAAAATGTCCAACTGCAATGTAATGTTAATACTCTAGAGGAATGGTTCTTTACACCAGTTAACTTGGAAATAACTGTAAACAAAAAAATTTACTTCCAAAGTTTCTATCCAATGCATTTTCCTTGATAACAGAATCCGCACACAAGCCATTGAAAGAACCAACTCTGATAAGAGTGTACCTGGATACAGGAAGAAAGAAGTGGCGACAAGTCCTTCTTCATATTGTCTCGAACTATGCCATATATCTTTTCCACATAAGCAGTGACCTGCTGCTTGAAAAGTAAAGCTGGATATTTGGCCTCGACCTGGTGCACTTCAAGCCCACGGAAGGAAAGGTTGGCAGAAGAAGGGGATGATCGAAACCCCTGAGATTTTTATTCATAAATTATTCATTTTCAACCAAGTATCATGGAAATACCTTACATAACCAGAATTGAACAGTCAGTCAAACATCCATTTCAATTAAAAAGGAAAATGACTAGAAATGAATCATCAACAAGAATTTCTTTACTTGGGTCATCCTCCCAAAGAATGATGTTGGAGCAGGTGGTTTCCCTGGAGTTGCACTAGTAGCTTTCAGAGTCCTTTGAAGCAAGAACAACAGCATGGATGTATTTGATAGCCAGTACACCAAGTAATCATCCCTATCCTGATTCTGCGACATAAACATAAATACTAAACGGGTAAGATTCGGCCCATCAGATTTCTGTTTCCTGACTCAACGTTTAAGTTGAGAATAACATATGCATAATGTGTCCAAGTAACAAGACTCTCTTTTTTCCGTGTGTACATATGTATGGAAGTGCTTCTTCTCATATTCCTCAATTTGCAAAAATAAAAAATTTGAGGGACAACAGTCAAAGTTTACAGCTGTTGCAGCTATTGTTAGCCAATAGGTACCGTACTACAAAGTGGTGCAAGGTCACCAACATATAAAGACTACAATAATTGCGGTAAAACAAAGGTGGAAGACAAACGAATTCCCATCCAACTATGTCTTTGAAAAAGAAAACCAGAAAAGTATATGGAAAAAAAAAAAAGCAGAACAAAAACAAAAGTAATGGCAGTGATGAATGTCCACTTTACCCTGGTTCCCTGCCCTTCTTTAAACTCTTTTCCCATCTAGCATTTTTTTTCATTGCCTCAGAAAAAGAGAACATGAAGAAGGAAAAGTCTCTCCAAAAAAAAATAATTTCTTCCGGAATAATTTCCACAGACATGATTCTCTCATCGTATGTACACTAACTTGCGGTCTTATATTAGGCCCTTCTACACAGTTCATATAATTAAATAACTCTTAGATTCTCAGATAGCCAAAAAAATCTGCTCAGTGTAATGTAACTCCAACTACCTCTATTGCAGAACCAATCATCTGGATAAGACGATCAAATACACTGGTTCTTTCTGCTTCAAAAGATCTCCAATGGAGAAGGCATTTGTATATGGTAAAAGCCGCAATTGGTTTTCCATGACTGAACCCAAGATCTTGCCTCACACATTTGATAAGAGAGTCAACATTCTCCTGAACCAATAAGGCACAAGGCATGAGATTGCAAAAATTATTTTTTCATCAGCAACCCAATTTGTTTTACAGGAGAACCAAGGAAAGAAACAAACACCATTGAGTTTTTTCATAGGTCATCTCCAGTAAGCTGAAAGCATTAGGCCAGTTGGACATTATTTCTTTTCATTTATCTTTGTTTACTGCATTAATTAAACTCTATAACACAGGTCAGAGATACAATTATGGTGTAATTTCATCGAACTGCTAAATCCTATGGCATGACTAAATGGCTGATACCATTGTGAGACATACTCAAGCAAAGCCCAAGAAATTAATAGCTCCCATGCTACAAAATAGAATGAGATTCAGAAAGAATCCAATTAATTTGAAAAAACTAGAACATTTTGTTTCCATCTTCCGTTGATGGTTGCTCCAGTCACCCAAACTGTAAGAAAATAGAGGCAATAGCCATAGACGATATATCCCATATTCATACCCATGACGTGTCATGTCTAATGCAGACATTCTGTACATTAAGTCTCCCAAATAACTAAAATCTTGAGATTTACCATTTCTCAACAACCTAAGGAGCCAAAGAGTAACAAGAAGAGTTAACTTGACCGATTTCAAAAGAAAAGTCCTGTTTTTTTCAGAATGTTCGTACATGCTGCCTTTCAATCTGGGATCTCCTCAGCGATGCTGTACCGAACTTTTTAGCAGGTGATGCACTCTGCTTTTCCTGCATGAAAGAGCTCTTCCTTGTGATCAAGGGAAAAGTAATGTCTCTATAATGATTACACAGAAACAATGTATTTCAAAAGTAACAGTATGTTTTGATTACTCACGTGATAACCATTTTCGACCGGCTGCAAGTAAATAAATAAGATCACGGTAAGAATAAACCACAAAAGAGCCAAAAAAAAAAAAAAACAAACATTAAGGCTCTGGCATTTGCATAGTATGTTAACCTGAGTTCTTTCACTATCTAAATGATCTGATATTTTGGTAGCAGGTGAGTTCATCAAAGCTTGATGCTGCAGAATTTGGTCCGTCGCTTCCATGTCAGATAGCTTTTCTTCCAGCCTGACGTAACATGGCAACAGTTCAAACAAAATAACCAATCACAAGTTAGCCATGGATATCTATAGAAGTCCTTCTGTTCCAGCCCCCTTTGTAACCTCACCAAATATAACAAAATTGCATCTCAACCGTAGTAAATAAGTGGCTGTAACCTCTGCATATCAGTCTTCAACTGAATTATCTTTGTTTCTGCCTCCAAAGCCTGTTTCAATCGTTCTTCACTAAGCTTATTTGTTTCTTCATATTTGTTTTCTGTTTCATCAATTTTCTTTTCTAGAGAACTAACCAAGGCCTGCAAAACGTTAAATTGAGAGATATATCAACTAAATCAATAATGGAAAACATCAAAGAAGATACCAGAGTAATGCTTTGTGAGAACAACAGAGCGCAGAAAAGACATCCATTACTAATTGAAAACATCAAAATGTAAAATTACTAAAATATCAACAAACCAACCCAAAAAAAAGCTTCCAGAAATCCAAACAAGAAATGCCGTGATAAAATGACTTCATCAAAGAAGAGGGAGGAAGGGTGGATACTTTGCTCCTAAAGCCCTTACCTTCAGCTTTTCATTCTCAGCAGTAAGGTTATTGATCATTTCTTGATCCATGACTGGGACTTCCTTTATCACATGGATTGGCTCAACATCTTTCTTTGCAGCCTCATGTTCCTTAATAAGCACCTTCAGCTTTTCATTCTCAGCAGTAAGGTTATTGATCATTTCTTGATACATAACTGGGACTTCCTTTATCACATGGATTGGCTCAACATCTTTCTTTGCAGCCTCATGTTCCTTAGTAAGCACCTTCAGCTTTTCATTCTCAGCAGTAAGGTTAATGATCATTTCTTGATCCATAACTGGGACTTCCTTTATCACATGGATTGGCTCAACATCTTTCTTTGCAGCCTCATGTTCCTTAATAAGCAACTCTTTAGTTTCTTGAAATTGTAGTTGCATCTCTTGTAAAGAAGACTGCAGCTTTGCATTTTCTTTTGCTTTGGCTTCTTCAATGTCAACCTACAATGTATAAAAAGATACTACACTTAGAAAACAACCAATTCCATAAGTGCAGCTAAACTTGTGGAGAGTAATAACAAAAGAATCTGTATCTGTGGTGTGAGAGAGGAGAGGGGGAGAGGAACAGCAGGGCAAGAGCAACTTAGTTTACTTTGCACTAAATAATCAAGCAACAAAATAATAGCAAATCATTTCACATTTCTACAACACCAAGGCACTTGTTACACAAACTAACATTTCAGCTGGTTCAAAAACCAAAAACATCAAGTAGAACACAACATATCAATGAACAGCACCATATATAGCACCAAAATTCTTCATGAAACTTCATAAAGAGTTAAACAGAAATGAAATATGCATTGCTGATAATAGATGTGCAAATGTTCACAATGGAGTTTACGTTTAACAATAACAAACAACCAGAACACAATAGGAATGACAGATGTAATCACCCCATCTCACCAACCAAGAAAATTTTATTAATGCTAGAAAATAGAAATACATAGAAAATCAAGGAGGACAAGAGATATACGAAGAAACAAAATTACACATCATATATAATTCCCTTATCCCTACGAATAAAAAAGAAAGGATCTCCTTGAAAGGGGATGAGACAAAAGCCCAAGAACAAGGATATACAACGCCCAAATCTCATAACTCTCATATATCAAACCTTGGTAGCACGAAGCCGGTGCAGGGGAGTGGAGCCACCTAGAAGCTCCTAAGGTTTGGAGCGTCTAAGGAGCGTATATATATGTGTGTGTGTGTGTGTGTGTGTGTGTGTATAGACACACACACACACACACACACACACACAAATGCGTATATAAATATGATTAAAAACTTGGCCATTGAAGGAAAAGTGATACTCATAGAGAATTTTCTCAATCTTAAAGGGTAATTATTTGTAGTTAGATATTTTCATTTTGCAAAACTTATTTCCACAATGGCATAACACCCTTAAAAGTAAGAGAATAACTATCTTAATGGCTTGATAAGTTCCTATCTTAGTTAGGAGCGAGCTTCTGTCTCGGGAGTGCACCCATTTTAGAAGGATCTTGCTACTAAGTATCAAACATCTTCAGAAATTCTTGCAACTGTTTTCTAACCACATAACCCACAGAATTGCTGAAATAGAAGAACTCCACAGAACTTTGTTTGAGCATATGAATCTGGAACTCCTGGTCTTTCTCTGCCGAACCAATAATGTATCACTATGGAAGTAATAGAAATTGACCTCCTTTTCTGAGACCTGTCATTAGTATTAAGCTTCAAAAATCTGTGGACCATGCAAAAATCTGAATTTGAAATTGGGTTTTGCGAACAGGGGGAGAGGTGGGTTGGTTAACTCTCCTTATCTTTTCTTCTATCTATCCTGTATACAAACTATTCTTAGTCAATTGTCTCTTTTCTATATTATCATCTGAACATTCTTGAAATACTTTTAGAATATCTATTTTCTACTTTTTGTGCATATCTCTGTTACTTTCCTCCAGTCTGTTACTTCTTTAGCATAGTTTTCCCTGTTAGAAGAAGTCCTTCAAGGCCTCCCTAAAGCCATTTTATTTTCAACTATGACTATCCTTTGTTCCTATCTAGGTCAGAAGCATCATAGACGGAGCTATATTCATATAGCTTTGTTGTAGGTGCAAATTTTTGCAGGCTTTTGAAACATCTATGAAGTAAATTTGAAAACAATCACTATCAAAAATAATAAGACAACCAAGTGGCCAACTTATAATCTAACATTTCAACATAGCTTTTCACGTAATTCTCTTGTGCTTTACAAAATATTCACAACACTAATAGTTGATAGCTGTGATTAAATTTAGGTACATGGTTGAATGGCTGATCCTCTAAGTATAATGTTCCCCACCATATCGTCAGTGTTTGATAAAAAATAAATCCCTGTATATACTCTTATGAAGTTAAGGTTAATGCCTATAACCTACTTCTTGAAGAAAAGTCAAAAAGCACCAAAAAAATGCTCTAAGCTTATTAAAATAGGGCCTCATGTGCATGCTCACATGTGATTTGATAAGCAAAAAATACACAGACAATTGCAATGAGATCATTACCCTCATGCGTTTCTCCTGCTGCAGCTGCCATGTCAGTTCTTCAACTTGCTTTTCAAGCTTAGTTTTGGCAGCTTGGAGAGCCCCAGTTTCTTTAGCAGCCTAGAACAAGATAACAGAAACAAAACACACATCTAACTATCTTTGGTAAGTTGAGCATAGGAAGGAGATCCCCACAAATTGAGCAGGTAAAGGAAGTTTTTCTTCAGAAATAGAATTAAAAAGAAATGATTGCTATCAGTGTTGTGATTGTTTGAGTACAGAGACAGGGAACAAGACCATTTTTCCTTTCTGTTCAATGTGTTCATTAGGCCAGCTCAAAGCAAGAGAGCTAAGGGTCACAGTCCATAATCCATCACCCCCACCCAAACATTAATGAGAATTTAATGCGAAGTCTTAGAAACCATATGACCAGATATTTCAATAAAGTTTAGGTTCTATGGAGGAGTTCAATATGTGCAGTTCTTTGGGTAATTAGGTTAAAAATAAATGCAAGAATTGTTCAAGAAAAACTTGAGGAGATTTAAGGTATCTCAAATAGGTTTTTAACTTACTTTTGGGTGTATGTATAACAGGCTTTTAAGGGGGTTTCTGCTTTTTGATCAGTAGGATTCCAGAGCAACATGTGACATGTGATCTTGTTATTTTACCCTTTCCTTTCCTTAAGTATTTGTTACTCCTGTTGTTTACATTATGCTATCATTTTCTTCTCGTAATCTATTCCCTTCTGGAGTTCATGGAGAAACAAATTACGAAAGACAAAGGCCATAAAAGATTGAAAACCTCACCATTTTAAGCTTCTGTAGCTCTCTTCGAGCTACTCTTCCCCTCCAGGCACATTGACAAACAATTGCTGCTTTTTTTATCCTCGAGTAACAAAGACAGGCTAAGTATCGTCGACATTGAGTCTGTAGAGATATAAGTTCCAAAGGTGTAAATTGGAGAAAGAATAACTCAACCTCATGGAAACAGTGATGACCAATTTTCCTGTGTTTTTCTTCTAAGGAAAGTGCATTGTGCATATGATGTTAAACAAAACCAATAGTGGAAGAAGCAACGTCCCGTGTATAATGATGTTTATAGTGTCAAATTGGTGAAGTTTTACGACATTGCAGACAAAACTATACAACCAAAAGACAACAGGATATCATTTTCCCAGGAATCTTGCTCCACAGTTCTTCCACACATTACATTGACTGTACCCTTACTTTGAACAAATAATCAGGTCTGCATTGGGTTTATATTTACTAGGAACATGAAACAGGCAACAATTGATCAATGCTTCCCCAGATAAAATTTCAGCTGTTGGCCACTTGTTGACACAGTCCCTACATCCAAGACTTACCTGGGCTATTATAGTAGAGTCCAGGTTGATCGACTTAAAATCAATGTTCAGTACATCAAAATTACGAATGCGCATGCATCCAACCGTGTCTGATTTGAATTTTGGATGGTTTAAAGTATCCACAGCTCATGACCCTATCAACAAAACAACCCTAAGTCAAATAATTTGTGATCTCAGGGTCATGAACTGGTTCGCTGATTGTGGAGCAAGTTTGCATAAAATCCATTCATTTTTCTTTTATCTCTGCTCATGAATTCTTTATGGAGCAGACAAATTTTTAGCAGTGAACCAATGATTCAGTGACAAGTGTTATGTACGGACCATAGTGTAATCCACTCTCCTGTCAATCAGTCCATGTCCAATCAACTTATGATTGGATGAAGCAAGTACATCCCACTATGCCACTCTAAATTTTATGATTTTCCTCTTCTTAAAATAGGGTAGAAAGACAAATTCAAAGGCCATACAAATACTTGGCCCAATAAAAAAAGAACAAAAAAGAAAAAGAAAGAACCATTATGCAATTGAAGACTATGACAAAACATAGATATGGGACATAATAATACAACCCACAAACTGAAGTCCAGTAATAATAAGCATAAAATGTTAGATCAATTGGGTACAGGAAAGAACCAAATCTAAGAAAATTTTCTTGCAATTTCATTTCCACAACTTATGCATAAGACATAGTGCTCGATCCAAGGATTTCTAAAAAATTGACGCTCTTGCGCTCGGGCACCTGCACTTTCACCCAATTGGTGAACTAATTACTTAGCTCACATGATGATTTAAAGAAAATGAGTTTAATGCAGTTTACTGCAGAAACTATAATGTATGATTTTAAGGGAAGAAAGAACAGCAGCATAGTGTCATACTGCCATCTTATGTGGGCACAGTACTTGCTTTTTGTTCTACTAGTTAGCAACTGTAAGTTGGAAGGAAAAATAAAAAGGAAAAAAAGAGAGAAAACTGAACAATGACGGAACTCCCACCACCAGTTCGAGAACTCTATCCACCCACTCAGGATGTAATCCTTTCTTCATATATGCTACTGTAAAATTTATCAGAGTTGCTCAGTATCTGACTCTCGCCTTGGTCACAAGAAGAAGAAATGTCACCTTGCTCAATCTCCCCTCCACCTTGACGAGTTTCGGACAACGAATTGACAGCACCCGTAATTGCCTTTCATCGACTGACCTACCAGATGAGAAACCCCGGTAGAACCAAGGTCACATCTTTGAGCCTCGAAAGGACGATCCATGAATACCTACAACCATTAAGCACCCCATTACAGCTTCAAACTCAAGTGGGATTCCTTAGTTGAGGTTCTAACCATTCGACCTTGACCCATACCAGAAGCATTCCTCCTCCAAATCAGATTCCTATGGCCCCCACCATGCAGCCACACCATGTCATGACGAAAGATACCGGTTGTATGCCATTGCATTTTAATCTTTGTATCAGTCTCCAGGGCTTTCCAAATGTCTTGCCTCAAAAATCAACCCCCAAGCTCCATCAGCATCAGAATCTCACATGCCACTGTCATTTTAGAACTGCACTGCAACCACAGCTCTAAGCCCAAACTACCACACTCAAAGAGACCACCCTTTCCAAGTTCCATGTCACCCACGTCAACAATATGTTCATATACTCCCAAACCAAGCTCCTTCAATACCACATATCAACCACAAATCAAAGAACTTGAGACCTGTACCATCAGACGAACAGACCCCCTTGATTTTTCTAGCATCATGTCAATCGACTTCTTTCTGACTTTATGATCCTTCAACAATTATTTGAAGACCAATGTCTTGTCGCATGCAATCTCACCCTCCTGACCAACACATGCATGACACTATAGCAATTTAATTGCCACTTCTGACCACCACCATCAAACTCTGACTGGGGGGAAAAACCCTTTCTTTTCACAAGCCATGCCATAGCCACCACAAACCTCCCCAACCTTTTCAGAACCATATTGCTATTGCCTACTCTAAACCCTCCCTTCGGTCCTTGAGAAGCTTACTTTAGTTGCCTCCCAACAGAACTACTTCAGAATGTAGGAGCGAGGGATGTTTGGACATCCCACCGGGGTTCCACTACCACAATAGAGTGCCCACCCTCATCTCCGATAATCTCATATACGACTTCTACATTTACATCAGTATCCTCTTCATTCTTGCAACATGCCTTTTTCTCTGAACATTTTCTTAAGGGAATACCACCGTAGTGGGTTTTAAGTTGTATTTTGTTCTCTGTGTAGGAGCTTTTCCAACATTGGTTAAATTTCAACTCCAAAACTTTTCTAAACAAGTTTGGGTGTCCTCACCACCCATTGCACAAATGGTTTTGAGTTGGATGCTTCGACCGTTTAACATGGTATTAGAGCTAGGTTTTGGAAGGCTTTTTGGGCAAGACTCTATTCCTTTAGCGATTGACTCTCCTTTATTTGTGCCAAAACTGTACCTCTTTTAGTTTTAATCCCGACAAGATGGATCCATTTTCACCACTCCGAATGAAAGATAGGAGCTGGCCACTCATTGCTAATTGGTTTGGAGTTGGATGCTTCAACATTATATATAGTCCCATCAACTAAAAATAATGTGAACATGAAGAATAAGACTGACAACTCGACCACCTAAACATTAACTCATCTTCCAATAACCAAAACCTTCAATATTACCTGGATAAGGATTGCAGCCACGTTTTTCTTTCTGAAGCGAAGCTCATTGCGAGCAGCCATGCCACGGATACCTGCTTGAATACTTACGGAAGAATAGCACAACATTTTGTATGCCCTCCTCGAAAGATACATGCGTGTGTCTTTCTGGATCCTCAAACTAGCAGCATTCCTCCTCATGCTATCATAGCAACATCGTGAAATTTGTCCTAAAATTAACTCAGGAAACCAACAACAAAAGGTCAGAGTATAATTTAATTTGTCAGCAATACTATGTCAATCTGAGATTCCGCAGTCATCAGCAAGATGAAGATATGATACATCAAAAAACAATTGATACCTCTACAAAGAGCTTGAATTTGGACAGCAGACAACCGCAATGCAAAAAAGCTTTTGCGTGCGAAGCACGAACGTACTTTTCTCTGGATAATGCACGCAGATCTTCCTATAACTTCACTCCGTCGAGCATCTAGTTCTGCCATCTGACCAGCTCTAAGAAACACTTTGGTTTTACCAATCTGTTACAAGAGGACCAACTAGAATCTTATTGCCTCAGTAGAACTGGTTCAGTGCATGTAACTTCAGATATTCTAGTGGCTCAGCATTCCAATGAGTTGCATATAAAGTTTATTTCCCTCTTATCTAGGGAAAAAAGTAACACAAAATATATTATACACTTAATATATCAAAACTCATTAAATCTTGCTGGTGGGCTTAGAATAAAGAGTTATGATGGTTCAACTAAAACATCCAAGCTACAAGTGCTCATGTCGAAGACACAACAAAGACACATCACGTTTTATCTGTGGGAGAGAAGAAGACAATCAACAAGAACAATATCCAATTGAAAATTGAAAGGAGCAGATGAATCTAACACCATACTTACACACGCACACCTAATATGCATGACAAGGAATGCTTGAGTGCTCAATGTCACCGCATTGTCATTAATATTTATGTTTCTGTTATTTATCTTGTTCCGCAGAGGTATTTTAGACTTAATGTTTCTTGGGTTACTTAGGTAATGGACATATGGTTGACTTTGTATTATGGATTATCACTTCCATTCCAATGGACCGTACTTTGGTTCTCTTTTTACATTCTATCCTGGTAATAGAGCAGGTTTGAGAATGGTATGTGTTTCTATCACCCACTGCGACTGCAAGGGTTTGCAGGGTTCTCTCTCCCTCTTGGTGTGACCCATCTGCATCCGCAATCATCTCTCTTTCTCTCTCTTGTGCATCTGCAACCAACAACACTCATGTTAGCCATTGCGCAGTTCAGCACATTTCCAGCAGAACTTGATAACCTTCAGCAATCCTCTACCTCAACAGTTTTACCCCAAATCTTGTTCTTTTGAAGCTTGTCTCTTGATCTACAATAACCACAGATTTACACTGGACTCTTTCAACCTCCTGTGACCTCGTCAGGTCTCCATAAATGTTGGAGCAAATTTTTTGCCGCGGATTTGCTCTGTCTGCAACATAAAGCAAGTGACGAGCTTGCCGGAACCTTGCCCAACATCCTGCAACCTCAACATAACCTATTCTAACTTATGGCAACATCTGTTTGACCCCTGGTAATCGAAGCTTTTGGCACCCAATCTGCAACACAGAACCAGTTGCAAAACATTGTTGGACAATTGTTGAAACTTCAACGACTTCTCCATAACCTTTTCTGACCTCCAGCGACAACAGTTGGACCTCTGCAGACATCGGGTCATATCATTGTGATCTCTGTTTGTCCCCAACAACCTTCAGATAGCTTTTGCTCATAGTCAACAGCCACCAACAACCACCTTCCAGATCAGATTTTTCTGCTAGCTACCTCAGATAGACTTATTTTGGATCAGATTTTCTGGCCACCATTCTCATCTCGACTTTTTTGCCACTTGGAATCATGTTAGAAGATCAAATACAAGTCATTTCTCTTTGTTTGTGCATGACCGAACGTCTAAGAAGCAAATTGGAACAAGACGTTGAGCTGGTGATCTTTATACTCTGGAAAGCTTGCATATTCCTATCGAGTTGTCTTCCATTTATCCAACTCGTTATCATAATCCACCGGTTAGACTTGATTTCACTAATATTCGTTTCTCTCCTTCATATCATTTGTTTTTGTTCCGCACATACTTTAAATCAAAATCCTATAACTGCTCTTTCCAAAACTCATACTTTTAGTTGGTTCCTTTACCAGACGGTAACAATCTTATTGGCTACAAATGGGCTTACAAAGTGAAGACCCATTCTAATGATTCTTTGGAGAGGTATAAAGCCCGCATAGATGTTAACGGGTTTTCCTGAGAATATGGGATTGATTACAAGGAAACCATAGCCATAGTTGCAAAGATGACCACTATTCACACTTTGATTTATGTGGCTACTGTGCAACAATGGCCTCTTTTTCAATTCGATGTTAAAAATACATTCCTCAATGGGTATTCCCTGGAGATGTTTATATGCACCATCCTTCGGGCTTTTCTCATGTGTCTGGACTTGCTTTTTGCTTACAACGTGCTCCCTACACCCTTAAACAATCTCCTCTTGCTTGGTATGACTTATGAGGTCTTTCAGGAGTTAGCCACATCTCTCATGGTCTGGTTCTTCTACTGCTCTTTATGGATAATATGATCATTACTAGTTCAGATTGTGCCAGTGTTCTAAATGGTGCTCGGCGCTAGTTGGGCGGCAACCCTCCGCCAAGCGATTCGGCGTTTTTGTTTTAAATTTATATTTAATTTTTTTAAAATATATATTTAATTTTTTTTAAGGCAATCAAGCTCCGCCAAGCCCGCGAAAACGGCCGCCTAGCTCCATCAAGTTCTGCCAAGACAGCCGCAAAGCTCCGCCAAATCTCCCTATCTGCCGAACGAGCCACTGAGGGTGAAAACATGGTGCTGACCTACCACTAAGGCCTCCATTTAGAACACTGGATTGTGCAGCTATAAATGAGTTGAAGATTCATCTCTTTTGGAGTTTGAAATGAAAGATTTGAGCCCTTTATGGTTTTCTTTTTTTTCACATTGAGGTTGCCTCCTCGCCCAAAGGTTATCTCTCTTCGTAGTCTGAGTATGTAAAGGGCATTCTTTATCATGCCCTACTCAGACTAACGGCAAGACCGTTCATACCCTTAATAAATTACATGCTAAGTTTTTAGCCTCACATGGCGTTTCACTTGATCCTACGGAGTATCATGAGCTGGTCAAGTGCTTATTTCATCTTATCACTTGGCTTGTATTGTCTATGATGTTCATATTGCTATTCAATTGCTTTATGCCCCATGATCTACTCATTGGAGTATTGGACTGCTTTGTTGAATATTCTGTGATATGATTCGTGGTACTGTTGTTCAGTGTTTACTACTACTACGTTAAGCTAGACTCTTCCAGCTTGTGCTATTGCTGATTGGGCATGCCATTTATCTTATCGCCCGTCCACCTTTGGCTTTTGCATTTTTCTGGTAAAGCAAGAAGCATTATTTTATTGTTTGCTCTATTGCTGAAGCTGAACATTGTACTATGGCTAATGCTACCTCTGAAATACTTTGGCTTCGATGGCTTTTAAGTTTTATCCGATATGGGTGTCACCCTTCCTTAATGCTTCTTTGTTGTAGAGATAAAAGTACTATTCAAATTGTTCACAATTCTGATATTTTGTTTTCACATGTGCAAAATGTTATTAGTATTTATGTTCATGTTATTTGTCTTGTTCCATAAGCGTAGACTTGAAATTTCTTATGGTTACTAATGTTTGGATATATAAGCTAGTAGTTATTTCTGTTCGTGTTATTTACCTTGTCCCATAAGGGTAGTTTAGACTTTAAGTTTCTTAGGGTTTGGATTAACCTAGTGGTTAAATTCATATTATTGATTACCACTCTCATTTCCAATAGACTATACTTTGGTTCTCTTTTGCATTCTTCTCTCATATCGAAGACGCAACAAAGACACGCCATTTTTTAGGACATGTCCCATCGAAGATTTTAAGGTTAGATGAATTTAATATCCATCAATGCACCTATTATGCACGACAAGGAATGTTTGTGGATTTCATGCCTTTATACCCTGATGACAACAACTCTTTATACAAAGCAAACCTTTAAGATAATCTTATGTTTCATCCATTTTTCTACACACACATAAGCAATAATGGATAAAGATCAATTACATAAGAGCTACAAAGAAAAGATAGATCGATGGTTCAGTAACAAGTTTGAATCAATCTGAGATAATAGGAAATGTACCTGATAACCTTCAAGGCCCACCTTCTCCAACAGCCTCTTGGAAGCAGTGATCTTGTCGTAGCTATCAATTTTTAAAAAATGGACAAGAAGTTAATACAGTTTGAAAAGTTAAGGCTTATCTACTTGTTTGGTCCCAATAAAAGAGTCCCCGTTTCATTTTCGTCCTTACAAATTTTTTGGTCTCAATTTTACCCTTACAAATTTTTTGGTCTCAATTTTACCCTTATAATTTATAACGAAATTCAGCTCTTTATACAAAGCAAACCTTTCAAAAAAAATGTTTCCCTTTCCGTCAAGAAATCGACTGAAATAGAATATGTTGATAATGGGAGGCTGATGTGGACCGTATTTGTACACGGTGGATAGTGAGTGACTCCCCACCCCTTTCACTTATGAGGTGACTATGGACGAACCACAAATTTATCCACCAAAATAACCTTAATTCCAAAACCGTCCCTCTCCATCTTGCTCTGCCATGCACGACGGTGGCGATCGGTACATGTTCACTGAAATCATCGGAAAACCAAAAGGCTAAGATCCAACAGTTGAACTCGAAGCCATATGGCCCATGTTGTTTTCGTTGGCGGTGGAGGTGGTCGATTCGTCGTCATTTTTCTTGGCGAAAATGCCGCAGAGAATCGCGAACACTACGAGCAATGTTAGGACCGTGAGGGACACCATGCACACAAACCACGCAGTGATTTCAGAGAAAAACTCCCTTTGATTATATATTCACACAATATACAATAAAGATGAAAAAAACTCTTCGGGAACCACACGCCAGTTCCTCTCCGGGAGGCCACAGACCGGCCCCCCACGCTCGCCTCACCCTCTCCCTCACATTATGTCACACTCTAACCCTAATAGGGTTTAACTATATATAAGGGACTCCAAGGGTAAATACACTCAACACCCAACACTAAGGGTATTACACAAAATAACCCCACCACTATGGGTGGACCCCAACAATCACCCCATCCACCCAGAGTGGGCAATTGTTGCATCTGTCCAGCCTCTCTAGCAAAGCGCCTGTGTCACTCCAAGTCTAGCTGCCAGCACCCCCTCACCGAAGTACTCCTGCCTGACTGAATGTCTCCTTGCAAGACTAGATCTTCCGAGGCTAAACCCGCAGCGCTGTCCGGCTGCAATACCGACATCTCCGCCGATATTTAGCACCCCCTCAATAGAGTGCTCGCACCCCCTTGACCGAAGTGCCCGCATCCTTACCAGGATGCAATCTGTGACTTCATCTCTCCTTCTCATGCGGCCGCAAAACATAGAGAGAATTCAAATACAAAATCCACAAAGAAAGAGATCCCAGCGATGCATCGTCTGGTCTCCATCTCCATCCCTCTGTCCAGAGCTCCCGTGAACATCTCCCAAACAACCAGTTGCCCGCCGTCTGCAGACTATTCCACACACGATCTGATTCAGTAACCGACACTCCTGTACATCTCAAGTCATGACTCTTCGTACTCTAGTGCCCTTCCTGTGTGTCTCCGCAACTGTTGCTTCATCTGTTCACTGTCACAAAAACTCATACTACTTGTATAGTACCAAACATCAGCTCTATCTGTCTGTACTCTCCACAAGTATGTATCAGCTGCCCATCATCATCCTCATGCAGTCTGAATCACAACTGCAACTCCCGATGATAGGTCTTCATCACATCTGCCACTCCTAGTGCATCCAACCACTCTCAGTCATCTCTCTCGGGTCTTCTCCTGCCACTCGGTTCATCCTCGTTCCACTCCAGGCTTTTCCCTGCAACCTTTGATCTCCGATTTGTCGTCCCTAATAAGTGCCTGTGTCATTACCAGACGAGCTCTCCAGCACCCCCCAAACCGGGATGCAATACTCGAAAGAATGTATCCTTACTCACTAGGTCTCCCACGACTGATCACGACCTCCCATGGCCGTCCGGAACCGATCCCTATGTTGCACCAAGCCTCCTCACAACCCGAACTGTCTCTAAACTTCCGATTCCTGCTCAACTAAACATTAGCCTGAGCCTAGGAGCCTCCAATCAGAAAATAGAATGCGCGGTTGGATCCGGAACGTTGAGATAGTTAAAATCGACTACTCACTCGCAGAAAACGGAGTCCAAACGGCTCCGAAATCGCAAAAAACCTATCTGAAATATTCCCGGAATATTCCTGTTTGACCGTTGACCTGCCATTGTACCGGCTGACTGGACTGCCACATCATCGTTGACAGGATGACATGGACAGTTGACCGCTGACGTGGCACCCCAAATGGACCCCATTTGATGACGTGGCATATCCAGGTGTCCGATGAAGTGGCTGATGACTGGGTTGCTGACTCATCGACTAGTCAGCGTTGACCACCCATGTGGCATTGATCACACGCGCCTGGCATGTGCCAGCGTGTGCCCCTCGTGCTGGCGTGTGCCAGCCCAACTCCTGCGCGTGCCGCTCACGCCCCGCGTAGATCTGATGCGCAACCACGGGCCGCTGCTTCTGGCCGCGCGTGCGTGCTACTGCGGTGGGTCCCGGCGACCACTCGACCATCTCCGAGCCCGTCTCGACGAGACGAACACAACCCCGTGCTCCAATCTTGTATCCGACCACTCGTTGTATGGGCCGCCCTTCAACTGCACCTCCGCAACTCGTCGCCGCCTTCGACCGGCCATTGCCGCCACCTCCGAGCTCCTCCAGCGACGTGCTACCCCAATCCGTGATCGTCTCCTCGAGGTGAACACAACCCAGTGCTCAAAACTCGTCTTCGATCATCCATGACCTCGGGCTTTTCAAAATAGCCTGTCTGCCCGCCGCCGACTCCGCCCGCTGCGATCGAATGGCTCCCGAGCCTTCATCCGGTGACGAAACTCGACCCCGTCACCTCCTATAGACTCGTCTCAGTGAGGTGCACAACCCTTACTGGTCTGATTGAGTTTTCAAACGGCTCAACCGAGAACCCAGCTTAGGCCTTGCTCTGTGCTTCTTCCTGGGCGACAAAACACAAGGTTTGTGAGCAACCTTTTTTTTTTTTAGAAATCGAACCCGTGGTTTTTCCAGTGACCCTCTCCTTCAACCCCGCTCTGATACCAATTGTTAGGACTGTGAGGGACACCATGCACACAAACCACGCAGTGATTTCAGAGAAAAACTCCCTTTGATTATATATTCACACAATATACAATAAAGATGAAAAAAACTCTTCGAAAACCACACGTCAGTTTCTCTCCGGGAGGCCACAGACCGGCCCCCACGCTCGCCTCACCCTCTCCTTCACATTATGTCACACTCTAACCCTAATAGGGTTTACAACTATATATAAGGGACTCCAAGGATAAATACGCTCAACACCCAACACTAAGGATATTACACAAAATAACCCCACCACTATGGGTGGACCCCAACAAGCAAGATGGTCAGTAAGTCCTAGCCTCTCTTGATCGAATTGGGTCGGAGGATTTGAGAGGGGGCCTCCTAAGTCAGCCTCTCTCTTTCTCTCTCTCTCATCCACAACACCAGAAATCACTCAAAATCAAGAAACAGAGCATTTTGGGGGTTTTAAGGTCTCTCTAAAAATAAAAAAAAATACAAGTACAATTTAGGGCTTTGAACATTTCTGGACCATTTTTGAGATATACAATAAAATGTTAGGGTTCTGGGTTCTTTAAAAATTCGAATCGTAGCAAGCGCAAAAGAAAGAAAGGCACATTTAAAGCAATTTCTCCACAAACTATAGAATCAGATCTTATTTCCCGTATCACGTAAATTATTTGGTGGGTAGAAATCACATTTTGGTTAAAAGGCTTCGTGAATTGAACTTGGGAGGGGGGAGAGAGAGAGAGGTGGGAGGTAATAGGGTTGGGGAATGACATGACTAGGTCAAAAAGCAATGGCGAGGGTGGAGGAAGGCAGTGGTGGGTTGGGGCCAGATGGGTGGTGACCGGTGAGTCCATGGATGATTTTGCCAAGAACATGAGGGGATTCTAGGTGGAACAATCTTGGGGAAGGAAAGGGGATGCGGGGCGACTGTCTACCATGTACAAAAATATGTTCCACATCAGCCTCCTGTTATCCATTTCCATCCATTTCTTGACGGAAGGGGTAACATTGAATATAGTTCTAAATTATACGGGTGAAATTGAAACCAAAAAATTTGTAAGGACGGAAATGAAATGGGGACTATTTTGTAAGGAACAAACAAGCATATAAGCCAAAAGTTAAATGGCAGCAGATAAATGAAAGGCCAAAAAAAGGAGTAGGTAAATAGATGTTAGCAGAGTTAATGCAACTACCGTCCATCCAAAACATCAGGAGCAATGACGCGAAAACGACTTATGAATTCATCAAATGTTCTCCTAGTGGGGAATCCAGCACAACTGATCCTAATTGCCTCCATGACTCCCTGGAGTAAAACACATATCAAGTGCACGTCCAATTCTAAGTGCATACAGAGGCATGCATATTAACAAAGCTTAGTAAATGATCATAGAAATCAACTCACCCCACACCGGAGTTGTTGGAGTACATTTGAATTCTCGAAGACCGATGGCTTCAGAAGATTATTTGGCTTTACACATCGAATATAATGTGGCTCAGTTGTACCAAGCGTTTCAAGTAACAATTGCAATTGTTGCTGCATGCAATTATATGACAGATGAACAACTTAAGAAAAAACAAAACATAGTTTGAATCAACTTACTAGAATATCATACCTTAAACCGAGAACCTATTGATGAGAACTTTGATGATTTTGAAGATTCCTCAGGTAACGGAGGGAACAAGCCTGACACAAAGGAGCAAGTTGAAGCACTCAAGAGTGCCTGATGCTCCGCAACAACGTAATCTTTGTTTTTGTCCAGAAAAAACTCAGTTTGATAAGTGACCTGAAATCAATTACTTCTTTCGTTAAGGTCAAGTACATTTTTTGCTACCAATCTAAAGTTAAGTCCAACCGCAGCGATTTAAGTAAATGAAAGCTACGTACATCACCGGCATAGTGACAAATGGTGAAGTCCGTACGTGACAATTTTGGCTTGCTGAACCGTTTATGATCTTTGAATGTCTGGTATAGTTTTTCTGCAAATGTTTCATGTGTTGATCTCGGAAACATACTGCAATCAATAAGCAAGTCAGCATCTTATAAATGCAAACCAAATAGTGAACAAGACTACAATATGAACTATGATATAAAGGGTATAAACTTTACAAATAAAACTGCACAAAAGGGAATTAACATTAAGAGCATTTCTGTTCCTGTTCTACTTACCAAGCCTCATCCAAAAGAGCAATGACACCGCCAGGTTTCTGAAATAATAGAGATATGAAAGAAATACATCAAAAATAGGTCACTGGAAACAAATGTAAAACCAAGTCTCATCAGAACTATAACGAAGCAGAAACTGCAGATTCCGAAAAGGACAATAGAAGCTTTGACAACCTTAGGTTTAACAATGCCGAGTTAGAAAATAATTCAGGCACCAAAACACATCACATATAATGATATAATTGAAGGCCATCATGCGAGAACTTATGTCTAAAATGGACAGTAATACAAATTTCAGTTTGTCTTACCAAGATTTTTAACGTACATCAAACAAGGTTATGCTTAAAAACCAGAACACACACCGGTTGAACGAGGCAGATCACTGGCTGGTGCCTTCTGTTCACATAATGAGTGAAACAGTTTTCGAATGGCTTATTCAATCCAGAGAATCCAACAATTGCCAAGTGCACTCATCATTTCAAAGGTAAATAAAAAGCCTTTTCTTTCAGGTTCCTTTCACTCGTATGGAAATATTTAGGTTCTGCAACATCCGTTTGTATGTATCTGAGCATGTTTTGCATCATCTTTGATGTGATCTGTTGCTTATTACCAACAGATTTTGTGTTTTAACTTTCTCAATCACCCATGGGAATCATAAGCAGTGCTCGTACCAGGAGTTTGTAGTGGTCTTGCTTGTCTTCACTCAAGAGTCGAGAGATATCACAGGCACCTTAACTCCCAAGATACCACATCCCCGTTGGAGCATAAAGTGACTGTCACACGATCACAGGGATGGATCACTAGGGCTAAGCCCTGGGGCTCACCTTTTTTTCGCTCGGTGAAAGTAAGGAGTGTTAGTTGTAGTTAGTGAGGTTTGAAGCCTAGTCAAATGCATGGGAGTACATGGTGCCTACCACTTGGCTACCACGCCACTTGCAGGGCCTAACCTTAGTGGCACCCATCTGTATGTTTTGCACTCAAACAAAAGGGCAACGTTAGAGGAAGCACCGGTCTTCCAAAAATGTCTTCCAAAAAGGCGAAAACCCTCAGTTGCCCTTTCCATCCTATTTCATCCTCCCCCTCTGCATGGCTCTGGACTTATACAAACGATGCATAAAGGTCTCAACCTCCTGAAGTATCCAATCCTGAAAGAAGGCATAACAACAATAGGCTCCCATATCATAAGCCTCTCCGCAAATCGATGACAATCACAGAAACCAAGACTTCTTTGTTGGTGCCAAAATGAAATATCTCTGCCAATGGCGAGGTTAATTCATCCTCACCCACCACTTATCAGTTCCCTCTTCTTCTGTTCTCTACCATGCAGCGAGGATGTCAATGAGACCCACCCACTTCTGATGTCCATAAGCTCAACCCACGAGAATCCCTAACAACTTTAAAGGTCTATCCCCAGAAATCAACTCTGTACTCGCGGTTCACCACTCAAATCCACCATCTAGCCACCTACAAAGTTCATTTTCATATACACCTAGGCATACCCAGCATGCGGCGGACAATGGCCCAGCCCTTTTTCCAAGATGATAAGCAGTTCAGGTCCCAAAACTATTGATAACAGGTTTGCATGGTGTGAATTTTTGTGAGAAGAATAGTGAAAAGTAAAGACCTTCAACAATCAATTAGGGATCAATTTCGAGTTTATTATGGCTACCAATTTCAAAAAGCTGTTAACTGAAAAAAGTCCCCTGAGATTTGAGTACAAGTACATCAAGTACATGAAAACACCAATGAAACTAGTTTCACTATCATGGGCCATCACCAAATAGGTGAACAGTGCCATACAGGATACATTTATTCCCTAAATGGTTTCAGAACGCAAAAAGTTTCATAGATTCATTATTGAATTCGGTATCAAGCAGTTACATGTTGAAGTTTAAAGAACCTATGGTTTGGTTTTGTAGGTGCATGTGTACAGCTTGACATAATCTACTAGCTGGTTTTTCCGTGGAAGCTGGTGCAACATGCCAGCCTCAACAGATGACATTAGGCAAGTTGCTTTCCATCCAAGTGTGCTGCCTCCCATACTTATCCCTTGAAGTCACTGAGCCCACACATGGTGCTGGCTCTGCTACTTAATTCACCTAGGTAGCCCCACTGAGCAGTGCCCTACTCTCCAAGATCTCTTGAAAGCACTCTAACCCAGCAATTATTGCCCAGGCGAGAACCAGGGCCAAGGAACCTCACTTGTAATCACCTGACGATACATGGCCTGGAGACTAGCATCTAAGGGTCCATGAAGGTGCCTTTCCATCCCCAGCCTCGAGGGTGATTTGCACCTTGACCTGTCTTAAAGAAGAAAGATACCAATAGAGACAGTGACAACCCCTCTGACATCCCACGACATATCATATCTACAGGCTACCTTGCAGCCTGTGGTACAACACTCGAGGGCTAATCAGGGGATACAGAGATACCTCCACAATGAACCAACAATTAACAAGTTAGAGGTGTGCTGGTCTGCCACTCCATACTCTCTCTCTCTCTCTCTCTCTCTCTCTCTCTCTCTCTCTCTCTCTAGCGAACTCACCCAACTCACAATTCTTTTGAACTGACTGTTTCAATGATAACACCACCAATAATGTTTTACCAAGAATCAAGTTCATTGACTAAGTATTCCAACCAAATTGGAATTTGGAGAGATGATAATACTAAAAGAGGTAACAATTGAGGCAACAGAAAGATCACGGGGCTGAGATAAGAAGTAAAAAAAATTGGAATAAATGATCTAAAGAAACTTCACCCACCTTACATCCTCCCAAAGCAAATTTCTTCCCAATGTTTGCCAATAAGATTTCAAAGAAAAGAGGATACTGCAAATGACCTTCAAATTGTTTACTTGGACACCCAGGTTCCCTCATATGAGTGCATGAGAATCCCATTCCCTTTATTTACATTGTTCCCGAAAGCAAGACTGGCCCTCCCCCTCCTTTTAGTAAGAGAAAGCCCACCCCAACACATGATATGATCTTTTTAACCTTTATCATACTACCTTACCACAAAAGTCTCCAAATATCTTCTCAATCTTACTTATCACTCTCACTGGAACTCTCACTAGGGATAGTACTATAGAAAGTATATATGTATCCTTCATAAGATCGATCAAGCCAAAATAAACCTCTCGTTGCCTGTTTTCGCGCTTCAATCCCTTACTGTAGTCCCAATCAATAGAACCAGATTATATTCCAAAGGAAGACCTACGTACATCGAGGACAAAGATTCAAGGGAACATCCCAACAACCCAACCATCTTTTCAAATGTTCCAATGTAAAATTAACTTGGACTATCATGATTCTTCCTTATATTTTCCTATAACCCAAAACAAATTGAAAGCAAATTAACCTTTGACCCCTCACCTGGAGAATCATCATCGAATGATATATGAGATACTTGGATTATCTCACTACCTATCACAAACCAATCTACTAAACCCTATCCAACAATATAACCAACACATCAACCACTAATGTGAACAAAAAAGGAGATGAAAGATCTCGACCCCGAGTAGCTTTAAAACTCTAACCCGGTTTACCTTTGGCTATCACCATGAAAGTATAAGAAAACTTGTGACAGTAATTTAATTTAAAGACAGAACCAAACCTTTTCAAGGAGATCAAGAATATCTCGATTATCAATGAACTCTATATAGCTCCAGTCAATTTCTTCTTTTGTATATTCTTCTTGCTCCATCTTGAAGACGTGCTGCCAAATTTTGAGAGATATTATGTTTTATGAATTTACGAAGCAATTTCAAGGAATGCTTGCATACATATAGAAAATATTTAATGCACAAACCTGATTGAAATGTTGCTGCAGTTTCTCATTGGTTAGATTGATGCAGAACTGCTCAAAACTGAATAGAATCAAATAACATCAATTAATGAAATAAAAGAAAACATTAAGTGTAGAACTCTTGAATTTCACAATATAATATACACATAAAAAACGCTATACAATGACATTCACCCAACATAGAATCTAAAATCTTTTACGGATTCGACTCTCTGTGCACAATGGTAACACAATAGCGGAGTCGAAAGTTTTCCAATTACCAATATCGGAGACTGTTTGCATGCACTTACAACCAATGGATTGAAGGGGAAAGTCAAAACACCAATAACATGAAAAGTCATCAAACCAAGTCAAAGTGCACCATAGGCTCGAGTATTTTTCTATCAGATAATAGCATATTCCCGAATGAATAAGAAACATGGTTTTCATGCAATACTCTGCAAGAAATAAACCACCATAAATGATGAAAACAAAAGCATACCGCTTAAGCACCTGTTTGTCGTGAAACTCTCGAACCCGTAAATATCCAGAACGCCAATCAAGAATTTGGAATCCCGATCTTGACCGATGGAGTTATTTATCTTGTTCACAAGCCTGTATCAAAAGTTGACAGAAACCTTAAGTAATAGCACAAACAAGATACAAGAAGTTAACAACAAACAACGAATGCAAAATCTATCCTTCTCACTGAAGTTTACCAATCGAATAATCTGGAGTAAAGAATTTTGGCCAAAGCATCTCGACTGACAGCTGCAGCATTTGGATCGAGGCATTTTGTTATGGTCTCATCACGAGTCACAATAACACGTTTACACAAGGAATCTTCAAGAGACTTCTCATCACACCTAAACAAGACTTGCCGATTCAAATTTCTTTTACCCTTCTGGCCATTAAAACACAAAATGTGGTTTCCTTCAACAACATAAAAAATGCAAAAGGTCGCTTACATTAAAAGCTCAGACGCAGTTCTTAAATGGAACCGAGATTTATCGTCCTCAGGTTCAGACGAATCTGTATCTATGCCCTTGACAAATTCAATGTTTCCCAAGTGAAGAGTTGCAGCCACAACTCGGAAAATTGCGTCCTGCAGAAGGAGTTATTATCAATATTTTTGTAAGGTAACAAGATACCCCCTATTAAACAAAGATAGATGTTATAACAAGATACCAGTACCTGTTCTTCAGAACTGATCCCAACAATCTCCATAGCCCTCCTTGTTGCAAGGTATTCAATTGAATCATCCAATCCATCCAGCTCATAACAATTTGATTGATTCAGGTAGTGGAACATCCTTGGATTTCCCAGTTTGTACCTCTCAATGTCCTACAGGCAGTACAAGAAAATTAATCCAAACATCAAATTTAAGAAAGAAATAAACACTACCTGGCAGGAAATGACAGAGAACTCATGCCAGTGGCAAATCATGAGATCACTGGTATTGGAGTTTGCAGCAAAAACCTAGTCACAACATCACAAAATACAAGATTTTCTAACCAGCAATGCCATGAGACCGTCCACCGGAAAAAGAGACCGTCCACGGGAAAAAAAAAACATTTGTACCACACAAGATTTTGTCACCAGCTGCACCAATAGCTAATTAGTAATCAGCTTACTACCAACTGCATGCCATGATTCATCCTTTTATGACAATAAATTAGTTTGCAGTGTAGTTGGGATTAACATTCAGGCCTTTTTATGTTAACTAGCTTGCTATTCCACAACATAGCATACCATAAAAGATCATTTTAGTAAGAACATTAAAGTGAAAAAGCAGGTGCTAAAGGTTATATGCACAGACAATACAATTCATTATCTTGTATCAAGGACTCCGCCATGAGAAAATTCCATAAGCATGGAAAAGTTCAGTTACCTCCTTTGGTGCGGCACACAGCATATAGAAGCAATGATAATTTCTCTCAGGATCAGATACTTGACAAACACGTGATCGTTCAAGTAGATAAGTCCTAATGGCAGCTCCTGAAATCTTCCCCGATTGGTCAAACTGGATCTCCACAAACTTACCGAAACGACTGAAACACACATAATAAGCGAAAAATGATTAGATAAACAGATAATAGAAACCTCTGTATGTGGGAAGAGAAGGAAATGTCGAACAAAATGCTTTCCACCTTGAATTGTTGTTCCTCACAGTCTTAGCATTCCCAAATGCTTCTAGAACAGGATTAGACTGCCAACCAAACAAAAAGCAAGGATAAAACTAGAAAGAATCCAACAAATAATGGTGCGAGCTATGTATCTAAGCAGAAGTCATAGAATTACAGTATCCAATAGTAAAACCGCTTTTTTTTTTTTTTAACAGCAAAGAAAGTTTCATTAACCAGAGGTTAAAAGGATAGAAAGCACAAAGCATCATAATGAATGAAATGCCAATAGTAAAACCGTTACCCAGTGACATATGTACCTCTAGGACTTGCTGCTCTACAGTCCTTCCCTCAGCAGCATATCTACCTCCCATATAGGCAAGATAGCGCATAAGCATTTTTGTGCTCTCTGTTTTACCCGCTCCACTTTCTCCACTAACCAAAATTGACTGACTAATTCCCTCGCTAATCATCTGCCTGCATTCAACATGATCATTTTTATTTGTGAAACTTTTAACTTTTTGAGCTAAAATTTTGAGACAGAACAATAAGTACCTGTATGCAGCATCTGCAATGGCAAAAGGGTGAGGGCTCAGCTCGCCAAGCGAAGCCCCTTTATATTGTTCCATCATATGATGGTCATATAAATGAGGTAGCCTTTGAAAAGGGTTCACAGCTATTAATATGCTACCGGTGTAAGTCTGAAACCAAAACAGATCAGTTAGCTTCAAAACACAGAAATGCTAAGCATTCCAAGCTCACATGCACAGCTGGCCTGATAAGTGCCTAAGTAAGGTTTGGTTCAACCATTTATCTTATTACTTGGTTGGCTTGGCATATTTCGTGTTTTTAGGTTTTGACAATTATTGGACGTGAAAAGTGACTAATAATAAGCCTTTGGATGGTTGCCGCGATGATGGGAGGCCTTGGAGGTGAGTGAAACGAACAGTGAGAAGCCTTGAATACTTGGACCCTTTGAGGAAATCTAAAGCAATCCAATTTGGAAGGTAAGTAAAATCAAGAGATTGATTCACTCCCAAATTGGAAGTGACTCAACACAGCCTTCAGTATTTTGACCATATCTTTTTGCTTGGTCGTCCATGATTCAAGAAGGGTTGCAAAGCCAATTCAGAAAGCCACAACTTTGAATGAAATAGGCATTTCCCAACTCGAACGTTTGTGGGGTCAAAAGAGGCTAACAAGTGGAGCGAACAATGCTGAGTAAGCAAAATCCGTGTGGAAGCCCATCAGTCAAATTTAAAGACCAAGCCTTCTAGAAAATCCCTCCAGAAGGTGGTCATGTACGTCCAGATGGTGGACACTAGTTTTTGATGCAAAATTGCCATTCTTGCGCGTTTTGAAAGCCCCTACATACAAATAGCCTCCCGTAATTTGTTTTAAGGGTTCTAAACATTCCAAGGGCTACAGAAGAGTTGAGTTTTCTTCACCCTCCACTTAAGAGAGTGAACATTACCCTCCTTCCTATTGGTCGAAATGGTGTGGACCCCACCACAAAGTGATGTCATGCTTACCAAAAAGTGTATTGCATGGTAAGCATGACATCACTTTGTGGTGGGTCCACACCATTTCAACCAATAAGAGAAAGGGTAATGTTCACCCTCTTTTAAGGAGGGGTGAACAAAATTGCACTCGCTACAGAATAGGAAAGAGAGAGATCCTAAAGCTCCCACTGAAGACTTGAATATCCAATCCTCCATGAGCTACTAAACTACCATCCAAGCAAACAAAGTTTTACGACAAGGATACTTTCAATTTAATTGAATGGGTTTCAATATTTTCCATTTATCTTCATGTTTATATTTGCGATATTAAATATGGTCAAGCAATGGTTCTTATTGTTTTGCGATTTGGATGATTGAAATAGATTCTTCTAAGACAAATAAGTCATGCTATTAGATGTTTTGTACAGCAACACGGATCGTGCTAGGGCAAGATAGTCTATGCTGATTGACAAATGGTAGTAATCTCCTTAGTGATTATTGGTAGGGATTGTAAACCCTAGCATAATCATAATTTATTTGAATTGGTAACCGGGTCTATACTAGGTGATGTTAATGGATTTGAAACTCTCGAACTTCTCACCCATAGTTCTTCATCGGTTTAATTACTGCTTAGACTAATCATAGATTTCTTCTAACCAAACCCAAATCATTTTCCTTGAATTAATGTAGAAATTAATTGCAATTGTCGTAACTCAGCCATTCATTCCCTGAAAACCAATACTCGATCTCAACTGCTATTCTACGGAGTAGTAGCTAATTACAGTTTTATAAGTGTATTTCAATATGGAAACAACATAATCAAGGCCCATCCATAAATTGCGTGTATTGATTTAGCATGCAGCTTATGCACACTAGTTTTAGAGTTTCAACTGATTATTCAACTTTGAGAGGCAGCCCAAGCACCAAATACAACCCAATATCAATAGCATAGGTCAGCCAAATTTTTGAAAATGAATTAATGGTTCGAAAGCAAGATGCCTACATGTCATACGAGAAATACTCACGTATATTTCATTCATGTCATAGCGACATCTCAAGTTTTGAAGAACCCCTGGTTCATGCAGGTAAGCCAGTTTTGTCATATCATCCACACCGCATGGAGGAGCTTCAATGTCTTTTGGATACACCTTATGTGCATTAGCGACAACCTACATTATAAACAAAATAGTCATACCCTAAATGATCTCCAACTAAAATTCTGTGTCATTGAGGAAACACTCATCCTAACAATGCCAAAGACTCAATTCTTATCAGGTAATGGAGTTGGATAAACTGTGCATATTACAGTGGTCTATCAAATTATCACTAGTTGCATGAAATAGAACAAGTGAAGAATGTGCAAATCAATGCATATGACACAATCTCCGAAAGATTGGTAAAGAGTTGTTGGGGAACGAAACCTATTGTTATGCCTACTTTACCAAAATGGCAGTAGATGAATTCGGAAAACTAATTTACTGCCCAATTAATTAGAGAGAACCAAAGATGGTAACAAACATGTCACAAATACAACCAATAGGCAACGTTGGCAAACCTCTCTATCAATCGCGTAATACATCTTCTTGATTAGGTCATAAAATTAAAATTCAATATATAAGCACCAAGATGAGATGCCAAGCATTGGTTATGGTGCCACTCATAAACATCTACACGAAAGAAAAACTCAACAACAGCAATTTATGAGAAAGTGGGTGGGGTGGGGGGACTGAGAAAAACTCACTATTCATGCAACTAAAAACTCAAAAGCATTCCTTCGAGGTTAAATTATCCAATCAAGGACATGCTACGTATAGGGTCTTCCGCACTTGAATTGATCTTAAGTTCAAATCTCTCTTGATCTATTCTTTTGAAAACTATATCAAGGGGTTCACTACATCAATTCTGCCAGACCAATCAGTTATAGTTGATGTTTTTTCACATAAACTTAAGTTAGTGACTACCAATAAATACATAATGACAAGACTAATTTTGAAAGAAACAAAAATATGTAGCATGGGACAAGGGGATCAAACGAGCCAACCCGAGTTTTAGGATGTTTGTGCTCGGATCATTTGAAATTCAGTGAGCTCAAGCTCAGCTCGTGTAAAATGCAGTGCAAATATTTGAGCTACAGCTCAATTAGCATTTGAGAACTCGAGCTCAGTTTGAGTGTTAAACAAGCCTCTATAAACAGCCAAGCCTGCGCATAGGAGCTAAACTTATCTAAGCTGAGCTACAGCTAGCTCAAGAAATGAGCTAAAAATTATGTTCGAGCTCAACTCATTAACTAAATGAACCGAGCCGATCCTTAACGAGCCGAGCCTCGAGCTGCTCACGAATAGCTTGGTTTTGTATGAAACTCTAAACATGATGCTTACCAGACATATAGGTTAGAAACTAGAAAGTGCTCACAAATAGCTTGGTTTTGTATAAAACCCTAAACATGATGCTTACCAGACATATAGGTTAGAAACTAGAAAGTCAAGGTAACAGCTTGCTCAAGAGCTGTAATTCATGTGAATAAATCCCCTCAAACTCTTGAATCCAAGTTATCTGATAATACTATGCTTGCCCAATCTTTTAGCACCCATGTATCAATTCTTCCAACCTCTTAGTCTACGTTATCAATCTATATTATCATCCTCAGTACAGGATGGGCTACAGAATTTGGCAAGGTATCCCAGGCACACTCCTTTGTGAGAGCAGCAAGGTTCTGGTCCCAATAAGAATAAGGAAGAAGGATTGAGAGGTTTGGGATGCTCGCCAGGCAATCAAAGATGAAAAAGGCACCAAAATCCATAATGAAAAAGGCAACAAAAGCAGAATCATCGCGATCCTAGCTCTTAGGTACTTGCTATCAAGGGGAATGATAGCAGGAAGCTGTCACTTGCTTGATTTCTATTGGAGGTTTCATGTTGAATGTGAATACATGCGAACAATGACAAAAAGACTTGAATCATAATTCATAAGTACATCGTCTAATCCATAACCAACAACATGTCAAGAAGAAAGAAAAGAGTCAACACCCTTCATTGAAAAGGGCAACCAAAGTAAAACGTAAAATACGAAAGCCACAAAAATGGGACCTTCCAAGCAATGACAAATTTTCCCAAAATAAAAAATAAAAAATCAACTCCAACAACTTCCTTGCAAGCATTCAATGTGGGATAACTAAGGGGAAGCACTTACTGTCTTTCCCAATGAGCAGTTAATTTTGATCTCTTCGCCATTAACTTCCACAACCTCACCATCTATCCAGACTACCTCAGGATCCTCCACCCAAACATGTGACCCAACAACTATATTGACAGGTAAACTCTACATAGAGAAGTGGAGGATTAGTAAGCTTACTTATCAACAAGCATTTTGTAAAAAATATGAGAGTGGATGCAATGCCCTAAACAGCACTTGCAAACTTAATGCAATTGAAGTCACCAAAATTCTGGACAAAAAGGAAATCCAAACACATTAATGGCAAAGCATGGAGGATGTAGGTAGGGTCAAGTGGCATCATTATCGTGGGGCCCTTTCCCAGAACAAAGAAGGGCTCCATGTTCTATTTTGACCAAAGCATAGTCCTAGTTACGTTTAGTTAATTTATGTTCTGAAATTGGATTGAGGCTCAAAAACTGGATAAGCTGTTCAACAGGGTGCTTAGTTGTGCGAGCAACTGGCCTCTACAGATGTCAAAAAAACCCATCTACAATCGCTCAATAGCAGCCCAAAACCCAATCAGCATTGAGGCGGTTCTGTCGATTTCATAAAAATGCATGTCCCACATAAGGTAGTTGTTATACAAATGAAGATCTCATAGCCTCCACTTACACTGAGGTATTGAACAGAATTTGAGGTTGGCTGACGTGGTACCATACCACTTCTTTTTGAATCTGTAGAACTCGTGCAATTAGTGGAATGATTTACAGGCTAACTGCCTGGAGATTTCTTTGAGAATAGTTTTTGTCAAGGTTTACCTGTCAACTGCTATCATTATTAGTCGCAACGTATTAATACTGTGATATATAATGTGGCTGACATGCATGATTGGATGGATTAGTTACTTGGTTGACATATTTAGTTGGACTGGTAATTGTAGAAACTGTGATTGCACTAGTCACCCCCTGTTAGGCACAATCGAGGTTGACTCACTTTAGGGAGAAGTAAAGCATCAAGTTCTAATACCTTAATTTCTGATTTGGATGGGGACTTGTCTTTGATGTTCAACTTTGTTTCCAAATGCCCTTCTAGTCCTGTGCAACCATACAGAAAATTAAATAAGATCTCCTCACTTAGATAACCACAGATGGAAAAGAAATCAAGAAATGGCAGTTGAAAAATATGCTTAACAAAAGGATTAAACCAAGGGAAAAGTGTACAGAGAACTCAGAAGAATTATGTATCACACATGAAACTGTCGGAATTAGTGTCATACTATAAAACCAAAAACACCTAACAAGTCTTTTCTTTTCTTTCTGTAGAAAAGTGAAACATACCTGTTTCTTTTCTTTCTGTAGGCTTTGGTTCATGTGTTGACATTGCTTCAGAAGGTTTCAGAAGCCATAAGTTCCATGACTAAACCATTTGTAAAGCAATTCTAATCAATTCCAACAAACGTGACGCATAACCCTTTCAGTTCATTTAGGCTGTGTATGTGGCCTTCAATTTGCTGCCAAAACAAATTCATTTGTGTTCATTCATGCACAGAAAAGTACAGAACTGCCTCAAAGTATGTTTACGTGCGCGCGTGTACGGTTAAATGTAAGAAAATTTATAGCAGGTAAAATCAGTAAAATCGTCACCACCACATATAAACACAACTAAATGACTTGTCTTAAATCGCGCAAAACAATTGACTTGACAAACAAGAAACAGAAAACTATGCCAGAAGAGATTCTGAGAACGTATAATTACCAATTCGATGGGCAAATACTCATGCAAAGCACAAGACAAAATAAATGAAAATCCAAAAGCAATTTTGGTCTAATATCAAATCGCAAGCAGATATAAAAGCAACCAAAGAAAGTTTTCAACCTATAAATATCTCATTCTCTTGAACCGTAACGTTTTGAGTTTGGAGCAGTAATTGAACAGACTTTATGAGAACCTATGAAGCACGTGTACACCAGAAAAGTCGCCATATATGTACACAGGGGTGGACACGGGGTGCCCGAACCCTTGCACGACTCCAAATACTCCTACTAATTATACTAGTTTTTGGGTTAATGTAGAATAGTCACTATAGGATTCCCTGCAAGTCTCGCGATGGAATAAAATTTCATAGAGTTTCTATACATGGGTCAAAAACCTCCTAAAATTTCAAGTTATCAATCTTTATTGGGTTATAGGTACAATATTGAATAGCGGTTAGTTCGGTTACCTATATACACACTGTCCCATTCTCAGAACTATATAGTTTCAAATGTATTTGGATTATATTTTTTGTGTTACTAATGTACAAATACATATGATTCGAGCCCCTGCTGAGTACAAATCCTGCATCTGTCACTGTGTGTATGGGGTACGGGAATGTGTGTATGGGGTACCGCAATTGTACGGGTACGGCCCAGTTCGGAAAAGTACGTACCTGGTATGTTGCAGTATTTGGGGATGGCGTCGGGAAACCATGGGTACGGGGGAATCAAGGTTCTCTTCATGTGTTTACCTGAATCGATTGGTCTGCGAAAATGGTGATTAGGTTGACGATGATAGATGGAGATGCTGAATCGAGGCTTGAAGGTTTGATCGAGAGACGAATGAATCACCTGTCTTCTTCGCAGATCTTTGTTTCTCTCTCTCTCTCTCTCCCCCTACGAATCACCGTTCCTCTTCGTCGATACACATGCATGCAGCTAGGATTTTACTTCGTTGTGCTCGTTGTATAGAAGGGTTTGCTCCCTGACAAAACTAAAAGTGGAAATTTTCAAAAGCATCGGCTACAACAAAACAATATCAAATACATGGACTGATTAAAAATAACATAAGGACTGTTAAGAAAAATAAATATCAACTTCATGAATTTTTTTGAAAAAAAAAATATTACATGCATTAAGGCCCCGTTCCGGAAACGGAAATAAGTACTTATTTTTTAATAAGGCAATTTCAAGTTTAAAAATCATGTATTTACGTAAATAATTTTTCTATCAATATAGATCTTATTTGATAGATCTCATTGAAATCTTTTATACGGTGAAAAAAAATTGAAAAATAATTTTTCATTTATATTATTTTTAAGTTTGAAAATGTGAAATAAGTATTTATTTTTTAAGAAGGTGTTCTGGAATGGAGCCTGACTTTTTTATCCAAAGAAAAATAAATATCAACTTCATGAATTTTTTTGAAAAAAAAAAATATTACATGCATTAACTTTCTTATGGATAAAATAGATTTGTTCATTTTATATGCGTTTAAATAAATTTTAAAATAAACATTAAAAATAGCTATTGCTATTGCTTACATATAGAAGTTAAAATTGTTATTATTTGCATAAATTTCAAAGTGCCTCTCTAGGAATCTTATCCGCATTTCATTAGAATATGTTATAAATGTTTTCGCTTTAATTTCATCACGAAGAAAATTCTCGAAGACATTGGTAGTACTATCTTGACATAACCCTTCAATTTCTTCCAAAGTCTTAAGTAGTGAAGAGGCATCTACTCGCTCATCAAGTTTGGCCATCGTAGCTTTGATTTTCGATTTTCGCTCTATTGCTTTAGCTATTTGTCAAATACTTGAAGTCACTACACTCATAGTTTCAATATGCACTGTACTATTTCTGGCGCATTTTTCATATTGCCTAGGAGTTGGATGTGCAGATGATTTACCTCGACTACTCTTTAGGAGTTGGCTTCCAGTTTTGTTAATCTGAGTGATATTAATACCACTTTCATCATCATGGTCTTCATTTTCATTGTCATCTATAGATACATTAAATTGAGTGTTTTATCCACCGCTCGTCTACCATTTATATTATATCCCCCACGGCACCATTCACTAATAACTGCATTCTTGCCACAAATAATTGCCAATTCTTCTAAAATTTCTATCTTTTTTATTTCTCAAGTTCTTCGCTTTCAAATGTGCCAATGACATTAATATTTTTTATCACAAATATATACAACACAGTGTATGTACAACATTATTTCAATAAGAAAAAATGTATCTTAACATATATTTTCTAAACTTGGTTGCTGCATTCCACTTTCTTAGTCGTATAGTTGAAGGCAAAACCACTTTGTGCCAACATCTATTCTATATCTCTGTAACCTCTTTTGATTATCTTCACTTGATTAATCAAGTTAAAAGTTGCATTCAATTCATTAGCGACAGCTGTATAGGCAACTTCTTTGAATTCTTTATCAATTTTATTTTCCTCATTGCATTGGAAGACAAATATCTCAATTAGACATTTATCCATTTCTTGAGTCCACATCGTATTATTTTTCTTTTTACTTCCATTTTGACTTGAATCCTCGAATTGCTCCATGTTACTACAAACGATAGAATGTGAAAAACAATTCAAAAAATTCTAAACTCGAGATTAATAAAAAAGACATCAAATCCCTATTTATACACTTAGAAAGAAAACAAAACAACAATCAAAGTTTTGAAACTGAAATGTAACCACATAACTTCAAATAAAATGAATAGTCATACATTAATTTGGCACATTGAAATTGTGCCACATATAATTCATGATAGAAGTCCTAATTATTTTGCCTGCTCTACCTTCATCATTTCTATCACAAAGGTCTTTGGCCCTAATACATCTTCATGATCGGGTTCTTGTTCTCATAGTTCTCTGTTAACTTCATCTAAAAGAGGATCATTGAACATTACACCTCTTATGTGGTTATGAATGATACAACATGCAATCACCATATCTGCTCGTGTTGTCTATGGATAATCACGTTCTTCGATCTTTAAGGTTTTTAAACCGTTTCTTTAGTACTCCAAAGACACGTTCTATGCAATTTCCAAGGGAAGAGTGTTCGTGATTGAATAACTTCTTAGGATTAGCCGGTATTCGTCCTCTAAATTCATTTAAATGATATCTTGTGCTGCAAAATGGTGTAATGAATCATCTTAAAAGTGGGTATCCCGCATTAGCAAGATAGTACTTTCCCACAAAAAGATATGTATAAATGAATTTGATTGAAAAAATCTATACTTCTCATTGTATGTATAACTAACTCAGAAAAAACAAAAAACCAATACATTGAGGACATTTGATCTTATGATTTCTTGTGAGAGTATACTCTAATATCCTAGAATCAGATGCTAAACTCTCTCAGCCAGAGATAACATGTGTGAATTTCAAATCAAATGAATATACTACCATGATATTTTGTGACGGCCAACCTTTTCGACCGCCAAATCAAGCTATGACATCACTTGATAGCTTAGCAAGTACATGGGTAGACTCAACTGCTCCCATGTAATTCTAATTTCTGATGATTGGGGATGATATTCAGATTTTATATTAAAAATTGTTAGTAGAACTTCATATACTCCAACGTAAGCTTACCTTAAAATAGGGCCAGAATCCTGAATTGTCTTTTATCTCTTGTGGTGTTTCAGCCTCAGGTGGTTTGATAAATTTGTCATGCAAAGAAATTATTACGTACATGCCTCATTAAAGTAATAACTTATCGTTGTACTTGAAAGCCTAAAGTAACACTTTAAAGTTTGATTTTTCTCATTGTGAGCGATCGTATGTAAGAATATAGTTAGCTATTCAGTGACATTGCAATGGATGGTATCATGTAGCACCAGTTCCTTTGAGAATCTAAACTAACTTATCAAAAGCTTATATATTCATCATTAACAAATTATGAGTTCCTTTGAGAATATAAACTAACCTATCAAAAGCTTTTATATTCATCATTAACAAATTATGACAATCCTCGTCTGACTTAACCAGATCTTGTGTAAATTGTATAACTGTTAAATACTGATCACTGGCTGGATCATTGTCTGTGCACTCCAAATAAACTTTCGATGTCACTAACGTAACAGCATTTACAATAATCGCACAAGCAAAATCCATTTCGTCATCACAATCATTAACAAAAGTCATCTATAATACAAAACCAACAAAATAAAATCTAGATTAAAGACTCAGAAAATAAGATTAAACTACTAGGAACAAGGTAAAAAAGTAAGTAAAAACTATCAAGCCTAATCATGCTTAGCATCTTTTTAAATTTAAGTTAATTACATTTTATTTTTGTAATATCCATGTCCCTTTAATTTGTTCAACTCATTAAGGCATTAATCATGCCCCTTTTATTCAACCCTTCAACCAGTATTTATAGAAATATATGGGAAGTGTTACTAATTAGATTAGATTAGTTAAAATATATATGTATTATTTATTTATGCAAAGTAGCCTATATAACCTTTATATGGTTGCTATAAGGAATCACAATCGCCTATGTAACCTTACTAAATAACTTCTCACATATGGGCCAGTGGAAATGATTTATCAATGACATCTCAATCAGATAAAGCACAGCCTAACATTTTGTGTGAGGTAAGAAGTGAGACAATTATAGCCCATAACTTGGAAGCTCACAATCAGTCCAAAAGCATTTGAAATAATCCAATGAAAGATGAGTTACTTTGTCACGACCCAATATTTTAAAAACTAATGATTTGATTTTAGATGTATATATATAATTACCTTTGATCAATGTAGAAACCAAATTTATAAGCATCAATAGAAACATTGTTTCTTAATCGCAAAAAGAAAAATTTTAGCAACAACTTTCTTTTTACCACCTAAATCACTTAAGACCAGATATCAACAAAAGTTAAAATCTAAAAGTCGAAGAGTGCAACCTGTCCTTTCACCAAAAATTCTTCACTTCGGTACCGAATTAAGAAAAAAAGAGATTAAACTTGAGAAATTTAAAATCTATTTATAAACTTTTCAAAGGAATTCAAATTAGCTACCAAAGGCACCAATACATTACATAAATTTATACCAAAATACAAATTTCTTTGTTCATTTGCCAAAAACAATGCAATTTCTAAGGGTTTTATTACATGGCCAAGTTAAATTATACATGTATTCAGAAAAATAGCTCTGAGAGAAAAAATCAATACTTAGATCAAGTCCGCTAAATACAAAAGTTAGTTTCTACATCAAGTCCATCAAAACTTGTCCTTGCCCTTTAAATCTATAAGGTAGGGATGAACATGACCTCTTATACATAATCTACTAGAAACTAAAATATGCAAGTAACCATTCCTATAAATATGAATGCTTGTACCCTTATACCCGATTCTACTAAACTCAAATTTATACTTGCTCAACACAATTCGTAATAAATATAACAAAGTCCAAAAGATGAAATCAAAATTCTTCAAATACAAAACACATCGAAATATTAAACTCAAGTAGGAGAAAATAAGAGCACATAAAATCGAGGGTCGAAATTATTATAGTTGTGTACCAATCCTAGGTGACTGATCAGATCCCTAAATCATCCAAATTTATGGGCTACTAACCCAAAGGCTTATGGAGCACATTATCCTGTGCGGGTATACGGATTATACACCGACAGATAATTCAATATACATATGTTTCCGTCTACACAACAAGAATAAAATGGCCAAGTCAACCTCTAATACATGGCTGATTAGTCCAATAACTAGTATCAAATCAAAATTAATCCAAATCCAGCATATAATTGGTATCACTATCAAATTCTAAACCTTTACCATAGAAATAAAGAAAACTCAAATATCAAAAATCAATACTGGACCCCCATATGTTGTGTTCCATTTGTAACTAGTTGGTTGCATATGGTAGCCGCCGCCACCACCACCACCTCCACCTCCATCTACCACCACCTTGGTTATTACGTATGAACAAGAGCGTGAGTACCAATAAAGAAGTGGATGAGATGTGTGGGCGGTGGGAATGGCTCAATGTGGGGGTGCTAGTAGGGGTGATACCGGTCCGGTTTCGACCGGTTTGGGTGTATTTTTCGGTCGAAACCGGATATCCGGTTTGAGATTTTTAGAAACCGGAATCGGTTGAGATAAAACCGGTCCAGTTTCAACCGGCTCAACCGGTTTCGGTCCGGTTTTCATTCATGGGCCATATTTTTTGCTCAACACATCAAAAAATTCACAATTCAACCCATAAATATCAACCAAAAATCTATAATTCAACCCTTTTTTTTGGGCCCAACAAAAAAGGATCAATTTTAAGTCCAATACATAAAAAAAAAACCCATAAAAACATAATTAAGCGCATAAAAATAGTTTTTATATAATAAATATATTTATTAGACCAATATACCATAAAATATCAACTAAAAACCCATAATTCAACCCCTCCCCTATGTTTTTATATATATATATGTATATATTATACATATATATAACCGGTCCGGTTTCAACCGGTTTTCAAAACACATAAACCGGATCGAAATTATTTTTCCAGTTTATAAAATTTTATAAACCGGAACCGGATCGAAATTATTCAACCGGTTTTAAAAATCCAGTCCGGTCCGATTTTTTCGGTTTCGATCGAATTTCCGGTTTCGAGTAACAGCCCTAGGTGCTAGTGTTGATATTTATAAACAAGCTAGTTTGACGGAAATCGAAAAAATTACAATTGAAAAGAATAATGGATTCATGGACTCCAAATTCTTTTGTGCAACAGCAAAGGAAAGAAGAATTGCTCACAATTTATTATTTCGTTCTAACCTTTTGCCTTCGCTCCCTATACCACTCCCAGCTATCATCGAGTAGTGTGTACTATATATCATCTTGTTTTCATTCTCTCTCTCTCTCTAAGCGGTAATAATGGCGGTAACAAAAGAACAACAGACTCTTATCCACAAGCAGGGACAGGGTTGAGGAAGGGAATTCCAGCCACCAAGGGATTGAAATTGAGTCGCCTATGTTGGACACTCCTAAACATCCCCAAAAGCTTGGGAAATGCTGTCACTGGTGAATTCCCAGGGCCAAGAAGATATGTCATAGGAACCTTTGCGGAGATGTTGTAAACTCGTACGACATGGCAATCCAAAAGTCGATAATTTAGTCATTGACTCTACTAGTGACTATTGAGACATGCCACAGTCAAAGTCCACAGGTCTGACAACGGAGAAAGCATTCCGACCATCTATTCTAACCCAATAAGTGTCGTATTAGATTCTACTTGTAATCCAATGGAAGAATTGCGGCTCTTCATCAACATTGGGAAACTACTGTCGAAGACAAACCATTAGGCGAGTCTTCATCGAAGAGAGAGAAAGAGTTGACCATTAGGCTGTCAAGTCTTTTTGGTTGTATTTATGGTGTTTAGAATCTTGTTTCTTGTTGTACCTCTATATCGCTCGATATTGGCTGAATTTTTCAGTACTTGCCGATATTAGAGCCGAGACAGTAATAGAGATGCAAGATATCGGTTTCACACAAATCTGATTTAAGAAAACAATGCAAAAAATCAAATAATGAAATATATTATTTCTGGAAATTACAAGTTTCGGAATTACAACAAGAACACAAATTACAAAAATATGAAATCTAAAACATAAACTGTAAGGAACAAGAAATTGCAAACCGAGACCCGTGTTACTCCACGGTGCCCTTAAGACAAATTCGTCGCCTCACCAGTGCTGGAGGTTATGTCGGTGTTTGTCTTTCAAAGTTGACTCAGTTACCACTCAGCTGCCAAAGCACCACTATAGATTGCCCGTCAAACTGATAAGCACCCGGCAATGACATTAAGGGTGCACTAGTTGGCTAGTTTTAATTGTTTTTGCCGTTAATTTAGACATTTTTAATTACTTTTGTGTATAGGACTCGCTAATCTTGTTTTGTAGGAAAAATCACCAAATAAAGGAGTTTTAAAACTCAAGGCAGACTAAGGACATCTAGAGACCCGACACTCACCAAAGTGGAGAACAAGACTAAGTCTGAAGAGAAGCTTTCGGCATCGATGGACCAAATTAACATCAATCGATACCGAAGTTCACTAGAATCAGCCATTGGACAGTTTGGTACCGATACCTTGTAGTTTTGCCTATCGGTACCGAGGTCCTATCTCAGCAAGTTAAGGGCTTCGCGATTGATACCGAGGGCTTACGAGGGTAATTTTGAAGCATCTCCTGAAGAATATGTGAGCAGCGTACGAAGAAGAGGGGGATATAGATTTTTGCTTATGTCATGGTAGATCTAGATCTAGATTTGTTTTTGAATGTTCTTTAATTTCTAGCTTGAATCTTTAATTTCTGTCTTCATTAATTAGTTTTTAGTATTGTCTTCTTTATTAAAGTTGTAGTGAATCTTCCGATCTATCTTTTAATCCAATTTTCTTCTAGTGTTATCAATTCAATTATGTTAAGTAGATTTTCACTTGCTCTTATCTCAATAGATATGGGTGAATAGTTTTTCAAGGTTAGGTCATGGGGTGATTAGCACCTCATGGCTCAAGTAAAATTGCATTTTTTACCATAAAGTTTAAAACTTTGGTTTCAATCATTGATGTGGAGTTCGGATTTATTTGTCAAATCGCTAAGACATTAATCTCCTTGATCATGTGTAGGTAGGAGCATCGCCTACCTACCACACATGATACTTGGAGCTCTGACGTACGAGGCATTTGCTAAATGAATTCTAGAGCTAACTTGGTGATCGAATCATTCTATTTTCCGATTTGGGAACCTTAATTGTGTATCATGAACTGCGTATTTGGGTAAGAAATGCAATTTTAATTTGAGTCATGAGTGTTAGTAATTCCTAGAGCTAACCTGTCTTTTATCTTAGTTTATTAGCTTTTCAATTTAGTCATTTTCATTCCCACTACGCACGTAAAACCAAGTTGGCTGTTTAAAAGCCGAAAGCCCTTACTTGCATCTACAAATCCAGCAAAGCCGTATTAATTATTCCCTTGGGTACAATCCTCGATTTCTGGATTATCATGCTTCAATTGACGTATTAGGCCCTACGCTTGAGGCGTTATCTCTTACATCGAAGTGAATGAAGCATTTTTGCCGCCGTTGCCGGGGATTTCTTATTATGGCTTTCTTGGAGGTTCAACAAACCACTGTAAGTATCCCGCTTTCGTGTAGTAGTAGTAGTTTATGTGTTAGTAGTTCGTATTTAGTTTGGTGGATACCTCTAACTTGGGTGTACTAAACTTAAGGTGTAACGAAGCCAGGCTAAATATTGGATTTGTTCTTAGTTTAGCATAATTAATTTAGTTAGTTAGTTTAAATTTGATTGAATTGCTTAGTCGAGGTGGTGGCATAACCCCTCGCATATTCTGTCTATTGAGTTGAGATGGCGGCATAGCCCCTCCTGTCTGGTAGTTTGTTGGTAGTTAATTAGTATTTGTGTTAGTTTATGCCTGTTTATCGAAGCCCAAATTCCAATCGGCTTCATCGTTCTTCTTCACTGCCAAGAATCCGTAGCATTGCCAGGGCCTATCCTGCCCACTCTCCGCCTCGCAAACTAAATCGCAATCGCAAAGGCCCAATGGCCGAAGAAGTTCCAATTCATACTCTACGTGATTATCTGAATCCAGAACGGGCTCCTCAAGTATCTCCTATCGTTATTCCGACTCCGACCGTTGGGAATGCATTTGAATTCAAAGCTGAGTATCTTTGAATAATTCTAGAATTTCGGGGGCGAGAATTGGAGGATCCTTATTTGCATATCCGGGAGTTCGAGAATATTCTACACTCTTTTGTTACAGTTCTGAGGCAACTAGATCAAGCCCGCTTGAAGTTGTTCCTATTTACTCTCAAAGACAAGGCGAAACAATGGTTCAATTCTTTGAAGCCTCAATCTCTGCGTAACTGGGGAGAAGTTCAGGATGCTTTCACCACTAAATTCTTTTCGGCAAGCAGGACGAAGTTACTTATCGATCAAATTCAATGTTTCAAGCAAAGGGATGGAGAGACTTACCACAAGTATTGGGAGCGATACAAGGACTTGCTCATGTCGGTTCTTCATCACAACCTTCCGTTGTATCTTAGAGTCAACTATTTCTACACAGGGTGTTCTCAAGAAAGTAAACAGCTTTTAGATACTATGGGTGGAGGTGATTTTATGGGGAAGACACCGGAGGATGCTTGGGATTACTATGAGTCACTAGCTGAGAAGACCCAGTCTTAGCAATTTGCAGACCCAGGAGATAAAGCGATGTTCAATTAAGGTCCTACAGGTTCAGGAAAATTCTCTATTGCAGAGCATACAACTTTTGAAACTCGATTGGAGGAGATTGCTCGGAAACTTGATAAGTTGGAATTAAAGAGTGCTCAATCCCAAGAAGTGAAAGCAGTGCGCCAAGTAGAGGAAGTTTATGGTATTTGTGAGATTGTGGGCCATTCTATCGAAGCGTGCCCCAATAGTCCTGCTCTTAAGAACGTGATTAATGGGATTGCTCCTGAAGAAGTACAAGCAGTGCAACGTTTTGACCCTTATTCTCAATCTTATAATCCGGGGACAAGGCAACATCCAACTTCCATTGGAATCAATCTAATGAAGGGAATTCTTCTCAAATTCCACCACCTGCTCCTCAACTACCTTGGAAGCAACCTCAGAATGCTTTCCGTTTCCCTCAAGCTCAAGGTCCGCCTGGTTTTGCTCCTTCTGCTCCATTTCCACATGCAAACCAATTTCAACAACAACCTGCCCAGTTCCACCAACAACCATCAAAGCGTTCTTGGGAAGATCAATTCAGTGCTCTTTTGCAAGGTCAAACTGCCATTAATGAGCAACAAACTCAGATGATGAATGATATTAGAAATCAGTTGGGCAAGTTGACAACTACGGTGGGTTTGTTACAACAAGAGAAAGGGAAGTTTCCTACTCAACCTCAACCTAATCCGCAACCGAATTCTAATCCGACTTCTCAAGGTCTTCACTTTGCTAGCTCTTCGGTGACTTTCCCTGAGCAAGCAAAGGGTATTATTTCTCTTCGAATTGGCAAGACGGTAGATAACCAAGTTGTGATGCCTCCGGAACCTACCTTGTTACCCTCGTCTATCGAACGTTCAATTCCAATCCATGGGGAATCTCCCAAGGAAACAAGCAAAGAGACTCTTGAAGAAGAAGGAAAGGATAAAGGCAAGAACAAGGAAAGTGTACCGGAACCTCAAGTTATTCCAACACCGGCTCCGTATCCTAATCGTTTGAAGGCTTTGGCGAAACCAAACTACAAGGCGGAGTTGCATGAGTTATTCAATCAAGTGAAGATCAACATTCCTCTCATGGATGCAGTCAAGCAAATCCCCTCATATGCCAAGTTTCTTAAGGATTTGTGTACTTGGAAGCGCAAGCTTAATGTTCAAAAGAAGATATTCCTTACTGAGCAAGTAGGATCTATCATTCAAATGAATATCACACCTAAGTACAAGGATCTGGGGAGCCCTACTATTGTTGTCACAATTGGAAGAAAGCGTATCGAACAAACTTTGCTCGATCTTGGTGCTAGCTTTAATCTACTTCCATACTCTGTTTATTAAGAACTTGGGTTGGGGGAGATGAAGCCTACTCGTGTTACAGTATAATTAGCCGATCGAAGCGTTCGTGTACCAAGAGGAGTAGTGGAAGATGTTCTAGTGCAAGTTGATCAGTTTATCTATCCGGTGGATTTTGTGATTCTCGATACAAATCCGACCGACTCTTCTGCTGCTTCTACTCCAGTGATTCTTGGAAAACCCTTCTTGGCCACGGCGGATGCAGTTATCAACTGTCGAAATAGACTTCTCAATATGACATTCGGTAACATGAAGATGGAGGTCAATGTTTTTAATGTGGGTAGTCAAATGGGAGATGACGAGAACGTGAATGAAGTGAACCTTATCGATACTCTTGTAGAAGAACACGTGGATGAATTACTTTATAGTGATCCTTTGGAAGTTGCTCTTACAGCCGAAGAGGTCGAATTTCTTGAGTCTTCTGAAGTGAGTTATTTGTGTTCATTGCTTGATGAGGAAGATGAAGCTTGCGCTATAAATTCTTGGACTCCAAAGTTTGAAGAGTTTGAGGAGCTACCACCAATTGAGAAGAAGGTTCTCCCATCTAGTGTTGAGCCACCAAAATACCTGATACTTTGAAGTACGTTTTTCTTGGAGACAACGAGACTTATCCTGTGGTTATTTCTTCCTCTCTTGGGAATCTCTAAGAGATGAAGTTGATCAATTCATTAAGAAGGCATATGAAGGCTATAGGATGGACCATCGCAGATATCTAGGGGGTTGATGCTATTCTTTACTCTTACCATATTGCTTTGGAGGATAATGTCAAGCCGTCCCACCAACCTCAACATCGTTTGAACCCAATTATGAAGGATGTAGTTCGTGCTGAAGTTTTGAAGCTATTGGATTTGGGAATCATTTATCCTATCGCCGATAGTAAATGGGTAAGCCCGATTCAAGTTGTACCAAAGAAATTCGGAGTGACAGTTGTGCGAAATGAGGAGAACGAGCTCGTGCCTACTCGTGTTCAGACTGGATAGAGAGTTTGTATCGATTATCAGAAGCTCAACGCAAGTACCAGAAAGGATCACTTTTCCTTACCATTTATTGATCAGATCTTGGAGAGGATAGCAGGTCATTCATTCTATTGTTTCTTTGAAGTTGCTTTAGAGGATCAAGAGAAAATGACATTCACTTGCCCCTTCGAAATGTTTGCTTATCGTCGTATGCCTTTTGGGTTGTGCAATGCTCCGGGGACTTTTTCACGATGCATGATGGGGATTTTTAGTGATATGGTCGAGAAGATAGTAGAGGTTTTCATGGATGATTTCTCTGTTTTTGGCGATTCATTTGATTCATGCTTGGCCAATTTGGAGAAAGTTTTAACAAGGTGTGAAGAGAAAATTTTGGTTCTGAATTGGGAAAAGTGTCACTTCATGGTCACTCAAGGGATTGTCTTGGGACATATTATATCGTCGGATGGTATCGCGGTGGATAAGGCCAAGATCGATCTTATTTCCAATCTCCCGACTCCAAAATGCGTGAAGGATATTCGTTCATTTCTCGGGCATGCCGGATTCTATTGTCAGTTCATCAAAGATTTTAGTGCTATCTCTCGACCTTTGTGCCATCTTCTTATCAAAGACGCTCCGTTTGAATGGACTCCCGTATGTGAGCAAGTATTTGTAAAGTTAAAGGCTAGTCTCACCACTCTTCCTATTGTGCAACCTCCAGATTGGAGCCTCCCGTTCGAGCTTATGTGTGATGCAAGTGACTATGCTGTAGGTGCTGTCTTAAGACAAAGGAAGGACAAGCATCCGTATGTTATCCATTATGCAAGCAAGACTTTGAACGATGCTCAAGTAAATTATACTACCACGGAGAAAGAGTTACTTGCGGTAGTGTTTGCTCTTGATAAATTCCGGTCTTATCTCATTGGTGGCACCCCTATTGTTGTGTATACGGACCACTCTGCTCTCAAATACCTACTTACCAAGCAAGATGCCAAAGCTCGTTTGATACGATGGATCCTACTTCTCCAAAAATTCAATTTGACTATCAAGGATAAAAAGGGTGTCGAGAATGTGGTAGCCGATCATTTATCAAGGTTACAGTTCGAGGATCCTACTCTAAGTTTACCTATTGTTGACACATTTCTGGATGAACAACTGTTTGTTGTTTCGAGTACCCCATGGTTTGCAGATATAGTGAATTATTTGGCTACGGGACTCTTACCGCCACATTGGTCTCCTCAAGAATGTCATCGGTTCCTTTATGAAGTACGAATGTTCTCTTATGATGACCCTTATCTTTTCAAGTATTGTCAAGATCAAATAGTGCGCCGTTGTGTCCCAGATTCAGATCAACGAAGAATTCTTGAGTTTTGCCACTTAGAAGCTTGTGGAGGCCATTTGTAAAGACCCGTAAATTTCCGTTATATGTTTTAATAATTTATAAATGAATAAGTGTTGGATTATTGAGAATATTGTAGTTGGGGGTCAAAGTGCGAGGAGTTAAAAGTTATGGGTGCTAGTGTAATTTGTGCATGTGTGTGCTGTGTATATGCCTGGGGAAATTTTTTTTTTTTCCATTTTTACTTTTTATCTCATCTCTCTCAGCTCTCTCTCCATTTCTCCTCCAAGTCTCTCAAAAACTCACCCAATCACTCAAAACCCACAATAATCATCCTCAACTCCATCTTCTACGTGCGTATTCGAGCTTGTATTGTGTTGAATCGCACCCGGTTCGGAGTATTTTCGCTTGATTTGAATTCCAGAAGCTAGGGCTTGCACAATCTTCTTGATTTTGGTTTGGATACTCAAGGTAGGAAATTCTACCTATCTTTATATGTTATTTGGGTTCTCCTATGTCTTATTTGAGTATTTCCATGCTTTGTTTGAGCTTGTATTGGTTGTTGTTTGGTCTGGATCAAAATCTGTTATCTGATGAAAAATCGCCAAAATTTCGGACTCCTACCGGTAGGACATTTTTCTCTACCGATAGAACTCCCTCGTTGAGTTTGTACCGGTAGGATATGTTCTCTATCGGTAGGATTACTAAAATTTTTTCCAGACACCTACCGGTAGTAATTTTTCTTCTACCGGTAGAATCCCCGTCGACCAATGTTTTGTTTCTCCTGTTCCCAATTTGTACCGGTAGGTGCCCATTTCCTACCGGTATGTAATCTGCCTAAAAGAACAGTTTCCTGATGCTTTGAAATCCAACTTTTGACCAAAGTCATAATCCATGCCATGGGTTATATAATTATTTAAACTAAAAATAAGGAATTGGCAGCCACACTTGTTACCTAGACTAACGTGAAAAGGCATCTGGAGTTTTTTTTTAAAATGGTTGAGATCAGGGAAGGATACAGATGAGTTTTATGCACGACATTTGTACGAACGATACACTTGAACTTGTGAACGATGCGCGAACACTCAGGGCCCATCGACGGGTGGGTGCCTGGCAGGGGATATCAGGGTCTCATAATTAGCCTGGCAGGAGCTAATGCTCAAAATAATCACTCAAGGCCCAACCTTCAAGGTGGGTGCTTAGCAGGGGATATCGGGGTCCCAAAATTAGCCCGACAGGAGCTTCAGCTCAGACACACAAACGACACGACATATTGAGACATGAATTGAACGGATATGATTTATGGGTTGAATAAAAGAAAAATTGGAGATTTTGGGACACTTGTTCATAAAAATTGTGCTTCCTCCGTTGTCTTGTGATCTTTTATCATTCGTTCATTCGTCTCGCTCATTTGCATATAGAGTTTGTGTAGACTTTTCTACTGAGCTAGTTAGCTCAAGCCTTATATTATTTTCAGGTGCTAACCCGGAACCATAGCTTGCATTGCTTGGCGTGCTTGGAGTGTGGTCATTATTTTTGGAAGCTAACCGAAGGAGTTACTTATTCATCTTTGCAAATTTATTTTGAAAGATGTATTTATAACTTAAATTGTAATTCTTTTGATTTGGAATATTGTAACCCTTAATTCTCTTTCGACATTTGATACTTATGTTAATTTGGGGCCGTTGAGCCTATATTGTAATATTTTGGAAACCGTGTGAACTTGGAAGTGTAACTAAAGAAATGAGAACACAGTGATTTTTTGGGTACCGTATGGATATTTGTGAGTATTTTTATTATGTAAATCATTTATAATTATGTTTAAAATCGAGGACGTGACACCATTTCTCTTCTAAGAAGACTTCTGCCAAAGTATTGCAATGTGGATTCTATTGCATAGAGATGCTCATCACTTCTGTGTCGCTTGTGAACGTTATCAAAAGCTTGGGAGTGTGTCTCGGAGGGACGAAATGCCATTGACTAACATTATGGTGGTTGAGATCTTTGACTGCTTGGGCATAGACTTCATGGGACCGTTTCCCGTTTCTTTCGGCAACTTGTACATCTTATTGGCAGTTGATTACATTTCGAAATGGGTAGAAGCCATCGCAATACGTACCAATGATGCCAAAGTAGTGGTGGAGTTTCTCAAGAACAACATTCTTTCACGTTTTGGGATGCCGAGAGCAATCATAAGCGATCAAGGAACTCATTTTTGCAATCGCGTTTTTGGGGCCTTGATGAAGAAGTACAGTATCACCCATAAGGTCTCCACTGCTTATCATCCTCAGACGAATGGGCAAGCTGAGTTGGCGAATAGGGAAATCAAGCACATTTTGGAGAAGACGGTGAATCCGAACCGGAAAGATTGGAGTCTTCGTTTGACCGATGCATTTTGGGCTTATCGCACAGCTTACAAGACCATCTTGGGAGCTTCGCCGTATCATTTGGTTTTTGGAAAGCATGTCATCTTCTGGTAGAGCTTGAGCACAAAGCATATTGGGCAATCAAGACACTAATTTACCAGCCACCGGAGCATGAAGAAATCCGGAGAGATGCTTATGACAACACTTCCATTTACAAAGCAAAAGTCAACGCCTTCCACGACAAGCGAATTCACCGGAAAGAATTTGAGGTTGGACAAAAGGTACTCCTATACAACTCTAAGCTTCATTTGTTTCCTGGTAAATTACGTTCTCGTTGGGCAGACCCTTATGTTGTTAAACATGTTTATCCTCATGGTGCTGTTGATGTTGTGAATCCGTTAAATGGTAAATCTTTTAAAGTTAATGGCCAAAAGCTTAAACCGTTTCTTGGTACTTTTGAGGTTGGACAGCGGGATAAGGAGTTAATCGATCCAGTTTACACGGTTGATTAGTTTGGTACTTAAAATTGCACGGGGAGCGCAAGCATAACCGCTGAACTTAACTGTTTGTCAGACCCGGCCCCTGGGTAGGGGGTACCCACGATTGACTTGGGTATATGTAGCTTCGCACGCCGCTACTAAAAGAAGGATCGTGTGTCTAGCTCCGGTTCGAAGGGCGAATCATTTAATATCAGTGACATAGGGCTTTAATTAGCTTTTCTGATAGGAGTAATTCACAGTAAAACACTCACGTCTTCCAGAATAGCCCCAACGGGGGCGGTATAAATCCTTAGGTTTGGCCTTGATCTTTCTGTGCTTACGCACTTGGCTCTATCTTATGCTTGCCTGGTTACGATCTTAGGGGACGTTGGACTTCATTGTTTGGCGGAGTCTAGCTGTGACTTTGACGCTCCGAGTTCTGATATTAAATTTGTATATACTGTACATACTTGTTCTTTCTTTCTTGTTTCATCATGTTTTGTTTAAGTTTTGCATGCTTTGGTTATGTTATGTTTTTCTTGTTTCGAATAAAGTCTTGGAAACACCTCACATGCAAAAGATTTCATCAATGTGTTAGTGTAAAAAGGACTTTCATTAGTTCTTCTTGGTAATAGTTTATCGTTAATGATCCGTGCTCTCCGCGATTGCCCCTAATCGGAGGCAACTTAGGTCTGTAAGTGAGGTTTGATATTGCTTGGAGTGCACGCTAGATTGTATTGCATCTTACTTTGTTTTGATCCTAGGGGACGCTGAACTTAGTTGTTTGGCGAGGTCAAGCGATAAATTTTATTACGGGCGCTAGCATAACAAATTTTCGACGGTCTAGTATAGCCACCCATTTCTTACCCCAACGGTAAGAGATGGGAAGAAAAGTATGACTCGTGAGATCGCGTGATGATCGGGTGGTGCATTGCATTTCATTCTGTTTTGCATGTTTCTATTTGTTGTGTGTGTTTTCTTTACCTTCCATCTTTTCACTTTTTGTTTTGTTGGGAAGCTGGATAACAAGGGCCGATAGTTCTAATGTCATTTGTTTTGTGAAAAGTTGTCCTCTTAAGTCTTCTGCAGGGTTTATTTGCTACCACACCAACCTTGGTAGTTTGGGTCTAAAGCCGAAGTGAGTGAGGCGTTCAGAAGCCCTAAGCATGGGTGCAGCTAAGCGCCGCGGTTGTTAGTCCGATAAAGCTTTGGCTATGGCCCAGTGTGACTAGCTATGGTTCCGAGTTGGTAGAACCGAATGAGTAAACCCTGGAAGCATCTAATCTGGCTGGAGCAAGACATTGACATGAAATCCTCCAATTTGGTCGAGGTATTTAGGGGTTGACATTCCCCCTTGGACGGTACATTCGCGCACTCTGCCTCTCTTCATTCTTGTTCTTAATGCTATGAGGGCATAGCATCGCTTTAAGTTGGGGGGAGGGGTTAGCTTATGTGCTATTGCTATTTGTTTGATTTTTGTTGGATTTTGTGAAAATTTCAAAAACATTGAAAAAATTAAAAATCCAAAAAAATGAGAAAATGGAAAATTTCAAAAATAAATATAATGTTTTACTTGCAATCCTTCCTTTTATCATGGTTTTTGATTCTTTTTCATGACTTGTTGCATGCTCAATAATTGTTAATTGGCAAGAGTTCGTAGCAATTCTAAGAAATTTTGTGCTTCTCAATTGCATGCTTAGTTAAAAATTGAACGGTTTAGGTGTTGAGTTAAATTTTTGAGTAAGTTTTGGCCCATATCCCCATCTTTCAATAAACATACTTGTAGTGTAGGTGAATAATCGCATGTCCATCTCTAATTGTGTTTGATGTCAATCTTGAATCATTTTGGAATCCAAAGCGCACTTAGGAAATGATACAAGGCATTCTTTGCATGATCATACCACATATGTGTCACCTAATCCTATTTTGCATCCTAGTCCATTTCCCGTTCTTTGCTTTAACCAAGGTGGTCGGATGTTTGGAGGGTTGCGTGAAAATGATTTTCAATGATTCAAGGAGATTTGGGGGTGGTGTGAATGTGATAGAAGTGATTGGAATGCGAAAAAGCAAAGAATTGATACGTGATTCTCTATCTCTCCTCTCTTACTACAAAAGCAAAAGCCCCAAATTTTCATCTCCCTCTCCAAAAAGCCCCAAAATTGGCTTCAATATCTCTCTCACTACAATTCTCACCTCAAATGACCCTATTCCTCAAAGAAAGGAGATCAAAGAAATGTTATGAAAGAGCAAAAGTGAATTCGAAAGAGGGTTGAATACTTTGATGAGAGAATTGGTTGACTTATGGGCTAGCATACTTTCTAGATGAGAAAGAATCCAATGGAAATGGGGAGCTCGAGGCTCAATACCGTGAGAAGGCGGATGAGGATAGCGACTAGGTGTGATGGAGTCGGTGGTAGTAGTTTTAGTAGGCCTTTTCTAGTAGTTTTCTTTATTTCTTCTTCGTAGCTTTGTTTGGTGTTTGGCCGGCGCGTGGTCATGTCTTGGGTAGTTTAGGGTTGATAGTGGCCAAGGGTAGATGAACCATGCTAGCATATGGCCGCTACACTTTTTGTAGTCCCTTCTTTTTGTAACCAAGGTCATTACAAGCTTAAAAAGACCTTAGTTGATCCTATGCGCGCATGGATTCCTTAATGTTTGATTATCTGATATTTGCATAATTAGTTGCATGGTATGCTTTCCCGTCGCTATCCAATATCATCTAATAGTTGTTAAATTCTATTGAATAAAGTGCTTTAGTTGTTGAGGCATAGTATTTCTTTTTCGTTGTTGCCTGCTTATAAAGCACTTCTTCGTGGGATATGATTTAGTCTGAATTCGCAGGTTTGTGTCCCGTATCCTCCCCTTGTTCGAGGACACAACTATTTTTAGCTTGCTCTTAGACTTGCTTGATGCTCGACCTGTTTAGTTTAATGCTGAAATTGTGGATTATAGAAATGAAATAAAAAGCCGGATTTGATTGAACTCTTGTTAGTATACAACATTGAGCATGTTCTAAGTTATGATAAGCGGAACGAATTGCAAGGCTGTTAGTTTTCAAATTTCCTGTAGTTTATTTGCTAGGGACTAGCAAACCTCAAGTTGGGAGTGTGATAAGCACCCGACAATGACATTAAGGGTGCGCTAGTTGGCTAGTTTTAATTGTTTTTGCTGTTAATTTAGACGTTTTTAATTACTTTTGTGTATAGGACTCGCTAATCCTGTTTTGTAGGAAAAATCACCAAATAAAGGAGTTTTAAAACTCAAGGCAAACTAAGGACATCCAGAGACCCGACGGCTCACCAAAGCGGAGAACAAGACTAAGTCTGAAGAGAAGCTCTAGGCATCGATGGACCAAATTAACATCAATCGATACCGAAGTTCACTAGAATCAGCCATTGGACAGTTTGGTACCGATACCTTGTAGTTTTGCCTATCGATACCAAGGTCCTATCTCAGCAAGTTAAGGGCTTCGCGATCGATACCGAGGGCTGACGAGGGTAATTTTGAAGCATCTCCTAAAGAATATGTGAGCAGCGTACGAAGAAGAGGGGATATAGATTTTTGCTTATGTCATGGTAAATCTAGATCTAGATTTGTTTTTGAATGTTCTTTAATTTCTAGCTTGAATCTTTAATTTCTGTCTTCATTAATTAGTTTTTGGTATTGTCTTCTTTATTAAAGTTGTAGTGAATCTTCCGATCTATCTTTTAATCTAATTTTCTTCTAGTGTTGTCAATTCAATTATGTTAAGTAGATTTTCACTTGCTCTTATCTCAATAGATATGGATGAGTAGTTTTCCAAGGTTAGGTCATGGGGTGATTAACACCTCATGGCTCAAGTAGAATTGCGTTTTTCACCATAAAGTTTAAAACTTTGGTTTCGATCATTGATGTGGAGTTCAGATTTATTTGTCAAATCGCTAAGGTGTTAATCTCCTTGATCATGTGTAGGTAGGAGCATCGCCTACCTACCACACATGATACTTGGAGCTCTGACGCACGAGGCATTTGCTAAATGAATTCTAGAGCTAACTTGGTGATTGAACCATTCTATTTTCCGATTCGGGAACCTTAATTGTGTATCATGAACTGCGTATTTGGGTAAGAAATGCAATTTTAATTTGAGTCGTGAGTGTTAGTAATTCTTAGACCTAACCTGTCTTTTATCTTAGTTTATTAGCTTTTCAATTTAGTCCTTTTCATTCCCACTACGCACGTAAAACCAAGTTGGCTGTCTAAAAGCCGAAAGCCCTTACTTGCATCTCTACAAATCCAGCAAAGCCGTATTAATTATTCCCTTGGGTACGATCCCGGATTTCCGGAGTATCATGCTTCAATTGACGTATTAGGCCCTACGCTTGGGACGTTATCTCTTACATCGGAGTGAATTGAGCACAAACCAACTTCTTTCTCTCTCTCTCTCTCTCTCTCTCTCTCTCTCTCTCTCTCTCTCTCTCTCTCTCTCTCTCAAAAAGAACAATATTGCAAAATAAGTAAAAGAGCTTGGGTTGTTGTTGGTGTTGGTGTTGGTGTCTAGAAGCAAATGAGCAGAACTCATTTATATAGATGTAGGAGGATGAGCCAATTCAATCAATACATAATTCAATATGGGGAGCCTCTGACTTCATTACAAAATTTAATATGAAATATTCAATATGGGAAATTGAATTTGGGGTTATTCAATTCTGGAGAAAGAACTGATTCAACTATTAACTCTATGATCAGCCGCGCACAATTGATTCCGTAACAGGACCATCCACACGTGAACTGTTCAAACCCAATAAAGCACAATCAATTTCACACCAACCTAGACCAGACTACAGATCTCGAACCACAGGTCGCAGGCCCACAAATCCAAAGTCTCAGCTGTAACCTAGGTCAAGTTTAGGTGTTTGGTGACAGCACGCACGCGCATCCCTTGGCTTTTTCAATTTCCATAATGCGATAATTTTCATTCACACTTAAAATGGATTTGGTTCATATTGAGGCACACCAAAATATTTGAACAAATCTACCATTTTTTCAACAGCCAGTACATACCAGCCGGTACGATACGAGATTAACAATCTCGGTGTGGAGGTGTTACATAGTCAAAGAAATTTACAAAAATTATGATATGTTTGAACCATTTCAGGTTTCATTGGGTAACTCCTTTATTGGGGGATCAAGATACACCGCAATTATTTAGAAAGTAAGACAATATAGTGTCATCTCCAAGCATGTTACATACTATGAAGGTCAATTTTTTTTGGTTCTACATGTAATGCTTGAATCGATTTCCATGTACTCACTCCCTCTATCCTAATTTGTTTGCTCATTACGAGAATTCTCCCAATTTATTGACTTAAAGGCTTTGGATGAAAAGTGTGTAGCTTTTTTAAAGTATCCTTTAGAACAATACAATTATTTTAATAGTTGTGTTAGAATCTTAACTAAAAAGAGTATAATTGGAACATTATCCTTTTGGTTGTTTCTAATTATGAAAATTGCAAACTGTTTGGGACAGTCTAATAAGGAAATGTGAGTAAACAAAATGGGATGGATGGAGTATTTTTTTTTGGAGTATTTTTTTTACCATTTCTAGTTTTCGATGGCCTAATGTTCGGTATTGGTAATGGGAGAAGGTTTAGGGTTACTCATGATCCGTTGATTCTAAGGGCTGTGAACACCTCCCCGAATGGGCATCACCACACAGATATCCTCGTTACTCGTTTTATCTTCACAAACCAAATTGTGGATATTCCCATGGTTAGGAGTATCGCCACACGATAATGATTACCTCTAAATAGAGCTGTCACTTAGTTTATTAAAATTAAGAAAACAAGTAGAGTTTCTGGGAATGGGAGCCAAAAATACAATAAGGGGAAGGTGTTAGGCACCTCTCTTCGCCCGGTCGTGAGACCGGTCCATAATCATTCAAAACAAAAACCAATATTTGGAAAAGAAAACATGGCTAAGGCTTCCAATTTCACGAGTCTCTCGACTTTATCTCTAGACAAAATATCTCTGAGCCACTAATCCTAACCCCAAGAAATCTCCCTCTAGGCGGTGGCAGCTCATCATCACATGCCATCTTAACTCCCTCATGTTTCCTTTTTTGATTCCTTAATCTAGGCGGTGCTTTGTGCCTCACTGAGATTGAGAAATCTTTCTTTTTCTCGAGATTCAACGGCTGTTTTCGTATGCCAGACTCAAACCCTACTTTGAAACCCTAATTATGTGTCTTACTCCCTACTTTTTCTACCAATCTCCTTCCATGCCTCACTGTTCCTACTTCTTCTCTCTTATCTGGTACCACAAACCCAAACCACCCCACTCCCTTCATGGCTGATGCTGGAATGAATTTTCCTCCTCATGCCCATGTTCCTCCGCAACACCCAATCCACACACGAGTGGGATCCGAGGTCTTTGAACTCCACCTCCCCTCCATCCACCACGAAGGTGAACGTTGGTTTGGCTGCCTCATTGGCCATTTCGTGGACTACCGTCAACTCTCCACCGATGAAATCCAAGCGGCTATCACAGCTAACTGGCATCTCGAAGGTCCAGTTACTGTCCCCCAAAAAGCTAGTAAGTTTTATGTCTTCCAGGTTGAATCCATGGCTAATCATGATGATCTTATCCACTCTAGCCCATGGAACATCAATGGCATCTCCTCACGGATCCCACACTTTGATGATCTTTTCCACCCTAGCCCAAGGAATATCAATGGCATCTCCTCACGGATCCCGCACTTCTTATATCCCAAATTCTCTTACCAAAATACTGCGCCCACTTGAGCATTCTTCATGTCTGACCTAGCCCTTCTTCCTCTTGGGCCTGGAAGAGCCCTCCACAGCCGAGATCTAATCACAAGTCAAATTTCCATCGATCTCTACTCTGACAAATGTATCCCCAATTTCCCGACTCCTCTCAACCGTCTCATACCCTTCACAGGCGCTCCTAACCCAACTGTTTCCACTCTCTTATCGGTTACCCATCAACAAACTTCTTGGAACATAGCCAAAATTCATCAACTTATCACACAAGCTATCATTCACGCATTTTGTCCATTCAATTACCTACCACACCTTGTGCTGATGTTATGGTTTGGCCTCACACGACCTCTGGGCATTACTCCATCAAATTAGGCTACCACTGCTTCTATGGTTTCCACCGTCACTATCCTCCGGAACAAGGTTCGCCCCCACATCTTCACAAAGGAATTTATGTTTGGAAATCTGTATGGAACCTAGACCTTTCGAAGCGCACAAAAGTCTTCATATGGAAGTGCGCCTGTGGCATCTTAGCAGTGAAGAAAGGGGTCTCTGTTCGTATTTACCAGATCCCCCCTACCTATCCCACTGTGCTCATCCTCGATTTCTTGTTTTAGCACGACCCCTCTTCAAACAAAACTTATGGCCATACTTTTAGCAGTATCATGGACTGTGCGCCATAATTTTAATGTCGCATTTGTGTATGTTGATTGTTTAACTTTGTGATGCAGCTAATAGGACATATTGAGCCTCACCATGCAGACAACTTTTTGTTGTGCAACCTTCGTCAAGAAATATGCAGGTTAATTTTTTGCAAGATAACCAAAGTTGATTGCAAGGATGTCCATCTGGCCAAGTCTCTAGCCAGGCGGGCGAGTTGTCTCCCTTCACCTGTGCCACTGCTGCATGGACTCCGTTTTGGACTGGGGCTACTTCAGATATTCAAGCTTTACTTACGTACCTCCTATTTTGTATTTATTATTGTATTTCCCGTTGTAATGTGTTTGCACTTTGTTCTCCTATATTATATGCATTTCTTGCTTTTCCTAAAAAAAAACCCAATATTTGCTTTATTTAGTTCTACACATAAACCGTTTATTAGCCATTAAACAGTTAATAAATGATTTAGAACAATAAGTAAACCGCATGTAGCAAAAATCAACAAAAACAAGATTTGTTCCAGCAGATGGATTCCTCGGCTAGCGAATGGATTACACGGCCGAGGAATTCCACTGTTTAATATATCGCCCAACTAAATGAAGTCCCGACTGGTGTTCTTCCTCACACCAAAATACAAATGATTATGCAGAAATTAAAGACAATGTTACTGAATCAAAACGCATAAATTAAGCGAACTATAGGCCCATGAGCCTCACTACCATGATCCCTCAGTAGCTTGATTATTTTGGATTAAGGGTGATTGGTTAATTACTTTTTGAAACCCTAAGAACTAGGATGGGTACTTCGGGGTTTGATCACTCAGGTTGCGACTACTCACAATGAGTTTGGGCTTTTGTAGAGAAGATATGAGAGATGATTTTTGCAGAGTTTCGTGGTAGGAGAGAGTGCATTGAACCTTAATTTCGAAACCCAAAGGCTTTCTTTATATAGGCATTGGGTGACATCACTTCAACCAATCACAATGCTCGAATAAAATAGGAAGTTTAGGGCTTTGAGACCTCTTATTTGGAAGTTTTTTTGTAGCCCCGAAGCAACGTTTCATGGCTGTTAGGGTTCGAGTTCGGATCAAAGAAGGGAGAACATTTCAGAATTCTAGGCAAAACGATCTGGCGGTAGCCAAGGAAACGATCTCATAGAGATTTCAAATACAGTGATTCCACGGGTGAATGAAAGAAGTAGAGGCCGTGAGGTTGATCTAGTGGCTAACAGATGTATTTTACTTGGAAATTGTATTTCTGTTTAAAAAGGCTCTTTGGCTTTAGATTAGGTCCTTTAGGTGGCTAAAAGTACTCACAGGGTCCCTTAGGCTCATGAGAAGTCAATCACAACAATCACTTATTATCCTATTCATCATTGGGATGGCTCCCAAGGTGGGATCTGAAATACTTGTTTAGCCAAAGGGCATCTACAAGGCCCAATGGTTTTCGCCCTATTAATGTTACGGAATGAGAGCTTGTGATCATATTGATATAGGAACACATATAATGGTGGATCAAGCACGAGGGAGGCTGACAAAAAAGCGTAGAACAAAATATGGTCTCTCCTTACTCCGAATTAAATCAAACATTTCATCTAAAAGTGTATTAATGGTATTCTTCCAATTAGAGAGAATTTATTTAGAAGGAGAGTGACTAAGGAGATGTCATGTTTGAATTGTAAGGCAGATTGTGAGATGTTTTCGCATTTTTTTTGGAATGTCAATTTGCACATATAATGTGGAAGTCGTCGCAGTTGGGCTACATACAGAGTATGAATGGGGTTAATTCCATTCTTGCTTGGATGCATCGGGTGATGACTATATGCTAACATTAGCTACGATGATTAGGTGGCGTATATGGAAAAGTAGGAATGCAACATTGTTTAATGGGGATGTTCTAGACCTGAGACAAGCAGTGGTTATGGCAGCCAAAGACATTACGGAATATGTTCAGGTGATGGGGATTGATGGTGATAGTAAACAACAGAATGGATCGAGGAGTTGGGAAGTGGTTACAAACTGGAAATGGCCAATGAGAGGCATTTTGAAAGTAAATGTGGATGGGGTGTGGGAAAATAATTCTAATGGTGAGCCAAGGGCAGGAGCAGGTATGGTTGTAAGAGATTCTGAAGGGAATTTTGTGGCGGCACGATCCATAAACTTGGGGCATGTGGGATTAGCTGTGTGTGCAGAAGGTTGGCATGGCGAGCACCCTTTGAGTTCTTAATATTACTGGGTTATGGACCGATCATAATGGAAGGGGACTCCCAGCAACTAGTTCGAATTTTATGAAATGAGATGGTGTGCTAGCAGAAATTGAGGTGGTGATTGTAGATATTATAAGGGTTATGCAACAGGTAGGGAACCGTGAAATTGTGTTTGTTCGTCAGTCAGTGAATGGAGTGGCAGATTCTTTGGCGAAAGATGGATTGCGAGGCTCTGGGACGCGGACTTGGGAAGCTAGGCCTCCCGATTGGTTGTTTTCTCTTCTTGAAAAAGATAACTATCTAGCATGATGTATTCTTTTGATGGAGTTTTATATTTTAATCTTCTACAGTTCTACCTTTTAAAAAATCTCTGGCCACATTGGCTGATATAAATCAGACCTCAATTAAAAAACTATTTTCTTATTGGGCTATATTGCTTTCTTCTTGTTGTTTTCTATATTGTTCTCTTTTTTGCTCAAAGAGATGGAAGCAATAAATGAAAAAAAATTATCATGATTATCTATCTATAATTGTAGAAACGATGTATTCATTAGTAAATTTGGTTGTGTCTCTTTATCACAAACCCAGGAGAGGTGTTGTGCACACCCGAATCATTGATCAACTGTTCAGCAATTCAGACCATTGATTGCCGAGATCAATGGTCCAACTGTGCACAACATGACCTACACAACACCATCCCCCAGTTCCGTTATCACTTAATGGGAGAAGATGCCCTTATAAGGCATAACATAATACTTCCTGTCAAGTTTGTTCATAGCTATTATTTCATGCCCAACTTGCATGTAATGGGTTGAAAGTCTGTACTACTCAGCCCTTCAGTGAATACACAAGCCAATTGATCTTTATACAAATCAAATCCTTGTTCAACACTTCCATGATAAATTGCCTGTCAATCTCAATATACTTGGATCTGTCACGCTGAACCGGATTGCAGGTGATATCCCTATTAGTCGAATATCCGACCTATTGCAACTATTGGTCATGGGTCCACCATCGTATACACTCCCAAATCTCAGTGAAACATGGAACTACATAAGGCATCTTTGGCTATTTTTGAAGGTCATGGTTGAAGTGTTTCAAAGCCAAACCACAAGGGGTAAAGTGGATTGCACTTAGTTTTTATCCTTCACCTTACTGAAACTTTAAAAAAAAATTAAACAAACACTAACAGAGTAACATAAAGAGATATTGGATCTAATGATATTTTACCTAGTTAAATTCACGGAATAAAGAAGTCAAGAAGAAGGAGAATGGAAAAAACAGAACAAATGGAATACATTAGTCTCTCTCTCTCTCACTACCGTTTCACCTCTCTCCCTCCCCCCGGCGATATTTTCTCTCCTTTTTCCCCCAAGCCCTAGACTCATTCGGTTCTCTCACCGCCCTTATTGTCGTCATTTTTTCTTCTTCCCTACTTCGTCTCCCCTTGGCCCGACGTCCATTTCCGCCGGTTACCACATCTGGGGGTAACCAAGTCCTAACGACTTGGATCGGCGTCAGCTATTGGTGTTGAGGTGGTAAGGATCCCGCCGTCTTTTGTTCCTATACATTGGTGGATCTGGCCTAACGGCAAGGAGGTATTCTTACGATCGGAGGTTAGTCGTGGAAGATCATGTGGTGGCGGCAATATCGGTGGCTCTTTGTCGACATATGGAAGTGCCCACCTTTTGGTTTCCCATACCGTTTGTGAGATTCTTTAAGAAGAAAAAGTTCAGAGGGCAGCGAAAGTCTGATCGCTGCTACATATGTGGAAAGAAAGGGCACTATGCAAAACAGTGTCCCAACAAAGCAGCTAGAGACAAAATGATGAACTCTTTGGCTCTAATTAATGATGATCTCGAAGATGCCGATGTCGAGTCCCTATTCTCCATCGAAGATGAAGCAACAGATGATGCCGTCCTGGCATTCACTTTTGATGATTCCTCTTCAGAATCAGATGATCCCCAATTGGCGGCTCCTCAGCAGGCTTTCTTGGGATCTAGTACCTCGAGGGGTTCGCGGCGGCATAGGGCACCCACTCATCACCTGGTGGTGGTGGTTTTTGAGGTGGTGGCGTCCTTGGTGGGTGGCGGATCTAGTTGTGGAGGGTTGCGGTTGCTGGCTGGTGGCAGCGGCGGTTGTGGTGGATGTGGCTGAGGGTTACGATTGCTGGCTGGTGGAGGTGTGAGGCTGCTAGTGCTAGTGTCGGTGCTGGCGATGTGCTGATGGTGGCGGTGTTTGTGCCATAGGGTTAGGGTTAGGTTTGGGCTCTATTTTGGGCTAGGCCCATGTGATTTAGGACTGTACGTTTTGGGGCCTGGCCCTTAGGGTGTGGTTGGGCTTTGACCCAACAGGCTTTTTTTTTCATCCAACCCTTGTTTAGATTCCCCTCTCCTACCCCTAACTTGATGTACCGTTTGTCAAGTTTTCTTAATAAAACTTTTATTGCCTATCAAAAAGAAGAACGGATTAGTAGTACACTGATAAAAGAATCTGGCAAACAAATGCTTGCAATACGAAACTCATATTGGAAGCTGCAGTCCAAAGTGAATGAAATTATAACCAAGCAAACCGAAAATTAATCTGATTTTGAACTCAGGCACGCATCTGCTGCCAAAAGATACAAAGTACCTAACATTTCTATGACAATTCTCTTCCTCAAAAATTGACACAAAGAATTCAAGTGAAAGAAGAAATAAGTTCAGAATCACATATCACACATATTTTTTGTTATACATGTTTGGGAAGAAAAACGTACAGTTCACGTCAAATGCTCTCAGCCAGATTCAGAAGCCAGCTACGGCCTCAACAAGACCTGATGCAAATTAAGCTGCTCATGAATCTGTCTGAATTTTCCTTTAAGCCTTTGTATCTGCCAAAAACAGCATCATTAACAAGTACAAATTGAAAGAAAGAAAATGCCAAATTGAACAGTTCTATATGGGTGAGGAGGGCAACATAGATACAACACCTGTTTCAGTTCGATTTCGGTTTCTCGCTTCTGTTGCCCCAACGAATGCCGCAGATTAGTAATATCAAAAACGCTATCCATATCATCTTCAAATGCCGATTCTAAGTCCTCCCGGAGTAGTGCTGGCAACTTGTCCACAACGGGCATCAGGAGAAAGCAGTTGAACTGCAAAAAAAATAGATGTTCATCAAAAAGAAAGAGCAAGAGGGACTCGAGGATAAACAAAACTTCTAAGAAATAAAAATACATGCCCTAGTTTTGGATAAAATATTGACAAATTTTCTCTCTCTAGTCACTGGTTGAGTAGCAATTTTGCAATACACGCATCTCTGACGGTGACTTGCTAAATTGGCTAGCTAAACCCAAAGTATGATAATGAACAGTGTCAATAAGCACCCATATTTTTAGCCAGTTTAATTTAACAAAAGGAGCCCCACTTTGATTTGACCAACACTTCAAGTAATACTAACACCACCTCCATTAAATAAAAAAGACCACATTGTCATAGAACTCTGTATATGATACAAACCTGGTTTGTACAATGGAAGTCGCCTACTCCAACGGTATGAGTATTCTCTAACAGAATGCTTAATGGAGATCCTATAAGTAGGTCCCATCACGAGAGATGTTTAGTCATAGCGGCTGGCGATTTTTGTGGTAATTGCTGACCCTTCTGCCAGATTTGGTCCAATGTCTATCAAGAAAACTAAGGATTTGCCAATAGCAGGGATTTTAGCTGGCCATTGGAGAACCTCTCCATGCACTAATTCTTTGATCTTCAGCTAAAAAAACTCACCCACATAACCATATCAGGGTGAACGAAGTCCAACCATACACACTACCTCCAAAATGGCCTTCTGTGCACTCATGTACATGCACAAGAAAAAAATAATTTCCCAAAATCCAGAAAAAGGGAACACAAAACCCAGAAAGTAAAGGAAAGATGATATGGTATTTTGTGCACTCAGTAATTGGTCAAGGATGAAGTGAACTGCTGCAATTCGGAAAGGATCCGTGGATGCATACCTTTAATTCTGCAGAAGCCAGGAAGTACTCTCTGATTCCATGGAATATCTGTTGTACCAAAGCATAAACAATCCTTTCAGATGAAGGGGCAAGCCTCCTGTTCCATAGTGTGCTATCTAAAAGGTCTGCAAGCCTCATCTCTGTTGACTGCATAGTGGTGCTTGAGTCAATGCCAGAGGCCAGTTGACTGAGTTTTATATCTGGCCTTGCCTTAGGGTCCTGTTTTTCGTTAGCCACTGATCCAAACGATGACTCCTGCGAAACAACAGCGGATGCTGAATTACCACTGCTAACAGACTGTTCAGTTCCACCAAATGAGTCCAAGAAATGACGTAATCCAGCCCGATTCTGCAAAATTTCAAGTAAAATCAGAGAAGATGGAAAACTCCACAGCACCCAACTATAAAATCATTGGTAAAGCACAGTAACTCACTTAAACTGCTCAAGCAACAGACAAAACCATATAATTTTGAACCCCTTTAAGTAGAGCATAATAACCTTATTGTGCAGAGACCAGCTCACATAACGGGTGGTGCTCACTAAATCCTCCATACACCTGGCAGCAAAATTATGGAGAATAAAGAGAGTAAGCTATCAAGTATTATTGCAAGAAGTTCTGTGATTCATCTAGAACAGAACTATTGTAAGTTCCGAAGTAGGACGTGCAAAAAAGTTTCTGGCCTATGTTGCCAAGAAACTCTTTTACCCTAAAAATTTATGCTTTGGTAACTCATTTCCAAAACATGGTCCATCTACAATAATTTTACAGATTGGAAGCAATCAGACATAATTTATCCAGAAAATCATTTGCTAAAAGTGCATTCTACAAAAATAACTTGAAGAATAATATATAGATTTGTTTGTTGTTTTCCGCGCGAGAAAAGTACAGTCTAACATTCGTTCCGTAAAACCCTATCGCTATTGCATCAGATTTTAGACCATTTTAGACCATGTAACGTATAACATTCCCTTTTTCGGTCCTTGTACCGGAACAATTGGCATTCCGGGTAACTCAGCCTCTCTGTGGTGTAGTTAGATTTATGGGCCGTTCAACTGAGCATAATTTTGAGATAAAAAATTATGTAACTTCTGTGCATAGTTTTTAAATTTTTCCGCACCAAATTAAAGATCTCAATCAGTTATTTACATTGGTGCAAAGACATTCAAAAAATTGTACACGGAAATACTTTAAATTTTTATCCAAAAACTGCACATCTTTCCCTAGTAGACTAAAATTTTGTGACTAATGGTGTAATTAAAACAACGGACTGAATAAAGATGAGCTATGTGATAACTAACTTGTCACGGCATGCTCTTTCAGTGGATTCTGCAAATCTGTTGAAGGCAGAGGCAACACGCCTTAGAAATACCTCATGGCCACTAAGGAATTCACCTTCTTTCTGTAGGAAACCGGTAATAAGCACGGGTAGAGTTGTCAGCAACTAAGTAAGCCAATCAAACTGGCTGAACTCTCCTATTACAATACAGAAATTAGCCTAGCAATCCACTAATGATGATAACACTTACCTGAAGAAGATAGACAGAGATGGGGAGCAATCTCTTCAAAATGTGCAAGAGTCTAACACCCAACTGTTTGAAGAAAAGGGTGATACAAAGAACAATTAAAACAATAGAAAAAGAACTGGCGAAAGCATTTCTAAAATAGAAAAACAATATAAAAAGAGAGACCAAACTGCGATCACACAAACACAAAAACTACAGTTTGAAAGGATGCCCCATAATCTTGATGTATTACTTGATGGAAATGTATGACAAAGGTTGATGGAAGAGGGATAAACAGTTAGAGAATGGCCTGATGAGTCACCGAGAATTAACTTACCAACAAGTTTTTAAGCTCCAAAGAGTTCAAACTATCAGGAGATTGAACTCCTCATGTTTTAGAGACTCATGCATGAGCATAGGAACCACTGCTCGGTATCATTCTGAAAGCTTTGGCCACCAAACAAGAGACTCAAAAGTCGGATTGAAGCCAGCCAGGCAAATAGAAGAGGCAGGGTAAGTTAGTGCCCAAGCTACCTTCAGGCCCCCTCAATTTGTCCATTCTACTTTAGGACGATGGCTGTGGGTGTAATTATGGAAATATAGATTACATGTATTTAGCACATGCTTCCAATCTTGCATGAAAATAACAATATACCATCACAACTGCACGATAGCCAGAAGGAAAGCTTTCTAGGCCACCAAGGTGTTATAGGGCTTCCATCTATACAATTGTGCTCGTAAAATAATTAGTCAACTAGTCTAAAGAACTTGATAAAACACATCGCCAAAATATTTTTTTTGTATAAACTAACTTGTTCATTCTCAATTAATGGCCCACAATAATTTTTTTTCTGCCCCAGAATCAAAGATTGGTCTATAATGTTCAAAGCTTCAAAGATTTTTTTTTCTGTCTAAAATAACATGTTCGTTCAATTAATGGCCATTTAGTTTTGCCGATTGATAATGACTAGAATGCCACGGAATGTCACAATTAATTTCAATGAACTTAACATCATCAATCGTGAAGGAAAACCAGATTCACAGAGCATAGTCTAAAAATGCGAATCTTACAAACGATAATAGAATGGGCGATTCTTCTCTAGTACGACCTTGTGCCTTTCATGAGAATCTAGTTTATGCATAGGGGTTCTAGTCCCTTGGAATACTTATTAAGGTATCAAAATTTTAGCAACTCTCAGGGATACAAAATTTTCAAACTCATTCCTATTTGTTGAATGAGGTGTTGGTAAAGACTACTAAAGAACATGTTGAACAAAGCACAAAAAGTAGGTATGGTGGCTCAACTTTAGCAGAATCTAAAGAATAGGTGTTTTCTAGAAACACAAAAAGTGGACCCTCATATAATTAGCCCAACATTACCATATATGATGCCTAAATGTTACATAATTTGTAGTTCCAAAGGAGCAAGAACTCTATTTGAACCTTATCAGGAGGTAGATTACTACAATTTCAAGCTACCTGGCTTTAAGGTATCTACTTCATTAATAATTGCCTAAAGCTACCTACTGGTGGTGCGGATCAAGTTATTGCTGTAATATGATCGAGAAAATGGGGATTTGGAAAGGTACTGGAAGATCAAAACAGTCCAAAAATTTACATCTGGGAACTCAAAAGAATACAATAGTCGGAAAAAAAAAAAAAACTGATGCGAACCTGTAAGGGCATATAAGCTCCAAAGGCAGATATTTTTTACCGCTTTAATTAAGTCCACCTACTTTCAATGGTTCAAATACTAAACTATCAGCGAAGGACAGTTCTTAAGCTGAATTTGCAAGAATTTGGAAAAAATGTGGTAAGATTTTTTGCCACTACCTCCAAAGGACTAATATTAAGGCAAGGATTTTAAGCCACATTGAAAATCAATATCTTGAGCACATTAGCCTTCATGAAAATGAAACTAGAGGCTCAAATTAATGGGCCCAATATAAAACTTCTAATACATTCCAGACTAATGGGACTAGAGGCTCAAATTATCAATACCAACTCCCCTAATAACAAAGAGTTCTCATAATTGATCGCAGGCTCTGGAAAATGAAAGACCAGACCCTACCTTACTATAATCATCAAGGTTCTGAATACCGTATCGGCTATGGTACCAGTTTTTCAATTGGTACGGTACGTACCAATACTAGACAAATACCGGGTATTGTTTCGGATTTATTGCTACTAATAATATTATATATATATATATATATGTATGTATTATAACTTGAAAATACCCCATTACACTACAAAAAAAAAAAAACCCCACCAGTTTATGGTAGTTTTACTCAATAAACAATTATACTTAATACAGATCTCGTTCACATGTTTTTTTATTTTTTGAACTGATCTCTTTTATTAACGTGTTGGCCCTTGGGCTGGGGACATATCCTATTCAAAGTTCAAACCCTAATTCCAAACAAGTACTTCTCTTGCTTTCCTTTGGCCGTTGCTGCCCCAATACTCTCTCTCTCTCTCTCTCTCTCATCGCGATATGGCCGGATTTGCCGGACTGGAAACCCAGTTACAGCCACAATCGGTCCAAAAATAGTACCGGCCGGAATCGCCGGTACTTTCCGGTAAGACCCGAAATCAGAGCCGGGACAGTATTGAAGGTGTGAAGTACCGGTTCTCCTCCAACCCGATACGTACCAGCCGGTACGGTACGGGAATAACAACCTTGGTGATCAACCTCTGATTCTCCGCAAACATGAAAAGCAGAAATATAGGGCTCCAACCGTCATATGAACAGAATGAAAGAAAAGCTGCTCCAAGCTCACCACCTCAGCTTCAATATGGAAGGACAAGAAAGACTATATACTGGGTTTTGCAATTTTGATCGCACTCGTAAATAGAAACCCTAAGGAACACCTATAGCTTATACAACAGGATCCAAAAAATGTCAAGAATGTAAACTGCAGATAAGAATAACTTCCGTGAGTGTAGAAGGCTATCCAGATCGTTTATATTTGTATATCTTATGCAAATAGGTAGTATGGTTGATATGTTCAAAATTTTACATTAGGAACTGGAATACAAAGTGCTGAGCAAAAAAAAAAAACTGCAATGGAAGGTGCTAACATTTTTCCCACATACATGGTTCAGGATGCATACTACTTTTCCCTCTTTAGATTCTGGTTACAGTAATACCCTTCTACTAGATTATAAAGTCTTTAAAACTATATATACCTAGCTTCTAATTGCAAGAATTGTACCTAATCTTTGAAGGGTTAATGTATCCACAAACAACTCATTAGTTAGCATCTCCTAAAAAGCGGTCTACCCTCCATTGGAATCAAACATTTGTACCGAAGTCCATGCAGTTATATAAATCAAGACTACAAAACGCAGAAGAGGCAAAGGAAAACAAAAGTACTTTCAACCCTAAATGAAAATTATCACCTGATGAAGAAAGGGCTCAAATGTTTCACGGGCCTTTGCAACAGCAATCACACAAGCTGTCCTAATTTCAGAGAAACGGAGAGAAGGAAAAGAAAATTAGAGCAAGGACAAATAATTTGATAGAAATCAATTTTCCTGAGCAACTCAGAAAACCAGGGATACCTAGAATAATTTGTTCCATCATGAATATCTTCGACTCCACATGCATTTACTATTTCTTCACGTGTGATTGGAGGACATTTGATTCCTCCGACAACAAAACGGAATTCAGCCATTGCACGGTGATATTGAGCACCCCCATAAAGACGCATTCCTGAATTCTACACTCAATAGAACACAAGTTTCTCTACTTGCATTGAAAAAAAAAACAGAAGGGACAGAATATCATTATCCATAATAGCCTAATAGAGTCACTAAGATTCAGGGCTCTAACCCAAATTGGAAAAAAGAAGACACAAAAAAGTCAAAAGGATAAATGTGAACCAATATCCTAACTGCTAGCCTGACCACATGGAAGATGAATAACTGAGTTAGCTAAGAGGAATAATATATCCAAAAAAGTCTACAATTGCAATCCCCCATTATATTAATCTCTTGAATTACAAGCGTGGGATAGTTTGATAGACTTTGTTGGGCCCACTCGTAACTGCTGCAGCTTTTGGCTAAAATTGAACATCTAACATGCTATCAGAGCTCATGTTGCAGGAGGAGTTGCGTTCAAGTATATTTGCTTGTATTTAATCCCATTTGCATTAGCTCTCTGCATGCATGGATGTTTGCGTCTTGACGCGCAAGAAGCATTGCACATGAGAGGGAGTAACAAAAAGATTCTTCAATGAGTACAAAGAATACAAAAAACTTTGTGTGGAGGTGCTTATATTCTTTAACCAAAAATATTCTGAGGAGAATTTTGTGAAATATGGATGCAAAGCAAGATAAAAAAAACTTTTTGTATCTCTAATTTATCTGTATACGAGTTGGCCAGATCAGTGACACTGATTTCAATAAGAAATAAAAATATCAAGCAAAGTCATGGGCCCATGGGAGAACCTAACAGGTACGTGTTTAACATTGTCATAAGTGTAGGCCGTAGGGATCCAAGCAAAAAAAAAAAAGAAAACTTGGGAGAACGAAAGTATTATTACGCATAAAAGAAACCACATTAGTGATAGTCGCAATAATTAACAAAATGGAAATCACGGCAAACGTTCCAAACAATTTGCAAGTACCGTAGTTCTTATGCTGTAGAATATGCAAGATATCCACATAATCCAGCTTAGAGAGAAATCAATGACATGGCAAGACTAAAGCTTACAGGTATTATCTTCTGTGGGAACTGAAGACCATCAATGCCAATGAGTGCCCCTCCATTAATCCTCTCGTCTTGTAGTGTTTCCCCTGCAAAACATAAGACACTAAAATAAGTAACACAACAACCCAAATCAAAATCATATCATAAAAAACATACATAGTAGATAATGTAACCATGACTATATTTGGAGAGACATTCATTAAAAAAAACAGAGAAAAAAAACTCCCCAGAATAGAAAGTATCACAAGATACAATATACCATGCTAAGCCTATCCACAGGGAAGAAAGATCATAATAATTTACCAAACTTATCTGGAGGCGCAACAACGGTCCCTTTCAGCAGTAGTGACAACTGAGAAATAAAGAACAATTTTGTCAGAATCCACTAATAGGAAAGACAAGATTAAACTGCTCCTCATATCAAATAATTTAGAACACATTCGTACGTAACTGGAAGAAGGTATTCCATACAATCTAAGGACTATCAACAAAAGCCCAAATCTAAAAGGAATTGTCTTACAGATTTACATATAAAAAACTTGCATACCACATACAATCTTTGAGGACCCTCTTTAAATAAAATCACAAATTTGGACTGAATGAGCAAATAAAATACTACTGTAAAGAGCTGAGTAATGGGGTTTGTAGAGACCTTGGTCAGGAACAGATCATGGAAAGCTCTTCCTTTCTCCTTCAGTTTTACTTCATCCAAGGTGCTAAAGGGAGGAAACAAAGAAAACAGAAAAATATAAAAAAGAAAATGGCATTTGTCTGTCATTACAAAGAGAATTTATACAGAAGACCATAAAATAAAGGTGTTAAGCACCCAGTGAACACCCCCAAAAATAAAAATAAAAAAACAACTTCCCAAGAGAAGAAAACTTGTTCACACTCTCTATTGTTCCTCTCTTCCCTTTAGTGAAGGTCTTAAGTTGTTCTCCACCTCAACTTCCTCAACCCAAAAAAAAGAGATTGCATTGCAATTCGTAATTTAAAGTACAAACCTGAGTTCCTGATTTATTTCATTTAGCTTTCTTGTTGTGCTCCTATATTCTTTTTCAAGAAGCGGAATGATCAGTGGAACACTATCCATATACCTTGAAATAATATAGAAATATTTAGTTATAGAAGTAACAAAAAGAAAACTGAACTGACTGCACTTCCATTTGAGTAGAATAAAAACTACCCACCTTCTCTGCAGCAACTCCTCCAAGAATAGCCTGAGGCTGCTCACACCTATTCTACTTCTTTCCTGCTTTGAGAGTGGACGTCCCAACTTCTCCTCCAAAGATGCTATGTCTTCTACCTCTCTTAAAGAAATAGCCTACATAACGAGCAGGGTAAAACTGATAAAGTCCCAAAAAGATTTTAAAGAACAAAGAGTAGAGACAAAACATAAGAAGTTGAAAACCATTTAAGTACGTTTTCTTGACCCCAACACTGAAAATGTGTCCAGTCCTACATGAACTGTCTTTTATTGGGAATGTAAAACTGATCTAGTAACGATTAAATGGGCAGAAGCTAATTCTTATTTGCACAGCACTGTCACAACACTTCTGGTAGTTTCTTTTTCTTTTTTGATAACCAAATCAAGTATAGAAGGTACCTAAGGAAACACCATCCATGCATTCAGGAAGCATACGACGATTCAACAATAAGATACTGAATTCCTAAATTACAATTCCACTCTCACCACTCCATTTGCCAACAAAATTGAGAAAAATACCCATGCTAAGGTTCATGTGACACAACGATGCAATAAACTCAGAAATCTAGTCTTTACATTGTCTATTGGAGCCTGGTTCCACAAAAGGTCATTCAATTTCTTCCATCTTGTAAACAACTAAAGTACCACCTACATGTACCAAACCTTCATCGCTGACCAAAAAAGTCCTCCGCACCTTGAAACCTATAGTTGTGACTTGCAAGCTGCTCTTTCTCTTCCTATCACTACATCTGTCCATGGAAGGGTCTGATCTCCAACTCTCCCATTAGGTTCTGACAGCTATACCATAGATTAACTTGTTTTCCCATAATACCAAACTGAGCCTAGGTTTTCTTGAGGCCTTGATGCGGCTTCCAGCTTTTATATGTTACTTTCTTTCTTGTGATCCAATCGGATACAAGAGGACAGCTATATTAACAATGTGAAAGGTGGTCTTGTTTGCGGCCTTCTTCTGTACTTTTGGTGGTGGTTGTTCACCTGGGTATGGTGGTCGGCGGGTTGGGGCAGGGGTGTGTGGTGGCTGTCTTTGGGTTAGGGTTAGGGTTAGGGTTAGGGTTAGGCTTGCGGTTTGAGCCAGGTATGGTTCCATTTGGACTCGGCTTGGCCCACTGTTGAGCGTTATTGAATGATTTAGGCATTTTAGGCCTTTTTGTGCTAAATTTGTATCGATCTGGGTTTTTACCATATAGGGTGTTTGGGCTTTGTCCCATTAGAAAATTAGAGGCCGATCCTGTTTTTTAGGTTGTGTGTCATCCCAACCCTAAAATATTTTTTCCGAACCTGTATAGGCTCGGTTATGCACATAATGACATTTTTCACCCCCAAGCCAAAGCGACTCCCCTCTCTCTCTCTAAATGCTTTGACCTCTCATGAGTCATGATTCTCATCTCTCCCCATCCCATCCCACCTCAGCCCCCGACCCCCACCGCCAACACCCAGTGCAAGATCGGCACTGCCGTCAACTTCTCCAACGAGTCCGCTTTCACCAACGGCGAATAGAGTTGGATCCAAGAAATCTTCCAGCCTTTTGTTCGCCATGTTTCTCCCTTGATCTTCTATACTGAGCTCTGGTTGACATGGTTGATGATTGAGAGTGAAGCGATGGAGGACAAACGAGGCATTTTCGGATCTGTCAGACGGTGGTGAGAGGACTCGAACCGTCGGTTTGGTTCGGGATCTCCATCTCTGTTTTGCTGGAAAAAAATGGTATAGTTAGTGTTCGTAGAACGGGATCGTTCACCATCAATCCAGCTGTATCTTCATAAACTTGCGATGGTCTTCAGAGGCCTCTGAATTCCATCAAATAAATTTCCCAAAATTCCAGGACCCAACTCCACTGACAAAGGCTTGTGTGTTCGTAGAACGGGACAAATGGTCTAGTTGCTTTTCTTTTTGTAGTTTAATGGTGGAATCTAGAAAGTAGTTGCAGGGTGCAAACGTATAAATTGTTGGAAGAAACCAGATTCGCGTCCCCAATCAAGTCGGAGAAAGAATCGCGAATCCACTCGATGGTTTATGAGAACTGTATATGCGAATTGTTTATTTTAGTGTATCATGGGTCTATGTAAATTGTACGGTGGATTATGAGCACAGTATATGCAAACTGTTTATTTTAATGTGTTGTAAGGCCATGTGAACTGTGCAGTGGGCTATGAGAACTGTATATGAATGTGTGGTGATGCTATGTGAACTATGTTGTGGGCTATGAGAACTGCAAATGCAAACTGTTTATTTTAGTGTGTGGTAAGGCTATGTGAACTGTGCAAAAGACTATGAGAACTGCATATGCGAATTGTGTATTTTAGTGTGTCGTAAGGCTATGTGAACTTTGCGATGGGCTATGAGAACTGCATATGAGAACTGTTTATTTTAGTGTGTCGTGAGGTTATGTGAACTGTGCAGTAGGTTATGAGAACTGCTTATTTTAGTGTGTGGTAAGGCTATGTGAACTGTGCGGTGAGTTATGAGAACTACATGTGCAAATTGTTTATTTTAGTATGTCGTGAGGTTATGTGAAGAGTGCTATGGGCTATGAGAACTGTATATGTGAGCTGTTTATTTTAGTGTATGGTGAGGCTATGTAAACTGTGCGGTTAGTTAGAATTGCATGTGCGAATTGGTGGTGGAGGATTTTCTCTATTTTTTTAAATATTTTATTTTTCGGCCTTACTTTTTTATTACTACTACTACTATACTTGGCTGGATTTTAGTTGAGTGCTACAAATTTGTTCAATTTTTTGAGACTTCAAAAAATTGTTCAATTTTTGTTTGTGTATTTTTTATGAGAATTGTGTATTTTCTATGAGATTTGTGTATTTGTCCATGAGAACTGTCTATAAGAACTATATATTTTTCATGAGAATTGTATATTTTCTATGAGAATTGTGTATTTTCTGCGAGAACTGTTTATGAGAACTGTGTATTTTATAGGAGAACATTGTATTTTTCTATGAGAACTGTGTATTATACATGCGAATTGTGTATTTTGTACGGGAACATTATATTTTTCTATGAGAACTGTGTATTGTCTATGACAACTATCTATGAGAACTGTGTATTTTCTATGAGAATTGAGTATTGTCCATGAGAACAGTATATTTTCTATGACAACTACGTATTTTCTATGAGAATTGTATATTTTAGTGTGTGGTAAAGCTATTTGAACTATGTATTTTTCGGTTCACATAGCCATTTCACATAGTTCTCATAGAACTGACTATGAGAATTGGCAGTTCTCATAGCCAATGGTATTTTTGTCCGAAACAATTCTCATAGGGACAATGCTCATATAAATAATTCTCATAGACAGTTCTCATAGAGACAATTCTCATAAAAACAGTTCTCATAGAGAATTCTCATAGCAAAAGGTATTTTTTTCAATCTTACATAATTTCATATTCAATATGGATCTTGTTCAGTAGATATCGTCGAGTAGGTTCCAAAAATATATAGTTTTAAAAAAAAGAATATCTACAACAAAAGATGTGACTTTTTGAAATTAAACAGTGTTTTAATGGTGCACCAATACTCATGGAGCACTGGATAATTTTTCTATACTAGATGCTCTTTAGTTCGGTGCGCTGATGCGCGTGAAGGGGCATGGTTGGAATAAAAAATACAAATAATTGTGCAGGATTAAATTAAGTCCGAACCTAATTTTTGGGGCCGACCTAAAAATTCCCCTTGTCCCTTTGGGTGTCCTGGATTGGTTTCTTGCCAATCGTAGGTTTGAATCTCGGATTGGATTGATTGTTCTTCTAAACATGACGTTTCCTTGCTCCTATTAGTCTTGTAACAATTTCAAGATTAATGAAATTTTTCGCTGTTCAAAAAAAAAATACAATGTGAAAGGTTATTTCAAGCATCTATTATAGATTTCCAGGTTCAATTTTTGATGTCCATAATATAATGAGATGATTGACCCCCCGAGTTATTAAGCACATTGAAACAACACATGCCATGCACGTAACCGTGGTTTAGGTTATAAAGGCCTTAGCCGGTATTATTTTTATCATCAGAAATCAACATACATTGTGACTTGGGAAATAATGCCAGAATGGTACAAGGAAAAACCTGTTTAAACTCGTCATTTGATCTATAAAAAGACTCGTGTCCAGAACCCACTCTTCCTGAAGGCACAGATGTGAAAAAGGGTGAGTCACCTAACATGAAGCCATCAAGAGTAGATGCAGGTGGTGAAAGAAAAACTTCCACATCTGAAGCACGTGCAAACTGGGGTATTTTTGTATCTAGCTTTGTTGAGACAATCAGAGTCCTTGAAAGCTCAGGATCAATCTGCACATGATTAATAAGGACAATAAACCTTTTTGCACCAAAAGCCTATTTCAAGGAATCAATACCTCCTAAGATGCTGTTTCCACCAGTACAGCATAAAAAATGTATGGCTTTCATTTGTAACTGGTAAACTAATGAAGATTGGCGTTTCTCCATGAAAGCCAGGCCTTATGTTAATCTTCAGTAAAGTGCAACAATTTAAACAACTTGGCTTTAGCACTAGAAAACACGTACTTGCATTACCACCCTCCGTGTTGTTGCATTGCTCCAATCACTGCAATCTTCAAGGCATAATATGATGAACTCTTTATGCTGCATCTTAGCTCGAACTAGAGACTCCACTGCACGAGCTTGGCCCTGCCATATAAATGGTAACACTATTCACAACCACTAGGAATGATTTACTAAAGAGGGAAACACTATTCACAACCATTTTTTGGCAAGACATTAGACCTGTAAAGCTCGATTTTTCGGACCGGGTGCAGGAGCAATTAGTCCTGGAGTGTCTATGATGGTGAGGTTTGGACAATATTTATATTCTACTTTGATTATGATTTCCTTGGCAGAGAATTGGCAGGGCTCGTTCTCTAACCTCATATTTTCAGCTTCAATGTATGCCTACAAGAAAACAAAGGTTAAGAACTTATAAGGTCGAACCACATTACCAATTGTTTCAATCAATCTCAAAGTGGGAACAAGGTAACAAACTTAGAATAACGATCAACATCATTAATGTCTTTTCATTATTATCAAGTAGGAGTGAACACAAATATGGCAAAAAGGCCATAATGCAAGAAGCCCTTTTAGAGAAAGGAAACATGGAAAAGAAACAGAAGACTCTCTGAGGGAGTTAGAAATGGCTTGACAACATTCAGAACTGAAATTCAGTAGCAAATGAGATTCACTCTATTAATGCGGATCGACAACACTTGGATTTCTCCACAGATGGTAATATTGCCTCAACATTTGAATCACGTAACCATTATGAGCATGAGTTCTTCTTTGTATGTGATTATCAGTGCTCTAAAAGTAGCTAGCCACTAGTCGGATCACAACCTAGTGCCTAGGCCGATTAATCAGCGCCTAGAGATTAGTCGGGATTTTTTGTTCCCAAATATAAGTGGAACAAAACATTACATAACATCCAAAATGAAAACATTGAACATTAATCCATCTATCCATCCATCCAAATTAAACTAAGTACTCTATAGAGACATGAAAACTAAGTACCACCAAAAACTAGTCAATCCATTAGGCAAAGTTCCTTGTTCATAGTTCAAACCAAATGAAACCAAGTTGAACCAAATAACTAGTCAATTACAAAAATCAATGCTCCAAGTTCAAAACCTGGTACAACTAAGTAGTACGACATCACTAGTCAATTACCCCTCTTCTTCTCCATATCAGTCCAAACCCCTTGTAGTATATTACCACAATACTAACCCCCATAAATTTGAAAAATCTCCAATTAATCCCGCCCAACCGCCTAGCTCATTAGTCACTGACTAATCGTTCCAGCACCTTATTCAACGCCAAGGCCCTTTTTTTTTCGAGATAATCAGATGTCAAGCCTAGTTTGTGTATACCTCGACTAATTCTAGAGTCCTGAAGGTAAACGACCAGGCATAACCCCAATGGTCCTTAGGTTTGGGATGGTTGGCCTCTGTGGGATTCGAACATGTGACCTCATAGTCAAGCATTTATTGCTTTCTCAAGCCCACTTTGCCAACCCCTTGAGGTTAGCGCCAAGGCCCTTAGTCAAGGCTAACGGGCACTGGCTGGGCTGATTTTTTGGACACCGGTTATTACGTTGAGAGAGTGGATCTAATCTTGCAGAAAAGCATGGTTACCAATAAATCAAGGCTCCAATAGGATTTTAGAGCCCCCATTGAAGTTATTTCACCATTTGAGTTACTTTGTGTGTTGACTACTTGACTTCTGAAAACATGTAAGCTTCTTGATATTTGCTTGAAATTGGTATTCTGTCAAGCTTTGGTTATTGCTACTGCTCGTTAAAGATCACATTTAGAACAAGACAATAATACTTTTCCGAAATTGCTTATCCCCGCTGTAATACTGTCTCATTTCCACTAAATTCACCCATAAACAACAAACTGCTCAAGGTAATGGCCCTGTTTGCAAGCACTTATAAGCTAACCTATTTAGCTTATTTGCTTAAAAAAGTTAATAAAGAGTGTTTGCTAGCACTAATAAATAATTACTTATTTTGCTTTTTCAGCTTATTTTCCTCAAAAAAAGAGAGATAATTTTCAATTTGTAGCTTTATACTTAATTTGAGTTAATAAAGCTACGGATGGAAGACAAACTCATTGGTTTCAAAGTAAACATATAGAATCATTAAAGACAATTTGGACTTTTTCACTCGATCAAAAGCTATTGTACAACTTACCCAACAAAATAGTTTGAACTCCTATACAAGCTTATAAAAGCTACACCATACAAGTTATTTTGCAAATAATCAAGAAATCTGCGATAAAAAAACGGGACCACTATATGGATAGCAAATTGTTGACACCCAATCTAAGTCCTTGTTCTTCCTAAATTATTGGTCTTGTATTTCCTTTGGTATTATTTATTTTCATAATTTCTTGTTTAGTTTCAGGTCAAAATTTCGGGAGCAATGGTTCGTCTCAACAAGAGGGAGTAGAAAAGTATAAAGAAATGAACTAAAGTTGAAAAAAGTTCAGATAACATGACACAAAAGACAAAAAAGACTTGCTTTAAACTTTTTTCGACTGAACCTTTTTAACTTTTGGTCATACTTCTTATTTTTTAGACACTTTCGTTGAGAACAAGATAATCTAAAATATTTGACGAAAATTTAGAAAAGACGAACCAAAATATTGAAAGCTATGTAACACAGACACTTTGGCAGAGGCAATGTCGGTCTCCAACACTCATATTCAAAGTGTCCTATTTTGTATCATTGTTTTCCATTTGGACACTCGGGAGACACTTTTAAAAAATGCTCCGGACACTCTCGGACACTTGGAAAACAAGTTAAAAAAATAGTATGATCAAATTAAAAAATAGGGAAATCATTTTTTTTTTGTGTGACAGATGATGGTTTATTGGTTAGAAATGCACACAAATGATCAAATGCTTTTAGTCAAAATGTTTTTATGAACAATATGATGATGGTTATAATTTAACGTATATGTGGTGTTGCATATTTATGATTAGAACCTTCAATTTTTTTACTTTGGCTTCGTATGATAGTATGCATATATGCTTTTTAAAACGTGTCGTCTAACGTGTCAGTGACCTCCATTTTTAAAAATTCGGGTGTCCGAGTGTCGGTGTCGTGTCACGTGTCTGTGTCGGTGCCACTACATAGAACGAAAGAGTAATTTAGGAAGAATGCGGCCTAATTATTCTACATTACACACAGTAATTAGTTACGTTAGATACAAACACATGTATCTGAGGTGCTAATCTAACAATAACTTTCCCCAGAGTAAACAATACAAAACGTAGTTATATCCAATGCGTCACCTGAATTTCATGAAGGGACTTGTGTAGGGCAAGGGAGGGGTCGGAATCGGAGATGAGGTGGCAGAGAGGGGAGTGGGAATCGGGGTTGTACTTCATGTGGAGGGTGATGGGGCGGCGGGTCTTGGTGCCGCCGCCGACGTGGTTGAACTGGAAGCCCATCAGGGCTTCCACGAGGGCGCTCTTGCCGTCGGTCTGGTGGCCCACCACCAGCACCGCCGGCGCGTCGAATGGGGTCTCCAACTCCTGAGCTAGCCCGTGTAGCTCGTTGTACGCCTCGTATAGTCTTCCCTGTCCTTCGGATTCCATACTTGAACCCGTTGGAGACCCTTGTTCGCATTTCTCCTCCATGGCTTTCTCTCTTGACCGGATTGCGCGACTGTGGGCTGTAGAGAGAGAGAGAGAGGGCCGTTGTGCACTTGTGGGAAAATCTTATCTAGAAAAAAGTTTGTTGGCTTTTCAAATTAGAGATAATAAAAAAATAGAAAAAACACAAGGCAAATGCTAACAATTTTTTTTTTTTTTGAAGAGAGTCAATTGCTAAACAAATGTTCGGGGTAACATATATGGAATATTTCTCAATATTTAATGTCATTTCTAAAAAAATCTGTCTCTGTTGCCGTTTTCCATTTCTGAAGTTTTCCAAAAAAATCAAGGACAATTAAAACGTTGGGCTGAAAAACATAGAATATCTTACGTCTTTTTTTTTTTTTTTCAACTGAAGAAACATATTTATTTAAAAAAAGTCATACGGCATCTACAAACTATCACCGCCGGAATACAGATCAAGTCATACGGCATTTATAGACTTTCACCTGAATACAGAGATATAGATACACAACCAAGCTCTAAAGCTAACAATATACAAGAAAAGCAAAGAGATAATACTGATGTCTAGCACTTAAGTAAGAGCCATCACTTATTTCACACCGTTATCAACAAAGATCGGCCTACGTGGAGCTAGTACCACAGACACCAGACACCTCAGAATGACGGAGCTTCATATCAAAGACAACATCAAAAATCGATGGAAATCAACAACCCACCGAACTAATCTGGACAAAAACTGGATTAAATCCGAACAAAAATAAAATAAAATATACACTCCACTTCCCCATTAGGGGAGCTAATTGAGCCAAACAAGTCAAGCACAGTATTGCTCAAATTTGGCTTAACTCCTTATTACATGTGTTCAAACTTGGCTCGAGTTTGAAACTTTTTGAGATTAATTGTTCAAGCTTGACTCAAGCTTGAAATTTCATGTTCGTAATAAACTTGGATTGGCTTGTGAAATATGCAAGCCAAACACTCATATGCTCAAGCTTGGCTTGAATTCATAAACAAACAAAAAAATGTGATTGAGCTTGGCTTATATTTTTTTCAAACAAGTTTTGAACAAACCAAAATTTGAGCTGAGCTCAAGCTATTTGGTTCGTTTAACAGCCCTAACTCCCCTTCGTCATTGAACAACCCTTGTTTTGCCTAGCCCTTTACTGATCAAAACTCCCAAGCTAGTGACTCAAGAAGCCACAAGCAACCACGCAGCTGCAAACCCGGAAGCGGTGCAGCGGCGAGCAGAGCGGCGGTGAACAGCAAACGGTTTGGGAGGAGAAGGGGAAGGGAAAACCAGATATGAAGGTAGAGATTGATTCCTCCTCTCCTGCAGCCCAAAGTTTGGTATGAACCCATGGGGAGGGAGGGAGGGGAAGGAGAAGAGAAAGTGTGACAGTTGTTTTATGATTAGAGAGAGGTGCTCCCGTTTGTAGAGAGTGGGGAGATGGTTTAATATCTTACGTTCAATGTTTTCATTTCTACTTTCTATGTCTTGCGTTTAAAGTCTTCAATCTATGTTTTTTTTTTGATAATCTGCAATCTTTGTTATTAATATCAATGTTTTCCAACAATTCTTACAGATCAAGAGCCAGCTGCAACTTCTTTGCTTTTTTTCTTTTTTCTTTTCTGTTCATTTCATTTATTTTGTTTTTTTTTTTTACTCATGTGATTACTATTTTCTGGATCTGTAAGAGAAATTTAATTTCTCTTATAGGATTTTGCGAAAAATTAAATTTTGAAACCTCTAAGTTAATTTTGTCCATGGCACTAGGTTAAAGCAAAACTATGGTTTATATTTTGTTAACACAGTTTAATTGAATATTTGTTATTTGCAAAAAGTACCAGATATATTATTATGGTAAGATATTTAAATACATGCTAAAGTAGTAGAGTAATAAGGGCCTATTTAATAAAACTGAAAATTGAAAGTTGAAAAATTAAGTGCTAAATGCTGAATTTTTTAAGCTAAAAAGTTGTTTGATAAACATATTAAACACTAAATTAAGAAAAATAATAGATTAATTTTAGTTCTGATTCTCTTTTAATTTACTAATGGTTACAATGTACTTATGGTAATGGTGAAGTGGTGATTGTGGTGGCAATGGAGCGAAGGGGGTGGTGGTGGTGGAGTGGTGCGGGTGGGGATGGAGTGGGAATAGTGGCGGTGTTGGAGTGGTGGCGATGGAGTGATGGTGGCAGTGAGTGGTGGTTGTGCAATGGTGGCATTATCGTGGTGGCGGTGTGGTGGTTGGTTGTGGTGGTGGTAGAGTGGTGGTTGTGCAATGGTGGCGTTGTGGTGGTGGCGGCGGCATGATAGTGGTTGTGGTGGTGGGCTAGAGTAGTGGTGGCGATGGTATGGTCGTTGAATGCAAGTACACAAAAATTCAACTTGAATTAAATAGTTCAAAGTTACTTAATTTTTTAAAACTTTTTAGTCTATATTTTAAGTAGCACTTAATTTGTTAAGCAATGTAAAATGTGATAGGTTATACCTCAATCTCGGGATGATTGTATCTGAGGCTTTCACATGCATTTGAATTCTAATCAACGACCCTGTAGACACCACAATTCGGGCCTTTAAGGTTCTTTAAATTCTGCGATGATGAAATAAAAGAAACGTTATCTTCGAAAGCTTGAATGTGGACTCCCAAAATGCCCAGAAAAGCCCAAAAAGCTAGCCAAAGCCCAGAACTGAACCTGAAATACCGCACGGGAGACTTACTAAACCGTGCAGTGTAGTAAATTTTACTACACCGCGCATGGTTCTAAGATATACCGCATGGTGTTTTTAGAAAAAGTTCTGACTGGCTCAGAAAGTTGTCGGCTTGGCAGGGAAATAACTTCAATGGCTTGGCATGGAATATAACTTTTAGTTGGCCTAGAAGCCACCTCTCCCATTTGCATTGATATTCCGTGGCTTTTGCCTATAAATACACCCCCCATGTTAGATGAAATGTACCCCTCCAAGTCTTGGAGAAAGTTACTCTGACATTTTCTTTCTTAACAAAAATTTCATTATTCTTCTCCTCCAAAGCTCAGTACACTACTAGCTTTGGGACTCCACCACTCTAAAGCTCTAAACCTATACTCATCCATCATCATCCAAGCTTAAAGCCGAAGGTATAAATCAAGTTTTCTTGGGCTAAGCTCAGTCTTAGCCTTGAAGGGAGCTTTCTATAGTCACACTTAACCTGTTTGTGTTAAGTGTTGGCTTAAAAATCATTTTCAGAAGCAAAACAAAACAAAAATCAGTGACTTTACTGGAAACACTACACCATGTGATGTTCAATGTAGTGGTATCCAACGTACGGTGTTATCCAAAATAATATAGCATTCCCATTTCCAAACTTGCACTTCAACATCCATTAGTTTCCAAAAGATTATATCAACGGCCCAAATTTACATAAGTACAGAGTATAGAAAGAGTTAAAGTTACACTATGTCATAGTAAAAAATTTACAAAATTTAAAGTTACAAATACATCTTTCAAAAGAGATTTACAAAGATGGACAATTCACTTCTCATCGTTAGCTTTCAAAGTGTGTCCACGTCCAAGCATTCAATCATGCTAGCTACTGCCCTTTAGTTAGTACCTGAAAATGATATAAGGTTTGAGCTACACTAACCTAGTAGAAAATTCTATACTAACATTATATGCAAATAAAATGCTAGGATGATCTCAAGATAGGATCATGAACAAGACCACAAGATAATCAACAATCTTAGTCAATAAACTCAACAACCATTTAACGCTCATCGTGCAACTCAAACGTGAATCATTTCCATCTTTCAAGTGTCCAAAGTCCTTTCGTCGTATGTGTCATGAGCCGAAACTCCTACCGGGCCAATTAAGAGATCTTGATACCCCCTACCAGACACCATACTCATCGGTAGGTCCTGAATGTAACCAATATGAGCTTTTGCTCCTGCCGAGCCAATTAAGGGATCCCGATACCCTCTGCTAGGCACCCACCAGACGATGGGTCCCGAATGTTCTCATTGTGTCAATAAGTGTTTAAGTGTCTCATACTCTCACCAGGTGTCATTCCAATCCAATCGTAGTTCATATGGTAATCGACATCAAATTTTACCAAACAAGGGCAAGAGATGCAAAGATAATCCATGAATTCAATGGATACGATTAATCATGCTACATGGTGATTTGGAAATGTTTAGAATAAGTTAGAAGTGATCGGGAGTTAAAACGATGAAGCACAAAACAAGTGCAGCAAAACTCTCCATAAGGCTCTAGTATCGATACGGCAAAAAGGCCGTATCAATACAACATTCAAATCAGAAATTTTGAAGTTACGGTTTTGAAATTGTATCGATATGGTGACGTTATGAATAGATTTTCTGTAGATTTTCAAAGATTCAACTACAACAACAACAACTATAGGCACGATTTCAAGGCAATAAAACACTCCATTTACATATATTGAGAGGTAGAATCCCTATCTCGAGTCTTGAGAACGAAGCCCATGAGATACGAGCCCTAACTTTCCGAAAACCTTGATTCGAACGGAATACTCCACTCCAAGCTCTAATTGACAAAGAGCAAGCCCAAAATCACGCGTAGAACAAGGAATAAAGATTAGTTTGTGAGGGTTTTGAGGTGTTTGGGTGAGATTTTGGACGAGAGTGAGAGTGAGAGAGAGAGAGACCAAGAGATAAAGGGAGACAGACATAAGGAGAAAGAGAGGGCAGCGGATCCTCAGTCCGGAATCGCCTGTCCCACTCTTGTTCAGCTACCACGTTACCCCCTTTTACTTCTCCTGGTACCCTTGTTTACTACTTCTCCTCTCTCTTACTTTCACCGGTTTAAATCCCATTTGATAACCCCAGCTAATTTTTTGACAGTTTATATATTTAAAATAGGAAATTGAAATCTACACTCCCTTTTTTTTTACGTCTACACTCCTTTTTTTGGATTTTAGTGTTGAAAGTGTGTGTAATTTTTTTGCTAGAAGACAAAAAAAGGAGTGTAGATGTGAAAACCGGGAGTGTAGATTTCAATTTCCTTAAAATATTTAATTAACAAAATTAAGTGCTTTAATTTTCATTCTCTTTAAACCGATACGAAAATTTTATTTTTCTAATTATATTATTCTAAAAGGTCATAAAATTTTTTATCTCTAGGACTCTCATAATTAAATTTCTACTCCAAAGGGTCCCAAACAAAAAACATAAACAAATTTATGGGAGTCCTAGAATCAAAATTTAATTATGACCTTTTAGAATAATATGATCAACAAAATAACATTTTCGCACCGGTTCAAACGGATTAAAAATTGGAGCACTTAATTTTTAACCATATTTTTTAATATATAAAAAGTCTAAAAAAATAAGTGCTTCAATTTTCAATCTATTTAAATCAATACCAAAATCTTGTTTTTCTAATCATTTTATCTTAACGGGTCGTAATTAACTTTTTGCTCTAGGACTCATAATTTTGTTTTCTACTCCATAGGGTACTAAATAAAGAGTAGAAACTTAATTATGAGAGCCTAGAGACAAAAATTAATTATGACTCTTTAAAATAATATGATTAAAAAAATAAGATCTTCGAACCAATTATGGATTCAAAATTGGAGCACTTTTTTTCAATCATATGTTATTCTTCCATTTTGCGTAAGGATGAAAATGAAAATGTATACTATCAATCCAATTTTATCCCATGTGAAACAAATATGATATTAATAATCCTATCATCTAATCTCATCTCAAATAAATATACTTATTACCAATTATTTTTCATTACTAATTACAATTCTAATATCATCTCCTTTGCAAATCTCATCCATCTATACAATGAGGCTTGAAAGAAAATAGAAATTGTAATTTTTTTTGAAAGGCAAATTGGAATGATTAACTGGTGAAAGTAACATAACGGAGAGGAGTAGTAAACAGGGCTAACGGGAGAAGTAAAAGGGTGTAACATGGTAGATGAACAAGAGTGGGCCAGAAGAGTAGGACAGTCGATTTCGGATAGAGGATCCGCTGCCGAAAGAGAGGGGGGTGTGTAACGCCCCGAATTTTGGGTACATTAAATAAACATTATATTGATAAAACCAAATGGAGTCTGGCTCTTGTTACATCATAATTCTCATAAGAGTACTTTAAAACAAACAAGGAGGGAACTAGGGTTCCTAACTACTGCTCCGCTTCTTCCTCCATCCGGGCTAGCTCTTCGGCTCCAAAGGCCTCCAAGGTGTAAAGTCCACCCTCTTTATCTACAAGGTCTGACACATTATACTGGCGTCGCCACCAATATAATATGTCAGGGTCACCAAAAAGGCAACACCGTGAGCTACAAAAGCTCAGCAGAACAATTCCATACCCATTAACCCATAACTTGCAAACAACAGGTTATAATAAAACATTGATTTCCACATGATACGTGTATACACAGCTTACAAAAGACAATAACACATCCGCAATCGCTATATAACTATCGTTGGTGTCCAAGATTCTCCAAATTTCTCATACGCAACTCATCGTAGACCGTGTCTCCATTTTCACGTACCATTCAACATTTTTCAAAAATCATTTGTTTAACACACCCAACCTCGGTTCCGCCGTTCAGGGTTCCCGAGTATCCTCACAATGGTTCCGTCGCACCGGGTTCCCATTGGCACACAAAACTTGCATTGGCTCCTCTCCACGGATAACCAAGCCATATTACCAATGAGGCTACCACGTCCGGCCGCATTGGCAATCTTTACAATGGGCTACCAAGTCCGGCCACATTGTGGTTTTCACAATCCATGCAATGGGCTACCAAGTCCGGCCATATTACGAGTTTTCATACACATAACGGGCTACCAAGTCCGGCCACGTTGCGGTTTTCACAATCCACACGATGGGCTACCATGTCCGGCCACATCGCGGGTTTCTATATACACAATGGGCTACCAAGTCAGGCCACATTGCGGTTTCAAAACACATTTCATCATTATCCACACCCTAGGTGTCATGTTTCTACTTTCTCGATTTTCGTGTCTCGTTTACATGCAAAGACTTCGCGGTAGGACAAAAGTAAACATGAAACATTCTAACAAGATCATCCAACTCAATACCACTTATAGCATAATGCCATATGTACGGACGCCCTTGGAGTGTATCACTTATGCTTATTCAAAGCATAACGCACATGTATCGACGCCTTTGGAGTGAAATCACTTATGCTTTATCACACTATAAGTAATACAAGCAATTTATATATGCATGCTCATAATCATCTCAAATATCAAAATGAAAATACTTCTAAACAAACGATAAGTTTTATCTTCCGAAATCCGTTAAGGATAATCTACTTTCTATCATACGGTTCTATACGTAGACTTAGGGGCAAGGGGTTCTACCGTTCTTTCTTAGCAATTCAAAACAACAACGTTATACTTGAGTTGTAGAGACCCGTAATTTCATCATTTAATCTTTGGTATTTATAATGCAATTGGTCTATAAATAAATATGAATTTAAGTTTTGAACAAAATGTTGTTGTTAATGTGTGAGGGTGTATGAGTTGGGGGTTATAATGTGATGTTTGTTGAATAGAGGGGTGTTAGTGCATTAGGGCTATATGTATCAACACTCACAAAGAGAACACTTCACTTTCCCCTTTTCTTTTTTTTGTACGCCAGCTCTCTCTCCCTCCTCTCCCTTTCTCTCGGTCTCCTCTCTCTCACTCCCTCAACCGAATTCTTGCTACTCCACCCATCAATCCTTGAAAACCCACGAACATATCTTCATCCTTGGCCCTCGGATCGAGTGGGAAGAGCTCGGTGGAGGCATATTTCGGATTTGGAGGCTAGGGTTTGGTTTGAGCTCAAAGCTTGGTCTTGATACTTGAGGTAGGGATCTCCTACCTTCTTTACATGTTTAAGTGTTGGTTAGATGTACAAGAATCAAGTTTGATTATCTATTTGAGTCTTGAATAAACCTATTGCATGCTGAAAACTTCGTGGGTTCTGGTAATCTGCCTTTTGGGGGCCCTTCTGTTAGGAATCAATTTTTAGTGTCTTCATATCTGTTAAAGTACGTTTCAATGCGAAGATTTCGGTACCAAGATCATGCAAAACCGATAATCACACAATTAGTTATGAATTTTTGAATGCTGACTGTTTGCTGGATGTGCGAATCTGTGCGTGGCTGTCTTCTTTTAACTTTCTGGGCATGACGAACATTTTGGGTGGCTTTGGGTCTTTTACAGGAGGTGCATATTTAAGTTAAGAAGAGATTGGCGTTGGAATCAATTAATTTGGTTAAGTATACAATTTTTGGTGAATTTCTAAAGCTGGGTTGGTTGATAGGTGCGAAAATGGTTGCGAAACTGTTTTTCTTTTGATTGTTGGGTTAATCTCCTCTCGTTTCTGAACCTGGGATTTTTACTGAGTGTAGGGCTTGTCGTGGTGCAACTTTTGGCTTTGGTTTCACTATTTTTGGGTTTAAGATGAGAGAGTTATGATTTTTCAATCAATTTCACTTATTTCCGCGTAGAATCTGACAGCACCGGCGGACTTTGGTAAAATGGCCATAACTTCTAGCTCAGGACTCGAAATGACGCACCGTTTGTTTTGTTAGAAACTAGACATATAAAGCTTTCCAACGATACATCCCATGCATCATGGGTATGTCCGAGCGATAACAGATTTGCATCCAAAACTGACCCCAATTCTGCTTTGCACCAGTTTCACTGCTACGCTGAGCTATAATCGCAAGGCTATAGTAAGGTTACCCGAACTCCGTTTCTTTTTGATGTATGACCTTCGGATCGAAGAAGAAGAAGCCTACTTTTCAATGGTTTAAATGTCGTTCTTAAATTTATGTTATTTGATCGGATATAGTCAGAACTTCAAGTGTGAATGATTAATTTCACCTATTGGATATGTGGGGATATGATGAGTTGATCTAGATGATTAATTATTGGGATATGAGAACTAGTGAGCATAAGGGTTAAAATACTTGTAAACGATTGGAATAGAAAATGGATTAGATGGATGATACGATCGATGATAAATTAAGTTGTAGAATGTTGGACGCGATGTGTAAATTATTCGATGTCTTTCCATGAGATTGAGTCTTTGGGCTTGCGGGATACTTGCAGTGAGTTAAACAGGATTTGGTGAATCACTTGGCATGAGTGCATGGTTGTTAAGCATTGATGGGTACTATAAAGATGAGGATCTTTATAAGTATTTGCAAATTAGACTTTTAATGGAGATGTCACAAAGGGGGTCCATTATGTGGTAATATGAGATGTGAAATAAATGGTTGATTTATAATGTGAAGTATGTGGGTTTTTGTGCTTTCTTTATTGAAATGATGAAGACAGGATTATTTACGTGTAACTGAATTTAAGTATTGGTGTGAGAGATATGTTTTGCTATGTGTGGGGATTAGAGAAACGGTGGATAAAGAGATTGCTTGTTAGTGAGAATATGTGACACTAACTGAACGATAGTGAAAGCCACGGATCCACCGTAAGGTGCGATGCCGAAAATGGGACGTACGGGGGTCCTTAAAGCCCGGAATTGAATCGAAAGGATTTTAGTGGACGCACGGGGGTCCTTAAAGCCCGGAATTGAATCGAAAGGATTTTAGTGAACGCACGGGGGTCCTTAAAGCCCGGAATTGATTCGAAAGGATTTTAGTGGACGCACGGGGGTCCTTAAAGCCCGGAATTGAATCGAAAGGATTTTAGTGGACGCACGGGGGTCCTAAAAGCCCGGAATTGAATCGAAAGGATTTTCCCGGAATTGATTCGAAAGGATTTTAGTGGACGCACGGGGGTCCTTAAAGCCCGGAATTGAATCGAAAGGATTTTAGTGGACACACGGGGGTCCTAAAAGCCCGGAATTGAATCGAAAGGATTTTAGTAGACACACGGGGGTCCTAAAAGCCCGGAATTGATTCGAAAGGATTTTAGTGGACGCACGGGGGTCCTTAAAGCCCGGAATTGAATCGAAAGGATTTTAGTGGACGCACGGGGGTCCTAAAAGCCCGGAATTGATTCGAAAGGATTATAGTGGACGCACGGGGGTCCTAAAAGCCCGGAATTGAATCGAAAGGATTTTAGTGGACGCACAGGGGTCCTAAAAGCCTGGAATTGAATCAAAAGGATTTTAGTAGACGCCCGGGGTTCCTTAATGCCCGGAAATGAAATCGAAACATGTGACAGTGAAAACGGAGAATCTTCAGAGTATTTAGCATCATACAAAGATTGAAATGTCAGTTTGTGTTGGTAACTTGGATTGTCCAGTATGTCAATACATGTTTTATATTCCTTCTTTTAGACCTTCAAATCATTGTGGCTTGTTTTCCTGATATGTGGTGGTCAACTTGTTTTGTGTGAATGCATATTTGGTACCTTGTGGTGCTATGCATTGCGAGAGTTTCATAAAAGAAATCTTATTGTGAAGAGATTTTTACTAGATGTTAAACTTGAGATTTGAAGATTGATTTGGGGTTGACGGGTGAGTTTCCTTGTTGTTGAGGTGCGGTATTGTTTGACTTGTCATTGCTTACCTTATGTTCTAACTCCACATGCCTAGCGTGTATATTTTGGGGTGAGGTTGGCTAGTTGTATGAGAAAAGAAAGTGAAAACATTTCGTTAAAGAACTAAGATTAATCTTTAGGTCATTGAAGATGGAAATGAAAAAGCAAGGATTGATTCGGATAACGCCGTAAAGGTAAGCTGAGATTTTTAAGAATATTGGTGTGTGTGTGGGTGAGAGTGTTGGTGTTTGAGAAATGGAGTTAAATATTATCTAGCGTGAGTATGACATTTTGAGCTTCACTTTTGACAAAACAAGTATGCATTTGGAAAAATGTTTTCCCTTATGATCTGTCTTCACTTCTGCATGTAATTTAGGTATGGATATCTCTACGAGCTAGTGTAGCTCACCCTATCCTTTCAGGTACTCGCCATGGCACTTAGCTTGGATTGCATGGAGTGCACATTGAGACGTCTCTTGAGAGTTTCATTGGTATCATAAAGGAAGTGTTTATCATCTAGTCTAATTCATGTTGTGTACTTTACTCGTAATGGAAAGTTGTATCTTTTGATCAGAATATATGTAAAGCTATGTGTAAATTCCTCTCCTTGATTAGTATGGAACTCATTTAATTGTAAACGTTTGGGAGACTTTATGTAAAAAAAAAAAAAAAAAATTTAGAGAGAAGAAGAAGAGACTTTGATTCTTTATTTGGGATTGGCATGACAGTTAAGGGTAAATATAGTTGAGAGGAAGACTTTTGTTGTGGAAAATATATTATTATTTTAGCTGAAAATCGAGGGCGTGACATGAGTAAGTAAATAAATAAGAAGTAAGTAAGGATTTCCTTACCGTTCTTCTAGGCGGTAGTAACGGCTTACAGACGGTAATCGGCGTTCGGACGGAATAACTTCCTATGGTGGTCTCCGGCAGTTTCGAAAGAGAAGGGTCTCTCTCGAAATTTCTTCCTGACTAAACTACTTAAGCTTTTTGGATCGGAGGGTGGTCGAGTGGCGGTTTAGTGGCAGCTTAGGATGAGTTTCTTGAAGAACTCAAGAACATGAAGAACAAAGAAAGAACAAAGGAATCCTAGAGAGAGAAGTTGAAGATTGGAAAGGTGTGAGTTGAATGGCATGGAAATGGCTCTATTTATAGCCAAAGCCTTGGCTATTACCCAATGGGTAAACTTTTTCCTAACAATTATTGTCCAATGGGTAAAAGGCCATGAATTACTTAGATTTGTACTTTAAGATGATTTGCTTGTACAACTCCCATTAAAGTATTTCCAATTAGGCACATGTTTGATTAAACAAATAACTAGTGTACTAATGTACTCTAGGAAGATCAACTCTCCAATAAATTAATCCAATTGGGTACAAAACCCCAATATAAAATAATATTACGGTACCTAGGAAATCTTAGGTCTTTATAACCAAGGTACTTTATACAAATATAATATTGGTACATCATCCCAAAAAAAAGACTAATTTAATAAACCCATGGACTTGGTTGAAAGATGGACCTATTACCCAATGGATAATAAATTCCCTAACGGTTAATAACCAAGGGATAATAAAGGACGAGTACTTTAAATAATAAAATATATGCACTTTATCACATGAGGTTTAAGAAAAGACTAGTTTATTCAATCCTTTGTACTAGATGAAAAACTAACCCTTTTACCCATTGGGTAATAAATCTTCTAACTTTTATTGTCCAATGGACAATAGTTACTAGGAAACTTTTATAATAAAATAATGAAAAAGTACTTTAAAGTAATTATAAAAATCTATAAATCGTACTTTGTTTAAATCTTTCATTAAATCCTTTTTAATATAAAGAATTGGATTTCTATTATCCAATGGATAATAGTTCTTCTAACTTTTATTGTCCAATGGACAAAAGTTAAAAGGAAACTTTTACATTAAAATAATCAAAATTGTCCTTTAAAGCATGTAACAAAAGTCCTAAATTTAAATATAAGTGGGGTATCAAGTACCTCAATTAAATAAAAAGGTTAGGATTCTCCCCATTAGATTATAATAGAGTACAAGTACTAGTTTAATTAATAAAGTACTTTAAAAATCTATGGTTTAGATATACCCCAATATTTTAATGCATAAAGCTACATGGGAATTCAAATCTTGATTATAAAAATAAAACTTTGTACCATGTTGGAAGATTAGTGCTATTACCCAATGGGTAATAGTTTTCCTAGCGGTTAATAACCAATGAACAATAGGGGGGTGGGAGAATACCCAATAAATAAAGAATAAATGTACTTTACACATGTGAACATATACCATTAAAATATTATATTTTGTACTTACCAAAATATTTAAATGGTAGGCCTATTGTTTAATGGACAAAGATTACCCTAACATCTATTGACAATTGGGTAAGACAAAAGGTTCAAAAGGTCCAAAAGGTTCATCTAGTAACTAGGTGAGTTTGGTTGCTCAGTTCCTCGAAGTAGTCGGTTACTAACTAAATTGGTTAAGTAGGGTTTCTAGTCGATAGTTTAACTAATGACCGAAATCTAACTACGATGAAAATTAACAAGAAATCATATAGTCACTCAAGAGAAAATAAGTAATTCAAACAATATTTAACGAAATTTTTATTGACCAAAATTCAGGGGCATTACAGGGTGTGTGTGATACTCTCACACTCTCCTATATATACACACAAATCCACAAATCCCACTTACACCCTTCCACAATTAATTCCATCACTTTAACCCCAAATCACATAAACATCATTATCTCATATTTCTTTATCATTAATCATGCATTTATAAAATATTAACATTGACAAAATAAATACGGGTCTCTACAGATTCAAACATCAAAATGCACTCTACCACCACACGTTTAGATATCATGAGAGATGTCTATGAGTGAGTGTGCATATCCCGGTAATAGTTAGTAGAATGTGCAAAAAGTTACACTAGCACGTAGATAAAAACTTACTGAATCAGTTATTATTTAATTGATTCAATTTTAAGTGTTGAATTTAGGTTATCAAACATGCCCTAAGTATATGTATTTACACTGTTGTTGACTTTCTTTTTAGAAAATGGCATTGATAGCAGTGATATCTTATTGTTGGAAATATTCATATTTAATGCACCCTAACTTGTGCCCCGAAGGCACTTGTAAGCAGAACCGAAAAAATTATAGTAGCTACACATCAAAATTTATTTTGTTGGATAATGCACTACAAATTTAGTACTCCTATTTTTTTAACGTTAGAAATTTCATTTTTCAATTTTATACGGTGAATAAAGATTATGATTACAAAAATTTGGTAAGAGCCATAACCATCTTCTTTATTTTAAAAGACTATAAACCCAATTAATATTTACAGCAAAGTAGCAACATAGATTACAATGCAAAAGTAGCAATACAGTTTGACTCTTTGAGATAGTGCCAGATAGAGCCGGTAGCAGCCTCACTAAACAATCTTCACAATAACTTTTTTTTTACAAATGTGAGAAGTTGTATTCAACTATGAGGTGAAAATCTACGCATCAGAGAGGAACCCTATGGAAGCAAATGGACGTCCACAGACGGAACAAACCATTAGAGAGGGCAATAAAAACACAGTATGTGTAGCCCTATTTCAAACTTGCCTAGCGAGATCAGGTTCGCAGAAAATAAATTTAATAACAAACATATGACCAACAAACCACCGGACATAAACCGGACTAAATCCGGACAGAAACCAGACTAAATCCGGACAAAAAATGAAACAAAGCAAAAAAAAGTACACTCCCCTCCGTTATTGAGCAGCCCTTCTCTTGCCTAGCCACATGCGTAACTATTAAAGGATGAAATTACATGAGGCAAATTTGTGTATATAAATGTGCATAAAAATGCCGATTTGGAAAACATTTCTCAAACGTAAAACAATCCCTTGGTTCTAAGTCTTGTGACCTCCACCACCATGTTTGGAACTCAGTGGGGAAAAAAAATGAGTTTATATATATTATATAAGGGAAGTTTAATCAAATCCCCTTAATTAGAAAACTAGATTTGCATATATTAAAACGTATCATTAGATAGAAAAGGGTACACAAGGTATTTTACAAGATCTTCCAAAAAAAAAAAAGAAGAAGAAGGTATTTTACAAGAAAAAGGATAAAAACATAATCGTTTAAAATAACAGGGATGAAACTTACGTGTTATAGTCAAATAGACTGATTATTTAATTAATCCTATAAAAATTTGGTAAGAGACATGACCATCTTTATGTAAAAAGACTTTAAACCCAATTAATATTTACCGCAAAGTAGCAATGGAGATTACAGTGCAAAATAGAATGCAGTTTGACTCTTTGAGATAGTGCCAAATAGAGGCTGTAGCAATCTCAATAACCAATCTACACAATAACTATTGAAGGATGAAATTACACGAGGCAAATTTGTGTATACACATGTGCATAACATTGCACATTTGGAAAAGGTTTTTCAAAAGCAAAATTATCCCAGAAAGTTCGCTTGCACAACAAATGTGCACAAAACGCTTGTGAGGCCTACTCCAAATTCTATACAAACGATTCAAACTGTTCATTACATATAAAACATTTTTTCGAAGGCCTTGGAAAAAAAAAATCAATCTGATATCTATAGATGCTCAATCCAATCATTTGAGCGAGCACCTATAGGTATCGGATTAAGCTTATTTTTCAAAGGAAGCCTTTAAAAACGCATTACCATGCTGCGATCTGTACACGATCGGTGTGCACATTTGTTGTGCAAGTAGTCACGTTAAAACAATCCCCAAGCAGACCAGGCCCTGAGTTTTTTTTGGCCCCAGGCGAGATTCAAAATGGGACCTCTCACTTTTGTCTATATAAATTAGTTATTTGATATGAGAACTAATATTACCATGTGGTTTAGTGGTAAACTTCTGGACACCATGGTCTCACATTGGAGTCTGCTGGAGGACATTTTTTCGCACAAATTCAAAAATTATTCACTTTAAAATAAAAGTTGCAAGAACAAACCCATAACCTTGCAAATCTAAGACAGAGTTCTTACCACCAGACTACGTTAGCCCATTTGAAAAATAATAATTGACATACATAATACTTAACATATACCGTATTTTGGGGCCTTATTATTGGCCCAAAAATGAGAGACCCTAGGCCGCCGTCTAGTGGGCTTATGTCTAAGACCGACCCTGTCCCCTGGTTGTGAGTCTTGTGACCTCTGACAGACTAACGCTATGTTTGGAACTCGTTGGAAAAAAGTAAATTAATATATTATGTAAGGAAAGTTTAACATTGCTCAATAGTGTTTCTTGTTATCTTGATATCTTCTTCTAACCTTCTTTTTAAGGCCCATTTTTACTAAAAAAAATACTAAAAATTTAACGCATTTTAAGTATCATTTTGTTTCTACTAACAAAATGATTTCTATATTTTATCATCTCGTTTTACTAACAAAAAAGTTTTTACTAATAACTTTTTCACTTACATACCAATCAACAATTAATTTATTCACTAGCGGAAAGAACTTAACATTTCTCAACAACTTGTTCACTACCGATAACACTTAACAACTTTTCAACCACAAATAAAAATTTAAAATTTTTTTACTACCGAAAACAAGTAATTATTTTTCCTTTTTTCATTCCTTGGGGTAAGTTACTAAGTTCAAAAGTCCAAACGGGATGAAAGTCTGCATATTTTTGTCCCTCCGACTCCCTCCATCTTCACAATTGTGTAGCTAGGGTTAATTGCAACAGGAGAACATTCTTACTGCTTAAATACTTCTACTACTAGATTTTTTAAAAAAAGTTTGGCAAAGAAAACTTCATTATAATAGAAATACAAAATCATTATAATAGAAAAAGAAAAGTATTGAGAAAGTTTTGAAGAGACCACTACTCTCGTAGTTATTGAGATCGGCAATGATTCTCACACATCAATGCCAGAGTCACAGGACATTAGCTTAAGTAGTACTTCCTTTGTTACTTTTTTAGAGTTCGGTATTCCATTTTGGGTTATCCTTTAATTTTTATCTATTTTGTAAAGTTAGTCGGTAAAAGTTGGTGTATTTTTTATTTTGCCTCTAAAAGTATATTCCATTTTAAAAAGTTAGTGAATAAAAGTTTAATGATGATATCTCCTTAGAGGGTAAGGAGGTAAAGTAGAGGTAAAAGTTCATATGAAAGATGTAATGATGATATCTCTTTAATAAGTTGGAGTTACAAAGTTGGACACTTAAAAATGGACGAAGGAGTACTAAGAATGAGCAATTTCATAAATGTGTCACACTCTAACTACACCTCTCTTACATGTATATGTGTGGGAATTTCACATTAAGTATTAAGAACCCGCTAGAGGTCCACATGTATGTGAGATTGTGAGAGGGGTGTGGTAAGGGCCAACCTTCTGATGACATGTACAAGAAGACCGTAACAGTTGATTAAATTCCACACCCTCGCAATACACTTGTTACTCACTGCATAAACCTCAACATTTTATGGTCTATGTTGTTTTAAAAAAGAAAGTTGCTAATATTGATGCAACTTGTGCAATAAAAAACAGGAGATAGAATTTACCAAAAAAAAAAAAGAGGGAGTTGCCTGAGACGTCACATTACTGATTGAGGAAAATCTCTCCGTGTCATAGAATTCCTTTACCAATAACTCCAATGTGCATTATCATGCCCAATATACTTATATACACGAGAGAAATAGTAGGTAAACAGCTTTACCAAACCTTTGTTTTTTTGCTTTCCTAACCACTACTATCAAGACAAGAACATACAAAGTTCAATCTTAAGGCCTATTCTGGCCTAATAAGTTAAAAGAGTTTTTTTTTTTTTAATTCCTTAAACTATGCACTTTTTCTCTACTTAGTTTTTACATCACCAATTTAACGACTTCATCCCCTTAACTATCATACCGTAACCTACATAGTTCAATAGATAACGGAAATTAGGAATTTGGACGGAAAATGCCATGTAAGCCCATGTTTGGGATCTTGATGAGTAAATATTTAGTTATGAGAGTTCTAGAGATAAAAATTAATTATGATTCCTTACGATAAAATGATCAGAAAAATAAGACCTTCGCACTGGGTCAAACAAATAAAAAATTGGAGTACTTAATTTTTTAACCATTTTTTTAATATATGGACCTTCTAAAAAAAATTAAGTGCTCCAATTTTCAATCCATTTGGACTAGTGCGAAGATCTTATTTTTTTTATATTATTCTAAAACGTCATAATTAATTTTTATCTCTAAGGCTCTCATAATTAAGTACGGAGTATCTATTTTTTATTTGGGACCCTTTAGAGCAGATACTTGATTATGAAAGCTCTAAAAACAAAAAATAATTATGACATTTTAGGATAAAACAGTAAAAAAAATAAGATATTCGCACCGTTTCACATAGATTGAAAATTAGAGTGCTTAGTTTTTAATCATATTTTTAAAATATAAACAGTCTAAATTCTATATAAGGCGCTCGGTCTTTTTAAAAAAATATGTATGTGTCAGTCTCTATAAAATGCCACGTAAGATTATAATATATGAACCTTGTAAAAAAAATTAAGGGCTCCAATTTTTAATTTGTGTGAACTGGTGTGAAGATTTTATTTTTCTGATCATTTTATTTTAAAGGATCATAATTAATTTTTATCTCGAAGGCTCTCATAATCAAGTATCTACTCTACATGGTTCTAAACAGGGGTTTTACAGGACACTTTCCGTCCAAATTACTAATTTTCGTTATCTATTAGACTAAGTAGATAATGGTATGATAGTTCAGGGGATAAAATTGTTAAATTGATATTTTAGGGACTAAGTAGAGAAAATGTATATAGTTCAGGGGATAAAAAGAAAAAAAACTCTAAGTTAAAAGTTTTTTTTTTAAAATTTTTTTATTATTAGTTTTTTGTCGATTTTTTGTGAATGAGAAATCTAAAAAGTAAAAAAATTACAAGCGAAATCCAATTTTTTTTAATAAAGACAAAAAAATGACTTATTGGCTTATTTTTATAATTATTAAAAAAAAGGGTTTCGAATTTTGCGATAATAATTTTTTACTTTTTAAATTCTTCTCGTCATGACAAAACAATCATCCACAAAAAAATTATCAAAAAAAAAAAAACAAATACAATTTTTTTTTAAATAAGGATAAAAAATCTATTTGGCTTATTAGGCCAAAATAGGCCTAAGTCACGTAATTTCTGTGCGTGAGTGCGATGGCGAAAGCATCTTCGAAACACTTACAACCTACTAAAATTTTTGAGAGCAAAGAATGAAAGTGTAAGTGTAAGCGTAGTGCTAAAATTGAGTGCCAGTGCATGGGATTTTAAACAATTATGTGGGCTATGGTCCAAACATGGACGAAGAGTCTATGGTTGTGTTTGGTTGAGAGTTTAGTTTAGTTTAGTTTTGGTAGTGGGTGAAGAGAGAAATAGAGTAATGATTGAAGATAGAGATAATGATTGGAAAAAGATAGAGAGAGATGTGAAAGTAATAATTGAAAAAATAAGGTAATGATTAGAGAAAGAAGTAGGATAATGATTGAAAAACAAAACTAAAACAAAATTAAAATGGCAAACCAACAAAGCCTATACTTTTCTTACTTTCTTTCCGATATCAAGAACCACATTTACAGCACACAGACAATGCATCATACAAAATCAAACTTGAATAAGGGCCCTATCTCTCAACAAAGCTTCCACCGCTTTCCTACCCGAAACCAAAGCCCCATCAAAGGTAGCACTGGTCTGGTAATCACCACACAAGTACAAACCCGGCCCGACCCTCGGGTTTTTCATCAAATCCGTGGGCGGGCTTTGATTCGGCTGTGCAAACCCTATCCGATAAGTCCTCAAGTGCTTCCACGACCCGACCATCGACTCTTCGAACCAACCTGAAAGCTCCTGAACAACCTCAGCCGTCAGATCCTCATCTCCCACGTCCTCAAACAACCCGATCAACGAAACAGACACCAGAGCCTTCCCGGGAGGGCCGTATGACGGGGCCACATTGGTAGCGAAAAACATGTTGTTCACAATCCCCTTACCCGACCCGTTAAGAAACAAAATCGGGTCCCGATCCGGGACTTGACTCGGCTCCGCAGAGAAATACAAGCAAACCGTGCTCCGAGCCGGTTTCTGAACCGGCTTCCGGTTCAACTTTCCCGCCAAAAGCTTAACCGCTTCCGGTTCTTCAACTGCCACTATCACTCCCATCTCACTCCTCAATCTCTCTCCGCTCTCCAACCCCACACTCGCCGAACCCGACTCGACGTCGACCGACACGGCTCTCGAGTTCAACCGAATCGACTCCGCGGGCAATTTCGCCGCCAATTGCTCCGGGATAGCGGATATGCCCTTTGCCGGGAGGGTATTGTTGCCCAGGGCGAGGCACTTGAACACGAAATCGAACAGCCGCGACGTCGTCTCGAGCTCCGCGTCGAAGAAGATGCCGCCGAAGAACGGCCGGAAAAACCGGTCCACCGCCAAGTCGGAGAAGCCGATCCGACTCAGCAACTCGGCCGTGGAAACCTCGTCCGACGAGAAAATTTCCTCATCGGACCGGGTCAAAACCCTAATCCTGGTCAACGCGATGAGGAGCTTGTCGAGGACGGAGCCGATGGGGTTGGTTAGGGTTCGGAGGGAATCGAAGAAGTGGCGTAAGGGGTCGGATACTGTGTGGAAGCGCCCACCGTAAAAGATTCTTGCGCCGGAGTAGAATTTCTGAAGGTCTAGGGTTTGGTAGTCCAGGAGCATTTGGGCTTCGGGGTAAGAAGTGATGAAGATTTGGAAGCCGCGGTCGAGGAGGAAGCCGTCGACGGTGTCGGTTCGGACGCGGCCGCCGACGGCGTCGGAGGCATCGAGGAGGAGGAAGGGGATGTTTTGGGAGGCGAGCCGGGTGGCGGCGGCTAAGCCGGATAGGCCGGCGCCGATAATGATGACTCCGGGTTTCTGGAGGTGGGGAGGGGAGGGATCGGGCGGGCTTGCGGGGATGGAAATTTGTGAGGAGGAGGATTTGGGTGGTTTGAGAATGAGGCGGCGGCGGCGGTGGTGGCCGGAGGTGGGGGAGGAGAGAGAGGAGAGGGAAGGGTTGGAGAAGGGAAGAGAGAGGGTGAGAGACATTTGGATGAGATTGGGATAGCGTCATCGTGTTTTCCATCGTCGTTTTGGGGCTGTGGTTTTGCCGTTTTGGTGGACCGTGTTTAGGCTTATCCATTTTCGGCAGCTTATGTTGTGAGTCATGGAAAAATTATTTGGTGGTCATGCCGCATTGTCACATGAGACACCCAACACCATTATACAATATTTTTTTTGAGACCTAATATCAAGTATATGAATCTTACGAAAATATGTGATGGATAAAGGTGTTGAGTACTACGTGACGGTGCCTCAAGACCACTGATCGAATAATTACTTGCAGGTCATAGGTGATTCTTCAACCATTTCGGAGCTGAGTTTTGGCTTTGGGCAGCAACTGACTGTTTCTTCCAAGTTCTGAAGGTGAGGTGTAGGCTTGTTGTAGTATTGCTTTGACAAAATACAAGAAATAGGAGTAAATGAAAAGAGGAGATGAAAGTGTACAATGACATGCATTCATCCAACAGCATGGTACTAGCTAGTATTCAGCAATTCAAGTTGGTTTCTTTTTTTTCTATTGATTAATGAGCATTTGTTTGGTGTGTGACCAACCATGTTTGATGCGATTTATATAAGGCATGACCATGATGAGTTTAGATCACTAATGGGTATGGCCCTCATCGCATATGTTTTGCTGGCATTTTTGGTCTAACTGGATCGGTACCACAAAATTGTAAAGACAATATTCTGTTAACACTTTCTTTTGTATTTATTTAAAGCTTGATTTCAATCCTGTCTTCCCTTGCTTTTTCTTTCTTTCAGATTTCAGAAAGAAAAAGAAGAAAAAAAATCATAACAATGGCCCTTTTTCCAGTTCATATCCTCACATTCAAGGAGTGCTTCAAGCTACCCACATGAATCACATGTCGTCCCAAAGCAACCTTTCTAACCCCAACCTCATCAGCCAAGCTCAAATCCTTGCAGACATCCACCTTGAACCTCACCATCCCTTCTGTTTGGGGTTCCAAAAACACCTTCTCAAAACCCAACAAGTGCTTCTGAGGTGAATTGTGGACCGAAGGAGGGCTCGACGACAAGAAGACCGTGTCACTTCCTCTTATTTTCCCAATATTTTTAACTCTCAAATGGACGTCGAAAACCAAGTTCTGGCAACTTTGTTGTACAACGTTGATGGACTTGCATTTCGAGGAATGGCAAACGTGGCCTTCTTCCAAGGGGATTGATACTTGGTTAGGGGCAGCTTGGGCTAGTCGGTGGTAGAATGTAGAGTAGCTGAGTCCGTCCCCGAATGTGTAAACGGTTGGACCGGTATAGAACCGGTAGGTTCTTCCCGGGTAGCCTGTTGCAGGGTCCGGTCTCATGTTCATGTTTGTCATTGGGATTTTTGTGTATGCTTGTGGGTACCATGAAATTGGTAGCCTCCCACCTGCAATAAAAAGGGACTTTGAACTTCAAGTTTCGAGTATTAGATGCATACATAAACAGAACATTTTAACACCAATAACTAAATGGAAGTTCAAAAGGATACCAATACAGATTTATTTGGAGGTTGTAATAAGTAGTGCAAAAATGGTCTCTCTCTTTTTTTTTTTTTTTTTTTTTATACTCCTGTAGTTTATGAACTGCAAGACAAATAGCAGTAAGACTTACTTGGATTGTAATACCCGAAAATGACATCAGCAATGGCGGCACCACCGGCTTCCCCTGGGTACCCAACCCAAAGAATACTCGTAATCTTCGAATCATCTTTAGCAAACTGCACGTCCATTCCCCCCGCGGACATGATCACAAGGATTACAGGCCCCTTGGAAACATTGGCAACTTGTGTTACCAAAAGTTGTTGTTGCCCGGGAAGGGTAAGATCGATCCTGTCGCGGCTCTCGGCTTCTATGGACAGGTCTGCGCCCATTATAAGGATGGTGGCGTCTGCTGCCGCCGCAATTTTCTTGGCATCGTCAAGTTGGGCCGCGGTGCAGGCCACGTTGGCGCAACCGGGAGCGTAGGTGGTTGCTGCTGAGGCTGTTAGGCCTTGTAAAGGAGTTGTGTACTTGCATGGATTTCCTGGAAAATAAATAATAATAATAATAATAATAATCCGACAAGTGCTTTTAGATTAACTTGAAATCGTGAATGCTAAAATGATTCAGAAAAGTGTCGATATATAGATGGATTTAACATGAGTTCTACTGAATGCCAACGTCTTTTGTCAAGGGATTTATATATATATATATTTGTGTGCTTGCTTTTCAACCAATTTTGTCCTAGTGAAACTTTTCTTTTCGTTAATTTGTCCACCAGATTTATTAATTTTAGGTTACTCTTGACAGGAGAAATTTCAAAATTTTAAATTATGGAACAAAATAAAAAAACTCTCTAAAGACCAAAAATAAATAAAATAAGTGTCCAAACACAACTACGGATACAATTGTACCCGGAGCCGTCAGATGTGTGTAAGTCCATGTTATCAAACGGATCCTAATACCCGATCAAAAAAAAAAAAAAGGATCCTAATACAATTATATTTTAAAATTGTGTTCCGAGTATTACTAAAATTAATATCATTTCGCAACTTTTTGGGCTTTGTATAATGGACTTTTTATGTTTGATCCATGTGTTGAAGTTCCAGATTTCTTAAGTCAAACCTCAAAAGGAAATTAAGCACAAAAGTTAGGGCAACAAAAAACTAAGGACAGGCAGGTGTGGTACAACTTGGGTATTTATTACTTCAATTCTGCTACGGAAATCGATCGGGCATACTGACGGTCACGCAAGCCACTCCGGGTCATGCACTGATGATTTGAGCCGTTTAATAATTAAAAAAAAAACGAGCGGGCTTGTTAAAAATTTGCTCAATCCAATATGTGAAAGTGCTCGATTCAATCTTCCATTTTTTTCACAGATCCGAAATTTGAATAAAAGATTGGATTGAGTACCTACACATATCGGATTGAACTGATTTTTTCTAGGGCAACTCGGTTATTTTTTTGAAATTATTAAACTGTTCGGATCATCCGTGTGGGTCTTGTGTGGCCGTACTGGTCGGTGTGCCCAGTCGGTTTCCTTGGGTTTCTCATTATTACTTAATGGTAATGATCTGAACATACAAAATTTTCATACAGAAATCTCATAAAGAATGATGTGGTTTCTTTGGTCTTTTTGTTTGAAAATTGAAAAAAGTTCACATAAATGACTTCTAATTTCAGAAATATTCTTCACGCGTCATTCCGGGAGGATTTTCAGTAGGAAAAATTCTTTTTTGTAAACCATTGTCTGTCTTAGTTAATACCAAAAATAACTTATAAAGTACCTTCATAGTTGCCAATCATGGTCTTTGTGACATTAGCATTGGGTCCAATAACAGCCAGTGACTTGATCCCTGTAGGAGACAGGGGAAGTGATCCTTTACTGTTTTTAAGCAGCACAATCCCTTGCCTCGCAGCCTCACGGGCCAGCTCCTGGCTTGCCGCGGTGCACACATCGCTCGGCCCGAGCTTCCCGTATAATTGCTTGCTCGGGTCGCCGTCAAAGAACCCGAGCCTCATCAGTGTGGCGAAATTGTTTGTAACAGCCCTGTCAATGGCCGATTCGTTGACTAGACCGGCTTTTACTGCAGCTCCCGTGTGTTTGCCTAGGAAAGATCCACAGTCGAGGTCCAGCCCTGATGAATCCAATATGTTAAGATGGTAAAATGTCGTTTCTCAGTGCACAAATATTTTATTTTACGGACGAGTATAAGATCGGATTTGGATTAACACTCCAATTTACTGGTCACAGAAAAAGGAAATGGGATCAAATTCAAAGATTACAAATAAAAGAATTCAAAGTCGTACAGTCTAAAGTTTATTTAATTCAGTGAAATTCTGAAGAAAAATAGCCAATGACAGAATGCATGTAAAGTTTCTCAATTCCGCTAAAGACGGACCGAGAGGCGGATGTGCCCGGGCGACCACCCTATCCACATTTCAATTTTAGTAGAATTGTACTAGTAGTTTTTATCTCGAATACGTTGAAATCAAATATATTCACCAGCCCAATAACATTTTGAACAACCCTACACCTACCTACCCTGTAGTTTTGGGAAAAAATAATACTACTTTTTGAAGTAAATCGACCTATAAATGTAGATTACTAGTTTTGTATTATTTTTACAACTTATATCGACTTAGTTAATGTCGCATTTAATATGTTACAATTTTTTTTTATAATGTTCACCCACCAACCGTGGAATTATGTGTCCATCCGTGCTTTTGCTCACATACAAATTAAACAAGAATTCACCAGTGAATGGGATCCAATTCTGCGATCAGAAATAAATGAATTTACAATTGAAGACTGTCTTTAGATTTGATTCTTTGCTCACATATTAATGGAAGATTTTTCAGTGCCGGCTGGGTACCACGTGATACCCGCTCGATGCATCCGAGTGGTCCATTACGTTTTTGGACGGCTCGGATTTGGAGAGAGAGAAAGTGTTGGGATGAGAGGAAAGAGAGAGTTATAATATGAGCCGTCCAAAAATATATTGAACAATTTGAATGTACCAAGCGGGTACCACATGGGATATACCCACATGAAACCGAAAAATTTCTCCATATTAAGTGTAAAGAAATCTGCAGTTGGTGTGCCAGTTCTTCGGTAGGTCAAGGTAACTAATCAGATTAGGAGCTGGGATCCTCTGTCTCATTTCTTTGTACCATCCTTCCAATTCTGCCACATCATCACAACTTGACACTAATTTCCACTGATTAACAAGTTGTGGTCCAAAATTTATGACTTTTACATAAGTATTTTGAAAAATATTCAAATAAAAGCTCAAAAATTTGTTGGTCGGTGGAAACGCCTGTTAATCTTTTAATTAAAATTTGACAAAACTGCTACGTATCGAGAAAACTACCAATGACATATAATATACACGCACCTTGCTTGTGACCTACACGACCAAATCAACACCAAATCAGTATTTTCTAGTGATTTCTCGAGACTTGAGTGTTACCATTAAGTTAATCAAATGATTCATGGTGTGACAAGCCGAAGAAGGGTGAGACAAAGATAGATGTAGAGAATATAAATAATAAAGTTGTCCCTCTCTTTAACAAGCTTAAGCCTTTAGATAATTTTTTTTTGATAAGTCGCTCTTAGATGAGTTGGTAGTTAACAATCTAATATGGTATCAGATCTATGTCCTGGTGGCCTCATTTCGTGTGGTCGAATCTCTGTTGTTCGAGTCAAATCTTCTCACGTCATCAATTCATACCTTCACATGTATCCAGGCTACATGAAAGGGTCGTCCGAGTCAAATCTCTATCTCCTAAATTCGTACCTCCACGTGCATCTGGCTGCACGTGAGGGAAAGTGTGGGACTTTATCCCACATCACTCATCTAAGCCATGGAAGCTTAGTTAATATTCTCTAGAGGTTACTGCACCTATCGCTAATTCGTTTTAGGTTGGAAACCTCTAAGAAATCTAATATGGTATCAGAGCAGATAATAGATTCTGTATTCGAATCTCACCGCATACCTTATGCTATAAAATTTATACATGCTTGGCGCATTTATGGAGAAGAGTTTGATTACATGTAAGAGGACGCGTAGAGAATATAAATAGTAATAAAATTGTCTCTCTCTCTAACAAGTTTAAGCTTTTAAATGAATAAAATTGTCTCTCTCTCTAACAAGTTTAAGCTTTTAAATGAATTGATGGTTACTAATCTAATAACGGACGACAAATTCTCCCCAGCCTATTGAAAAGTTGACTCAGATAAGATAACACTATTAATAATTTGACTAAATGATAGCTCAGATCTTAAGGCTGGAAATCAAGTCACCTGCCAATATAGCCTTGGCTGCAGCCTCTTCTGGTGTTTTTGTGTAGTGTTGTTGATTATAAAAGACATCTACTGAATCACAATCAGAAACTATGTACCTGCAGCACCCAATTTTCATACAAGTATAAGACTCAAATCTTTGCTCAAATAGTACTATTATAGGAGTTCAGATCCTCTATACCCAAATGTCTTTGTACTGGTGTATGGTCCATTTGCGGCCACTGGATCAGGCAAGAATCCTAAAATCTCTTACAATTCTCACATGATTCAATGACCAAAAATCCACCGAACACCGGTGCAGAGAGGCATAGGGGCGGAGGATTTGAGGAGCTGGTTAAGCAAAGGTCATGGAGAAAACGTGGTTTACCCGTTTAGTTTCCATTCGCCCCGAATTACACCCGACAGGAGATCCGGGTCGGCGCATGTGGGTTTTCCATTAACTTGGTTGTAGGAACACATGACACTTGCAACATTCCCATCAAGAACACAGCTCTTGAATGGGGGCTGGAATGTGTCATCCAAATCTTGCTGTGTCACCTAACTCACCCACAACAGATAACAAACACAATCAGTGAGATTTAGAGCAAAGACTTTTTGGAAAACCGGTAACGCTTCTGCTTTTTGGTTCTGAAAAAAATTGGAAGCGGAAACAAAACACCACTGTTGTTTCCAAAAAGAATACCCATTTCTTGTGTTATCTAGCTCGGCCACGGGCTTTCCTTTTTTCTGTTTTTATCTGTTTTTGTTTTCAGAAATAATAGGCATCGGAAATAAAAGAAAATAGTATCAGCCTTCATAATTTCTGAAACTCTAGCTAGGTACAAAGAGTTTTCACTTCTTTTCGAATGAAGTTTCCATTCGGTCCTCCGCGCGCCCATCCATTCTCCGGGCACACCCTTCTCCCTTCAACAACCCTTTCCCGGCCCGTCACCCACTACTCACATGTTTTCAAAACTCGATTTTTTGGAATCACGTCCACCGCTTTGGTAAATAGAAAACTGACGACGTCGTTACCAAACACCAGTAATAACAATAAAAAAACATTTTGTTCCCCATAACATGAGTAAATACCACGGCATTGAAGCGAGTGCGATCAACTCCTTTCCAGTTGTCAAGATCGTAGGCCGTGTAGTGTTTGCAGCATGAGGCAACCTTAAGCCGGTCTTTGTCGCCATCGTCTCTCTGTTGAAGTCCTCTCACGTAAGCCGACGCATATTTGCTCGTGAGTACGGGGTCTTCGCCCGGGGTTTCTTGGATTCTCCCCCATCTTGGGTCTCGGACGATGTTGATATTTGGTGACCAAAACGTTAAACCAGCCAATCCAACATTGTACATTGCTCTTGCCTCAGTTGAAACCACCTGAACAAAGAAAAACAATTATACTTTTAGCTCTTTAGTGTGTATTTCAATTAAAGTTTTGATATACAGTGTGTTTTAAGTATACAAGATGATAGTAATTTTTTTTTTCTCGCCCAATACGATTATCCATTCTTATGTTCTCTATGTCATCGAAAATGATAGCTAGATTACTTAATTTTTGCTTGGCAAATAGAAAAGAGCATAAAACAACATGAGATTGGTATAAATGAATCATGATTGGAATTGAAGATCGGCGCCACATTTTTGATAACTTGGTATAATGGACCGTCTAATTTGGAGGTAAATTCCACGGTCCAATAATGAGGGTCAATTAAAATAGCAACAAAAGTCACGCATGGACCGACTCCACGGGAGGTTTCATAGCAAGGCGCAATCCTGAAATTTTGTTTGGTTGTCAAAAGACCAACACTACGCAAACCGTGAATTAAAATTGGAACTATATGACTGGAATGCCCTGGCATGTGTTAAAAGTTTTCAGCAATCAAACAAGAAAGCAATCAGTGTACTCACTCTCTCTCTCTCTCTCTCTCTCTCTCTCTCTCTCTCAAGAAAGCAATCAGTGTACCGTCTCTCTCTCTCTCTCTCCTCCAATTCTAGTTTGCAAGCTGGAAGAGTCCCAATGCAGGACAGCAAATGGGGAGCGACTTTAGTTCAGGAGTATGAGCATAATGCTAAAAAGCAAAGAAAAAAATGCACAAAATTTTCAAATTAGTGCAGTTACTATGGGTGGCTGGCTCCACCAACTTTACTAAAAGTAAATCAAACACAGCTCATTCCTTCATATCTCAAACATTATCCCCATTTCTCAAGGTACAGTATTTATGATTACCAACTGATAACGACCTTCCACAAACTGCTTTCGAAAATGAAAGCTTATTTGCTCTTCATGTGTTACGTACGTACTAGTTTCACAAGAATTATTTTAATTTCCGTACATTTCCAAAGCAAAATTTGCTTTCATTCTCTCTTTTGTTTGATACCCAAGTTTTCGGGCACAGCTCGAATAATTATAATCATGTGAGATCATAAACCCAAAGTTTACTAGCAGAGGCGGACTTGATGCCAGAGCAAATATTTCGTATGACTAGCTTTAAAAGAGTTGATATTACTTTAGAGAATTTTAAACCCGACACTTAATGAGAGAGCAAGCTTTTAAGTTCCAGGTGTTGACCACTAGACTAGCCATTGGATTAGAAATATGAATCTTAGACTCACATCTATTTCTGTCATCACCCAAAAAAATCAAAAGGGAACACGAAACAAGAACGCATGTGTACGTAAGCACATTAATGAAATCAAAGCCTGAAACTACTCTCTCATTGTAGATCAGCCCAAACCAATTTCCTCAATTAAAATTAAAATAAGGAGAGTGATTTTCACACTCTTCTTTCTATTATTCACACTTATTTTTTTGTCTTTATCTATTTGAATTTACTATCTTGCCCTTTTTTCAATACACTTTTTCTCACATCTAATGACAACATGGTAAATTAATGTGGATAAAGACAAAAAGAGAAGTGTGAATTATAAAATGAGGAGTGTGAAAATCATTTTGCTTGAAATAATAATGTTATATACATATGCCTTACTTCAATTACACGGTTATTTTAACCGAGAATTGTGGATCAATCAAATTCACAGAAATTATCCCCAAAAAGTCCAAAAAGAGAAACAAAATGAAAATGTGGATTATAACAGAGTAGCAAACTAATCCAGAGATGATAAAACAAGAGGGAGAGAGAACGCTATTCATTTGGGGATGGATCCTCTCCCGTAGTCACCGCGACAGTTGCTGAAGGTGTCTTACAAGTGTAGATTCTATAAGAATACTCTTATTAATAAGAATATGTTATATCATGAGAAAAATATGAACTGTCGGGCTCCGGGACAGGGGCAATAACGGGAGATGATCTCTTTTTTTTTATTATATTTTTTTATTAGCCCAATCGCACAATTGTTACCTCGAAATGAGAGATAGCCATTTCCATAAACAAGTCCATAATCATATGGATCACAAACTCATGATCTGAAACCACTCAAAACATCAAAAGAAACACAACATTGACACAAAAACATACTGTAGTTTAGATAGATAGATGTGTACGTACCTTTCCAATGGTTTCAAACAGAGTGACATTGAAAGAAGCCGCAGTGAGAATAACCTGAGGGAAACTCGTAGCACCAGGGACTACGCTCGAGAACTTGGTCCCGGGGCCCACATAGGACACCCCATGTAAAGCCTCAGACCACCATTCGTATTTTGGTATCCCCAGTCTGCTCACACTCCCAGCTGCGTCCCCCAGGAACCCGATTTTCTCCTCCAGCGTCAGCCGCTTCACCAAATCCGCCACCCTCTCCCCCGCCGGCAGCGCCGGATCGCAGAATGAGTAATTCGCCAGCCCCGGGTTCGATTTCACGTCACAGGCGAAGACGGCCTTTGATTGGGCAGAAACCCGGGTCGAGAAATGTAGGAGAACCAAGATCGCAATGTGGAAGCAGAGGGAAACAGGGGCATTCCCCTGTTTTTTTGCTCTGTTTTGAGCTGATGCCATTTTTTTTGTTCTTAGGAACTTGTGTTGGGATTGGTTACAAAGAATGGGTTATTAGGGTGTAAGGGGATTTGTTAGTTATATATAGTCTCATTCTATAGAGAGAAAAGAGTGGGAGAAACATTCAATTTTTAGACACATGTTTGTTTTGTAGCAGTCCGTGAGGGATCATTGTACTAATACGCTCTGATGAGAAAAAGAAAAAAAAAAGGTACTTGATTTTGTTTATAATATTATTATTCTGGAAATCTACTCTCTCTCTCTCTCTACGTATATAATAGTATACATCTATTCCCTTTTGGTTTCTGTCTAGTCTGTCACTCTGAATCTCTCCTTCCCTTTCCCAAATAGTAGTATAATTCTCCGTAGTTGTAGCTGGATTTGTTGAAACAAGAATACGGGTCGGTGAAAGATTTTCTTTTGTGAAAGCTGAGTTGGGGTGTGGTGCTTTTTGGCTGGAAGTTCTGCTTCAGTAGTGGACCTACTCAGAGAGAGAGAGAGAGAGAGGGAGAGCAGGAGGGAAGAAAATTTTCAGTGCCGGATGGGTATAGGCCACGTCGTGCGGAGCACTCATCTTAGCGGTCCGAACGTATTTTGGATGGTTCATATCTGTTTGGGCTTGAGGGGGTGTTTTTGTAATTTTATACTAAAAAATTATCTAAACAGATCTGAATCGTTCAAAATACGTTTAGATGACCGAGATGGTGCTTGACACCACATGACCATGCCCACCCGACACTGAAAAACTTCTCGCAGGAGTGAGAGGAGGAGATTTGTGTGTGGTGATGGGATCTTCTGTGACTAGGCAATATTATTGTACACTCCAATAGAATAAGCCCACGTCAAAATTATTACTCAAGCATTCGCACTGGTGTCTATCATTTCGCCTTTGTCTTTCCCATTATAGGCCCATAAATACTTTCATTTTGCCCCAAAAATGGAAAGGGTGCTACACCAATATATATATATATCTATGTGTGTGTGTGTGTCATTTTACCATTCTCATTTTTTCTCCCTCTCTCAATTAAAAATGGCAACTTTGCCATGTATTTTCTCAAATTTAGCAAATAAAATGGCATTTTCTATGATGTGAGAAATTTTTGAGTTTGTGGGTGTGGGATGGTAGTTGTCATTTCTACAAAAAAAAAAAAAAAACTCTCAAAATTAGCAATCGATGTGGATGCTCATACGTGTTATTCTCCTTAGCTTTATATGTTAGCTTTTTGGGCTTTTTGATTTTGTCCTTAATTTTTTTTCGCATTTGTTAGGTTTACGCTAAACTTTTGTGATTTATTCGTCTCGGTGAAAAGAATCAGAAAAAATAAAAATTATGACTTTTACCAAAAAAAAAATTGAAATATTCAAAATAAAAGCTTTTTGCATTTTTCCTTTGATATTTCAACAAATATTTGGGTAAAATTGAAAAAAAATTACTTTTCCCACTCTTTTGGTCGAGATAAATCAATTTAATCTACAAAAATTTGGCGCAAAACTAATAAATGCAAAAAAAAATTAAATAAAAATAAGATCAGTAAAAAATCCAGAAAGCTAAGAAGGGGTGGATTTTAGATGGTACATCTCCAAATTTCTTTTTTCTTTTTGTGTTTTTCAGATTTTGACAGCAAAAACTTAAGTCAGATGATGCGTGTGTATGAACGTGAGTGTAAGCAAAAATAAAGGTAGGAAAGTGCCTTTTTAAAAGGACGCTCGACAGAAGGTTAGGTTAAACCCCTCGATTCTATTTGATTCGATCGAGGCATTGACCAGTGTTGGGTTCGATCGAGTTCAGTTCGGCATGAATGGCATTTGGACAAGTAGGTATGAACGATCGGCCTATGCTAAGGTTGACACTCAAGCTTTCTTTAGGCTTGAACATGATAGTTCGGCCTGCTCATACTAAGGTCGAATCAGGCATCGAACTCTTAGGTTCAGATAAATAGGCTCGGTAAAGGACAACGCTCAACCGCCAACTCATATCAAGGACAACACTCAACTAATGAGGTTTGGACTTTTAGGTTCGACGGACTTATGCAAGCCAGCACATCCACATGAGTTTATCAGCCCTAGACCCTATATTAGTTGTGACTTCACCTAGAAAGGTTAGGGCACAAGATTGACACAAACGCACATAGGTGACAGCTCATGCACATGCACGATAACGACCATATCCGGTACATCACGCATGAATTACGTCAGCTGAAGCAGTTAACGAGCGTGCGAGGCACGCGCTGGCTGGGAAGGCAAATCAAAGAGGTCTCTATATATAAAGGCAAGGATGAAACCCTAGGAGGGTAAGCACTATTCACACATCTCTAAACCTTAGTGCTTTCATCTTCTTCCTATACTTTCTGACTAGACCGTCGAAGGGCCTTTCAATCCAGTCTCTGACCGGTTTAGCCCTAAGTCATGTGTTGCCTGTGCAGGTTAGGCAAAGGACTAGGCGAACCCATCCATTCAAACCAGAGCCTCAAGCGATTTGTCTAGATCTTGAACCCCACAAAGTCGATGGAATTGGTCCCAAATTATTGATTTCTTTTGAACACACGGGTCTCGTTCGAAGATTCGACAAGTTATAGCTCCTTATCTCTGTATTCGAATGGACATCAGTTTAATTTGTAAGTGGCGAATGACTGATCAATGCAATTTTGCCTCGGGTAAAAACAAGAAGAAAAAAAGAGTTAGTGAAATTTACCAAACATGTAACGCCCCTAATTTTAGAAACGTTAAATAAATATTTTTATTGAAAACTTAAATAGAGTCTGGCTCATTACTACATCATAACTCGCATGAGAGTACTTTTATTACACAAGGGAAGGGAAACTAAGGTTCCTAACTACAGTTCCGCTTGCTCCTCCATTCTTGCCAACTTTTCCGCTTCGAAAGCCTCCAACGTGTACAGCTCACCCTGATCATCTACAAAGTCTGATACATTATACCAACGTCGCCCTTAGTGTATTATGTCAGGGTCACCAAAGGTAATACCGTGAGCTACAGGAGCTCAATTGGAATAATCCATACTCACTAATCCTTAACTTACAAACAATATAAAATTAACGATTTCCACATAGCACATGCATATTTAACAAAACAGTTAACAATTACACAACCACATTCACTATTCTAACGTTGGTGTCCATGACTTTCTGAGTTTTTCCTACGCGACTTGTCGTAGACCGTGTTACCATTTTTCATATACCAAATCAACATTTTCAAAATCGTTTTTACACACCCAACCTCGATTCCGCCACTCCGATTTCCCATTGGCACACAAAAATATGGAATTTGGCATTGGCTTCTCTCCATGGATAACCAATCCACAATTCAAAAATCTCGGTTCCACTATTCCGGTTACCCGAGTATCCCACAATGGTTCCGCCGGTCCGAGTTCCCATTTGAATTTTTGAAACACACACACACACACACACACCATACAATGGGCAAGTCTGGCCAAATTGCGGTTTTAAAACCACACCATGTCTTTAGCACACCCTAGGTGTTATGTTTCTACTTTCTCAATTTCAGTGTCTTGTTACATGCATGGACTCTATAGTAGGACTTTTCACGTATGTACACATAAATCATTCATTGTAATCTTGAAACTAAATTAGCAAGATCATCCAACTCTATATTACTTATCTTGCTCATATTATCACGTAATCATGCTCAAACATTTAGCACACAATATAAAGTATAGTGTCACATGGACGGGACATCTTTGGAGTGGAAGACCACTTATGCTTTATCACACAACAACAAGTAATACAAGTAATCACGTGTATAAGCTCAAAACCATCCTATGATCAAAATACGAATACTTTGCCATCAAGTTATATTTCGAAAATCTGTTCTTTCTTCCTCTTAGGGAAGTTCAAAACAATATATGTTTTTTCGAAAAATAAAATCAGGATATTCAACATATTTCCCTTCCTTTTTTAAACTTTAGTGAACACTTTTCAAATTCTCATGCATTTCATATATTCAAACAATGTACACACCTCTATTTATTCTTAGTGATAGCATATACGGCACTCTATCGTTCTTCTTGGCGGCAGGGCGGCTATGGAAAAGTAAGTTGACTATCGGACGGAGTGACTTCCTATGGTAAGCTTTCGGTAGTTTCGAAAGAGAAAGGTTTCTCTTGAAACTAGTTCTTGACTAAACTATTGAACTTTTTAAATCGAGAGGGTGGTCGAGTGATTGTTTAGTGGCGGCCTTGAATGAGTTTCTTGAAGAACTCAAGAAGAACTCAAGAATAATGAAGAACTAGGCAAGAACAAAGTAAGAACACTAGAATTTTTAGAGAGAGAAGTTGGAAGGTTTGAAGGTGTGAGTTGAACGGCATGAGGGGGGTCCTATTTATAGCAAAATTTGTCTCCCTCTCTCTCCTTGGCTGCCCCCCCCCCCCCCCCTCCCCCTCCTCCTTTTCTCTCTCTCTCTCTCTCTCTCTCTCTCCCATGGATTTGCTCCATAGTCTTGTCAAATTAAGCCTTTCAAGCATGCCACGTATTGTCATTTCCATTTTTAGGCTCGGGGCTAAATATCAAGTAGGATCTTAAGGCTTTTTAGGCAAAAATTAGGTGATTATTGTCTAGGATGCAAGACTTACAAGTCTAAGATGTTAGCCTTCCATGTTTAGTTATTCATAGGTCTAGGTTACAGTCAAAATCTAGGGTAATTAAGGGCTAGGTTCTAGGATGATTAAAGGCTAGATTGTGTGCTTGAAGTAGTCTAGGAATGGGTTGTCATGTAGTAATTAGGTTTGAGGGCTAAAGATGGTGTAAGAAAGCATAGCTTTCTAGGAGAAAATAGGAACATGCACACACACACACACACTTTTCTCTCTCTCTCTCTCTCTCTCTCTCTCCTCTCTTTCTCGGCCTCTCTCTTTCTCTCTCAGCCCCTCTCTCTCTCTCTCTCAACCCCTCTCTCTCTTCTCTCTTCTCTTTTCTCTCCTCTCGGCTCCCCTCTCTCTCTCTCTCTCTCTCTCTCTCTCTCTCTCTCATACTATGTATGTATATATGGATATGTGTATGTGTGTGTGTGTGTGTGTAAGACTCATGTTTAGGTCCAAGTAGCTTTATGAGTCTAAGGGGGAATAATGATGATAGTCAAGGCTTTCAAGTGTTAGACAATACCCAATGGTCAATACTTTCCCTAGAAAGTATATATACAACTTTATATATATATACACACACGCACACACACTTAGCTGGGCATGCTTAGGTATTAATTGGTCCTATTAAGCCCAGGAGGAAAGGGTAATGATTAAAGGTGGCTTCCAATGACAAGAACATTGTCTATTGGGTAATATTTTTCTAGAAAGTGTATATATGTACATAGTCATGATTAGGGTAGGCTATTATATATATGCCTAGAAAAATCTTAGGAAATGCTACTTATAGGTTAATAATAAGTTCAAGGCTATTACTTATGGAAGAAAAAATATGATGATGAATCATGGCCTTCTTGATGTGACAATACATAATTATGGTTGTTTGGAAGAACAAACTTGGTCTTGGTCTTGATTAGACAAATCCATGGTAGCACTATTTTCTTGACAATATGAAGTCTTATTTCTATTACTCAAAGGATAAAAATTACCCTACAAACTATTATTCAATAGGTAAAGAGGTAATAATGAGAAAATATATTCTTAGAAGACGTAATGATAAGTAATAAAGTCTCGAAATGACTAGTCATAAAAGTGAATGATTTCCTAGTCTAGAGTTGAAAAGGTTCAACCAAGGTATAGAAAGGTTCATTAGGTTCATCTAAGGTTAAAAAAATGTAACTAGGTTAAATGTGTATTTAGGTTTCTCTAACTAATCGGTTGGAAACTAATTCTACTTGCAGAGTAGTTTTCTAGCCAAGAAATATAATTTAAAGATTTTATTTAACCTGCTAGAAAAATATACAAGTGCTTCTACGAGCATACTTGTCTTTAGAAAAAGACTAAATTGTCCGGGATAAAAAGATATAATTTTATAAGTCTCAAATCTAATTACGACAGATTATTAGGAATTAAAAAGGAATTTTAAAAGCAAATTCCAAGTAATTAAAATAAAATTCAAATATTTAATGAAATTTTTATTTACCAAAAATCAGGGTCGTTACAAACTATCCCCTTTCAAACAATTTCGTCCTCGAAATTAGGTGCACGTTCGGATTCGAATAGGTGAGGGTAATTCTTCTCATGCGATCGAAGTTGTTCAAGATCCATAAGCTACAACTTTTTAATTCTGCTTCAGCGCGCATCCCAAGCCGTCTCTTGATGCATTGCAGTAGATTGTATAATCAACACCCTGCTCGGGAATGATGAGTATCAGTGCACTGGTCAGTCTCTTTTTCAATTCCCTAAAGGATTTCTCATAGGCCTCATTCCAATCCAGTTTCACTCTTTTTTGAGTCAACCTGGTCATTGGTTTGGCTAGAGTTAAGAAATCTTGTATGAATCTACAGTCATATCCAGCCAATCCTAGAAAACTTCTTATTTCAAATACTGATGTCGGCTGTTTCCAATTCAGCACTGCTTCGACCTTACTTTCGTCCATCGCGATTCCGTCCTTGGACACCACATGCCCCAAGAACTTAACCACTTCCAGCCAAAACTCACATTTACTTGCTTTGGCATAGAGTTGGTTATCTCAAAGTATTTGTAGTACTATCCGAATGTGTCCTTCGTGCTCATCTTTATTGGCGGAGTATATCAAGATGTCATCAATAAATACCACTACAAATTTGTCTAAGTAGGGCTGAAGATCTTGTTCAAGAGACATATGAATACTGCTAGAGCGTTAGTCAGCCCGAACGACATCACTACAAACTCGTAGTGTCCGTATCTAGTGTGAAGGGCTGTCTTGGCAATATCCTCATCTCGGATCCTTAATTGATGAAAGCCTGATTGAAGATCGATCTTAGAGAAGCAAGTTACTCCTCTCAATTAATCAAATATATCATCGATCCTAGGCAATGGATACCGGTTCTTGACTGTGACTTGGTTTAACTTCCTATAGTCAATACACTATTGAAGCGTTCCCTTTTTCTTCGTCACGAACAATGCCGGCGCTCCGCATGGTGACATACTCAGCCTGATGAATCCTTTGTCCAATAGCTCTTTCAATTGGCTCTTGAGCTCTTTTAGCTCGGCCGGGGCCATTCGGTATAGCGCCATAGAGATTGGTGCCGTTCCCAGTTGGAGTTCTATAGAGAAGTCTATTTCTCTTTGGGGTGGTAAGCTAGGAAGTTCTTCAGAGAAAACATCGGCGTACTCGCACACGATGTGTGGTAATCCCACTTCCATTCTATCGGCTTCTTCCAATTGGAGGCTAGCTAGCCATCCAAATAGCTAGTTCTACTTGCCACCTTGACCTACTCGTCATTGAACTCGCTGTTTGTCCATCTCCTTAAAACGGAAACGAGTCCCTTTTAGGGTATAAGTTGTCACCATCTTTTGGTGACAGTCTATGACTGCTTGATGTGCTGATAGCTAGTCCATCCTCAGGATTACGTCAAAATCCGCCATGTTGATTACCCTAAGATCACGGGTCAGATATAGGTTGGCTACTTCTAGTTCGCACCCTTTACATACCAGACTAATGGCTATACTTCCCCCCAACGGTGAGGTTACTTTTGTACTCGTACTTATGGGTTCGGTTTCTAGTGCTAGAGCGGTTATGCAAGTAGTGGATATAAAGGAATGCGATGCTTCAGTATCGAATAAGGCTTGTACGCAGGTACTATATAATTATAGCGTACCTTGGATCTCAGAGGGATCCTGCTCATGTTCCTTAGTTTGCAGCGCAAAGACACATCCTTCAGTGCCTTGTTGGGTTCCCATGGGCTGCTTTCTGTAGACACCTCCCTGAAGCGGGGCATCGCCATACAGATTGATCATTGCTGTTTGTTTGTTTGCTTTCCACTTCATAAACCAAGATTGTGGATATTCCCATGACTAGGAACATCGCCACACGATAACAGTTATTATCAAAACAGAGTCACCACCTAATTTATAAAACTTGAAAAAATAAGTAGAGATTCCGGGTACAAGAGCCAAAAGTATAGTAAGGGGAAGGTGTTAAGCACCCCTCTCTGCCCAGTCATGAGATTGGCCCATAGTTGTTCGACATATGATTAATTCATGTTTGGTTTAATTCTAACACATAGTCTATTTATTAGCCTTTAAACAGTTTTATGGTGAGCTACGACAGTAGTTGAAAGCATGCATCAGAAATAAGAAAAATAAAACAAACTGTCCCAGGGAGATGGATCTCGCAGTCGGTGAATGGATGTCACAGCCGAGAGATCCTCCTGGTTTGGATGTATCGGCTGAGAGATTGATCCCCTAGCTAATGTTCTTCCTCACACCAGAACAGACGATTAACAGAAAATCAAAATATGATAGTTAGTATGCATAATTTGAAAGTAAAATGAATCAAAGGCCCCTAGGCCTCACCACTTTGATCCCTCAGTGGCTTGATTGCTTCAGATTGAGTGTGATTGACTGATTGCTTCTTGGAAACCCTAGGGTTAGGGTTTGAACTTCAGGGGTTTGATCGTTGGATTGTGGCAGCCTTCGGAAGGTTAGGGCTTTTGAAGAGGGGATATGAGAGAATAATTATGCAGAGTTTCATGACTGGAGAGGGTGAATTGATGTATGAATTGTTTATATTTTTGAAACCCTAAGGACCCTTTATATAGGCAATTGGTGACTCATTCCGGCCAATCAAATAGCGTGAATCAAAAAGGAATTCTAGGGCAACAAGATCTCTAAACGAATCTATTGCGTGGCCCGAAAGCATCGAAAAAAAGTTGCTAGGGTTTTGGTGATCGGATCAAACAATTGACAGAACATTCCAGAATCTGGAAAATAGACGATCTGGTGGCCGAAGAATTGATCTTGCTGCTGAAAAATCAATCTCTCAGGGAGATTTTCAAGCAACATGTTTCACGGGTGAAAGAATGAAGTTGAGGCCATGAGATCAATGTTCCGGCCAAAAGATGGATTCTCTTAGGATTCTGTATTTCTGTCTGAAAGGGTATTTGACTCTAGATTGGGGTCCTCTAAGTGGCTCAAAGTTCTTACCATAAGTCTATGTGTTCACGAGAAGTCAATCAGCAATCACTGTATCCATATCATCATCGGGATGTTCCCTAAGGTGGGACTTGAAATAATCGTTAGGCCAAATTGGGGTGTCTACACTTTCCTTTATTTAGCCCATTCAGCGGTTGTTACGGCGGGCCTCCAGGGTTTTACTTCACAAAACTGGTCGGTCCAAGTTGAGTTATCTGATTACCAAAGTTCCCATTCCTCTCTTTTTGAGGTAGGGGGCAGTCACGTTTATAGTGGCCTATAGCCTGACAGTTGTAGCATTGAATTGTTGCTATGTTTTGATCGCCCCTCTGTGGTTTGCCACGTCCTGCTATAATAGTCTTTTAGGGTTGGTTGCCTCGAAGCGGGTTAGTGGGTTCGGTAGGGTAGGGTCCATAGTTGTTATTGGGTGGTTGGGTTCAGATTGGTCCACCAGTGCTACTAGCCGCCAATCTCCACTGGGTTTTGAAGTCCATCTACTTGCTCTCTAGCTGGAGAGCACATTGCATCACTTCTGCATAGGTGGTAAAAGCTTGAGCCACCACAGCCCTTCGAGTAGTCGTCAACCTCCACTCGAACCTTCTGCCCTTCTTGTCTTCAGTCAGAATGGAGTCTAGGGTGTAACAAGACAGTTCCTCGTACTTGGCCGCTTACTGGGTGACGGTCATCATTCCTTGTTTTAGGTTCAGGAACTCATGTTCCTTCGCTAGGCAAAGGGGTGTGGGAAAGTATTTGTTGAGGAACAAGGTTTCGAACTCAGTAAAGGTCATAGTGGCTACGGTATGGGTGGCTTCCATCAGGTCCCACCAATAGCAGGCCTCTCCTTTCAGCTGGTAAGTGGCTAAGGCCACATGGTCTCCGTCACGGGTAATCCCTAAGGTTCTAAGAATCATCTTGACTTCGTTTAGCCACATCTCAGCCACGATGGGGTTAGGATCTCCATGAAAGGTCGGGGGTCGGCGTTTGCAGAATTTGTTCATCGCTCGAGTTCGGGTCATAGGTCTGTCGTCGTGGTTTTGGTTATGGCGGTTGGCGTTCAAGGCGGTTATGAATGCTTGCATGATTTGGGTTAGGTCGGGATTTGTGTTAGAGGGTCCTCCATTATCGTATCCTAATCTATGGTGCATATTCACTATCTACGAGGGGAAATCAAAAGGGGAAGTTTTAGTCTACTTAAACAATTTTCTTTTTGCAAAAGGTGTTCTCTTGCTAAGGGTCAAAACAGTTTGTCAAGTAGTATGCAATAGTACTCTTTAATAAGGCAAATTTTCCATAGATAAGCAAAAGATACAATTCATAAGCATAGAGTTCCATTATAATGGCAAATAGGGACATAGACAAGGTTTTCCTAGTACATTCCTACTACATCAAGCCTATTCATTGCTAAGTTTCTCCTAACTAGTATAGAAGAGGTGTGAATCTCGGAGTACAAACAAGACTATGTCGGTTTCGTCTGGTGGTGGTGGAACATCACTGGAGTCAGGGAGTATATCCATAACCTCTAGCTCCTGTTCAGCCACCATGGGTTCTATTTCCTCCACAGGTTCTATATCCCATTCCTCCCACCCGTTCGGAGGCATATTCACCTCAGGGTCCTCTTCCTCCATTGGTTCCTCTTTAGGATCCTCCTCGGGATCTTCCTCGGGTTCTTCCTCAACTTCCTTAACTACAAACTCCACGTCATCGGGGGTGCTATTTGGACTAGGACGGGTGGTGCTGCTTCGTCATCATCCTCCTCCTCATTATCGGGAAGTGGAAAGGTACCATGCTCCTGGTAGAAAGTCATGTACGTAGGGAAAGGCATGGGGAAGTAGGGATCTCCCACTAGTTGGTTTGTCATTGATCTTATAGTGCTTCTAAGTTGGCGGGCTTCAACTAGTAGGTTGACTTGGTAGAGATTCAAGTGGTTCATCTATAATGAAAGAGTTTTAACCTCAATTAGTAGTAATCTAAGACAAGGGTTTCTAAAGAAAACTTTCGAGTTTCTATATTCTACATTCGATGCTTAATTTAAGTCATCATCCAATTGTTCGGGAATTCCCAGCTCGGTGGTACTGCCAATTTTCACACCTTGCTTCAATCCGAAGATTGTGCCATCAAAATTCTACCCAATTTGGGATGGTAAACTTAAACTCAATTCACGTTTGTACAATGGCCAAACTATCTTATGGTTCTACCCATTCTACCCATGACCGAGGTTTTGAATCTAGGGCTCTGATACCATGTTATAACGCCCCTAATTTTGAAAACGTTAAATAAATATTTTTATTGAAAACTTAAATAGAGCCTGTCTCATTATTACATCATAACTCCCATGAGAGTACTTTTATTACACAAGGGAATGGAAACTAAGGTTCCTAACTATAGCTCCGTCTGATCCTCCATTCTTGCCAGCTCTTCAGCTCCGAAAGCCTCCAAGGTGTACAGCTCACTCTGATCATCTACAAAATCTGACACATTATACTAGCGTCGCCCCCAGTATAATATGTCAGGGTCACCAAAGATAACACCATGAGCTACAGAAGCTCAATAGAATAATCTATACCTATTAACCCTTAACTTACAAACAATATAAAATTAACGATTTCTACATAGTACATGCATATTTAACAAAATAGTTAACAATGGCACATCCACATTCACTATTCTAATGTTGGTGTCCACGACTTTTTGAGTTTCTCCTACGCGACTTGTCGTAGACCGTGTCACCATTTTTCATATACCAAATCAACATTTCCAAAATCATTTTTACACACCCAATCTCGGTTCCACCATTCTGGGTTTCCGAGTATCCTCACAATGGTTCCACCACTCCGGATTTCCAATGGCACACAAAAATATGGAATTTGGCATTGGCTCCTTTCCACGAATAACCAATCACAATTCAAAACCCTCGATTCCGCCGTTCCGATTACCTGAGTATCCCAAAATGGTTCCATCGGTCCGAATTTCCATTTGGGTATTCAAAAAATACACACACACCACACAATGAGTAAGTCCGGCCACATTACGGTTTCAAAACCACACCTTGTCTTTAACACACCCTAGATGTCATATTTCTACTTTCTCAATTTCTGTGTCTTGTTATATGCATGGACTCCGCGGTAGGACTTTTCACGTACGTACACATAAATCATTCATTGTAATTATAACGCCCCCAATTTTGGGTACGTTAAAAAGACAATTTCATTGAAGCCTCAAAATAGAGTCTGGCTCTTATTACATCATAACTCTCATAAGAGTACTTTTAATACACAAAGGAGGGTATCTAAGGTTCCTAACTATAGCTCCGCCTGCTCCTCCATCCTTGCCAGCTCTTCGGCTCCAAAAGCCTCCAAGGTGTACAGCTTACCTTGCTCATCTACAAAGTCTGACACATTATACCAGCGTCGCCACTAGTATAATATGTCAGGGTCACCAAAGGTAACACCATGAGCTACGAAAGCTCAGCAGAACAATCCCATACCCGCTAACCCATATCTTACAAACAAAAGATCATTTACAACAGATAGTAACAATAACACATCCACATTCGCTATTCAAACTATCGTTGGTGTCCATGATTTTCTGAGTTTCTCCTACGCGACTCATCATAAACTGTGTCTCATTTTCCATTTCTCATAAATCAAATCATCATTTCCAAAATCATTTTTACACACCCAACCTCGGTTCCGCCGTTCTGGGTTCCCGAGTATCCTCACAATGGTTCTGCCGCACCGGGTTTCCATTGGCACACAAAACTTGCATTGGCTCCTCTCCGCGGATAACCAAGCCACATTACCAATGAAGCTACCACGTCCGGCCGCATTGGCAATCTTCACAATGGGCTAACAAGTCCGGCCACATTGTGGTTTTCACAATTCATGCAATGGGCTACCAAGTCCGGCCACATTACGAGTTTTCATACACACAACGGGCTACCAAGTCTGGCCACGTTGCGATTTTCACAATCCACACGATGGGCTACCAAGTCCGGCCTCATCGCAGGTTTCCATACACACAATGGGCTACCAAGTCCGGCCACATTGCGGTTTCAAAGAACATCTCATCATTATCCACACCCTAGGTGTCATGTTTCTACTTTCTCGATTTTTGTGTCACGTTTTCATGCATAGACTCCGCGGTAGGACTTCACATGTAATCATAAATCACTCATTGAAAACTTGGAACTAAACTAACAAGATCATCCAACTCAATATTATACCACAAGTAATACAAGCAATTCATATATGCATGCTCATAATCATCTTAAAGATCAAAATACAAATACTTCTAAACAAACGATAAGTTCTATCTTTCGAAATCCGTCAAGGATAATCTACTTATACTTAGGGAAGCGAGTAAAGGTAATCTACGAAATGTAAGTTGATAATCGGACGGAGTGACTTCCTACGGTAGGCTTCCGATAGCTTCGAAAGAGAAAGATTTCTCTCGAAACTAGATCTTGACTAAACTATTTAAACTTTTTGGATCGAAGGGTGGTTGAGGGGCGGTTTAGTGGCGGTCTTGGATGAGTTTCTTGAAGAACACAAGAAGAACTTCAAGAACAAGAAGAGCTAAGCAAGAACAAAGGAAGAATACAAGTTTTTCTAGAGAGAGAAGTTGCTAGGTGAAGGTGTGAGTTGAATGGTTGGACAAGGGTGCTATTTATAGCAAAAGTCTTGGCTATTACCCAAGGGGATAAAATTTTTCCTAGCAATTATTATCCAATGGGTAAAAATTTTCTTATTAAATTATTCTAATAAACACATGGTACTTTATAATAAAATAAGTATACATACATATATATATATGTACCAAAAAATCTAGGTAGATTTCCAATATCCAATAAAAAATTACAAGATCAAGATTTTCTATTAAAATAATCCAATTTTGCATATGTTCTTATTAAAATATTAGATTTTGTACTTGGACAAATCTAGGGTATTTATATAATATAGTATATATGTACAATATTTAAATATGGAAGTACCAAGTATCAAATTAAATAAAAAGGTTAGGATTCTCCCATTAAAATAATTATAAAGTACTAGTACTATAATATTACTAAAAGTACTTAGAATCTAGGATCTAGATTTACCCCCCAATATTTTAATGCACAAAAATCACATGGGAAAATCCAAATCTTGATTATTTAATAAAAACCTTGTACCTTGTTGGAAGATTAGTGCTATTATCCAATGGATAATAATTCCTCTAGTAGTTATTATCCAATGGACAATAATTTTCCTAGCGGTTAATAACCAATGAATAATGGGATGTGATGATATTTAATAAACAATGTATATTTGTCCTTTAAGCATGAGCATATAAACCTATATATAACTATATAATTGTACTTAACAAATCTAGTACAAAATATCTTTGATAGAAAATCTAATTTTCTTATTGTCTAATGGACAATGATTTTCCTAACATTTATTGACCAATGGGTAAAGGTTAAAGGTCCAAAGGGTTTCACTAGGGTTTGAAAGGTTCAAAAGGTTCAAGGAGGTTCAAAAGGCTCATCTAGGGTTAGGAGAACGTAACTAAGTGAATTGGTAGTTAGGTCCCTCTAACTAATTGGTTAAAATCTAACTATACTTGCCAAGTAGAATCACTAGCCAAAAAATATAATTTTAAAAGACTAAAATTCTAATTATGACAGATTTTTAGAAATACAAAAGGAATTTTTCGGAAGCAAATCCAAGTATTAAAATAAAATTCAAATTTTTAACGAAATTTTTACTTACTAAAAATCATGGTTGTTACAGTAATCTTGAAACTAAACTAGCAAGATCATCCAACTCTATATTAGTTATCATGCTCATATTATCACGTAGTCATGCTTAAACATTTAGCACACAATATAAAGCATAGTGTCACATGGACGGATACCTTTGAAGTGGAAGACCACTTATGCCTTATCACATAACAACAAGTAACACAAGTAATCACGTATATATGCTCATAACCATCCTATGATTAAAATACGAATACTTTGCCATCAAGTTATATTTCAAAAATCCATTTTTTCTTTCTCTTAGGGAAGTTCAAAACAACATATGTTTTCCTAAAAAATAAAGTTGGGATACTCAACATATTTCCCTTCCTTTTTAAAACTTTAGTGAACACTTTTCAAATTCTCATGTATTTCAAACATTCAAACAATATACACACTTCTATTTATACTTAGTGATAGCGTATATGGGACTCTACCATTCTTCTTGGTGGTAGGGCGGCTACGGAAAAGTAAGTCGACTATCGGACTGAGTGACTTCCTACGATAAGCTTCCAATAGTTTCGAAAGAGAAAGGTTTCTCTCGAAACTCTCGAAACTAGTTCTTGACTAAACTACTAAATTTTTTAGATCGAGAGGGTGGTCGAGGGGTGATTTAATGGCGGCCTTGAATGAGTTTCTTGAAAAACTCAAGAAGAACTCAAGAATAATAAATAACAAGGGAAGAACAAAGTAAGAACACTAGAATTTCTAAAGAGAGGAGTTGGAAGGTTTGAAAGTGTGAGTTGAATAGTATGAGGGGGGGTCCTATTTATAACAAAATTTGGCTCCCTCTCTTTCTCCTTGGCCGCCCCCCCCCCCCCCCCCCCCCGCTCTCTCTCTCTCTCTCTCTCTCTCCCTCCCTCCTATGGATTTGCTCCATAGTCTTATCAAATCAAGTCTTTCAAGCAAGCCAAGTATTGTCATTTCCATTTTTAGGCTTAGGGCTAAATATCAAGTAGGATCTTAAGGCCTTTTAGGCAAATCCTAGGTGATTATTCTCTAGGATGCAAGACTTACAAATCTAAGATGTTTGCCTTCCATGTTTAGTCATTCCTAGGTCTAGGTTATAGTCAAAATCTAGGTAATTAAGGGCTAGATTGTGTGTTTGAAGTAGTCTAGGAATGAGTTGTCATGTAGCAATTAGGCTTGAGGGCTAAAGATGGTGTAAGAAAACATAGATTTCTAGGAGAAAATAGGCATATGCACACACACACATACACACACACACACACACACACTTCTCTCTTTCTCTCTCTCTCTCTCTCTCTCTCTCTCTCTCTATCGGCCTCTCTCTCTTCTCTCCTCTCTCTCTCTCTCTCTCTCTCTCTCTCTCTCTTTCTATTGTACTATGTATGTATACAATCCGGATCAAGTCCACACCCTTACAGTCCACACCCGTCCCCACCTCCCTTTTTCTGATTGAATTTCGATGATCCGAGCTGCTCAATGTGTTCAAAACGTGATTTTAAGGGTACCCGCGAGAAATCAGCAAAAAAAATGACCAGGAAGGCCTTGATCTGAGCAGTTTTTTTCTGAAGATCAAGTCCTTCCCGATCATTTTTTTTGCTGATATCTCGCGGGTACCCTTAAAATCACGTTCTGATCACATTGAGCGGTTTGGATCATCGAAATTCAATCGAAAAATGTGAGAAATGGGGAGGTGCGGATCGGAGCTGCAGTCCACACCTCCTGACCTGATCCTGACTGCATATTTATATATGTATATATATATATATATATATATATATATATATATATCTCTGTGTGTGTGTGTATGTAAGACTAATCATGTTTAGGTCCAAGTATCTTTATAAGTCTCAGGGGGAGTAATGATGATAGTCAAAGCTTTCAAGTGTTAGACAATACCCAATGGTCAATACTTCCCCTATAAAGTATGTATACAACTATAGATATACACATACTTAGCTAGGCATGCTTAGGTACTAATTGGTCCTATTAGGCCTAGGAGGAAAGGGTAATGATTAAAGGTGGCTTCCAATGACAAGAACATTGTCTATTGGGTAATATTTTTCTAGAAAGTGTATATATGTACATAGTCATGATTAGGGTAGGCTATCACACACACACACACACACCACACACACACACACACACATATATATATATATGTGTGTGTGTGTGTGTGGTGTGTGTGTGTGCGCGCGCGCCTAGAAAAACCTTAAGAAAGGCTACTTATATGTCAATAATAGGTTTAACGCTATTACTTATGGAAGAAAAGATATGATAATGAATCATGGCCTTCTTGATGTGACAATACATAATCATGGTTGTTTGGAAGAACAAATTTGGTCTTTGTCTTGATTAGACAAGTCCATGGTAGCACTATTTTCTTAACAATAAGAAGTCTTATTTTTATTACTCAAAGGATAAAAATTACCCTACAAACTATTATTTAATGGGTAAAGAGGTAATGATGCGAAAAGATATTTTTAGAAAAAGTAATGATGAGTAATAAAGTCTTGAAATGACTAGTCATGAAAGTGAAATAATTTCCTAGTTTAGGGTTGAAAAGGTTCAACTAAGGTATAGAAATGTTCATTAGGTTCATCTAAGGTTAGGAAAATGTAACTAGGTTGAATGTGTACTTAGATTTCTCTAACTAATCGATTGGAGACTAATTCTACTTGCCAAGTAGAATTTCTAGCCAAAAAATATAATTTAAAAATTTTATTTAAATTGTTAGGAAAATATACAACTGCTTTTACAAGCATACTTGTCTTTAGAAAAGGACTAAATTGTCCGGGACGAAAATATATCTCTATTATAAAACAGAAGAGTGTGGGGACAATTTGTTAGAGCGGCTTAGATTCATTTGATCCAAAGGCTGTAGTGCATCCTCCCACATCCCGGTTAAGTGCTCATGGTTTTCACCTAAATCACACAACTGTCATTCCCTTCCAACCGGGATGCATAGTGCAGTAGGCACGGGCTAGCACTAATTTTCTATTATAAAACAGAAGGGTGTGGGGACAAGTTGTTGGAATGGCTAGGATTCATTTGATCCAAGGGTTGAGAGGTATTTTCCTCATTTCATTAAAGAGCCCATGGTTTTAAGCTAAATTACACAATTGCCATACATATTTCCTTCACGTTTCAAACCCCCCCTCTCCCTCTCTCATACAAACGTTCTAAACCCCAAATGACTAGTGGACTCCACAGACTCACAGATGCACCTTCTTAGCCAACCTTGTTGGCCCCCTGCCTCGCCTAGCAATGGAATGCACGCGGACACAGCAAGCCCATAGCACACGACCATTGGAACACCACCACGAAAAACCCCTCTTGGCCCTCTTCCCTCTCTGCTTTTGAGAAGGTATGTTCTTTCAATGTGGCATTAAAGTGCTTTTGAGAAGGTATTAAAGTTCTTAAGTCGGCTCGGATTTTTTCTATTGATGGAATTGGCGGATTCTAGCGGAGTTGCAGAGAGGGCGTCCATAGCCGTCGGATATGCAGCGGGCGGAGAGTGAGAATGCCTACAACGTGTTTGTGAAAATGAATGTGACTGAGTTTTGTGTACTTTTGATTGTGCTACATTTAGTTGAATAATTGGAGATTGGGGTCTTTTTTCGTGACTGGTTTTGTGTACTTTTGAAGTCGAATAAGTGATGAATGTCGAACTCAAACTGAGCTACATGGATGAAATTGTTGCTTTGTTGAAGAACTCGGACCGAGCTACAAGGAGGCGGCATACAGGGCCAGAGGCTCAAGTGGTGACCATATTCAGTAGTATTTCTGTAATAAGGGCCATTGAGATGTGATGCATATAAAATATCTCTATTACAGCATGAGGGACTTCTCATTTCGGGTAACTAAATATATACATAATAACAAGGGCTTGTGGATCCTCTCCATCATTCTGCACCAGCTTCAACAGGGCAATGCATGTGCAACCTTCATTGTTTTTTTGCTTTGAATTGAAGAACCGTGTCCTCTCTTTTTTTTTTTCCCTATGGACAACCTTAGTGCCCCTCTGTCTGAGATCAACTTAAGTAGCAGTAAAGCTCAACTTCTTCTGCTCCTCCACCCAAGGGGTTTTTTGGGCTCTTGGATAACTTTTTCCAAAATTGAAGTTCCCTTCTTGAGGTGATTTCTTTTGGAGGCTGACACTTGAACTGTCATATTGATTGTAGCTTCTCATTTCGGTGTACCTCAGGCTCTTATGAACTTTTCTCATCTCTAGGGACACTTGATGGTGTTTACATGATTCAGTACCAAAATGCTTGCTTGCTGTGGCTTATGGACAATACCCTGATAGCTTGGATCAATACTGATTTTGGTTGCTGCACTAATTTCTAGGTGCTGCTCTGCATTTTCATGTTTCAAGCAAACGGGGGCTCATTTAGGATCAATACTTCAAGTTGGTTTGTGTTCTTCTATCTCTTAGTTGGGTTTATGCACATTCTGTGTAGGGTTGTGATTTGAAAACTGTTTTCCTTTTTTGCTTTGTACTGTTCCTTTTTTATCTTATCAAATCTGTGCTAAGTTGCAGATGATTGTCACGGGGTAATTCTTTTTTTATATCAATAAAAAAAATCTTCGCCATTCAAGAAAGATAGGTTAATTTCCAGCAATTTGTAACTACCTAAAAATTTTGTAGTTACCTAAAAATTGAAATAATGTTTTGAGCTACTATCAAGATTCAAAGGGTAATTTCAATTTGAATCGGGGTGGGTAGTGCCGTATGTATGGGCAAGCACTAGTAATTTTATAAGTCTTAAATCTAATTACGACAGATTATTAGGAATTAAAAAGGAATTTTAAAAGCAAATTCCAAGTAATTAAAATAAAATTCAAATATTTAACGAAATTTTTATTTACCAAAATCAGGGTCGTTACAAAACAAGATCGCAATCAATTAGTTGGTTAGAACTCTTGCATCTCACTAGGAGGTCAAGCGTTCGAGTTTTCCCACCTGCATGTGGATGTGTTCTTCCTTTAGGGGCCTTTTTCTTTCTTTTTTTGTTTCTACCCTATAATAGGGCTTATTTATTGTATTGGTTTTGTTTTTTGGGTTTAGTTATCTCGTGAATTCTCATAATTGATGTAGTGTCCCGAATTTATACTATGTACTTCATAGTTGATGTAAAATAATCTGTTCTATCAATTGAAAAAAAAAAACTAGTGCAATACGGTGGGGACCTTGGACCCAAATGTTAGTCACGGATAGGATAGGCAAAGACCAGCTGGGTCGGAGTATAATTTTTGATCATAAAAGAAGTCCAATGTAGTACTATATGATTCTTTTAGCCATTAAACGCCAAATAATTAGAGTGGATCCATAAAAAGTCAAGTTGGCTTTTTTTTTTTTCATTCAATTTTTTTTCACGTTAGGAATCGGAAGAAATGAAAAATATATGAAATAAAAGCTAAACCCTTAGGTAAAGACCAAGGCGCCCAACAACGACCTTGGTGGGAGCCATGCCGACCATGCCACCCCATCGTCAGATTTACCTTGCCGTTAGGCAAAAATCGCAAAACCCAGGAGTAAATCGACCAGAGATCGAGACGGGAAAGGGAGCATGCCTGAGAAAGGAGGGCGACCGGGAGATGTCATGACAAAAAAAAATCCAAGAGGTAGAGGGTATGGGGTCGGAAAAAAAGGAGAGAGGGAAAAGACAAGAACTAGAGAAACCATATCTAAACGCCAATCTCATCGAGACGTCCGAAACCCCTGAAAACATTCGTCGAGAAGCCGCCAATTCGGCCCCAATAAACGACCAGGAGAAGCCAAACCTCTGAGATCCCTAACACCAACACTGTCTGCCAAGTCACCGTCGCTGACCCGCTCATTACCTATCTCGATCATTTTGAGAATAAAGGAAAAACAAAAATAGAAAACAGAGGACAAAACGTGGGGGTGAGAAGGAGGAGTCATTTAAAGCGATAGAAGGAAAACACCCATCATGGGTAAAGTCCTCCCTTCCTGTCACAACATAAGAGTGGTGAAAACCTTAGGGCAAGGCAGGGAAAGGAAGGGAGGTGGCTTAAGATGGGTTTGATGTGCAAAAAAAATAGAAATTTAATTACGTTAAAACTAGTCTATAAATAAGATTCTCATGTTTTGAGGGGAAGCTAATCCTAGTAAAAAGTAGGTCCCATAACTTTCCTGCAAGTTGTGCCTATTTATAAGATAATTAGCAATTACGTTGAAAGCATTAAAAATGGGACAGTCATAATGTCAAAACTGTTTTTGTTGGTGTCAAAGTTTCAATGCATAAAAGTCGTATATATTGCATACAATACAAGCCTTTTGTGTACTAGAGTTTTGATACCAATAAAAAGAATTTTGATATTATCATTTCTCAAAAAATACATAAAAGCTAAAGATTTCCTTACTTTCTTTTCGTTTAATTCTTTTGTTTTCCCGTAAGCGAATGGGGTATAAGAGCATGTTCAGTGAGGTAAAAAAATCAAAATCAAAAGACATTTGAAGAGCCACGTAAGCAAAACACTCTCCAGGGAGAAATTGAGCTTGTTGTACTATTTAAGTGTAGCTATTTCTCTCGTCAACTTTGAATTTTCACCTTATCAACTTTAATATTTATTATTGGTGAATTATTGATTTAATTTTTGGGTAAAGTGGGTCCTTTAAAATTTTAAAAAATAATAAAATATTAAAATTTGAAGAGTCCCCTTGGAGTGTATAACTCTTCAACTTAATTGCCACATGGGCAACCAAAGTACCTATTTAATGTAAAATTTTGTTTATTTCCATGGAAATGCTGTAAGGGCATCTGTAGTGGCCTAATCAAAAGTTACCATATTAGATTTTGGTCATTCATTTAAAGGATTGCTAAAATTAGTAATATCAAGTTCCTACATTAATTATGGTCTTTATAGACCGATGGTGTGCCATCTAATGTATCTAAAGGAAAGGATATCATTATTGATATGCGTGCCCTCTTAGCTTTAATCTCTGCCTGTTCTTATAATGGAAAGCATGTAATAAATCCTATATTGTATGGTTTTGCAATCTGCCCTAGCAAACAAATCGTGTCTCGAGAAATAGGAAGAGGAGAGAGAGAGAGAGAGAGCGGGGGGGGGGGGGGGCGGAGCCTGACCACCAACCAGAGAGAGAGAGGATCACGTCAGCATCATGGGTTGGAGCACGGCCTGGTTTCCTTGTTCCTAGACTTATTGTTTTGCTGGGCATAGCTGGACTGGTTCGCTTAATTATTTTGGAGAAGGGCTTTGTCCCTCAGTTCTGAGTTCAAAGCTGCCAATGAAATCAACAATCCCTCTTCAACTTCCATTGCACCTGCAGTAATTCCGGTGCGGCACAATGAGTCCTTGCTTCCAATCTCTCAACGAACATACAAACAGGAAATTTGTAACATAATCGGTGATGAGGAACGCAGAAATTTTCCGAAAAGGGAACAAAGTCGCATAGGCACGATAATTTATACTCCAGTTGGAACAGACGGTCATAAAAGTTAATCAAAAATTTGATCTTTTATTCTAATTATAAATACGTACCAAAGTAATTTAAGAAAAAAAGTTTGGGGTGTCGAGACGGCCGCATAAATTTATTTGAAAGTCCAACTGCAAAGCAAATGTCCACAGATGATCACTATGTGGAGTCCACTTTGGATCCTACACAAATAATTCGAGCTGTTCATTAAACTTAAAATACCTTTTCAACGGCCCTTGTAATAATGGATTAGAAAATCCTGTAGTGCGAGGTCCTGCAAGGCACCTTGTATGGCACACATAGGCCATCGATCTTGATAATGAATGGTTGAGATATGATTTTTAATTATGACCGATTTACAGGTCATAATTGATTTTTGATCTGAACCGTTAATTGTTCATTAAACGTAAAATACCTTTTCAACGGCCCTTGTAATAAATGGATTGGAAAATCCTGTAGTGCAAGGCCCTGCAAGGCATCCTGTATGGCACACACAGGCCATCGATCTTGATAATGAATGGTTGAGATATGATTTTTAATTATGACCGATTTACAGGTCATAATTGATTTTTGATCTGAACCGTTGATTGATGAAATTGACGGTTGTGTGTCGCCCTACATATGCACTACAGCACTCCCGGATCCGCATAAATCAAGTCAATTTAATATTTATATATAGGTGCTCGATTTAATCATTTAAGTTTTCGAGATCTTAAAACCTAAATAAAAAATTAAATAATTAAATCAAACACATATAAATATTAAATTAAAATGATTTTTTATAGTGGTTAACTGGCCATCCAAATGTTTTATATTTAATAAACAACTCCAATTGTATAAGTAGGATCCAGAATGGATCCCTGTATCGTGATCCGTGCACATTTGGCGTGCAAATAGTCTGGTACGTAGTAAATTTATTAGTGATAGATACGTTAGTGGGGGTCTCATCTATCATTCGGGGACCTTTCGTAGTCAGGTCTAATGTCTCTGAACATATCCAGTTGATTTAATAGTTGTGCGGTCGTACTGTACAGTGGGGGTGTTCTCTCTCTCGCCCTCTCTTTCCCTTTTTTCATTCGTTAATTTTAATCTAAATTATCCTAGGAAAATGGACGCGGGGGCTCTGCTCCCACCATTGCACAACAGCCCCAACCTCACACGGCACCGCTTTGATAAGGAAAAAAAAAAAACACTTTCGCTTGCAAAATTCTATGGAGCAAAAACGTGATTATAAGAGTCCTAAAGTTAAAATTTAATTATGTCTCTTTAGAATAATATGATCAGAATAATAAAATCTGTGCGTCAATTCAAACAGATTGAAAATTGGAGCACTTAAATTTTTTAATCATATTTTTTAATATATAAACAGACTAAAAAAATTAAGTACACCAATTTTTAATTCGTTTGAACAAGTACGAATATCTTATTATTCTAATCATATTATTCTAAAGTATCATAATTAATTTTTGTCACTAGAGCTCTCACAATTAAGTATCTGCTCTTTATTTAGGATTTTGTAGATCAGAAACGTGATTATAAGAGTCCTATAGACAAAAGTTAATTATATCTCTTTAGAATAATATGATTAGAATAATAAGATTTTCGTACTTGTTCAAACGAAATAAAAATTGGCACATTTAGACTGTTTATATATTAAAAAATATGATTAAAAAATTAAGTACTTCAATTTTTAATCCGTTTGAATTGACGCAAAGATCTTATTATTCTGATAATATTATTCTAAAGAGACATAATTAAATTTTAACTTTAGGGCTCTCATAATCACATTTTTGCTCCATAGGATTGCAAGTGGAAGAGTTTTTTTTTTTTTTCCCCTTATCAAAATGGTGTCGTGTGAGGTGTGGGTTGGGGCTGTTGTGCCATGGTGGGCAGTAGAGCCCTCGCGTCCTAGGAAAATTGGTCGGGAGAGGGGATGAGACTTACGGAGATCGAACCCTACCTATGTGCATGAGATTATGTGAGGGAGACCAACTACACTCCACTCCATTTACACAGTAAAGGTGTTCAACTCTTATGAAAAGGATGTTGATATTCTTGGGGCGTGTTTGATAATTGATATAGGTACGAAGGGATTGGTAATGAAGTAGAATTATGATTTGAATTGGTAACGAAAAGAGAATAGTAATGAGGTAGGATTAGTAATTTGCACGTTTGTTTTGCATCTGATTATAATATAGGATAATCATCGATCTAATATGTTCGTTTTACATAGGCTAAGATTCGATTAAAAGTATCGATTTCACTACAACACGGAAGGCCTATAGCGAGGAAATATGGCGAGGAAAAGAGATTTCGTCGCTAAAAGTATACAATCTGCGAGGAAATTCAATTTCGTCGCTAAAAAGTTACATTTAGCGAGGAAATTATTATTTCCTCGCCAAATGTAACTCTTTTGCGAGGAAATCTATTTTCCTTGCTAAATGTAACTTTTTGGCGAAAAATATTTTGTCACATTTTTTAGGACTCATTAAATTTTTTATATGTAAGTCATTATTAATTATGTTCATGTATCTTTAATATCACGATAGTAAGGGATAATCAACTACATAGTTCAATATCATTAGCAAATTTATTAAAATAAAAAGTGATAAATGGAAAAAAACAGTTTCCTCGCCAATCGCATTGAATTGATGAAATAAAAAATATGTTTCACACGAATTATATGAATTTACTTTTCTCCAACTGAAATTAATTGTTAACAATGTTAGTACGTTCAAATTCTACTAGAATTTATTGTTTGAATACAAAGATTTTTAAGTCGCTCGGGGTGATTCACCTGCCCAATATATTAGCACCAGGGATCAAATTGCCGATATTTTTACACAAAAGGACTTGCGTCTTCCCGCATCGGACACTGCGTTTCAATTTGAAGGTCATGCCTCGACCATCAGCTTGCGGGGGGATGTCAACCAATCAGTGCAAATCAATTGATCAAGAAAAGAAGTCCTAATAATGTTAGCCATTTCAGTGGTTATATTTTATCATTTGCCATATCTTTGGTAAAGCTTATCAATTGTAACCGTATTTGTATATAAATACCCAAGGAATAGAACACTCTAGGTAACAGAGTGCATTCACCAATTCTATCGTATTGTTCTTTTGACTGTTATAAACCCAAAAAAAGGATTGGACATAGGGATTATTAGTTTGTGGATGCATGATGTGCTTTTTAGAAAAAAAAATGCATGGGATATATGGATTGCTTTTCGTAGAGATAACTGATTATTAATTCATACAAACAAAATTAATGAAAAGCTAAACAAAAGATAAAGTACTTAATAATTGCGAAATGTATTTTCAAAATATGTAAGGTTAACCCCATTTAAAAACGAAACATAACAAATTATTACTATTGTAATATTGTAGTTGAGTTAAAATTGTTATGGGCGCATATACAAAGTAAGAACAGATTAACCCACCAAAAAAAATATCGTATTTGCAGAAATTTAAAGGGCTCAAACTAATTTAGGCACTACAAAAGGTTACTGAACTTAGAGAGAATTAAAACGAAGTATAAAATAAACAAATTTAGAAAGGTATAAAGATTTATTAAAGATATATAACAAAACATTAAATTATAAAAAAATTCAATAAAAGCGAATAATGTTAATGATTTAAAAAAATAAGTTTAAAGAAATACTACGAAGGGACTAAAACTAGAGAGAAATGTTTAAAGAAACAAATTTAGAGAGGTGAAAGGATGTACAAAAGGTTTATACATAAAAAAGGCAAAGGTTTGAACCGGAAAGGAAGTTGTTGTGATGGATGGAGTGAAGGCCTCCATACAGGAGGCCATGGTTTGAATTCGCGCGGAAGCAAATGAGCTGGAGAACTATCTCTTTTTAGTTTCAAGAGTTTTAGCGAGGAAAAATTTTCTCGCCTATTCTGTAAACATTGTATTAGTCTAGTGAGGAAAAACTATAGCGAGAAAAAAATTCCTCGCTAATTTGGTCAGAATAAGCGAGGAAAATTTTTTCCTCGCAAATTCTTTTTGCGACGAGCTTTTTGCGAGGAAAACGGGCGAGGAAAAATTTCCTCGCGAATACGTTTTGTGAGGAAATCAGCTTTTTAGTGAGGAAACTAAATCCTCGCTACAAGCCTCTCATGTTGTAGTGGAATTTCCATTTTTACCCTTACAAAAGTGATATAAAATTGGTACATGAAAATGAAGCATATTTCAAACCATGCCTTGTTCGGTGCATAACTAATACAACCATTATAATTTGAATTGGTAATGAGAAAGGATTAATAATGAAGTGGGATTAGTAATTTGAATATTTGTCTTGCACCGAATTAGAAGTTAGGATAGTCATCTAACATGTTTGTTTTACAAGGGAGATAAGATTGAATTGAAAGTATTTATTTCCATTTTTACCCTTACAAAGTTGATATGAAATAGGTACATGTAAATGAAGCATAACAACCATAATCCTACTGTTTCAAACCATGGCTCGTTTGGTACATATAAATAATGCAACCATAATTACTACTCCAGTATATTTGTTCTATTTTTTTGTTGGTTTGGGAAAATGGAAAGAAATTGAAGATTAGGGTTGTTTTGGCAAAACTAAGCAAGATTTTGTCTTTATTCAAAAAATTTCTGCATCGTTAATTTTGTGTCAAATTTTTGTGGATTATTATTTCAAATTTTTTTCGCTAGTTTTGTCTTTCAGGCCTTTTTTTTTTGTCTTTATTCAATAAAATTATAATTTCAATCATAATTTTTTCTTTTCCGATTCCTGATATCGAGACGAGTCAATAATCCATAAAAATTTTACGCAAAAAAAAACATTGTTTTTAAATAAACACATAAAAATAAGCCCGTGGAAAAGGATAATTTTTTTTTGAATATACGCATTTGCTTTTATTCATGTCCCGTACATGAAAGAGGAAATTCAAAAAGACAATTTTATTATACTACGCCCAAATAAGGGAGTGGTGAGGGCTTCTAGGTTTTCCTAATTTATGTCGAACAAGGGCAATTGTGTCAATAGAATGAGAGAGAGAGAGAGAGAGAGAGAGAGAGAGAGAGAGAGAGAGAGAGAGAGAGAGAGGGCTATCAAACATTGTCTTTTCACTTTCAATCCCTCTAGATATGATTGCTAATAACAGCCCCTCCTGGCATGCCGTATGGGTAATCCCATTGAATTGAATTGGGGCATTCGTAATCCCTTGGACTAATAATCCTGTCTAAGAAAACAAAACCAAACAACAAATAAAAAATGTCCCACCAATTCCTAGTCCTCTCCCACCCCCAAGAAAGGGTTATCAGAAACATCCTTGTACTTTCTCTGTTCCTTTTTAAATGTTTCGTTTCGTAATTTTAATTTATTAAAAAAATATCATCATTACACTTTTCATGTTAATTTTTACCTACACTTTTCCGATTTACCCTTTATGGAAACATCATCATTACAGTTTTACTCACTAACTTTTTAAAATGAAATATATTTTTAGGAGCAAAATGAAAAATGTATCAACTTTTATCCACTAACTTTACAAAATAGACACTTATTAAGGGACAGTTCAAAATGAAATACTGGAATTTAAAAAAGGAACAGAGGGAGTAGCAGATTAAAAAAAAAAAAAAAACACGCCCCTGTAGTCTTGTTGATCCCGGGTTGAGTTTGCGTTAGGGTAATGCAGCTTCTTGACTTCTTCTAAAATAGCGTGACCTAAAGAACTTATTATTATCTTATTACTTTTATTGATTGATAAGTGTGTTGGTGACATCTATTTATTGTCACCAACTCCGTTCAGTTGGCAAAAATGTTGTACAAAAAATTTAGTTATGAGAAAAGTAAATTGAAGTGAAGAAAAAGAAAATCAATTTTTCTATGAGTGTTCATTTGACAAAAGAGTTTTGTAGGAAAACTAAAATTTAAATGTTCATTTGGTATGAAAAAGAAACTTATGAAAAACTTCTTTTATCTTGATTCAATGGTTATTTTGAATAAACGTAATTTTGGGACTAAATATCTGGCCACCATATTTTCAATTAATACGTGTGAATTGCTAACTCTAAAATCAGCTATAGAAAAATAAAGACAATACATGTTAGGCTTAATTAAGCGATTTGCCGTCTTTTTTAAATTTTTTTTGCATTTGGTAGTTTTGTGTCAAATTTTTATGGATTATTCGTTCGTCTCGATAGAAGGAACCAAAAAGTGAAACATAATGAATGGAACTCTATTTTTTTAATAAAGACAAAAATAAGGAAAAATAATAATTTGATGCTAAATTAACAGAAGCTTTTTTTTTTATTTAAAGACAAAACAAGCCAACTGGCTTATTAAAGCCAAACCAGACTAGTGTATTTGTTATCAATCGCTATGTGATACTACTGAAGCTTAACAAATAAATAGGTAACACAAAATAAAATCAAGTGTTAACCAACAATAATTAATTATTTTGTTCAGACAAATAAAACAAAATATTGATAACAAGATTAAAAACATACTTTCAGAAAACCGTCATATTGACTGTGCTGCATGCTTAGATTTACAACATAAAATAATAATAATAAAAAATAGAGATTTGAAC